>LWDY01000019.1:0-1200000 GCA_001624995.1 Puccinia horiana
AACAATGTAATTTCCATGAGCAGTTCCTTAAAATGGCACAGTTCTTTTGTATTGAGTTAGGGCCTGTACCATTTCTTTCCAGGTTTGCAGACCCGGGGATTCCCGCCCGCCAGATTTTCAAAAATTGCCACTTGGATTTTCCGGAGATTTCTCCTGGTTTGTAACCTGAGGATCCCTTAAACAGTGTACCACTAATACCTCAGGAATCAACCTACAGCCCACTGACACAAGCCATCCAAAACAGACACTCTTTCTCCACAACACATCACCATTGTACGACTCCTCCATAACAGGCATTTCATGGATCCAAGGCTGAAGAAACTCATACAAGCTGCAATTCCCCTTGTCGGAATCTTCTTCACCATGGAACTGTCTGACTCCGAGCCATATTACAGTGATGGCGGCCAAGCCCATTATGCCAGATTCCTCCTTCAATGATGACCAGTATCAACTGGTCATTCAGGGAGAGTACACTCTCCCTCAATGGCCGGTCATTGAGGGAGAGTACACTCTCCCTCAATGGCCGGTCATTGAGGGAGAGTACACTCTCCCTCAATGGCCGGTCATTGAGGGAGAGTACACTCTCCCTCAATGGCCGGTCATTGAGGGAGAGTACACTCTCCCTTAATGATTGATATCGACCGGTCATGAGGAAGAGTATGTACACTCTCCTAATGATCGGTATCAACTGGTCATTGAGGTAGAGTCTGGACACTCTCCCTTAATGACCAGTATTGGCCTGTGTCGACCGGTCATTGAGGCGAAGTGTACATACTCTCCTCAACGACCAGTCAATACTGGTCATTGAGGAGAGTACACTCTCCCTTAATGACCGGTATCAACTGGTCATTGGGGGAGAGCGTACTATCTTCAATGACTGGTCAATACCAATCATTGAGGGGGAGAGTTCACTCTCCTCAATGGCTGGTTGATACCGTTCATCTTGGTTATTACTGTTGGCTTCGTTGTTCTCGGATTCAGCTTTATGTGATTTTTCGGTAGGCTTAGCTTTTTTTTTTGGGAATCTTTCTTGGGAGGAGGGGGTTGTTTCTTTGGAGTCATTATTTGAATCTTTGTTTTTGATGTAGCAGACTGTGGGATTGAGCCAATTTTTTTGGATGCCAGAGCCGCAGTGTCAGGTGTTGGTTTTGCAGCCGGGGTGGGTTGTGGAGCCATCATCAAAGCCAGGAGGGAAGGATTGAGTTCCATCACATTGGTTTTGTTTGTTGCAGGGTTGTGTTGAGCGGAACGGAACGGAACAGGAAAATTTGAGAAAAATAGATCTCACCTATTTTTTTGAATCCAGGGAAATTGGGTGGATTCTCTGGTTTTCAAAGGTGCAATTTTGGTGTTATGGTACGCTGATTTGAGGAAGCCTGGGTTTTCAAAAAAAAATAGGAACCCGCGGCAAACCCCAGGTTTCCGCGGGCTATGGTACAGACCCTTAGGGTCATCATATTCCAACTTGAATTAACTATGAGAATTCCACCATTAACTGTTATGCTTATCTGGACAGATTTATGTGTGAAGGGAATTCAGCAAAAGTTGAGGTGGACTGACTGATCATTTTTGTAAAAAAATGGAGGACTTCCCGTAGGATCTACAGCCCTTGTAGATTCTTAATTTGATCATGTAAAGCTAAATTTTGGCAGGGGAGATTGGATTTAGCCCTGTAATTTTGACTTAACAGCCCCTGTAGATGGCCATGGGAAGTCCTCCATGATGTGATTCAGAATTTCACAATTAGGAGAAATGACATTACAGACACCCAAAAGTACAAAGGGGTCTTTATACTCTGGTATATAACTTGTAATCATATGATCATTGGTTTGTCCTGTGGTATCAAAAACAGAGAGAAATAGACAGAATACAATGGTGGTCCACTGGTACCGGTGGATGCAGGATCAGTGACCTTGGGGGGAGTAGTGCGCCCCAAAGGGTCCCCCTCCCCCAGCCAAATGGTTGAAATGCCTGACACCTGATGCAGGACATGAGACGCAAGTATCTCCCTGTGGGGGGTGCTTTGCGCCGGGGCCTCGTACTCTCAGCCTACGGCCCTCCGCAGGCAATGGGAGTTAAGTTGAGCGAGGAGGGAATGAGGCTGGCAGAGAAATGAATTTTGTTACCAATGATGCCCCCTTGCTAAATCTTACCGATGCAAGTGCAAAATCAGCAAAACTCTCGCAAAATCCGGCAGCTGTCCTACTGAAAGAAATCCAGTGATGGCAATGTGATGGTATTTGGTTAAGCTGAGGATATCAGCAAGATTCGTTAGCAGCTCCAATACTACCTTCTGACTCGAAGAAAAGTGGGATCTTATCATTTCACAGAGGAAAGCATGCCAAATTGAACCAGTTGTTCTTTGGTCCAGTCGGATTATGTAATCAGATTATATTAAACCACCTTCAAAAAAAAAAAGAAGCTGAAGAAAACACAACAACCACAACGATGTCAGTCGCAATCCAATCAACCAACCAAGAACTCAACTCAAGCGATCAACAACAACAGCAACAACAAGAGTCTAACAGACCATACAAACGAACTAAGACAACCAACTCACCACCATCCTCATCACTATCACCAATACCATCCTCACCACAACCAGATCAGAAGACAGAACAACAACAACAACCACTCGATTCTTCATCTGACTCATCAATTAAACAATCCACTCTCTCACTCAATATTCCTACAGTCCGATCAACCAGTCCAACAACAACAAAACAACAACCAACCCAATCCAATTCATCCACCAATCAACCTTCAAGCTCATCCTCCAATCCACCTCTCACCGCCCTACTCCATCAAAAGATCAGATTCGGTACCAGACAACAGGCACTTGCACTCAGTCAAACCATCCTACGACGTCAAGCTGAACAGAACGATCAAATCGTCAACAGCTCATCATCAACCAGCCTATCTATCAACAATACCCCTTACCCAGCTCATCTCAACATTCCTTCCACACCATCATCACCAATCAATCTCACTCAACCCAATCCTACAAATCGATCTCATCATCATCATCATCCCCCCTGGTCTTACCGATCATCCCCACCAACCACTCAGACTGCCTCAATCCCCCATTCACCAATCTCATCTCAACCCTCATCCAACTTTAACAATGGTCGTCCGATCTGTATCGGTCTACTAAGCTCACTCGTCCTCATCCTTTACCGATTAAAAGACTTTGAAATCGATCAATGTGGTCCAGATGGAAAGGCTCGACCACAAACGATCCCCGTCCGTCTCTGCCGTTTCCCACCCAACGGCTCTAACGAGATTCTCAAAGTTCTAAGTGAGTAAGACCTCAATCAGCACTCTAGAAAGATACATGCTAAACTTTTTTCAATCTCAGCACCGACCGGTGACACTTTTGGAGTGGTCGAACACAAGATCGGAAATGTGATTGGGCCACTCTTAGGTCCAATCCATTCTTACAGCGGTGGTAGCGCCGTTGGTGGTTGGACGCCCAATGGATTGACTCAAGCCGCTGACTCTTCATCAATAACCTGCCCTTCTGCTTTAACTGGAACAAAACCCTCAAACACATCAGAGATCAACGACGAAGACGAGATCACTGAGACCATTGGCTTGGGCGGGCCAAAACTCATCCCACCTACACCCACCTCAGCCCCAAGTGATGGTCGACAATTATACATCGAATGTTGCGTAATCCGAAGAGGAGAACAAAACCCCATGATGCTTCCTTTACAACTGCTAGTTTTCTGTCTACCCGATTCAGTCTCATCCGTTGCTGCTTATCTGAGTCGCTCAGGCGTCTCCTTGGAACATCCGGTCAGCTATCACCCCGAGATGCATCTCGGATGCCTTTACGATAACCCCCATTCATCCCAACCAAGGGAAGCAATGGATGGTATCCGTCAACGTCTACTTGGAAGCTCACTACCTTATTCGAGCGCCCAAATCTCCAGAACGACCGTTCAGGCTTGCGACACCCACCACCAGGTCGCCACAATCTTTAAAAGCTTGGCCAGCGGTGTCGATTTAGATGAAACCGAGCCGGGCGACTTAATCGTCACCTCACTCTATCCCCACCAGAAGCAGGCCTTGTCATTCATGCTCGATCGTGAGAATTTGAAAGTAATTTCCCCTGATTTGAAATCTGCTAGGAATACTGCTGAAAAGAAACAATTAGAGAAGGAGGATGAGGAAAACTTGGTGTCCCTTTGGAAGAAGACTCGAGATACATACGGCCGCCACGTAGGTTGGGTCAACGTTATCACTGGAATTCAACAGATCGGTAAACATACTCCCCCTCAGTGTAGAGGTGCCATCCTCGCAGATGACATGGGCCTCGGCAAGACCATCTCGATCATCTCGCTCATTACCGCCACCCATGAAGCTTCCATCGACTTTGCAAAAGTACCCATTGTCAGGCCGACCGTACAGACTAATAATCCCTCATCTCGTACCCACAGCAAATCTTCGGGTACTGCCAAGCATTCCTCATCCGAGACGTTCCCAAACGGTAACTTAGCCCAGGCTCTGAAGATGCAGTCAATGTCCATTCTTCACAAAAAAACACCGGATCGGAGCGCCGGTTCATCTTCCTCTACTCACTCGGTAGTCACGGCAAAGAAGGAGGGCGCCATCGCTGCTAAAAAACGCATGGCAGTCTATGATCGCTCCAACCTCATTCAAGTTAAATCTCGAGCCACCCTAATCGTTTGTCCGCTCTCGACCGTTCAAAATTGGGAGAGTCAGATTGAGGAGCACGTCCGCAAAAAACCAACGCCAACCACCGACGGAAGCTCGAATCCAAGCGTTCCACCAAAGTCATCGCTGTCAGTCTGTGTCTATCACGGAAATGCACGAACTAGTGACGTTCACGTGCTCGCTGATTATGACGTTGTAATCACCACCTACTCGCTACTAGGCTACGAATTCTCACGTCAAAATCGCAGCACCAAAGAGGCCGAAGATGCCAATGAGAGCAGTGATGGTGTGGAGGAAGTGGATGCCGAAGGTGGAATTCTTGAAAAGACTCTGGGCAAGAACCGAGGGAAGCAGAAACGGAAACGGAAAGGGGATGGGTTGCTCAGTCCATTACAAGCAATAGAATGGTTTCGAGTCGTTCTTGATGAGGCTCAGTGAGTTCATTACTTCGTCACTCTTTACATCAATATACCCAGAGCTTATTCAAGTGGTCAACAAATCCACCAAAAAAAAATCATAGTATGATCAAAGAACACACGACCACTCAATCCAAGGCCGCATGCGATCTGTTAGCCGAGCGGCGAGTCTGTTTAACTGGGACACCCCTTCAGAACTCCCTGAACGATTTATTTTCATTGGTATGCTTCCTCCGCCTTGAACCTTTCACCGATAGAACTGTTTGGACGACCCACATTGGCACTCCAGCTCGATTAGGCGAACCACTCGGAGTCTCGCGGTTACAATTGATAATGCGACACATTGCTCTTAGGAGGACCAAGCAAACCTCTGACAAGCATGGCAAACCGATCTTGACATTACCACCCAAGAAGGATGATATCATCTATCTTGAACTGAACGAGGCTGAAAAAGAGTTCTATTCAATGTATCATCAGCGTAGTCGTCAAACATTCATGACACTTAAGAGTGAAGATACCGTGTTGAAGAATTATTGTTCGATCTTACAAGAGTTACTAAGGTTAAGACAGATATGTGCACATGTAGGCTTGGTCTTGGATGCAGAGGCTCAATCAGGAAGGGAACTCGATCTAGCTCGACAGATCGAGCAAGAAGGTTTTTCAAGGTCAAAGGCAATTCACCTCCTGATGTTAATGCGCGATACGGGGGCAACTCAATGTAGTGAATGTGGCAGAGAAGCGATATCGGCCTCGACCGCCGACAACGAAGAAGATGTGGAAGATTTAAAACCGCTACAAACAACCGCCGCAAAGCGAGGGCGGAAAAAGTCAAATAACCTCCAGCAGGCTGCTGAGAATACGGACGGCAAAGAAACTCAATTAACATTGGTCATCACACGATGTCAACATTTGTTTTGTTTACAATGTTATCGGGAACGATTGTGCCCCGCATTGAGGATACATGGCGAACGCAAAGAAGAAGTGATAGATTGTTCGGTTTGCTTACAACAGCTGGCGATTAGTGGTGAAATTGCTGAGATCTCGGCGGACGAGCTACAGAAAAGCATCAGGTTGGACGAGCTGCAAAATGATGGCTCAACAAGCGGTCCATCAGAGCTCGCCCCGAACGGAGCACCCAAGGCTCGCTCGCGCAAGTCCAAAGCCACGCAGAAGATGAAAGCTCTCGAACCATCCTCGTTGACCATCAAGGCCGAAGGTAATCTGGATCCGGACAGTAAATCTCCAGATTCCGACAATAAACCTACGCACCCCAACAGTAGACCTCCGGATCCCGACAGTAAACCCAAGTCGTTCTCATCATTAATTCAGGAGAAAGGGTCGAGCCCTATGCTGAAGCATGGGACTAAGATCTCTCAATTGATCTTGGACCTCTTACCCTTCAGTCAAGCCAATCCAGCTTCCGCCAACTTCTCCCCTCAAGATCCGATGTTCAACGAGGACTATAATCCCAACGATCCTGAGGCTGACTTCAAGCCGACCAAAGGTGCGGTGGTCAAGAGTGTTGTATTCAGCCAGTGGACAAAACTTTTAGACAAGTAAGCGCACAGTCAACTTGTCCCATGTCTCCTTTACCGATCATGATGACCAATTTGAAGTAACAAATCTGCATCCACTTATTTTTGTGAAATCGTAGGATTGCCAATGCACTCGACGAGTTTAATATTCAGTACAAGAAGCTAGATGGCACGATGAGCAGGGCCGAAAGAAGTCGAAGTATGGATGCCCTCAAGGCCGATCCGAAGTGCGAAGTCTTATTGGTCAGTTTACGGGCAGGCGGAGTCGGCTTGAACCTGACGTGCGCCCAACGTGTATACTTGATGGTCAGTTTTTTTTTGTTGACTTCTTGTCCTCTGTTTTGAGATCAACACTCAATCTTGCTGTCTCTCTCCCCCGCGTCATTTAGGAACCGTTCTGGAACCCGGCGGTCGAGAATCAGGCGGTCGATCGTGTTCATCGTCTTGGGCAGACCAAGCCAGTGAGGATGATTCGATACATCATCTCTGGATCAGTCGAGCAGAATATGCTTGAAGTGCGTGTGATTTCTCGGTTTTCCCAAATCCAATCCTCCTGATCAACTCTAATTTCATTTAACCCCATCTGTGCATCATTTTCTATTCCAGATTCAGAAACGGAAAACCGAACTGGCAAAGTGAGCAAAAAGTCTTCCTAAGGATTTATTTAAATGCATCGTAACGTGGCTGACTTTGTAACCCTCCTGGTTTCTCATTTCGATGATCAAGTATGAGTCTAGGTCAAACGTTGAGTAAAGAAGAATTGGCTAAACGGAGGGTCGAAGACTTACACATCCTTTTCAAAGAAAATATCAACTCGACCTGATCATTCTCGATCTTTCATTGCTTCAAAAAACAAAACAAAAACCCATCGTACTCGATCTCTTGATCTCTTATCCCCATTATAATTATTACATATCCTTACTCCATGTAGAACGCGAGATAGAAGGAAGGTTTTTTGTTGTTGTGTATCATTGAAACCTTCTGATCAACTGGTTTTGTGAAGAAAACCCCCAAATAAACGAAAAAAGAAAAAAAAGTCAAGACACTCATCGAACTCGAGCATTATATACGTCCTCTGACACCCGTGCGGTGTTTTCTTACCATGTTGGGCGTTTCAATTTTTTTTCTTTATTATTTTATCTTTTTGGCCCGGTTTATTTTCATCAGCAAATGAAAGTAACTTGAAAGGACGAAAAGTCATAAAAATACAACCGATGATATATATCCCTTGTTCAACCTTCTCTCTTGGCCTAGGCTCTACACTACGATCTTAGCTTATCTCTATCGATTCCCTTATGACAATTTTACACTCTCAGAGTTTGTTTCGTTGGACCTGCTGATTTACTTCTTGTTGAACCTCTCATATCCCTCTCCCTACACTAGACACTTGTCCCCTATCAGCTTCCTTTTCACATCTTCTGTTCCTCCTAGGCCACTAATCCATACAAAATCTCAACCAAATAAACATGCTATGTATATACATACAGAAATGTACATATTGTTTGTATTGAAGTTAATGGGTGCCGCGCGCAGCCTCTCAATGGCTTGACGCAGGAAAGATGATAGAGAGAGTTGGAACTCAGTTTTTAGTTAAACCTAACCTAGTTTTCAGATGACTTAATCCAACCTTGTTTTTCTCCCGGTTGTATTTTCATTCATCTCAATTCTCTCGTCTAACTTTTTGAATCAATTCCATCTTCGCTCTCATCAATCCAGGTGTGCTGCTCACTACAAGTCCTAGTACTTGCCTCTTCGCTGTCACTAACAAACCATTCCGGTTGTAAAGCTCCCGTACTTCGTCCTTTAGTTTGCTGACGGACCGCTATGTTTGATAGTCAACGGAAGTATCCAGCTTGGTTCCTGCCGAGCATATCTCTTTTTGTGCATGAATTGAAAAATAACTTCAACAAAACGTAGATTGATTGGACTGTTCGATGTCTTGGCAAACTCCTGAAGATATGGCTCTATATGTCTGAAGACGTTGACGTGGTCAGTGTTGCCCTTATACGACATGTTCTCTACATAATTGTGTCTCCATCGTCATTATCAAGTTGCTTTGGCTGTGATATCTCAATTTTGGCTTGTGGTTTGTTTCATCTAAATACGTTTTAGGTACATAGAATCGAGTCTGAGAGGATGACCAGTCGGACCATACATACACATTAGGACTCTTGCGTTGACGAAAACCGCACCTCAACTCCAGAGTATCCATGAACCTAACACAAGTCCATTTCCCCTGCTGTGCGCGGCTTGTGCTGGCGTATGTATGAGTGACCTCACATCGCCTAGCGCCGACCGCTGGGAGGGACTTGGGCGTATATGAATTTATGTGTGGATCCTGAGGTCCACAATCCCACTTTTTGGTGGTAAAGATTTTTGACCGCTTGCCTACCCACCTTCTGAGGGGTCAAATGGCCCACCCTTGGACCAAATGGAAGCTGATGATCTCCCCTTCCGCTTTACCGGCTCCATTTTTCAGGGCTGTTGATCTCGCTCAGCATAAAGCTGGATCAATAAGCCGGTCCTTCCTCAGATTATTAACTTACCAATACACACAGTTACTGGATTTATTGCTGTATAAGACTGTATCTAAGCCATGCATTCAATTCATGTTTCAAGAAACAAGCCCAAAATCATTACTGTACAGATTTTGGCTTGCATACTTACCACAATGTTAGGCAGTGTTCACTATGATGAGGGCTTTTTAAATCCCAGGGGCAGACGTGCTTGAGGCAAAGGGAAAAAAGTGAGGATGCCAAAATGACTGAGAGATCAAGGCCTACACAACCCTCAAGTTGCCATAGCACGGCGGCTGGTTGTTGGTTAGGAAAACGGAGCTCAGTAACAAAATGTGATTTGAGGTGCTATCCTTGTCAGGATCCATGCCAAAATTCATGTTTTACTTGTAAGCTTACCTGTGAGACAGAGACCCATCGGGCTCCCTCACAAGAGGCTTTGTAAGGCTTGAGAGACCCTTTGGGCTCCCTCACAAGAGGCTTTGTTAGGCTCAAAGTATCCAGGGCTTGGGTGTGGCGCGGAGAACCCTTTGTTGGACACTCAGTTAATTTGGTTACAGATGTATTGTTATGTACAATTATTTTTCTCCAGAACACCAAGAAACAAAACAAAAATGATGAGCCTTCATGTATGATTGGCATACAAGTGAAGCAAGGATATTTATAGCTGATGACTTTCTGGGTTGACTTCCCTTCACCATCTACATAGCCTTGTCCAAGCAATACAAACGGTGTGGGGCTCCTGTGGGACACTAAATGTATTATTTGGTGAAAGATCCTCTGAGGGGGAAATAAATTGCAAATAGGTTGAAAGGCTATTACAACTTACGGGTGGTTTGAAAGACCTGCCCCTCTAATGATACTATACAAATGTGTAAGAATCTCAAAATCAATATTTATAAAGATATGGCTGACTTCAAGATTGAGTTACTAAGTATAGTAGCCTCAATCAGACTTAGATCAATCAAATCAATATTCTTGTAGACCTGTTACAACTTTGGATAACAATGGATAAACAATCCAGTGGGATTGGTTACGTGAAATTACAATACTAATACTACTTGCTGATAATTGAAGTTAATAATGATCTCTTCCTCGAACAATTTCTTGCTAAGGCACTTTAATCACTACTAGAACTTCCAGACAAATACTACAACCAATTTTTAACAGATAAACTAATAATAAGCTGCTGACGGCGAAATTATTGTTGGTATGATGGCTACAAGGCTACTAATAATCTACTTAAACTCTCAAACTCGCTAATACTATCACTTCTCAGACTACCACTAACACTAATACTAATACTAATGCACCAATCACCTGATTGATAGCACAGGACCTAATATATACTGCTCTTGGAGACTGATACATTGATGGGTGGATGGGTGACTCGACTTCACTGGGTAAGTGGGTGAGTGAGTGAAGGGGGATTCTGGCTGAGAGAGGCCCTCCTTTTATATTCAAAAGTGAGGCATTTTTGCTTCAGGGAAACCACTTGAGGGATTTTCATACCTAGCAACCGTTGTATATCCAAGGGATCTCATTACACCAAACATACCCTGTATGTGGCTGCGTTGTATATCCAGGGAATCTCATTACACCAAACATATGCTGGATGTGGCTGAGTTGCTAGACTAAGGCATCGTCCTGGGGTTTGAGGGTCATCCCGAGGAACAAACCCTGAACAACTCGGGGTAAGCCCTGAACCCCGGGGATTTCGATTTTTGATTTTTTTTTCTTTTTTTTATCCAATTTATCCCGGGATACACCCCAGAAACCAAGCACAAATACCCAGAACCCCATAATCATCATCCAAGGCCCTTTCCGAGCCAATTGTACCCCAGAAACGGGGTGAAAACACCCAGTACCCCCCAAAAAACCAAACCGGAACCCCCCAAGGATAATTTTGTACACAATTAAGGCTCTTTTCGAGCCAATCTGGGCCCATCACAGCATCCCCGGGGTTTCGGGGCTTTTGGAAGCGCAATCCCAACCCCTGAACCCCGGGGCTCGGGCTCGGGCTCAACCCCCAAGCCCCAGGGTTTGGGACAATGCCTTATGCTAGACTACACAGCCGCATTTCCTTGTT
Source organism: Puccinia horiana (assembly GCA_001624995.1). NCBI lineage: Eukaryota > Fungi > Basidiomycota > Pucciniomycetes > Pucciniales > Pucciniaceae > Puccinia > Puccinia horiana. The sequence continues at coordinate 11,237 of LWDY01000019.1, forward strand.
CTTCTAGCAATCACCATGCAACCCTCTGGAACATTCTCACCACTCCTTCTGCTCAACCAGAGTCTTGGGGGTCAGAGCCTCTCTTCCCACCTTGCTCCTTCTTCCCTTCTTCCTCCTCACCTAATTATTCCTTTCGGCCAAATGCAGAAATACTGAAATGCTAAACCCTTATAAAGTGGTATACCCCCCTTATGAGGCATATTATACCCTTATAAATCGACTTAACTAATAACACCATCCATCCTCCGTTCCAATCCTGGTTGAGACCAATGTTTCCCAGGCACACCATGTCCTCTGTTCCAATCCTGGTTGAGACAAAAGTCATCTGTTCCAATCCTGGTCAAGACAAAAGTTTCCCAGGCTTACCAATTCCTCCATTCCAATCCTGGTTGAGAGCAATGTTTCCCAGACATGACACCTCCTGGGTTCCAATCCCAGTTGAGACAAACTCACCCAATCCACCACATCCTCAGTTCCATTCCCAACAAATTCAATCCTCCTATATAATATATATGTCTTCTGTTCAATTCCCAATGGTGATGTGTTCTTGATCAATGAAGGTTGTCCTTCCGAGGTGTATGTATATATATTATCCTTATTGTAATAGCTCCACCTCTTGTATATTGTCATACAACAGATCAATCAGCATCACACTCAGCACTCAGGATCTCGCAGTTGGATCTTCCTTGCATTTACTAAGGATGCTTTTCTACCATACTTTACGACCTCCGCAGCTTCAATCTTTTGGTTAATCCTTGGGATCCATATGACATCACCTCAGAAATCTTCAGTGCTCTTCAAAGTTACTTTCCAAACCTTCGAAGATTCAATAGCACGTTGCTTTCCAGTTATGCAAACGAAAGCAAGACCAATAACCCTCTTACTGGTCTTCCTTTGTTTTGACATTACTTCATGTGCTTAACTCTCTTTTCCGGATTTGCCCATTTCCTCTTTGAACTTTCGAACTTTGACTCGCACAGTCCTCAAACTTTGAAATTCAATTCAATCCCTCTTGCACCCATCACACTTAAACTTGCTTGGTCCTTCAGTTATGGACTTGCCTTGGTTGCTTGATCTCAGAAGCTATGTCCTCCCTCTCTCATTTCTTCTGCTTTGACCCTATGACCTCATATCTTGTTTGAACCTATGTCATACCTTTGTAGCCTCACTTGTATTTCCTATATAAGCTGTCTGCTTCTATGCTTTCCATCTTTGCCTCATCAAAATAAGATTATAGTTTTCAGCATAAATTTATTCCTCCTTCTTCGAGCCTTCTCATTACAAAACCTTTCAGTGTTCTACTCTAAGTCCCTCTGAGCCTAAGTAACTCTTCTTCAAAAATAAGACGACCTTCAAACAGTCAGTCTTCTCTTTGAAACTATCTCCTTTCCTTTCCTTCCTTCAAATAGTGCCCACCCATCTCTTGTACAAGACACTGTGTGACATATGTAATATCTTGCGCATGCATCCATTCCATCACAACACCTTTGCTGTGTGCTTTTGGCATTGTAACATGAATAGAACACAACAGCGGGTGGTGTGTTCATGTCCATTGTCTCTCTTGAGCTTTCTTCATCAGCAACTATTGAATGGACAGAGGCTGCAGGTCCATGCAAGGAAACCAATGAAGAGGAGATGTACTGTGTCCAATCACCCAATGTGTGATAAAGGAGCTAAGAACACCACTCCTGCTCAAATGAACACTTGAATCTCTCAATTATTCTTGATTTTCCCTTGACATACATATGTATCAATGCTCACCAATCTTCCTCAAGTTTCAACAATACAAGATACATATCTTATTCTATTTCCAATTAAAACTTGAACAAAATCATACTGATCTAGGAACATTTTTCCTCAATATATTGGGACTGATGGTTGTGGGACAATTGGTTACAAAAAAATCCCTCCTTTTCCAAGACAGTTAGATTCAAAAGGTGTTGCCATTCTATTAAGAAGTCAATGACTGCTGTTAGATAACCTTTTGGATTATTGGATAACAGACTCAGGGGCATGCCTTATAAGAAGCTGATGACTACATTCAGACAACCTTTTAGAGTTTTGGATCACAGACTGAGGAGTGTTTGCTTTTGAGAAAACTAAGAACTTTTAATTGGATCAATAAAGAGATAAAGAAACAACATTGTAGAAACAGAGAAGAAGAATAATCTAAATCAATGATCACACTGCACAGCACTAATGAGACAACAAAAATCAAGAGGAGTAAGGATGGAAAGAAAGGAAAGAAAGGAAAGAAAGGAAAGAAAGGAAAGAAAGGAAAGAAAGGAAAGAAAGGAAAGAAAGGAAAGAAAGGAAAGAAAGGAAAGAAAGGAAAGAAAGGAAAGAAAGGAAAGAAAGGAAAGAAAGGAAAGAAAGGAAAGAGAAGACAGGACTAAGAAAAAAGGGGAAGGTCAATGAGAGTCATGAGTTGAGAATAAATGAGTGGATCCAGTTGTCTTATTGAAGGAGGAAGTCACACTAAATGGCTTGCAAATTATCACAGACCCTTTTCCAGACATCTACCAAGAATTGCTTGCATAAAGTTGGCCCACTGACAGTCCCCAGATCATTTCCTTCAAGCTTTTTCAGTCTCCATCCAAGAGCCTGGGTAATGTTGCCACAGGGTCAAGCACATTGCCTCAACAACTATTCAATGAACATTTTTATGTTTCATTCCCATGGTCTATGGCTTACATAAATTATTATCACCTTATTTGAATGATCCAGACTGGGCTGACAATATTGAGGACTTGTGTTTGAGTGATTCAATTCTTGCAGATCTTTTGTGTGGGGAGTACCAAGGTGGAGGTGAGTGATCAATAGGAAAAAGTAAAGTTTTGTGAAGATTGGTTGGCCAACCCCCTGACATAACTTCACCCAGACCTTTTCAAAATGATCATGTTGATTTTTGGTGCAGCTTGTCCTGCAACCGCCAGACCAGTGCTGTGAAAAATCATCCCCAATGGTTTTCCAGCATTCCTACATGCAACCAGGAACGGAAAAATTCATCCAATTAGTATGTACAACAATTAAGAGCTCCTCTCATCAGCTGTGCTCGCTTTTATTTTGATCGCTACATAGGAGCAAAAATCAAGCATTTTTCAGACAAGGTTGTGCTAATGAAAATTGATATTCCGTCATGCACTTATACAAGAAGTAAGTTGTGTTGCGTTTACTGGCGTGATGCTTATGGAGGGATTGATTGAGGAGCTGGGATGACCGGGTTTAGTTTTTTTTTAGAAGAAGCGCACAGTGAGATTGTGTTCTGACTTGATGATTTTATTTCATACACGAGGAGCAAAGTTCAATACTGACAACTAAAGAGCCCCTTTGCAAGATCCAAAGGGGGCCTCAATGTAAGCTGATAAGAAACCAGGACAGGACTGGACTGGACAAAACAGGCCAAAAGTAATGAAGAAGGGGTTATGCGGAGAGGGGGATGATGAGAGAAGAAAAGTACCTGGAGTGGACAGGCACATATTCCAACAAGTTGTTGGTTTATAGAGGGTTATGAGTATTTTCAGGCAGTAGTTGAAATCAACTGAGCTGACATTTTTACTTTTGCTTGTCTCTAAAGGGTCATAAAGTGTTCCCACTGGAGTCACTGAACCCATGGATGTTGTCACTAATATCTACTTGATCAAAATTTCAAGATGGTCATGAATTTTGGGATGTGATCAAAAATTAAGATGCAGAGTCTAATGTTATATAGTACTTGACCTGTTTTGGTTTAAAATAACTTTGAGGGCCAGCCATCTAGCTGACACAGGTTATGTACTGTCTACCTTACAATGCCCTGGCTGTGTTAATGAAGTTTTGAGAATGTGCTGGAGTGTTGAGCTTGCCAAGATGATTTGTTTATCAGAGGTTCACATCCTTTGACAAACAGGATTGTGGGCAAGATGTATTCATAAAATTGGGTGAATAATGTGATGGCTAGCAGAGATGTGGACCCTCTTGTACTGATGAAGGGATTCATTGGTTGGTGATGTGTGTGTACGTAGGAGTCAGACCACACATGATAATTTAAAACGTTACATATAATTTGTTTGGCAATCATAGTCCGTTCAAACTTGAGGATCCCTGCAGTTGGCACATATTAGAAGGGGACCAACTACCAAGGGGTGGAGGTGATCCTCGCTTAACACCAGCCCCTCAATCAAAGGGATGGTGACCTACAGCTTGCATGGGTGCCACTCGCAAAGCAAGCCTCTGAAGGAGGGGCTTGCAACTAATGTCCCAGGTTTGGCTTGAGGCCATTTTGAAGTCACTTTTTCAATCAAATGCTCAGTCCTGCTCAACTAGGCGGCTTGAAAGGATGCCACCAAGAGGTCCTGATAGGCCTCAATGCTGCCCTCACCTTCAATGGGCGGTCAATATTTATATCCCTTCCTTGCCGTCAAAGGAAGGGAGATTCAGCAATTGCTGTGGGAAGCTCCCCACATGAAAAGCTTTAGTTTGGCTGTATTTTCCTTGTACAGGTTTTCTGGGCCAGAAAAGTAACAACTTTCAATTGTATATTCAAAGGTGATGGAGGGAAGTGGGGGATCTATTTTGGACCTGTGGGTAGGTGTCATTGAGGCCTTTCCAATGGTCCAAAAGGCTGACCAAAAATGTGGGGGAAAGATTGTCTGAAGGGGGAGGCAAGTTTCCCCCTGCCAAGCTTGGTTCAGCTCTCATGCCAACCCCTCCTTCGGAAGCTCGCTAGGGCTCGCTTCGCGAGTGGCACCCACGCCAGCCGTAGGTCACCGGCCCTCCGATCGAGGGGCTTGTGATAAGCTAGGAGGTGATCCGACTACCAGGGGAGGACCACTCCTTGGTGGAGTGAATTGTTAAAGAAGACTTGGGAGATATTAAGAGTGATTGGGTTGTTCGCAGTATTGGGAGTGTTGTGGTTGTGGGGATCAAGTGCTACATGGCGTACAGAGGCAGCCACTTGGTTCTTCTACAGTTTCGGGGGTCATCACCCAAAGCGGGTAGGGATCCGGGGTGTTATTTTAAAAATCGGTTGGTTGTAGTGAGGGCGGTGTTAGTGTAAGGGTTAAGTGGTAGTGGTGGAGAGTCTTGAATCGTTTCACTGGAAAGAACAATTGCAAATTCCAATCGGCGTCACTCTGACACTCTACTACTGCTACTCACTCTACTGATACTACAGTCTGTCCCTGACAGCCTGAAACTGACACACTCGTTTGAGTTTCACTCTCCGCTTCAGTCTTCTTCCCAACCAACAACCAACTTCCTCTTGAACATTCCACCTTCCTTTGCTTTACCCCTCTCTTTTCTCGCTCTGCTACTAGCCTACTCCAAAACACAATCCAATTCAAACTCTCCATCATGGTCAACCGACTACTGCTACTCTCTCTCTTCCTCTCTGCCGTCTCTCCTCAAGATTTCCCTTATCCTCTCACTCTCAAGCGTCGTGCCTTCCCCAATCAATCCGGAAATTCCCCTTTCCCAACCGATCTTTTCGATCCTGCCGCCTCCAATCGTAGCTTGGATCCTCTCAAGGCCAACTCACCCAGTACAACTCCTTCACCAACCGACCCTGCTGTGGCACCAGCCGCAGCATCAGCTTCCCCTTCTCCAACATCACCTTCACCTCCACCAACCCCCAAAGATACTACACTCAGCGATTCAATTCTACCTTTGCTCGGCTCCCCTCCTCCATCCGCTTCGTCAGCCAGTCCTACTTCATCCCCCACACCCACTAACTCGATTCATCCATCAACTCCCACATCAAGCAACCTTGCTCCTTCATCTACCTCACCCTCACCCTCACCTACCCCCACTCCCCCCGCCCCGAGCAGGGGTCAGTCTTCCACCACCGATCCTTCCTCCACCTCAACCACCTCCTCCACCAGTCCCAATCCTTCACCCGAATCTCAAACCAATATTCGAACTACCAAACCTCCTCCTCCTCGCAAATCTGATGACTCCAAAAGTAGTGGACTTGGTGCGACCACCATCAAACTTATGGGTATCATCGCTGCCGTTATCGTTGGTCTGTTCTTACTCTGGACGATAATCAGGAAGTGGAAGTTCCGCCCCAGCAAGCGGTTTGCCAAGAAGCTAGACGAATGCGATGAGGACGTCTTTGCACCCCGCCCGCCATGTGAGCCATCGTTTCCCACATTTCCTTTTCAACCTTCCCTGAAGCTGATCTTAATTATAATATATCGTTTTACAGCATTTGGCGAGAAAAGAGGAAAGGATTACCAGGCTTATTCCATTCCATCCGCACCTAACGGTGTCTCTGCCTTCGGATCCCAATACCCCGCTTACCCCGACCGAAGCGCGTCCCCTTCACAGAAGGCACCCTACGGAAATGACCCCCACGTTTGTTGCCTTACCTCATTCTTCACAAATGAACGCGACCACAGTTGCTGACAAACCCTTCAAATGTTTCAAAAAATAACATAATCTTGACAGGGCTCACACGGTTACCAGGCACATCAACTCTCACACGTGACCATCACACAACCGCCCATGTTGGAACAAAGCCCGTACCGGCTATCGCTCGGCCTCGGCAATCCCCCACATGCCTATCCGCCCTCCGATCAACCCAAGCCGACGGTGATGTGAGACCGCCAAGCGATTTGTAAAGGTCTCTTGAACGAACCGCCAAACGGAAGCGACCCGTTCAGATGGGCTCGAAAGTCCTGCCTGTCTTTCTCTTCCTTATATGTTGTGTTGAAAAGTTTGTTTTTGTTGAACATTTAAGATTTAATCCACTGACTTGGACGTTTGACACGGCCGTCCCACCTCCCCCGCCCCGCCCCTCATCCGCCCACCCGATTCCCTTTCTTTCTTTTATACAGTTGTCGTAGGGAAGCTGCTTTTGCGCGAGTCGATATGTTACTTTCTTTTTGTAAATCTGTCTGCGTACTCCGTGAGCTCCTTTCCCAAACAATTTGTCTTTGTTTTTGTGTCAGTTTTTCTTTCTTTTCGTCGGATTCGTCCAACTATTCATATTTTTTTCTTTTTGCACTTCATTGGTTTCGTACCACTCAAATCTTCCCTCTGCGTACATCTTTTGTCTGTTGCTCGCTACTCGTGAGCCGTGGATCAATGATCTCTCTTTTCCACAAAGGGGGCCACAGATCTCACTTGCCAGAGGTTTTTTTTTTTTTTTTGAGGCAATAAACTTGTAATCATATTAGGAATTGCTGCCAGCCATTCATTATTATGTAAAAAAAAGTACAACTGAACCAAGTACACCTATTCTTTTTTTCTTGCATCTCTAAAATGAAAAAATGGGCGACTTGATTATCAGACCAAGATTAAACATTGTATGTACCTACTGCAAGGTGCTTGACAAAATAACTCCTCATAAGAATTAGATTTAATGTCTCCCATAAGTTTTTCTTAAAAAAAATCCTCCTTTGTTACAAATACCTCCCATAACACTTGGATTGCATGGCTGCTCATGAAGTCCATCATGAAAAAAAAATCTTGATTTTAATGACTACTGGAGGACTTTCCTCTGCCAATTTAGAATCTGAAATCCCTGATTCCAAATCTCATTTGGTGGAGGAAACTCAATCTGGAAGAGTCTTTGCCACCAAATAAAGTTTAGAATCTAGAATTTTGCATTCCAGATTTGCAACGGGAAGTCCTCCACTGGAGAACTTCCTGTTGCAAATCTAGAAGGTGAAATTCTACTACTAGATTCCAAACTTAATTTTTAGTGGTAACAATCCTTTCAGATTGAGGCCCCGCTTGTGAGTGATGTATATGAGGCAGTATATGTCAATTTTTGGCTGACATCCTTTGTGCCATATGATCAAGTCTGCCAAAACTTGATCAGATCAGATGTCACAAAAAATTGGAATATATCACCCACAAACCGGGCCTGAGTTTTCATCACCAAATAAGATTCAGAATCAAGAATTCCTTATTCTAATTGGGTGGCAGGAAGTCTTCCCTTTCTAATGATAATTGTAAGTTGTATTTATAAATCCCCCAGAATTTTTTAACATCATATTGATTCACATGTCAATTTTACTAAAAAAAAGATATAAAGTGTGCTGGGTTAATTATATATACTAGAGGATATGGAAGATCTTTCAAATGAATAAATTCAAGTACATAAAAAAAACAGTCACATCTTAAAAATCTGACTTGATTTTGTATGAATTAAAAACAGTCTTCACCACGCAACCCACCCTTATTAAAGGTGATACCCACTGGATGGCCATTAGACATTCCAGATCATAGGGTTCACCTTCAATTTTTGCATTGTGCCAGGAAAGGTCTGTAACTTTTGAAAGTTCAAGTCATTACAACACAAAAGTTGTACCAAATCAATCAAAATCTACTGGTCTGTCTGTAAGTAAACTCCCAGGGCAATCTTGGTGGTCTTGTTTTTCTGATGAAGTAGAAGGGCAGAGCTTGCAACTTCATCACCACCTTCCCTGGTAAGCCAAAGGGTTTCACAGCACCTTTTGAGTCTTACAACATCACATGTCAGGATTCAAAACCAGTGTGGATCCCTTACAGCTCAGCCACAGGGTTGATTCTTGCTATTTTACTGTTTTAATAGGGGTAGCCTTTATGCACAACCAAACTTTACCACATGCACAACAAAAAAGGTGTGCATGAACTTGCACACCAAAATTCTTGGTGTTCACCGCTGCACACACCAAAGTTGATTTTTCTTTGGAGTGCTCAAGCCTGTACTCCAAAACTTTTGGTGTGCACAGCCATGCACACCAAGTCATAAATATTTGGAGTGAATCATATTTCACTCCAAAAATGGAGTGCTCAGATTATGACTTGGTGTACATGGCCATGCACACCAAAAGTTTTGGAGTGCAGGCTTGAGCATCCCAAAGAAAAATTTTACTTTGGTGTGCATGACCATGTACACCTTTTTTGGTGTGCATGTGGTAAAGTTTGGTTGTACATAGAGGCTGACCCTTTAATAGATGGATTGGGGGTAGGGTGTAGAATAAAAAACACCCCTCAACTTATTTATTTTTACTTCAACTCGACAAGGTTAAACCTTTAAATTACCAATTTTCTTAAACAAGAGGAAAATTGAAATTTTTGATAAAAGGAATATGATACAGTGAAACTTTATAAAAACCAAAGTTGCAGCTGGCCAATGGTTTGAAAGAAGATTTTCATAGTTTTTGTGGGCAGCTAGGAAATTGTGTTAAGATTCCATCATCCATCTTTTGAGTGGTGTTGTGTGTTTGGTTGTTGGGGTGGGACTTTTTCTTTGTTTTCTTTTGTGTTTATGTTTTATTTTTACATAATGATATTCATTTTTTTAAAGAGAAAGGTTTTATGCTTCTTAGATAAACTTGTAAAGAAAAACAAAAACAATCCCTGGAAAAGGATAGTGGGATTTATGGGTGTTAACTTGAGTGTTCAGATAGTTCAATCTTTGTGGGTGTTTTAGTCACACTGTAGAAAGTCCCAACTGTCGTCCAATCAGGTCTGTCGCAGTGCGACCATAAGGGCGAGAGAGCGAGAGAAATGGAGATTTTAAAACCTGAATGATCTGGTGTGATGTATCGGGTTAGTCGAAACACGTTTGTAATCAGGGTGCTCTTATCGACGAGTTGAATCGTGAAACTCTCTAAACTTGGCTCGGTCTCAATGTTCGCTCCGGTTGTTACTCTGAGTCCTGATCGAAGATTAAGCCCCCGCTTGAATTGCCGGCGAGAAGTCCCGGAACCTTACGACACCGAGGTCAAAATTTTATTGGAAAACGGTCAGCAGACAACGAAGCCTCGCTGAGTTCACTGCACTGCTTCCTCCATCGGACATTGAGATATGTAGATGGCTTTTGCGGAATGTCTCAGCAGAAGGGAAAAAATGCCTCGATGGCACAATCTGTCGGGGTTGGTCCGCATGTGTTTTTCATCGGGAGCTGTTTGAGCTACTCCTTCCAAACACCGAGTCCTTCCCTTCAGTTTGGCAGATGCACCGCCAGAAGACCTGGTTCCCAAAACTCATCTGCTGGAAATTCGCCTTCGCTCTCAAAAAACAATCTCCTCTTTCTTTCATTGTGATTTAGCCATTATACACCTGATTGATGCTTACAAAATTCACTCTTAACCCGAGATGATTTCCGTTGTCTGTTCGTTAATTTCTAATCAGGCGCTGAACAAAGACGCCCATACATGCCATTCCTTAGCACTTGATACTTCTCACCACCATATTTAACCCACTTTTATAGTAGCCACCACACAAGGACAATTCATTCTACCTCTCCAGATTTTGCTTCTCATTTCAAAGGCGGTCTCTCGAGCTTCTGGGCATTGACTCTAGAAGCATGAGGATTTCTAATACGGTTACCATCATGGTCCTTACATGCCTTACACCGACTCAGGTCGCCAATTGGTCCATTTCAGGTGCTCCCCAAGACAAACCTCCACAGACTAGTTCGTCAACTTACAATTGGGAACAATCGTGGAAATCCCAACCGACAATCACATAACAACTGTCACTACTTCAACTTCTGGAACTATTCCACCGAATGCTGGGTTTGACCAAGGAGCTTCGAGTACATGGAGTTATCAGTACAGTTACTCTAGTAGCTCAAATGAGAGCCACAATGGTACAGCCTCTTTTGCGAATTCCACCTCATCAGAAAAAAACCCATCAAGTCATGGTGCTCTTGTATCATCTTCTCCAACCACCGCCGGAACCTCGAACCCAGTCCCGGTTGTTGACAGCTCACCAATGCCAATGCACAAAGGAGAGATGACCTCCCCCCCAAACCAACTGTAGAAGCCCCAAGCAATCGGAAAGATACCTCACCTCCAACCCAGCGCAAATCTAGCAACACCAAATCACCAGGCTTGTCCCGATCCGGCGCTATAAATGCTGGCGGAGATACTACGAACAAAGGCGCCTCGCCACCATCCCACTCAAGGTATAAAGGCTCCAAGACCAGCAGTCTACCTTTGCCAGCCACTATCGGCACTGGAAACCGGGGAGGTTCAGACGTGACTGAAGGGAAAGATTATTCTTCCCATCCTCCCGCGTTGACAGATGGTATCGATGATGCGAACTTGGGAAACTCAGACAGAAATCGAGGCAAGAAAAAAACTACCTCATCATCAGCGGGGCCATTCAAAGAGTTAGTTGTAGATACGAATTCATCAGTATCCTTAAACGAAACCGAATCTAACGTAGTGTTTTTCACGCATACTCAGTTGGCTGGATGCTCATAATGACTACCGATCACAATACGGAGTTGCAAGTCTGACATGGAGTGATGAATTAGTGGAAGCAGCCAGAAGCCAAACAGATAAATGTATTTGGAAGCACACCAAACACAATAAGTATGGAGAAGTCAGCATTACACATTTCGCAGAATGACAGACCTCCAATTAGCCTAATCAATCTTATATGTTCAATTTAAAAAAAATCAGAATATTGCTGCTGGACAAAACAGCACTTCAGAAGTGGTTGTTGCCTGGGTTGAAGGACCAAACGAACGTGAGGTGTGGAACCCCCACTCAGCTACTCCGACACACATTTCACACGTAAGCAAACCGAGCTCTCCAACTTCCACCCAGTGCATTTGTAACTGGTGACTAATATAGATATGACCATGGTCCATCAAAAGGTTGTATGGAAAGAAACAAAACAAGTAGGATGTGCTTTCAAAACGTGTGAGACAATCGAAGGCTCCAACTTACCACAATCACCAGTAAAGCTCTGGGCCTGCGAATACCACCCGTGAGTGATTTTCAAGATTTTCCTTTACTAATTCTCAGAGAATCATTTGACTCAAGAATACCGAAAAAAATTCAACCTACAGGAAAGGGAATATAGGTGGCGAGTACATAAAAAATGTGCTAGCAGCTTCCGGAGGGAAACCGCTCGCCTCAGCAGCAACTGCAGCATTTGCCTCAGTTGATCCAGACGATCCTGGCCGTGCAAAGGCTAGTGGGGGTGGTGCAACCAGCACCACATTCTTTCCGGCACCTGAATCAACCATCTTAGTGCAGAAGATCTTCTTCTTATCTTGCAAGAGTGATAGGGGGATTCGACGCTCCAACAATATAAAAGAAGCGTGACTGACTGTAGCAAATTTAGTTTGGTGAGGATAGTGTGGATGGTGTCCGAGTTGGAAGGATTGTAACTTGCGCTGTGATGATCACGCACCTAGATTTTTATTCCAGACTTTGTAGGATTCTTATTGCATATTTGAATCACATTAAAAACGCGCTGGTTGCTCAGTGCCTGTGTACAAGCAATGCCTTTTTTGAATATCTTCCAAGTTGGGTACAAAATGTGGCCGCATTTTCATGTAAAGACCGGGTGAAAATATTAAAAAACAATGAGAATTTGATGTCATTTAAAAAGATAAAAAATGACAGATGGGTCCTTGGGATAGATGTTCTCAATTTTTGTGAAAATTTTCTGGAATGGAATGATGAGAAAAAGGGAAATGGTTTGAATTTTGCTTGAGTTATGTTCAAAACGCGAAGAAAACTCTAAGAAGTCTTAATAACCCAAGTCCTAAAAACAAGTCTCTATTCAATTTCTTGTGTGGAAATTCTCTGAGTTTCAAGTCATTACCAGCCTGGCACTAACAAGACCCAGTAAAAGTTTGAGGCCAATTTCTCTTGTCAATGATGAGTTTTGTTTTGTTTTGCTTTGCTTTTTTTGGGTCAACAACTCCAAAAAACAACTTTGAATTGGAACAGCAACTCCCAAAGGTTATGTCATGTTGAACTTAGGGTTCGGGATAGTCAGTTTCACCCGCGTGGCTGAACGCAGCAGACTGCATAATAGTGAGATATTCAAAGTTGAAACCTAATCGGATGTTTTTATTTCTTTCAATTCTTTTCTGATTGTTTTTCTTTTTCTCATCCAATTCTATTTCTTTAACTTTTGAAAAACTCGTCGGGTCACTCTGCTCTCCTCTTTCGCACCTCTAGGTTTGTAATCCTTTCAATACTTTTCTTCTTTGTTCTTCTTGATTCTCATCTTCTTATTTTCTTTGATTTTTCTCAGGTTTGCTTTGTTGTCACTCTGCTCTCTCCGTTAGACGTTGTACTGGGTCTAACACATTTGGTTGGAAACATTAAGATCTAAGGTTCAATATGTCACAGATGCTGCAGCAGTTGCAGATCCAATTCTGAGAATTGTTTAACCAATGACTTTTTCAAACTTTCAATAGTATCCTCTCTTATTTGTTGGAATTCTCACCTCCTGCCCTCAGGAGTTCTTCCTTTTATTGGAGTACTTCCCGTGGCCATCTAAAGGGGCTGTAAAGTTAAATTACAGGGCTAAATCCAATTCTTCCCTGCCAAAATTTAGCTTTACAGGGTCAAATTAAGAATCTACAGGGGCTGTAGATCCTACGGGAAGTCCTCCATTATTCATTTTCTCACTGCCGCTTGTCCCACAATCTGGCCTTTGTTTTTAGCCTTTTAAATGAGCTGGATCATGAGAATTATAAAAATCATCTGTTCAATCTTCAACAGTTCCTTCTGAGAGCCTTTTCAGCCTCTCAGTCATCTGAATCAATAGCCAAGGGCCATTTTAACCCCCTCTGGCTGAAGTGGTCCCTTTCCTCCTTGATTTTGTTACTTGTGGAAGCTTAAAATTCTAATATTATTCACTGATCATTCCTGCTCTGCATGGACATTTAGTTTCATTATCAAAATAAATCTTGCTACAATTTACAAGATTCTCTGTCTCTAAATTACTTGGGGATCCCAGGCATTCCTGAATAAAGAAAAGGCAGCAAGCAAACATTTCAAAAATCAATCTGTTTTGAGTGACATGCACTTTACCTCAGAACATTATATTCCATGTATAGAGACAATACAATGCTTGTATGTTTTGTTTGGCTCCCAGAGTCTATTCTTTTAGTTTAATGGAAGAATATTTTCCCTCGAATGCATCCACAATTGCATTCAACCAAGAAAAATCCTGGTTTTCTGTAAAATCTGATTGCATAGACTAAATCCAGCTCTGAAATTATTCTATAATTGATTTTTTCACCTTCTTGTATTATGGGTAAAACAAAGAAATACCAAAACCAATCTCAAATCTGTTGTAATTTCAGCTCAAGAAGAACATTCAAACAAAAGGGGGGTAGCTATCTTGATGGGAACTGGATAGGACCAAGGAGCTCAATGATGCAGGTAAGGAGTTGAAATGCTCAGACTTGATGATTGATTTCAACAGAGAAAGAGAAAAATATAAAGACCAAGCATCTGTCACATACTGTAATAGGACTGCAACAAATTCATCTGTGCCACTACACAGGACACAGGACAACTTCTTCTAACTACAAGACTACACAGCTTGTAGAGAGGACACAAATCATCTGGGAATGGGAACTACACTGCCTCAAACCAGGACAACAATTTCATCTGAGATTGAGAACTACATTGTCTCAAACCAGGACTACATTACAACTTATTTCTTGTGTTTATTGAGAAAGAAGTGTGAGGAAAAGACAGGAAAAAGGTAGAGACTGAGAGCGGAGAGCTTGGCAGGCTGAAGTTCCAACAAAATCTTCCTTCTCACATACATGTGATTTAGTCCTCAATGGAAAATTGCCACCAACGTCAACAACAAAATCTTCTCAGAAAAATGCTGGAATACACTTGAAAAACTGGTTTTATTTTTTGTATAGGTCAGGAATTTATCTAAATTACTAGACAAGCCAGGATGTTTGCAAAGAGAATCATCATATTTTTTTATTGAATCTGTTGCTATCGTAGTGTAAATTTCTCCTTTTTCTTTTTTTGCTAGATGAAATTTGGCTTGTGCTATCACACAAAATGAATAATCTAACAATAACCTTCCAAAAGAAAACTTGGTCCATAATCAAACACTACCAAAATATTGAGAAAGTGAGTGAAGCAAAGGAAAACAGAGAAGAGAGAACTTTGAGAAAAACCAGGCTCATCTCTTGGTTTTTGGTGCTCCATGTAACAAATCCTGACAAAGTTGTCTCCTCCGTTATAATAATGTACACTGCTCATTTCGCGCAATCATCAAGTCGAAGGCTTGAAAACCCTTCACAAGGAATATGGTCATGCCTATCTTCAAAGGCTGGAACCATCCATATAAATAAGTCAACCTGAAAATCTGAGTCGAAGGACAACCTTAAGTGCAAATCTTGCGTGGTCGCGACGGCGTTGAGCTGCAGGTTGCATACTCAATTTGAAACCACAACCCAACCTCCAGGATCTCGCAGCAGCACTTCTACTTCCACCATTTCAACTCCCACCAGTAAAACTCCAACAACATGGGTGGATTCGGATTCAAATCACGTCACAAGCAATCTGCTCCTGAAGCACTCAAGGTTAAGGGACAGCCCAAGGATCCCAAGAACACCGATCTACCGGCAACTGAAGAAACCAATGGCCCGCCCAAAAAAACACGACCGAAAGTACCCAGGAGCGGTGGGAAATCAGTTGCACGCAAGTTGAAACAAAGAACCCTTCGTCAGCAAGAAGAAGCCCAGAAGAAATCTCTTTCAAAGTCCAAGGATTCAAAAGAAGAAAATAGTCAGGATTCTCATTCTGACTCCGAGGATGATGATGACAGTAACGACAAAGATGGCGACGAAAATGAAGAAGACGAAAGTGTCGACATAGGCTTAGAAGAAGCAAGAAAGTAATTCACTATCTTCTACTCAAACGATCTTCAAAAAGTATTTTTATTGATTGTACCACTTTTTTTTTCTTTTTTTTCTCCAGGTCATTTTTTTCAACGAAAGACTTGGTCGAACCGCAGAATGGCACCGGTTCATCGGACGAAAAAAGTGATGCTCAAAGTGCCAGTGGAAGCAACAGCAGTCATGCTGAATCGAATGAAGAACTAAATGAGTCTGGGGCTAGTGATGATATCGAAGGATCAGACATCCCAGAGGATGAAGAAGAAGACCACGACGATGAAGCTGGCGAGGGATCTGACAGCGATGGTGAAGGCTCAAATGATGAAGGAGAAGAAGACGAGAATGCACTTGATGCGGACATAATGAACCATACGAAGGGCGTTCCCGACCTGCGGAAACTTTACACTCGGATCCAAGAAAGTGTCCGAGTTTTGGGCAACTGGAGTGTGCTCGGAAAGAAGGCCAAGGGGAAGAGTCGAGCCGATGTGAAAGAGCAAACCTTGAACGATGTTTGCGAATACTTTGGTTATAATGCGTTTTTGTCGGATTTGCTTTGGCAATTGTTCGACCCTGAAGAAGTAAGTAGTCGGATTTCTCAGAAAAGATATATATATATATATAAAAGTAGATAAACTAACAAGTAAACAATCATCAGGCATTGGCATTTTTCGAAGCCAACGAGACAGCTAGACCAGTTACCATCCGGACTAACACGTTTGTAATCTTTTTATCTGGTTATTTTCTACCTGACCAGCTCAGTACTCATCATTGGTTTCAACGTAGACTGCGAACCAATCGTCGTGACTTGGCACAGCTGCTGATCAACCGTGGAGTCAACCTGGAACCGATTGGAAAATGGTCCAAAGTAGGGCTTCAGGTGTTCGAGTCGAGCGTTCCGATCGGAGCAACTCCCGAGTATCTTGCGGGACACTACATGCTTCAAGCAGCTTCATCTTTCCTACCGGTCATTGCCCTCAATCCTCGACCCGGCGAGAAATGCTTAGATATGAGTGCTGCTCCTGGAGGAAAAACGACGTTTATGTCGGCGATGATGAAGAACACGGGGAAGTTGTTTGCCAACGATAGCTCTAAGGCTCGTTGTAAGAGTCTGATGGCTAACGTCTCGAGGATGGGTTGTCACAATGTGATCATTAGCAACCATGATGCTCGAGATTTTCCGAAAGTGATGGGCGGGTTTAATCGAGTTCTTTTGGACGCCCCTTGTAGTGGAACTGGAGTGATTAGTAAGGATGCGAGTGTCAAAAACAACAAAGTGAGATATTGAATTCAGTTTGAGAACTTTTGGAAAATGACTAATCGAGTGTACTGACTTGTTCATTTGATAATCCTTCTAGTCCGAAAAAGATTTATTGCTACTTTCGCATTTGCAAAAGCAGCTTATACTTTGTGCAATTGATTCAGTTTCACCACACTCTCCGAATGGCGGTTACCTTGTTTACTCGACCTGTTCAGTGACAGTTGAGGAGAATGAGAGTGTGATCGATTACGCATTGAAGAAACGATCGAACGTTAAACTAGTTGAGACAGGTATTGGGTTTGGCAAGGAAGGCTTCGTTCGATTTCGAGGGAAAATCTTTAACCCTAGCCTGAAACTGACTAGAAGGTTTTACCCTCATGTTCACAATGTCGATGGTTTCTTTGTGGCTAAACTCAAAGTCAATCCAAAAGTCAAGACAGGTTTGTTTAACCCACCTTTTGAGAATTTTACTCTGCTCTAGTGGGGCTGATTTTTTTTTTTTTTTTGTTCTATTGATTTCAAAGCACCGGTTCATGAAGAAGATAATACCGAAGAGGATCTATCTCAGGACGATGAATCTGATCAGAAGCAGAAAGCTGGAAAAGACAACAAGGAATCGATCGGATTTGATGATTCTGAAGATGCCGAAATCATCGCGTCGGCAAAAATATCTCAGTTGAAGGCTAAGGGAATCAATGTGACTCGATCGAAGTTGGTGAAGAAACAGTCCAAGAAAGAAGAAGGGGAAACTTCGAAGAAGCAAGAAACTGATGGAGATGATCCAAGATCGAATGTTCAATCGAAGAAACATCAACGCGACGAACAAGATGGGAATGAACACAAGAAGAAGAAAAAGAAAACTAAAGTGAAGGCAACTTGAGAGGATGTGTTGGTTTGATTGAAGGGGAGTGTTGTTGGTTGTGACATGCCTTATGATTGTGTATTTGGTGATCAAAGGATGAGGATATAACTTGTGGCTGATTCCATCCAATTACTATTACTGTCCTTATCTTGAATTGCCAACCCTTCCATCTTCAATCTATGTATTAGCTTTAGCCTTTGACTGAGGCAAGTGCGTTGGGTTGAGATTTTTGATTTATGTGGGGGGTAGAGACTGGCTTATATTATGTAACTTGTCGATGGATAGTATTGGAGTGCCGAGTGATGGGGTTTTTTAGGAGACTATCTCCAGTTTATCTCCTATTTCTCTCCGATTCTGATATGAAGTTTCTTGTTACCCCAACTTGTTCTTGTCAAAATTATTTGTTTCTTTCCTCGGACCTGTCTTGGTCAATCCAAACTCTCTTCGGCAGTAATTATCATCTCATCCAACCCTCGATCATAAATATAGTTTACTTGAGATGCCTCCATGTCCGAAATGTCAAAAGGTTAAACTGGTCAGATGCAAGATCCTCAGAACCGCTGACCCTGATTACGGTCGGGAATATGTGGCTTGCTCAGCTTGCTCGTTCAGGTGTATGTCGACGCTTCACCCATCTAGTATCATAAGTATTCATCCCACTCTCTCTCTCCAGGCTTCCTCGACGATCCCAACAGACCTCTCGGTCTCGTCAGTGACAAACCAAAACAATCGATTTGGAAGAAACTCGCTACATTCGGTTCGCCCCACAACGTCCCTGATTCTGATGGAATCCTCCATCCGGCTACCTACGTCTTCCCTCCCCCTCATGAATATCCTTCAGTCAGTCAACTTCCTACAGAGTCGATTGTTCTTATTTTGTCTGATTGCTTCTGATTATTTCCGATCGGTCCCAACAGCTCATCGTGCCGGTTACCAACCCGGTCCGCCGATCTCTGCTGACCCCACCCGATGGTCCATCCATCACTTCACCACCCGATCCTACGCCTGTCTCACCAGCTGCTGGGCCATCTCACCTCGACTTGCCACCACCACCACCGCCAGCCGAACCTGACCTTGACCCACTCCCCCCAGTTGACCAAGTCGACATACCAGACCGAGCACTCGACCAGCCAACTGAACCAGCTGCTAAACCTGAACCCACTGTTACCGAAGCTCCCCCACCAGAGAAAGATGATAAAGGCCATCAAGCTCAAGAACCTACCGAGGAACCAAAATCAACTCCTGAGGAGGAACCTAGCCCAGCTCCCGAGGATCCCGCGCCGGAACCCACTCCGGATCAACCCGCCGATCCTGCCCCAAAAACTCCACAGCAACCCGAAAACCAGAAATCACCTTCAGCCTCGAATCTGAATGACGAGGAACAAGCAAGATTCGATACCCTTACCCGGATTGCTTCCTCCCCCGCTCCAGCCTTACAAAAAATTTTACATGAAGCTCAAGACAATCATCAACCATCTCGTCCCCAATCGATCCAAGGTGACCAACATTCGGGCAAGACCCCTTCCACGCCCCTCTCACCCGAAGAGCAACACCTACGCGAAACCCTCCTGAGAGTCGTTGCAACCCCCCGTTCACCCACTCCCAATATTTTCACATCTCTCCTTTCCCCCAAGGTAGACCCCCAAGAATTCACCAGTCAATCATCCCCAGCCGATGAACGTGAAGTTGCAGCCTATGCCCAACGTATCGCTGCAAGGCTCGAACATGCCATTCAGAAATCGCCCTTTATAAGTTCCATGCGAACTCCCAAAACACCTCGAACAGACAAATGGTTGGATTCGCCCAAGTTCAGCGAGCCTAGGTCACCTGCCTCCAAGCACTCAACCCACCGTTCTTCATCCAGACACTCAGCCGCCCGTTCTTCACACCGCCACTCAACCAGCCACGTCAACTCTCCGCGTCAATCAATCACTCATTCCGTCCCTGGAACTCCTCGCGTGGACAAACCCTCAGAGTCTACCGGTACACGCTCTAGGGGTCAGACTCCTCGTGTACCTTACGATGACGAGGACGACGTCCCTCTACCTGGCGGATTCCCTACCCCCAAGCCGACGCCGCTGACCTCCGATGCCATCAGCAGTCACACTCGCCAACGCCCTTCGCCCTACAGTACCAGTCTTAAATCGCCTGCAACATCGGTTTCCCTACCAACTGCACCCTCTCATCATACCACCTCAGTTGCCGGTGGTCGGACTCCTAAGCGCGTCAGCATCGCAGGTGATGACAAGTCGCCGCTGTGGGGATGAACAATCTCTCTCGCATTCAATTGATTCATTGCGTAATTCTGGAGGCTTGTTCATAAACACACAAAATATGTAGCTCAATCGCCTTCAACTCCCCAACGCGTTTATGATCCCAGGACCTGTTTTCTCATTTATTTTTGAGTACTCTATATTGTTGTGACAACATCATGCCCCCATGCCCCCCCCCCCCAGGCCTTTCTTAACTTATTCTCTACTTACTATATATTCTTTTCTGCTGGATAGATTCTTGACTAGATCTTATAACCTTCTAATGCTAAAAGACAACCCAATAACAACCGACTTAAAATCAACACCAACTCAATTTATCCAAACTGTGTAGTATTTTCATAAAAACTGCGCATGTTGAAATCTACTCATCTTTATATACCTTGGCATGTTTTTTTTGTTTTTCATCCTAAACATATTCCTGATGATAGTGCTGATGATGATACATATAATATACTCAACCATGAATAACAATTAACACACATATTATGTACTTTTTTTCTATCATCCAAATTCTTCTTGCTCGACTGAAGTGACAAAAGGTTAGGCCCCTTTTGGATGTGGGATATTACATGTGCAACATTGAGGACTGGTGTGACATCTGGTCCCATTTTGGTGGACTTGAGCTGATGTCACCTAGGATGTCTCATACGCAATTCATATTATTACAGCCATCATATGCTGCTTCCAAAAAGGGCTTTGATACTCCAAAGCGGCTTTGTTATGTAACACACTTACTTTCTAATCAAATAAAACTTTTTTTGTTACATAAAAAAACTTTTCTTTGTCACATAAAAAAAATGGACATGTTACCTGTAATACATCAATGCTATTTGTTTTTTGAAATGATCAGGTTAGAGCATCTCCACCGGAGTTGCTAAACCCAATTTAGCAACCCAGATGCCCAAACCGCCGCCCACCCGAGGTGCTACCTTGGGTGCCATATCAAAAAAAAATCCCCAAAGTTGCTATAGGGGTGCCACATCTTGCACCCCTATAGCAACCCAAAAAATGTGAAATACGGTCACCCACCCCCGAAGATCATCACCCAAACCTCTCGGACTGAGCGGGGGGGAGCTGTAACACAAAAATAGCTCCCCATTTAGCAACTAGCGCTGGCTAGTTGCTGAGGGCTTGAGTGCTACCCTCTCACCTCGGTTGCTAAATGAAGGGTATAGCACCTCAAATTTAGCAACCGCAGTGTAAGACTCAAAAGGTGTAGTGATACCCTTTTGCTGAATGGAGAAGGGGATGGTGGAGTTGCAAGCTCTGCCCTTCTATGTTATCAGAAAAACAAGACCACCAAGGGCACTTGGCAGTTTATTTATCATGATAGGATGAGTTCAAGATGTGTGGACAACTATCTATTCTGATGGTGGAATATGGAGTTGATGATGTTTATAGATGGTGATGAGGTTGGTTTAGAGGTGATTGATGTAGAAGGGTGATATGATGATGGAGTGTTGAAGTGATGTGGGAGCAAGCACTTCAAACAGGGATTGAACAGAGGGGTTATGGAGTGATAAGAGGGGTTATATAAGTGAACTTTGAGAATAGCCCAGTTGGATAAGGAACCTGTAAGTACTATGACTACACCAGGGCTTGAACCAAGGGGTGGTATGAGATAACTAAGAGTTGTGATTGATAATAAGACTAATAATAATAGAGTATAAGGTAAATATGACTATAAAGCCTCAATATTGAGTGACTAATAATAAAGAGAAGTGACCAGTAATATAGTTGATAAGGGGCTAACTATAAGAATTCTGATATGAGTATGTGAGAGAGCTATACAGAAAATCTGATGAGTAGATCTGGTGAGGAAGGGAAAAAAAGAAGGAGGAGAGCCTCCTTATATAGACAAAAGTGAGGGATTTTAGCTGCAGGAGAGATAGAATGGAGCACACATGACCAAACAACCAAACAGACTAAAGCACACTAATGCATACTAAACTAGCGTGGAGCTAAAAATACAGGCTAAAAGTGGTGTCAGATGATACAAATACAAGACCAAACAAACTCAAATAGCACAGCCATGGAAAATCCACTAAATTAGACTGGATCTAGTGGAGTTAGACTCAAAATTATGTAAACACACTAGTGGTGTCAGCTGATACAAACAAAGATGGTGTCATCCAAATAGAAATGATGTAATGCCAAGAGTGATGCCTGAATATCCACTAATTTAGGCTGCATGAGAGGAGATAAGGTGGTGGATATAAGAAAAAAGACTTGTTGTTTGGTTACCCTGAGTATATTATGTAATTTAGGCTGTAACACATGTAACTAGGGGTTGATTGACTGTAACTTCTGATCCAGCAGGGTTATTGATGATATGTGAGTGGTGACTGAGGTGAGTTTGTGTGCTGAATCCAGTTCTTGAGTGATACTTGAGTAAAAATGGCTACTTATATGTGTAGCAGAAAACTTTTAATTTTTTTGCAAGAAAGATTACCACAGCGGTGGAGATGCTCTTATAATGGTAATTTGAAACAAAATATTTAGACCCTGTTTGTTATTGATGCATATCAGATGATATATGTTTTTTTTGTGTATCATCCTTTGTGACATCTGATCAGGTCTGCAAAAGCTTGATCAGATGTACCACCATGACAAATTAATGATCACTTGATGACAAGTGACATTAGGCTAAGTTCAGCAAACTATCCACCATAGATCCAGTTGACCACTGTGGCATTCCCCTGCTACACACAAAAGGGCCATTATAGTTGGGCAGTGATGTGATCTGAGTTGTGGCTGAGTTTAGGATCAATGTTACCTAATTTCACTTGACATCAAGTGATCATTAATTTTTCATGGTGTGTCACAGCATTTTCAATTATATTGCACAGATATTATGTCGCTGGCAAATGGGGCCTTAGATATACACATGGACATAGTTGAATTTCCAGAGTTTGTTTTTAAATTAAAAGAAAAACAAATGTCAATGATTTCAATTCAACTTCAAGAGGTAAATTACTCTTTGGGCACCATTTGGTATTGATATACGTAGCACAATATAATATGTCAGGTCTCAAGACCTGGAAATGTAAAACTGCAAAAGATAGAAAAAAATAACAATGATTTTCCTGTATGCCAACGGGTGATACAGGATCTGTGGGTGAACTCAAAAAACTCGCAGTCCTCAAACCCCAAGCTTTCTCATTTGGGATGTACTGCTGACAAACAAGGCCTTACTTGTGTATGTAAATGCATGAAAACCAAAGTTCACCCCCAGCCCCAAAGCAAGAAAAAAAGAGAGAGATAAGTTTGAACTTTTGCTTTATATATACATACTGAGATACAAATTGATATTTGATAGCCCAGCTTATCACCCAAAGTAGTAGTACTCAATTGGGGTTGAGGATATAAATTTGTAAGAACAGGTGGATTTATTTCCCTTGTTTGAGATTCTCTCAGGGCTTTTCAAGGAAATTGTAAAATATTCAGTATGTTGGAAAGTGGTCACAGAGATGGATGTGGTACGTGTGTAGGTGTGAGTTATGGTACTAGACATGGCTTCCCTCCACAGATCCCAACCATCATAATTAATTGTCTGTACCACTGCAAGGCCTAATATGATATGTTAATTCTATTCAAAACATCACAACAAACCAATTGCTCTTCATTCAACATCTTTGTGATACAAATTACCAGCTGATTGTTCCACCCATTGACCAATTCACATTGCAAGTAGATTGTCATACGACAGACTTAGCACTAAGGATCTTGCAGTTGGATCTTCTTTGCATTTACTCAGGATACTTTTCTACCCTACTTTAGAGCCTCAGCAACATTCAAGCTTTTGGCTAATCTTGGTTCACAGATCAAATCACATTGATGTGCACCCTCAGCAATATTCAACACTTTACTCAAAGTAAGAAAATTTCAACTTCAGTGGTTCAAAATCAAATTGCTTTCAGATATGCGAACAATGAAAGACCCATACCCCTTTTCCGGTCTTACATTGTTTCAGCATTTCTCTCTCATGCGTTCACACTTTCCTGGACTTGCGCTATTCATCTTTGAACCCTTGAACTTTGACTCACACAGATCTCAAACTTCAAACTTTTCACACTTCTTTTGCACCCACCACACTCTTCAAAAGCTCTGTCCTCAGTCATGGACTTTCCCAGGTTGCCTGAACTCAGAAGCTATGGCCTCCTTCTGCCATTCTTCTGCTTTGACCTTATGACCTCATCTCTTGTTCAAACCTATGTCATACCTTTGTAGTATTAGTTGCATTTCCTATATAAGCTGTCTACTTCTATGCTTCCATCTTTCCTCATCAAAATAAGATTATAGTTTTTTAGCACAAAATTGATTCTGCCTTCTTCAAGCCTTTCCATTGCAAACCCTTTCAGTGCTCTTACTCAAGTCCCACTGCGCCTAGTAACTCTTCTTTGAGATAAGAAGATCTTTGAACAGTTAGTCCCCTATTTGAAATCATCTCTTTTCCTTTTCTTTCCATCAATAGTGCCGACCCGTCCTTTGTACAAGACACCATGTGACATAGATCTTCTGAAACTTTCAACAATCAGCAACTCAAATTGCTTTTTTTTTCTGTCAATCAAATCTCAATCTTATTTTGTTTTAAACATACACTGCAAGAAAAATTCAAACAACTGTTTGAATTTTACATGCAAAACTACCTACCAAGGCACTTTTATAATTTTGCACCTCAACTGCCAAAAGTTAACTCACCATTTCTTGCTGTTTTAATCTAAATATTCAAGTTCAAATCCACTTTTCAAACAATAAACCAAAGGGATAAAATGGCAATTGAAGCTGAATGTTAGTCTGCTTGAATTCAACTGGTGAAATTAGAGCAATATTTTCTTGAAATTGAACTGGTAAAAATTGTGCTAAATTTCCTTGAATATGGAGCACTTCATCCACTTGCCTCAACAGTACTGAAAAGAAGTGGGGTATCACCATGATAAAACTGTGTGGAATAGGTGTCAGGTGATATGCAGCTTACTCCAGCAGTTATTCAAACTATACACTAATCATAAAGTTTTGAAACTCCCTGATGTCGATGATGACAATGGGGCCATTGTTATTGAAGGGGAAAACTTTGGAGTACTACTGGAGTATCAACAGATGTTACTGAATGTCACCTTACAGCTATTCACCACAAATTATTCATGGTGTGCGGTGCAAGTTTTTTTTTTTTTTTTTTTTTGAAAATGATGATGAGTAATTAGCCAAAGTTTCTTTTGAACAATTTTTTTTTCAGTCAATTCAACTGAGTTCAATTCATTTTGTACTGGAAATAAATACTCCAAAAAGGTGAATTCCCCAGTAACTCATGAGATCAATCTACAAGATTTTCTATAAGAAGTTTCTTTTATTTTCTCTTATCAAAAGAACTGTTGTCAGAATAATGATTCACGAGGGCAGACAGATCCACCTGCAAGCTCCTCTGAGGATTGGATGATCATTGGTAAGATCTCCTTGACCCTCTGCACACTCTGGACCAAGCACTTACCAACTCTACTGATGTCACAGACAGTGATGAGGCTGATGCGGCTGTAATAGACAGCACTACCACCAACAACCAGGATGAGTAAAGAAATCTTGAAGGTTGAAGGCAAGTGTATAACCTTGCAGTCTTGAGTAAGCACAAAGATGATGTCCCACCTATGAAACAAGCATAAAGAGCTGATGTATTACTCAGCACAGGTCAAACCATGTTTCATCTTCAGTTTACCACAAATTCATCTTCTCCACTTTTGTATCACAACCGTACATTTGCTCTTCTTCACTTGTTAAATAGTTCACTACAGCTTGTCACAGCGTAGAACTTGTGCCACCATATCCTTTTCTTTCACCTTTGTTCTTCATACCTCCTTTCAACCAAAACCGTTCATAAACAACAATATTGCCTTTTCCCTTTCTCTTCAAGTCACCTTCTCACTTCTTCTCGTGTATATATCTCATTTTTCTGCCTTCACTGTTTCATACTTCTGCCCCTTTATGTATGAGTGACCTTTCTTCTACTATGTTTCTTGTTATTTCTCTCTCAATCATTATGCTGCACCATGAATCTGAACAAGTAAAAACTTTAGCTCTCCATATTCTTTCAAATGTAAGTATTGTCAATCCACATAAGCTGATCAATTTCCCCCCTCCCCTGTTCTACCTGATTTTAGGCACCAAGATTTTTACAATGAAAATCAAACTTTACTATTCACTCTCCAGCTTTCTAGATGATGTTGCAATATCTAATTGGTAGTTTTCCTTCCTCAGTAGTCCTGTCACTTTTTGTTTGTTTGGTAGCCACTTTCCAAACCTGTTAAACTCACTTCCTGATTTGATGATCTACTGAAAATATCTAAGGCCCTGTTTGGCACAGTCATAAATATTGGTGTAATATTGAACATTTAATCCAATAAACAACAAACTGTTGGCACAAATGTAACAAAATTGGGATAGAATGAAAGAAGGCTACCTGATCCATCATTGACAAGATAAGAATCCATGTATTGGACCATCTCTAGCACCATAATAGCAATATTACTTTTTATATCTGTTTCAAGTGTAATATTAATACCAAGATACTAATGACAGCCTCACATACCCATTCTGATGCCACAAATGATGGAGCAGGTAGCACACTTTATTTCTATCTCAATTTTGTTATATTTGTGACAATTACTTGGGTTTTATTGATTTAAATTTCCAATATTACACCAACTTTTATGACTGTGCCAAACAGGGCCTGAAATTGATTCAGTTATAATATTCCCCCCAAATTTCTTGTTTGGCCTTCTGACAATTGGTTATAAGCTACACAATTCAGTCAGATTTCAAGCCCACCAATTATGTTAAATTAAACTTTGTTATTGAGAGAAATTCATTTCAAACTTTGACCTTCTATGTTTTACTTTTAATTTAGAGCTGGAAAATTACAAGAGTTAACAAATCAAAATTCACATTCTGTTGGATTGATAAGAATATTGATTTCTTCACAAAGTGACTGCTTATACCAGAACTGAAAAAAAATCACCAGGGAAGGAGTAGTGGAGGACTTCCCTTCAATCTACAGCCCCTGTAGAGCCAGATCTAGTTAGCTGCTAGAGTTTATCTGCAATCAAAAAGCTAGAATTTTAGCTTTTTGACATGTAAATTAAGATCTGCAGCCCCTGCAGATGGCCGCGGGAAGTCCTCCAGTAAATTGTTGGATTCAGATTTGTGATTGAACAATAACAAACTCATTTTTTTGAATCATGAGAAAGATAAGGTTAGAATTTCTGGTTTGCTTTTTTTCAGAAAAGTGTCCATCTGATCTTTGGAGGGAATTAAAGAAATTGGTTTGTACTTTTTCTAGTTGTTTGGAGCTTGTGTTCTCCTGGGGGTTTGTAGTGACATTGATTTGCTATCCAGACTTATGAATGCTCTAACATTTGGAGATTTCATTGTTGGTGTTTTAAATGATAAATATCTATCAATTATTATAAGTTTTTTTTATCAGCAATTTTCAAGAAATTTAACATATTTAAAGAAGTATTCAAATATCTTTCAAAAAGAAGCAATGTGTTTTGAATTTTTTACTTGAGAATGTCTTAGAAAATTTGGTATCGAAAGAAGGAAGGTGCTCTCAATTGATGTGCGACGCGATCAGGGAGTCCTAGATCAATGTGCCACAGACTTGTGTGATAAAAAAATCTGCTGGAGCAATCTCAGATCCGACGACTTGAAACGGGGACGGAAGTTGAACCTTAAGGACGCAAACTTCAGCGCGTCTTTGTGTGTTTATGTCTTTTGTCATTATTCATGTACATGGATATCATATTATGTACCTTCTGCAGGCTGGCAATGCTGGCTGAATTTCACCCAGACGAGGAGATCAACAACCCTTGCGGTCTTGATCACCGGTAGGGTGGATGGTTGCAGCTCAGTCTTTTTTTAATCCGACCAATCATAAGCCTTGGGATTTCTGACAACCTTTGTGCCATAAAAATTTGGCCAACTTCACGAGTCTCGACGTATTCCAAACTTCTTCCAGGGTTTTCTCGTATCCTTTCCATATCCTAAAAAAAACAACTTCTATCAAAATCTGTTAGACCCATCTTTCTCTAATCGTCTTTCTAAGTAGCTTGCTCTCATCAGTTCCGCTTGACTTGATTCCTTGCGGTTTTATTTCTATCAGTTATAGTAGATATACTTCCTTGAGAACTATCCAATCGGTGCCTGCTCAGTTTTTTATTCTTGCCATCTTCCTTCATATCTCCTCGCCCAAAAATCTTTAAAGAAAAAATCAAAAAGAAAAGAAGACGAAAAAAATGGCTATTGAAATGGCTGAACTCACCTCCCAACAAGATCAAAGTAAAAAAAAAATTCTTCTTCCTTTGTTGCTCAAGTCATCCCATTCCTTCACGCTTGACTTGTGAGACAGAGAGAGAAAGAGAGGGTCTAATACCTTTTCGATCTTTTCCTTCTGTTAGATAAAAGTATCTTCAATCCAACCCAGAAACCCCTTCGTGAAGGCAAACTTCCGGTGACGTTACTTAGTGGATTCTTAGGTAAGTTCAAGTTGCGCTAAGAGTGTCATCACGGTTTCCCCCCCGTTTTTCTAATTGGGCGATATTGTTAAATGTGTTCAGGTTCAGGAAAGACCACGCTATTAGAGCACATTCTCACATCTAACCATGGTCTAGGAAGAATAGCGACGATAATCAACGACATCGGAAGTGTGAATATTGATGCAGCACTTCTGCGAGAGCACAAAGTTAGTAACATAGAAGAAAGAGTGGTCGAGATGCAAAACGGTTGTATCTGTTGTACACTTAGAGGTGATCTCTTGGAAGAAGTGGCTGCGCTTTCGGAAGATAAAAGTATTCATTGGTTGGTAATCGAATCGACCGGGATCTCTGAGCCAATGCAAGTAGCAGAAACTGTGAGTACAATAAATCATCCCAATTTCTTTCATCGGAACTAGCTGCTGCTGCTGCTGCTACTTGCGATGCTAATCAATTCCCTTTTTATCCAAATTACCAGTTTTCACCTGAATTCTCGGACATGATGCTTGTCGCTGCAGATGATCTAAAACAAGAAATGGAAAAGGATGAAGCATCAGCCAAACAGAATGCGAAAGTTCAGGCAATCCTTGCCAAGGGCGGTCTACCTGAGCTTGCCTTCCTCGACGCTGCAGTGACTGTTGTCGATGCAGTTAATGTGTTTAACGATTTTGAAACTGCTGATTTTTTGATGGTACGTCTGGACTTGAATTAGATTTCCTATTTTTTTATCCTTACCACTTTCCGTTTTTTTTTTCAAGGATCGAAATGATGCCAAAAACGTCCCGGAGGAAGATGACCGTAACATTTCGGACTTGCTGGTTGACCAAGTGAGTTTTGTATCGACCTCCGGCTCACCAGATACTCAGGGGTTTTTTTGTGCTCATAATTGACTTGAAATCTGGTGATTGAACACACTATACTTCCGTTGATGATTTTCTACCAAAAAAAAAAAAAGCTCGAATTTGCACAAGTGATCATTTTGAATAAGATTGATCTAGTGACGAGTGACGATTTAAATAAGACGAAAGCCCTAATTCAGCAACTAAATCCGACCGCCAAACTTTTAACTTCAAATTATTCTCGGATTGATCTCAGGGAAATCTTAGATACCAAGTTGTTTGACTATACCAAAGCAGCGCTTAGTATGGGTTGGCTGAGAAGTTTACATGAGGTCGTCAAGCCAGAAACTGAGGAATACGGCGTGGGCACTTTCGTCTATCGTGCCAGGCGACCTTTCTCGCCCAAGCGTCTGTGGCAAACGATTCGTAATGTACTTAAGCATCTCACTTTCAACTATCGAGATGTGTTGAAAACTCAAGAGAGAATGTTTTCTGCAAATTAGGTCTTTGTGGTTATTCAAGAAGAATTCATTGATGATGGTGATGATGAAGCAGGGAAAGCTTCGAAAGGTGAAGATGACTCAGAGTCGAATGCTTCAAATGGGACTGCCCCAGAAGATTCGGCTATGGATGGAGATGCAGAAGAAGAAGAGAAACAGGCAAGTGGTGATCTTGAAAAGAAAAGAAAAAACTACTTTAAGCTTTTTAACCTGTCCAAATCTCCTCGTACAGCCTCAACTCAATCCAAAAAAGCGACTGGAGTCAAAGAAAGCTTCCAAGACCTTCGCTCCTCTGTTGCGATCCAAAGGATTTTTCTGGCTAGCCACCCGTCCTACGATGGTAGGTTTTTGAAGGAGGTGATGATGATACGCAATCAGCTGATGATTCTGTTTCCATTGATCAGTTCGGCGAGTGGTCTCAAGCCGGCGTGATGCTCACGATTACTGGTGGAGGAAAATGGCGATGTGAGATTCCCCAGGAAGAGTGGTCGGATGATCCTGAGGTGGTGAAAGCCATGCTAGCTGACTTTGAGGAGCCCTGGGGAGATCGTCGACAAGAGATAGTGATGATTGGTACGGAGATGAGATCGGGTGGTGAGAAGCGTCTTCAAGAAGCACTGGATGGATGTTTGTTGGATGACAGTGAATGGGCACAATGGAAGAAGATCATGAAGTCTGTCAAGAAGGGATTGCGAACTACCGAAGAGAAGATTGAGGCACTAGAAGAATATGTGAGTTTTTTAAAACTATTTCGAACAACAGTTGTGCTAACTGGAGAATTCTTGTGTGAATAGTTTGAGGATGGCTTTGAGGACTGGCAGGACCCAGAAGATCACGAGGGACATGACCACAACTGATACTGTTATTGTAGTAGCACTCTCCTGTTAGTTTCAACTATGTAACTCACTTGACGAGTAATGACCGATCTCTTGACGAAAAGCAGAGCAAATATAAACATTTTATGAGCACCGATGAACCCCGATCTGAGTAGATATCTGTTCATACAATCTACTTGTAGCAAGGAATTCAGAAGAATGAAAGGTTTGATTTTATTTTTCACCAGGAGAGAGAAATTTACGACGACGACATGGTAACTAACCTACAAGATCTAACAAGAATCACCTGTTTTAAATAAAGATGTCGATGAAGAACCAATTGGAATATACTTGATAAGGATATAAGAATGTGTTGGTGTTAATCGATGTTTGACTTTCATCCTCCTGCTTTTGATTATCCTCAACTTTTATCAAAGATGTCAAATTTTTCTGCAAGGCAAGATTGGTGCAAAGGCTTGAAGGTTCTTGAAATTCCAAATAGATTGCTTCTGCAAACATGTGTGATGAAAGTGTAATCTTTAGCAACGATAGACACCAAGAGATCAACTATTGATAAATAACATACCTTGCCTCTTGTATCCACCTTGAGGTTCACCCGAACTCCGTCGATGGAGTTCCTTACGAGAGCCCATCCCGTCGAAATAATTGGCGCTGTAACATTGTACAGCAGTCTGATTGGTATAGAAGACCAGGACCAGGTCATCTTTAGGACTTCTGAGGATTGCCTTTGGATCATTTGAGTTGTTTACTTCTCGTCCATTTGAACTCTTGAATAAAAAGCATTGATCTGTTTGATTTATGGCAAGCCACGACGCAAAATAAATAACAAATCCGCCAAATTTGATCTCTTATAGCTGTTTTGAAAATCTGAGCCAGAGAATCACTTACCAAAGCCTGATTCAGGCATGGTCTCCTTGATCGCTTTGATTCTCTCTTCAGTGAATGTATCTGAGGCGGAGAAGTCGATCCCAAGCGCCTTGTTAGAATGGATCTCTCCAGTTGGGAGTTGGGATTCATGGACGGCCAGATGGTGGTCACTCTATATACAAGATAGTATCGAGGGGAGGTAGAACGAGTGGTTTTTACCAACCATACATACTTACTGGTGCTGGATGAAGAGAAAAAATACTGACCTTTATCCACAACTTGTGCTGATAGATTCCATCCGAGTCACTTGGTTCTCCTTTGAAGTCATTGAGAATATATCCTGTGTGCCAAGTAAGATTGATCGGCGTCCCACCCTCCCTTCGAGCTACTTCCTCTGGGTTCGATAACTTTGCTTTCAAACTGAAACTTGCTCTCCCGATCTTGGTCTTGGGGCCAGTCTGACTCGGACTGGTCTGATCGATGTCTTCTCGCTCCGAGAAGAGTTCTAAGGTGATGGTAGCCAAGATATCGATAGCCTCTGGAAAGCCTTGATCACCAGATGGGGAATGTAAATGGAAATATGCCAAGGATGATGCGAATTTGGCAGTAGCAGGCTCATTACTGATCGATCGAAACCCTTGAACAATCCTTGAATCTTCTGAAACTGGATTAAACTCTCTCAAATCGTACCCATCACTCCCGGAGTGTAAGCAGTTCCCTTCCCCAGTTTCGAAAGTTTCTATCGTTCAATTTTAAGTCAGTCAGTCATTCACATAAATCAACGTTTTAATTTTTTTGATTGAATCTATGTGTACAAATTACATACCATTTTGTTCTAAATTTATTTCTATCGTCTTCCCCGCTCCGTTGGAGGAATCAACTAGAAAGCTTTTACCGGCTGGCAATCGATTGGCATATCTTCCGACGACTTGATTCATGAATTTCCTTCCTTCGGTCTTGAAGCTTGAAGATGATTGGGGTCCACAGAGTACATCCCGAATGGGGAATCGAGCAGATTCGACAGTCAACTTGTGCATTGTCAGTCCAGTCTTAGTAAGACATAGCGTCAACTTGCGATCAGTCGAATCGTCATGGACACTGATCTGATAGGCTTCATCACATGAGGCTGATATGTCTTCCATTAATTTATGAGAACCGCGACTTGATTTTTTGAGAGAGAGAGAAATCACTGTAGGATCGCCTAAGTGAGTTCAAGGAAAGCCGCGGATGATCCACCCGACTGGTTCAACGAAGGAAAGAATAAACAAATCGTCAGTCTCCATCTCTGGTTAGAGTGGGGAAGGTGAAATGGACATACACTTTACGGAGGTTTACATGGACGCAGCTTTGTCCACTTCAGTTGTACTGTGGTGGTCAACAGACAGCGCAGGACAGTGTTACGGCGAAGAGCGAGAAATGATGTCATTTTATTACCGTCCGGGGGTCCCGTTTGTGAGGGGTATCCCCGTGGGTACGTGTTCGGGTTTTTGGTGAGTGAAGAGACTCTGACTTCATGTTGGATGACTGCAACAGGATGGAAGAACCAGCGAAGAACAACTGTGCGATTTGCTTGGATCTCGTTATCGACCAGGTAAGCAGCTCAACAGACTCACAATACACTCAAATCACATCAGCTGATCAGCAAAACAAAATCATAATCAGACCGTCATCATTCCTTGTCAACACTCAGAGTATTGCTTCAGGTGCATGAGGATTTGGACTACTTGCTCGAATCGCTGTCCAATATGTGTCCAACCGATCGACCATCTGCTCCATCGAATCAATCCGCTCACCAAAGACTTCCAAACCTTCCACCCTCTACCCATCATGCCCAACCTCAACGATAACAACAACAACAATAACAATCGCTCGTCTTTTCTAATTCATCCAGCTCCTCATCAGTCTCAATCATCAACACCACAACCACAATCTGAATCGGAACATCTTATAGGCCTAGAACGTCGTCGGTTTATTTACCAGCATTCACTCTACGTCAAGCATATTCCCTCTAATAGATACACCAGGTTTCATCCTATTTCATCAAAACACTTTCTACAAGGACAATCTATGAATCCATCCCAGCCCATCAAATCAGACTGTCGATATACCAAACTCATCAACCGGACCACCCGCTTCCTCCAACGCGAACTCAGAGCGCTCGAGCCTCACTTCCTCGTCCATCATATCGACCACTCCATCCGGGTCATCATTCTCATCCTCCATCGAGTAGACTCCAATAGTACTCGAGCCGTCCGTCTGTTCAGCGAGCTGATCCGTCACCCTCAACTAGCTCAGCATTTCTCACAGTAAATCACTTTGATCAGTATTGATACTATTGCTCATCTTCTGGGCGATATCCTTTCTCATACTGACAAAGCATTAAATCTGTTTGGTAGTGAATTGACCTGCTTCTTGAGATCGCCTTACAGCGGCTTGATTGAATGGGATCAAATTCTTCAGTACCCAACCGTCACGAACCCCTCCTCAAATCTCAATTGAATCACAGATTCGTCCGCACTCTTTACTATCTCCCCTCAGCCCCACGCCCAACTACCCTCAATTTATTGACACCTCATAGTCCATTAAACCACCAGATGACATCAGACCTTGCTTAATGAGTGGAAATCGCACCAGGTGGGTTTCAAGCACATCCAATAGACTCTAGCGTGCCGAGTTGTGTCGGTTAATCTTGCCTTAAGATGTGATCTTGTCAAGTTGTGACCCGAAACCTGTCAAGGAGGCAACAGATCAACAAAGATTTTGAACGAATCCAGTGCTCGAAACAATTGGTGTGAGTAAACTTAGTCACATCCTCAATACTCTATATCATAGCTGAAAACTATAACATATCAATATGGCTCATTTCTCCTCAGCTTGGTCTCGCACTCGATAGGCAAAAGATACAAACTCACAGACGACCAGCCAGCCATCGACGGAACCCTGGTATCCTAGCGAACTAGTCTAAAGCGCGGTTATGAACCAAAAGTTGTAACAAAGTCGTAGTGCGATTTCTTGCTGTTTTTCAATTTTCAAAAAAAATGTTTTTGCGCCGCAAGAAAAAAGGCCCGTAACTATAGGGGGTCTGTGCGTAGCCCATCACATTCATGGACTATGACAAGCCGACGTGATCACGTCAAATATGTCAAATCTCAACACCACCATCCGTTGCTTTTCCTATCTCTTATCAACTACACAAAGGTTCTTTAGAGTGAGTTGCTCTAGAATAGAGATTTTTGTTTTGATGAACCAAGCTGATACTACTAACTGCTACATTCCCTTCTGTTAAAAGATATAACTCCCATGGGATTGGGTTCATTCTGCTGTTGTTGCCAGGTTCCCAGTCAGGAAACAATTGGTTGATGGGGTCCATCTATTGTTTGGACTCTAAATCAAGTAGTCCCAGACACCACTATACTGAGATCTATCACCACCACCAAGAATAGCCTTTTGTACTCTTGAATACAGAGACTTTTATTGGAACTCATTGACAACAAAGGAAATTTCTGTTGCACAAAAAAAATTACAAAAAATCTGGGTAATGTAACTTTGTTTGGGATGATGTTATGGTTAGAAAAAAAAAGTTGAACTCAAATTGCATATAGCTTAATGGTTAATGAATCCCTCCTGGAGGGTGTGTATGTCAAGGTTGAGGGCTCACACTGAAGCACTTTTGACCTGGCTTGCTGTGGGAAGAACAGTTCAAATATGATTGTTTAAAGTAAAACTGAGCAAATACCTTGCTTGATTGAACTAAACGATCGACATGAACCACCTTTCCCAGAAAGTTATGGCTAAGTTATCCAAATTTGGAAAAAAAGTAACATTACCCTGGTTTTTCTGAAAAAAGCTGGGAACATAACTGGTGAAAAAATAAGGGCTTATTGCCCAATGGATATTGTAACTAGGTTATAGATATCTGTAACAGGCAGATAACATAACTGTAAAGGTTACGTTACAGTCAGAGTTCCCCATTTGGAGAATGTATCTGGCCACCATTGCTTGGTGTGAGCACTCTGAATGGAAAAGTGAACATTTTTGGGACCAGAGGGTGCATTTTCTTCATGCAAAAGGAGTTGAGCTTGAACTTTGGGCAAGGAAGATGGCTAGAATTCTGTGTACAGCCAATACGGAAAAGCTTGCCATTCTGGGACCATGATTTTTTTGACTTCAGCCACAGAGCCTGTATGCCTGTTGGCATACAGGGATATTGACGACAAAAATTTTGTATTTTCTTCATTTTTCATTTTCAGGTTATGAGACCTGCACCAAACAAGCCCTGGTGCAATTTTGACCCCTGGGACCACCTGTGATTGTCAACCGCCGACCCCCTCACCTCATTCCATGCTGGGTTTGGGTCCAGTGCCTGACAAGCTGTGGTTCTGGGAACCTGTACAGGGATGTGGCTGAAGTAAACTCGAAAAAGTTGTGGTCCTCAAACCACAAGCTTTTTTGTATTGGCTGCATTCAGTTAGTCTTGATTCTCTGCTGCTTTTGTTACAAATGGTGTAGAAGATGTTTATTCCTGAAAATCTTTTGTGCTCCTGCAAGTAGGCAAGGCTTTAGGCCTAATCCCTTCTGACGGAGATTCCCTCAGACAGGGGCAAGAGTGGGTCGCTACACTACCTGTAGCAGGTAGCGTAGCGATAATCAGTAACAGCTAACAGCTTTTGCTGTAGCTGTTAGCGGTTCAAGCGCTATTGCTACGCGCTGGCGCCCCTAAAAGGGTGTCGCTACGCTGCGCTACAGCCCCTGTTAGCGGTAAAAATCCGCTACAAAGGGCTGTAGTTCAGCGTAGCGGCCCCTAGGACCGCTAGCGCTACAGCGCTGGCGGCCCCTAGGACTGCTAACGCTACAGCGCTGGCGGCGAAAAAAAAATTGCTACGCTATGCTATTTTTGGCAAATAGCATAGCGACCCAGCACTGACAGGGGGGACCCCTGAGTTTGAGGGCTTTGTTAAGCTAGCTGTCTGTTGTATTACAGGTAAATACTGTAGCAGATGTAAACACAGTGAAGGAGCAGGAATTTGGGGTTACTACATTGTTTTTATTGAGGATTAAGAATATGGGAAAATATTCTAGCTTGGGTTTCCTCTTTCCAATAGGACGGCAAAGTGTCAATGTATCAGTCACATTTGCTTTGTAATCAGAAACATGATCTGATGCCAGAATGGTTGACTAAGGGGCTTCCCTTGTAGATCTTCTTGCAAGTTTTTAACCATTTTTCTGAATGGTCTTCTTTGTAATTGGACCACTTTGGAGCTTTAATTATAAGGTTGCAGAAGCACAGATACTAATTGAAATGAGTGCCTTGATCTTCTGAGAAAAGTTGGAGCCCTCAATTAATTAAACAATCTTTGGTATGATCATCAGAAGCACCACTTTGACTGAGCTTCTTGACTTCCCTAAAACACTCCCAAAACTTGCTGATGATATTTTGTACAAGACCCCTTCAAACAACCAGAAGTTTGAATGGCTGGGATCTGCAGAACTGATATTCCTGATAATTTTTGAAAACTCATGAATTCCATGAAAACGTAGTGCCCTACTGATCATTGGTAATAACTGAAAGATCTTTTACTGATATCAAAATCCAAGAATGTGAAATTTGGACATCATCATATTTTTAACTTTTGTTTTTCTTTTGGTTGTTTGTTGGGAGTATTAATATGTACTATGATTTGGTTTGTCTAAAAAAATAAATTTTGATTAGTTTTCATTTTGAGAAAGAGAGAAAAGGTTTTTGTTTACAATGTTTGCCCTTAAACAATAGATATAACAAGCCCAGCCTTGGATGAGAATTGGATGTGAGCTACAAGTGAGTCAGAAAAGAAGATTGATAAATTGGCAATTACCAGAAGATATACGGATAAGTGTAGTAAAAAAAAAGGTTGAGTATTCGAGTATTGGGGAATGGGCTAGTTGATGAATTTGACAAGAATGTGCTGTGATACTTGTGATGGTGTGGGATTCTACAGTTGTGCCAGGCATACCTCGGCACTGTCTTTTGGCCATGTGCAAAAGCTTGGGGCCAAAAAAGGGGGATAAAAATATTTCTAGGGCAAAAACCCACCCATTTGGCTAAGATTATGTCTTTGGAACTCGCTTAGAGTCCAAATAATCCCCCCTAGAACTCTAGGGTGCCTTGTACTAGTGCTATATTTATGGGGTTGAGTATGGCTTTATAGCACTATGTCCAAAATATGGATGGAAAAAAAACTACCAGGCCAAACTCTAAGCTCTACACAGCCATGCAAGTCCAAAAATGTGATAAAATTAAAGATTCATGTACATACTTTGCCCCCCAGGGGAAGGCCCCATGCACCAAAAAAATGCGGGTTATTAATTGGGCAACTGTATGTGTAGTGTTCTGGGAATAGCAGCTTGGTGAGACTCTTAAAAGCTGGGATGGTCTTACTGTAATCACTTGATTTTTTTTTCAACACAAGATTTACTGGAGGATTGTATGTACATAGTACTTTGGCTGAGCCATCCTTGTAGTATATGTACAGTGCCCAGAAGTAAGTTTTCATTACAACATCTTTCATTGCAGAGGTTCAGGACACAAACCTCAACTTGTAAGATTGGCTACAGGGGTGTAAAATAGGTTCCCAATAATGAATATGAAATAGAAAAATGTGAGTGTGAAAATTATTTGAATTATTGCAAGATTTTTGAAAATCTTTAATATTGTTCCAACCAAGCCAAGAAAATTGGAGATCATAGTATGGCATGTGATAAGAATGATAAAAAATGAAAATTTTTAAACCCTTTTCAAATTATTTTCTTGAGGAGTGGTCCATCCACCAATTTCATACAAAATTCAGGCACTGCAGGCCAGATCAGAACCAATTTGACCTGATTTGTTTGATCCAATAAGAATAATTTAAAATGGGTTTGGAAATTTTCATTTTTTATCATTCTTATCACATGCCATACTATGATCTCCAATTTTCTTGGCTTGGTTGGAACAATATTAAAGATTTTCAAAAATCTTGCAATAATTCAAATAATTTTCACACTCACATTTTTCTATTTCATATTCATTATTGGGAACCTATTTTACACCCCTGTAGCCAATCTTACAAGTTGAGGTTTATCAGCCATTGAGGTTTCACATACAGTAACCCATATGACTGCAACAACAAATCACATTAGTCTAGTTGGTAGTTCACCAGCTAGACCATAGACTTAGACAAAGTCATGGGTCCAATCCTTGACCTCTCAACCTTTTTTCATTCTCAATTATTATTATCATTTTTCCGCATTGACTTTATGGAGATTATTCACACTAGATTCAAACTAGTTGTGACTAAACCCAGAAAGTTAAACTTTCAATATTTACCCAATAGGCTAAATAGCCTATCGGGTAAATTACTATACTTATTCTTGATTACTTGTGAAATCATGATTTTACAAGTACAATGTCTCACCCTACCGGTTGAGACATCAAGAACCTCAAGTACTAGGATAAAAGGGAGGGAGACTTTCTCATGTCTCCCTCACCCGCGATCAATATTCTAGTACCTACGACCTGAGCAGCTTACTAAAGAGGTAACTGGGGTTTCACTACAGAAATACTGACTAACTTTCTTCTCCCTCTTACTCCGAACCAAACTCTCCCTCCGATCAGCTTTCTCATCTCTCCTCCCGATCTCCCATACTCCTCAGCAATCCTCCCTATCCGATTCTCTTCTCCTATCTCATTCGCCCTCTTTAAACCTTTCATCTCGAATCGACTACTACTCTTGACTCGAGTATTACCTAATAAGCTAAAGAGTCTCATCTCTTCATAGCTTCTACCATCTGAACTAGACGACGAGCAGGCTTTCTTCCTTCGGGAATTACAGTCACTCGACTCTTCAAGAGTCGAGACGCTAGCCCCTCCGCTTTTTAGCGTCAAGGCGTGGTTTACTCCTTCTGAAAAGTGATTATTTATCAACCGGACGTCACAAGAGATGCCGGCTGACAAGGTTTGTGTACTTAACCTCTGCAATGAAAGATGTTGTAATGAAAACTTACTCCTGGGCACTGTACAAACAGATTTGGAAAAGGTCATTGTTGACACTTCGACATTTGGGGCTTCACATTCATATTTAAAACTAACAGGACAGTCCACATATTATTAAGAGATTTTTAACTTTTTTGTATGTAAATAACTCATCAGCAATCTTTTGGCTGGGAATTGGCAGATGGGAGAGTGATAAAATGATGTTGAGCTTAGTGTGTAATTGATTGTTTTGGAAGGATGCAGGGGTTGGGATGGAGTATGTATGTGGGGGGGGGGGGGGGTACAGCACTGCCACTGTCATTGACGTAATAGCACAGACACAGAAAACGAAAACCAAAACCATCAGACTCCACCACAGTTCGACTTCCTACTCTCATTCACAAAAAAAAGAAAAATGAGCACGAGCCAAGATTCAGAAGACCAGACAGTGGTAGTTATCGGACTATCTGGAGGTGGACTCAAGACGTTCAAGATGATACTCGATAAACTTTACGATAACTCTGGCCAACCCAAAACGAGCAAGAGGATCAAATTGATCGGAATCGATAAGAGTAGGTTCCCTTACTGGCCTCCTGGTTCTTTACGGGCTTCTGTCTTGAATGGATTCGAAGAAAAAATCATCAGATCTTTCGATCATATCATCCCTCGTAAATTTCAAAATAATAATTTCGTCAAGATCGTTATCGGTACTGAGGTCGTTAATCTCGATCTCAA
Source organism: Puccinia horiana (assembly GCA_001624995.1). NCBI lineage: Eukaryota > Fungi > Basidiomycota > Pucciniomycetes > Pucciniales > Pucciniaceae > Puccinia > Puccinia horiana. The sequence goes on from LWDY01000019.1 coordinate 51,526, forward strand.
GAATAAATTAATCCTTCTCGATAAGCCTTTGAATGGATTAGAAACCGAACCTGGGAATAATAAGTTAAAATTCGATTACCTTGTGATTGCATCAGTAAGCCACACACACACTTTTTCTTTTTGGTAGAAATCAACTGAGAAAGATTGATTTTTTGTTTGTTAGGGCTCGTCTTACCCATTTCCATGTCGCCCACCCCCAGAGATAGAAAGAGCAGAAGAGTTAAAGATACGACTTGAAGAACTTCAGCAAGAGATCGAGTGCTCACAATCGATCGTGATCGTTGGAGGTGGAGTGGTAGGAATCGAACTAGCCGGAGAGGTTAGCTGGCAACATAAGCATAAGTCGATCACTTTGATTTGTTCGACTTTGAGTCTCTTGCCAGATATGAATCCCAAGTTGGGCAAATCACTTCAACATCAACTCGCTCAACGTAAGGTTAAAATCATCTTTGGTTCGAAGGCTAATCTTGGCCCACTTGGGATTACAAAGACGGGCAAATTGGATCAGATGAGTAAGATTGGTTTGGTTGGAAGTGATGGCGGAGAGAGCGCTGGGGATGTCGAAGGTAGTTTTATACTCCTTTTTTTCTTCTATGTACAAAAATGTGGTATTCAATTGCTGCTCTTGTTGTTTATTAGCCGATTTTATCTTCTTGGCTCTTGGAAACAAACCGAATACGAAATTTGTTCCGTCTGAATACCTCGACCTGACAAGTAAACTAATCAAGGTGGATGAACATTTGCAAGTCATCGAACCAGATTCCCAGAAGAGTATCGAAGGAGTGTATGGAGTGGGAGATGCGATAGATTTTGCAGAGTCAAAGCTGTATGCGGCATTGGATGGACAAGCAAGAACGGTGTCGACGAACATGTGGATTGATATGACCAAGTCGATTTCGGATCGTAAGGTGGTTCACAAGCCTATCAAGGATACGATTTCGATACCCCTGGGGCCGTGTGGAGGGGTGAGCGAGTTGTATGGATGGACGTTTGGATTGGGAGTGGGTTGTCCATGTGGCTGATTGACTGAGATGATGGGGTGAACGTTGGCTGATGAGTTGTGTGTTGCAGGGATGGTCTACTTCGATTATCAAAGGGTGGACACTGTTGGTGTGGATGTTTGAGTGGATGTATCCTGCTCGATCCTGATTCCTGGTTTGTCACTACTTAATTAAATTAAATTAATTAATTAAATTAATCAAATTAAAACATGAACCACCAACCAGCATTCTCTTTATGGGAACATCTCAAATACGAAATCAAACCAGACAACCACGAAACACTCTCATCTCACTACGAGTCTCCATCTGGCTGTCTTCGCTCAGAACGGATCTCTAACTTCCTCAACGTACCCATCGCAATCGAATCTACTATCATCTTCGGATTCTGGATCTGCTTGGATTCGTTCCTATCAGTACTCACAATACTTCCCATCAAATTCTCTTACTCCCTCTTCAAACTCTCTCCATCTAAACACAATCCATTAACCGTACCTTCAAAAGTTGTCCTCATCCAAGCACTCTTGATCATCCTCGTCTGTCTCTTCCTACACCATGTAACCGATGCCAGTCGAATGTATCACTCTGTCAGAGGTCAAGTAAGTCATTTCTTAACTTCTCAAAAGCAATCAAATTAACTCTTCTTTTCCAGGAAACCATCAAACTCTATGTAATCTTCAACGTCTTGGAGGTCAGTCATCTCTCACTTTCATTACACACACACACAACTGAAATCCTTTTATAGATTGCTGATAGACTCTGTTGCTCGTTCGGGCAAGATATCTTGGACTCACTCTTCTCCCCCTCCACCCTCGGAAGAAGAATCGATGGATCTCAACCCCATATGAAACCAATCTTCTTATTCATCCTCGCCTTCATCTTCACCGGCAAGTTTTACACCAATCACTCTCTCTCAGAAAATTAAAAGCTAATCCCCGAATCATAGTTGCCCATACGCTCGTCTTGTTTTACCAACTGGTCTCTCTAAATGCTGCCATCAACTCGTTCGATCACTCCTTGATTACACTCTTGATATCAAATCAATTCGTCGAGATCAAGGGCGCTGTCTTCAAAAAATTCGAGAAAGAAAACTTATTTCAAATGACTTGTGCTGGTAAATACTCTACAAAATCAATATATATTCTTCAAACTAACTCCCACTCACACAGACATCGTCGAACGATTCCAATTATTCTTGATGTTGACCATCATCGCCATTCGAAATTTGATCGAAATGTCCGGTTCATCTACTTCATCACCACTTGCCCACAGTTACACTTATCACTATCTACCTGCCTCACTCAATCTCTCTCCCACTCTCTCCTTGATCGAGAAGATTTTCTCTCCCGTACTCGTCGTCATGTTGAGCGAGGTCTTGGTCGATTGGCTCAAGCATGCTTTCATCACTAAATTCAATCACATCCGTCCCAGCGTATATGGTCGATTCATCGATGTCCTTTGTAAAGATCTCGTTGGCGATTATAAGGTCATTAAACTCGAAGATGATGATGATACAAAGGATAATCAAGATTTAAAGGATTATCAAGATTTAAAGGTTGGTGTTGGTTTCAACCCCGTTTGAAAATCACCTGTTGACATTTTTTTTTTCAATAGCCGTTTATCGACAAGTCACCCGCTGTATCTCGCCGGTTGGGTTTCTCAGTCTTCCCGATCTTCTGTTTGTCGGTCCGAGTATCTTTCCAGGCGATCGACATGTTATCGGATACATCAGACGAAGAATTTAATCCGTTCACAGATGATCCCACGGATGGTTTAGTTGGCCAAACTAAATTCTCAGTCGAATACATCAAGCAACAATTTTACAGGATCCCCTATTCAACCTTCTTCAACATTAATCCTCCAGATGGTTACCTCGACCCCATCGACCAAAATCGAGGATCACCCAGTAGAACAGAAGTGACTGGCTCATCGACCTTCTCGAATTTCCAAATGAAAGGATTCATCATCTTGAGTTTTGTGGTGGTGATGAGTTTCCTAATCTTGATCAAGTTATATATCGGGATCCGGATCCGATTGTATGCAATCAAGCGGGTCGAGAGTCTCCACAAGCGTCTCTCACAAGACCAAGTCAACGGACGAGACCGGCTGCCGATCGGGCTTTCGCCCAAGGAGATCATGAAGGAAGAGGACGAGCGAAAGCTGATCGAGAAAGCCGAGTTCGACGTCCCGCTCAGACCCTCGGCCCTCTCCACACCCCCATCCAATCCTCCTCCTCCTCCTGAGCGCCATCTTCCGCCCTCGAAAGATCCCGACAAGGCTCGCCATACTCACATCGACAGATCTCCACGTCTGTCCACTCAAGATCTTTTAACTCCATCTAATTCTCAAAATAAAAAAAAAGCTTTGTCGATGGACGAGCTCAGTCGATTCGATATGGTCAGGAGTCGGATCTGGTGATCTTTACAATCCTCCTCCTCCTCCTCTTGTCTTGCTTGATCCGGCTCGATCCGGCTCATGCATATACCCACATTTATGTTTTAAAATTAACTTTTAAGGTTTGTACTTCTATTGACTCGATATCTCTCAAATCATTGAAAGATTTATCATATACAATGGCAGGAAAGGAGTTAAGGGCACAGTTTGAGGCTTTCCAGAAGCTCAACCCATAAGCTTCAACTCACAAGTCTTGGACCAATGATGCAAAGAGGGGTCACAAGAATGAATATAAATGAAAAAAAATCAAAATATTGAATATTGAAAGTTGAAAAATTTATTCCATTTATGTCTGATTTTTCAAAACCTTTAATATTGTTCCACAAAAAGTGGAAAAATCAGAGAGTGCAGCCTGGCATGTGAAAAGAATGATTAGAAATGAAAAAAAAAAATTGAACCCTGAACAACAAAATTTTCAGTGGCCAGAAAAATGGGCTGAAAATTGAAATTAAATTTGGTTCTGGTGCCAGAATGCATGATGAGCCTCATGGATACCTCATTCCACAACATTTAAAAAAGCCTGAAAGTCAGTCATGTAATTTTTTTTAACTTATTATCATTCTTTCCACATGCCAGGCTGCACTCTGATTTTTCCACTTTTTGTGGAACAATATTAAAGGTTTTGAAAAATCAGACATAAATGGAATAAATTTTTCAACTTTCAATATTCAATATTTTGATTTTTTTTCATTTATATTCATTCTTGTGACCCCTCTTTGCATCATTGGTCCAAGACTTGTGAGTTGAAGCTTATGGGTTGAGCTTCTGGAAAGCCTCAAACTGTGCCCTTAACTCCTTTCCTGCCACTGTACATATATACATATACATATTCAAGAGAAAAGTGACTGTGGATTTTGTTTTTTTACTCTGTTGTTATGAAGGCACTGACATGCTGTGTTGGCCAAAACATGCCTGGGATTTGCCATATTGGCTAAGGAACTGCCAAATCAAACCAAATGATGCTCTGGAGATGCCACATTGACTAATGCTTGGCAGCGCTGAGACTGAGTTGCCAGATTGGCCACCATTGCCCCTGACTGGCCACTATTGCTCCTGAATTCACCATCCATTAACACCCAACCACCAGTTGGCAAAAAGAATTATGAAACTATGGAACACATTGATATTGGGTTCTGCTTATCCTTATCTGGACCCTTAAATACTGTCCATCCTAGACCTGCTCACTAAGAGGACTTGGTTAGCAGGTGGTGAACCTGCTCACCAACACGGCAAAAAAATCTGCTTCACCTGCCAGCAGTTGACATGCAGCTTACTCTGATTTTCCTCAACTCTAATTCAATCTTTACTCATGCTTTACTTGAGATGCACTATGTCTGTGCTCTAAAGTAAGGTTGAATTGAAGTTTGAGTAAAAAACAGAGTAACTTCAAAGCTATTGCATGTCAAATGTTGGAAGTTGAAGCAGTTTTTTTTGCAGTGCATGGGTTTAAAAAATTTCAATTGCCGCTTGCCACAACCTGTTCATTTCTGCCAACCCCTGACACACCTACATACACGGCCACTTCCCACCAATGACCATCTTGACTGGTAAGCATCTCCATCATCATGAATTCTGACCACTGACTTTGGTTTTTACAGGATTCTGATCAACTTGCTTGTTTCAAACCCATCAATCTGTATCTTGACAATTGCAGCATAAAGCTCTAAAGTGTCAGCAAAGACCTTTTGATGAGTTTGGAAAGGTATATGTGAGGATGCCTCTGCAGATCCAAATGCTAGACACTAAACAAGCCTCCCAATCTTGGATTGGAAAGGTGGTGTATCAACCATACTACTGCTGTTCTAGAGGTGGATTTTGTTGTAAGGTGTTATTCAGGCCAGTTGGGATTGTTGATGTTATTGATGTTGTGGGAGTTGTTGATGGTGTTATGGTGATGAAAGGCTGATGATTATGATGATGTCTGATGATATGGATAAGCTAATGATAAGGTGAAAGAAAAGGTGTTGAGTGTGGAAGCAAATGCTTCAATCAGGGATTGAACTCAGCTCCTTTGGGTAAGGGTACATAAGTTCAAAAAAAAGGTAAAAATCAGGAAGGGTGAAGGCTCCTTAAGTTGAATATGACTTGACTGAGGATTGAACATGTGACCTTGAGGCCAATGTAATTGATGGTTATTACTGATGAAAGTGTTCTTTCAATATACAAGGGTTGTTATAAAGTTGATAATGATAACATATAAGGTGGATAATATAATATAAGACTAGGATTTTCAGGATATGGAAAGTTGGATGAATGTCAAGTGACAAATGCCCAATATATTGGATGATGGGATGATGGAAAACAACTGGAAGGTTGAAGGCCTCCTTATATAGTAAAAAAAGAAGGGATTTTAGCCAAAGGGTTACACACTGGATGAGACAATTTAGCTGGCCTGAAGATCCACTAAGTGGCTGTAGCTAGACTATCTACCATACATCCCTTTCACATCCAACCTAAAATATAGGAATTCAATATGAAAAAGCAGTCCAAGTTGTGGTTATGACTAGTATAAAGAATTCCATCAGTAGTAAAGAAATTCAAAACCATGTATGTATATTCAAAATAACCCAAAGAATTGGCCATAAAGAAGGATATCTGTGTATCTTCTAAACCAGTGGAGTTATGAGGGTTGTTCTAATGAGTGAGTAGGGGTCATTTTTGTTGGAATGTGTGCTTAAGCTGCCATGCTTTGGTAATTCAACAATTCTGGCCTTATTTCTGATGTTTTTTTTTTACCCTAATGAATCTTCTTTTGATCAAAACTGAAATCAATCAAATGATACATTATCAGATCCAATTGATAGTTCTGCAGTGCTTAGAGTATCCACATTGGTTGAAAGATTTGAGTTATTACTGGATTAGTGCTAATACCGGGGTGAGAAAACATCATTGCAGACTAAACATTGTAATTCATCTCAATCCTCCATATTGCTGGTCTTAATCCTATTAGCAAGTAATAAAGATCTTACTCGCTAATCCATAAAGGTGACCTGGTAATAATTAGTCTCGACTTACCCCAACCCAATGTGGTTGAGTCTTGGGAGTAACTATGCTAATCTGTACTTAATTCACAACCAATGTGGATACTCCTAAATAGCAGCTGTTGGTGTACCCTTATATGCAGGACTGGAAGACTTCCCTTTGCCATCTGCAGCCCCTGCAGATCTTAATTTAGAAGTGGAAAAGCTAAATTTTTAGCTTTTCAACTGGAAATTAGCTCTGGCATCTGGCTCTACAGGGGGGCTGTAGATTGAAGGGCAGTCATCCAATATCACATCAAATTCTTGTTCTTGTTTTAATTTGATTATTTTTGATGCATAAGATAAACCTAATAAATTTATTTAAAAAACCAGTGTTATAAAATATGGTGGAATTCTTCTTGAAAGTGACTTACCTCAGACCAAGTTCAAAGGAAGGGGACACAACAATTGATTGGAGGACTTGAGGGATGGGAAGGCTGTTTTAGTATTACCCAATGCCAGTTGGGCAGAAACAAAAGGAAAAAACAAACTTTTGTGTGCTAAACCCTGCATGAACCAATGTACAAGTCAGAAAGCTAAAATTTTAGCTTTTTGAGTGCAAAAAAACTCTAGCATGTAACTAGATTTGACTCTTCAGGGGGGCTGTAGATTGAAGGGAAGTCCTCCAATGTTCACGTAAGCTAAACTGTTAAACATCAACAACTTTTATCACTCTTCCATGCGCCAAATCCCAGCCAAAACGTTGTTGATGTTTAGTTACAAAAAAGTTAAAAATCTCTTACGTGAACAGTGCTAATATGTAGACCAATACCTGACTTGGGAGCCCATTGCTGCCCACACCCCATGTCCAACTGGAATGCTCATTAATTGGACTGCTGGAAATTTCAAACCCTAAATGTTCCTGGATCATCATGGCTGATCAAATAAAATCTGTACCAACCCAAAGGATAGTAGAGGTGGAGAAGCCCAACAAGATCTTCTTATCATATTTGTACCCCTTTTCCTACTTCTAATCCGCCGCCGTCTCGCAGAAACCCCTCGCCACCCACCGAGGGGACTGTGGGTACGCGCAGTTCTCTGCATGAAAAATGATGGCTTCAATGCAGATTCCTTCTTGTCGAGAACCTCAATTGACTTGCCTCGTTTTTTTCCTTTTTTAATTTTTTTCTTTCCTCTTTTCATTTCTGGTTGCCCTGTCTGCTTTTCCCCCCTCCAATTGTGTTGTGGGTGTTTGCTCATGTCTTCGGGTTTTTTTGTCTGGCCTTTGGCAATTAAAGCTATCAATGTCCACATCTAATTGTGCCATGAGCACTAGATTTATAAAATTAATTTTTGGATTGCCTTCTTTGTGGTGATTGTAAAATACAAAATATAAAAAACAACTGTCCCTTCATCAGCTCAACCTCCTCGTGATGCTCAGCTTAACTCATTCTACCAAAGCTAATCAATCGAACTTCACACGAGGCTTAGGGTCGGTAATCAATGGCCTTGATCGCCATATTCCTCTTAATCGATTATAATTTACCTTAACATATTTATTTTCGAGCTCACAACAGAAACCCTTGGGTTGTCAGAGAGATTGCCGTCGGAATACAATCAAAACACCCTGGATTCATTTGTCGACTTCTTTATCACCCCTTGGCAGACTTCTAACTACTTCGCACCCCGCCTCCCCTGGATTCATAATACCCATCACCCTTCCCAGAAGAAATTCTCTCGCTATGTTACTTCACACTGAGCCCTTGGCCATTAATCAGCATTCTTCAATTCCCACTTCTCGCTCTCCCTATATCCCTCTATAACCCTTCAGCCTGCCATGAATCTTCTGATCTCTTTGTGCAGCTTGGTCTGCCTAGCAAGTTGGTCACAAATATGCCATACCCAAGGCACTAATCAGGCTGGTCTACCTGCTACTCTCAAGCTCTTTGTCGGTGGTTCGCTATATTTCAAAAAACTGCATAATTTTCATCTTTTACCTCAGATAAAATAAATTGTTTTTTTTTCTCTTTGTACATGGCTTGAATCAACTTATTCAGGAGAAGACAAGGATGTGAAATTATTCGTATTTGATACCGCCAAGAATACTTTCAAACTTCAAGCATCCTCTGATGCGCTCGGTCCCAATGCGATCTAGTTCGAATTTGACAAAGCAAAAAAATTGATGATAAGGTGTGTAGAGTTACTCAATCCTATCAACTCGAGTACATATTCCTCACCTAGCCTATGAGCTGACTGCTCATCATTGACTGGGCCGGACATGGCAGTGGATCCGCAGAAAAATTTGGCGGCAAAGATCAAACGGGTGTTGTCTTTTCTGCCTCCGTAGGAGCAGATGGGACCTTACAGAAGCTTTCATCCACCCAAACAGATGAAGCGCCAGTCTCAATTGAACTGAGCCCAGATGAGAAGCTAGTGATGGTAGCAAATTTGTAAGTCGTCGTCTACTCATTGACAATATAAGAGATCGACTTCGTCTCTAAACCTTTGCATTAAAATATGGCCGGTTTTCTTCGCTTGATGTAGCAATGGCGGAAGCTTGAAAACTTATGACCTGGCTGCTGGAAAACTTTCTGCAAAGCCAAAGCAAAGTTTCAAATTTACTGGAAGCGGCCCTGTCAAGGATCGACAAGCTAAAGGTCAGTATGTACAATTTACCATCTACAAAATAGGCAAACTGATTAAATTTTACTTTATCAATTCCTGTCGCCCATTAACTCCTCAGCTGCTGCACATCAAGTCAAATTAGACGTGAGTGCTTCGAACAAAATCATATCTTGGTGATTTGCAGATTCTAATTTGGTTTTCGGGGGAAATGGTTTATGAACAGCCGTCGGGAAAAATCCTACTAGTTCCAGATTTGGGTTCGGACAAAGTGCATTCGTTTACACTCAACAAAGACCTAACGCTAACGAAGAATCCAGTCATCAAGGTCAAGGCAGGTTGTGGCCCTCGTCATCTGGTCTTTGCATCCGAGAAGACGGAACCCCTGTCGTTTTACTTACTTTGTGAACTGTCGAGTGATCTCTTCTTCATCGAGCTTACGGACGTCAAGTCGAAAGGGAAGATCAAGCAGACAGTCAGTGTGCTACCCAAAGGAGCCAAAAACACTTTCAATGCAGCCGAGATATTGATCAGTCCGGACAAAAAGTTTTTGTATACCACTAACCGACACAAGGATAAAGCAGGAAAAGAAGAAGACAACATTTTCTCCGTCTTTTCGAGAGATGATGCAACCGGAAAATTGACCGCCACCGGTACTTTTCCCACCGGCGGTAAAGGACCTCGTCACTTCAACTTCAGTCCAGACCCTGATGCCAGCTTGGTCGTCGTCTCTAACCAAGATAGCAACCGAGTTACCGTCCACAAGAGGGACCCTAAAACAGGCGCACTCACCCCCCTTGGTTCAGTCGAATCCAAATCACCGGCTATTGCTTTATTTCAAGCTTGATAAAAAATAATTGTATCCTTTGATTGATCTGCTTCATCTTTTTTTTACGATTGACATTAGTACGCTTTCATCTTCAGTTCTCTCTCAACCACCCGTCGCTTAGTCTTTGATAGCTAATTAACTGCTTGCTATCTAAACAAGTAATCCCCATAACTTTTGACACCGACCGAAAAAAAAATCTTGGGATTACAATAAAAAATGCATTTAAAATATAATGTACCCTTTTCTGTCAAATGTTTTGACTTCATTTTTTGATGATCACTCAAGTCATCAAATCGTGTTGAACGCGAAGATCTTTTGAATTGTCTTACCAATATTAGATTGGATAATATCTTGTTACATCTTTCATTAAAATAAAAATGAATATGCTGTGAGAGCCAATACAACTTTTGCATTGACCCAATTCATGCGATGTTATAGAAGGTGTATGCGCAGAAGGTTCTTTTAAAGAGACCAACGAGTTGTCAGACTATGACACGAGCTGAGTAGAGACGACCGACGAGAGCACACCTGGAGGAGTTGAGGATTGAAACAGAAAGATAAAACTGAATGAGAAAAGAGAAATACAAGCGGGACAGGTCTAGTATTTAACTAACTACAAACTAGGTTTAGCTTAGGTTTCAACTCTATTTATCACTACTCAACCGGTTGATGAGTATGCTTCTACTGAGTTATCTCTATAGCTCAATAGATGTGATGGTACAACCTTGAGTGCTTGGCTTCTCAAGACGGGCCAACATCCTTTTCTCTCTCTTTTTAATCCTGAATTCTGAAGGCTCCCCAAATTTGGGGGCAGATAATCTTCATGTGTGGTTGATAGTTTTTTTTATATCAATCAGATTTCAGTTATTCCAAGCTATTACTTTTCCTCCCCAGAAATAAAGTGCCATTCCAAAAAAGTAAAAGCAAAGCAAAGAAAGAACACTTCTTTTTATTAATCAAAGAAATATATATATATATATATATAACAGATCACAACATTATCAAGAAGAAAAAAGAAAGAAAATCTGAAGCTGAATATTTATTTTATATATATAACTTGCACCAGCCTGATCACTAGCTGCTGCTTGAAGATTTTGATTCAACCTGGAGAAACTGTAATTTTTTTGTTTTCCCAATTAGCTGCCAAAACTTGATCAGGCTTTAATATATCAAGTCGAGCAATTGTTTGGTATCTTGAGGATGAGGCTGGCTGGGAAGCCAGGGCATGAAACAAAAAAGCAGTATTTTTTGTGCTGATGATAAATTCCTTTTTTTTTCTTTTAAAAGTTGAGTGATCCTAAGAAAAGAAAAATCAACTGTACTAATATGGCTGAATTTACATTTAGAAACTTTTGTTTTGTTTTGTTTTAGAAATAAGAAACAAAACACAAGAGAGTTGGATCATTAATTAATTACAAAAAAAAAGTGGGTGTCACTGTGAAAAATATGAAATGAATAGGTGTAAGGTGACATTCAGTAACATCTGTTGATACTCCAGTAGTACTCCCCTTCAATAAGAATGGCCCCTTTGTCATCATCAGGGATTTTCAAAACATTCTGATTTGTGTATAGTTTGAATAACTGCTAGAGTAAGCTGCATGTCACCTGACACCTATTCCACACAGTTTTTCATGGTGTGTTAATCTATCAAGACAATTTTTTTTGATATTTCAGATGTACAGTGATTACAATGTATTCTCATCCATATGTTCTCCTTTATCAATGATGTATCAACTTGGTAACTATCTTGTGCATACTAAAGCATGGAGACATCAGAGAAGTCATGGTGCACCACATGTTCCATGGACTGCGGTTGAAATGTCGTGTTTCTTCCTAATTCAACCTCTAATTCCATAATGAATGATTTTTGTTGTTGTTAATTTATGATTTATGATGTGTATGTAGATAGAATCTGGTATTGCAAAAATGTCAAGTTGATTTGATTAAACAAGGTTTGATTTAGGGGCTTCGAAAAACGACTCCCAATTTTTCGACCAACGACTCCCCATTTTTCGACCAACGACTCCCACAAACGGGTTGACATTGGTCAAATTCCGGCCGCGGGCCTGGGAGTCGTCCTCCCAATCCCAAAAAATTAAAAAAAGTTAAAAAAACAGGAGTTGTTCTCCCAAATCTGCCGATAGACTTGGCGGATTTGGGAGTCGCCCTCATTGACCGGAAGGAATTCCTTCCAGTCAATGAGGCTGTTGTAACTCGTCGACCGGAAGGTTTTCCTTCTGATCAATGAGGTACAACTCCTCATTGACCGGCAGGATTTCATTCCGGTCAATGAGGCTGTTGTACCTCGTCGAACAGAAAGTTTTCCTTCTGATCGATTAGGTACAACTCCTCATTGACCCGAAGTAAATCTTCCAGTCAATGAGGTTGTTGTGCCTCATTGACTGGAAGGAAAACCTTCCGATCAATGAGGTACAACAGCCTCATTGACCGGAAGGAAACCCTTCCGGTCAATGAGGAATTGTACCTCATCAATCGGAAGGAAAACCTTCCGGTCGACAAGGTACAACAGCCTGATTGACCGGAAGGATTTCCTCCCAGTCAATGAGGAGTTGTACCTCATTGATTGCAATGAAGTACTTCCGGCCGACGAGGTACAACAGCCTCATTGACCGGAAGGTTTTCCTTCCGGTGTGAGAACTCCTTTTGGGATGGGATGGCAGTTCTGTGAGGGGGAAATAACAGAAGATAATATTCCAGGTATGTATGAAGCTATTACAACTAATATGGGTGGTTTTAAAGACCTTCCCCTCTATGTACTACATGAGAGCTAACACAACAAATTATTTATTTATTGTGGTAAACTAATGTTAGAGAAAACTATGTGTAGTAGTCTCTTATCAGACTTAGATCAACTTTGAAGGATATTACAACTCTTGAGTGGAAATTTGTGTGTGTGGAGTGTACAAGATAGTTAAGGATGAAACTGATTGAATTGGAGATGGTTGACAAGGTAGTTGAGTCAAATGATGATAGAGAGAATTCAAAAGAGATATATTTTTAGGCTGTTTATATTTTATATGAAATAAGAGAAACTGATGATGATGTGAAATATTCAGGATTTTATCCCCTCTTCCTTAACCTTTGTTTAAGAGCACTAATGTGTCCTGAGGTATGAAAGACTTTAATGGACTGCCTTAATCAGATCACAACACATGCTTGTGGTTGGATGTGACTTTTAATTGTTAACTTTCTGGCTACTTGGGTGGGGAATCGTGCCTCAATGCTAAGCTGAGAGGGGAGGAAAGGCCTCCTTTTATAGTAAAATATGAGGCATTTTTGCTGGTGTAAACTTGATTGAGGCATTTTTGCTGGTGTGAATTGAACCATGAGTTCTGATTGGTCAGGATGTGATGGCTGAACCATGCATCCTGATTGGTCAGAACCTGATGAATATATTTGTAAACTGAACCGTGACTTGTGATTGGTCAGAACCTGATGACTAAAATATGAGAGCTGAACCATGAGTTGTGATTGGTCAGAACTTGATGACTGGAAACACAGGAGCTGAACCATGAGTTGTGATTGGTCAGAACTTGATGGCTGAATCATGCAAGCTGATTGGTCACAGCTTGATTATGTAACAACTATGTACTAAACTATAAATTTATCATAAGATCCCATAACTTAAACCTATGCCTATAAATATGTACTTGTAACTTATGTAGTTGGAATATGTACTAAGTTACCCAAGATATGTAATAAATAATGATATCTAATTACATATGAATGATACACATTGGTATTAGCCAAGTGTCTTGTAGTGAGTGACTATGTTTTATGGACTTATAAGGCTAAAATATGCAATAATATGTATAAATCCATGATCATTTTGCTGGAATAATTGATCCTTTATCACATTTGATACTTGAAACCCATATGGCACACCACACCGGTCAATGAGGTTGTTTTGCCTCATTGACCGGAAGGGTTTCCTTCTGGTCAATGAGGAAGACTCCCAAATCCGCCAAGTCTATCAGCAGATTTGGGAGAACGACTCTCGTTTTTTTATTTTTTTTATTTTTTGGAATTTGGAGGACAACTCCTAGGCCCGCAGCCGGAATTCAACCAACGACGACCCGGTCGTGGGAGTTGTTTTTTGAAGCCCCTTGATTTAAGCTTAATGAGCTCAACAAAATGCAAGATTATTATAATGTACACCATGGGGCCTGTCGAACGTTTAATGGATATTCTGTTGGACGGTGCAAAAAACATCTGCCTCTTGGTGGGCAGAGAACTTCCAATGGACGCACTCTTGCAACGAGTTCGGGGCGGTTTCTGTAAACCGTCCTAGAGTCGCCACTTGGATGGTTCATAAAGCATCCGAAAAACAACCAGCGGACCGACGGTCATGGCAGAAAACTCGCCTGGAGGCGGCGTCACGAAAAAACAGTCAACTGCATGACTCGAACCTTTGACCTCTGATGACAAAGTATGACCTGCTAGCCTTGTCACATACAGCTCGACTATAATGCTTGTTGATATTCAAACAATATCATCAATTCAACACATCGGCCTTTATATTCACACATTGGCCATCCAGTGTGAATAACCCTGATTGACGACGAATGTCCAATGGACTGTCAGTTAGGTGAATAATGGATGTTTTACAAAGAAAGCGTCCAATGGATGCTTTTGCCAAGGCGCCCATCGGTCGTTTTTGCCAAAGCGACCAATGGACGCTTTTGCCAAAAAGTGTCCATTTGTCGCTTTTTTGAGCGCCCATTGGACGTTTCTTTGCAAAAGCGTCCATCGGTTGCTTTTGGGATTTTCCTGAAACGTCCGATGGACCAAAGTTGGCCTGAGGCGTCCAAAGGACGGATTGGAGTGTCTGAGGGACACTTTTCCTCAACACGCCCCATGGTGTACTGTATAACCTGATATTTTTTTGGTTTGATTGGTTCAGTCTAAGATCATCATCAACTGATTACTAATCCGTTTGAGTGGGTTTAATCTCAGATTACATAGCTGGGAATCGGGATGCAGCCAATTACCCTAACATTGAGTGCTTTTGAATTTGTACAAGAGTTTTTACAATATAAGAATCTAAGAGAATAGGAGCCAAATTCCTAGAAGGGTCAAGGATTATGTAATAGGGGGCTTAGTTCTTACATGTTGTATCTACTATACATACCTTGTTATTTTCCTTTTCTTCTTTTCTTCATTGCTTCTGTTTTCTTTCTCATTCCAAGTCTGCTGCCCATCATCCCCTAACCGATCCCAGGACACTGACCAACACACTTAACTCTCCTCAAAGGTTATCTTTGATTACTCAGGTTAACAGAATCAAATGAGACTTTGAGTTGCCTTGTTAATTGATAATGAAGCGGATGATTCAATTGGCTGATCAAGTTTTTTCATGAGATAAAACGCTTTCAAATTATGATGTTTTTGTTGTAGAAATTTAACACTTTGAGGAATTGGTCTACTGAGATTGCTGCGGTAGCGCGTTCGGGAAATTACCCCGGTCCCCCGAACCTGACTGAGGCTCAACATATTTGAGACGCGTCTTGAGTTGAACGCCAACTACATAAATATTTATTTGCATCACTTCTTGAATAGTCTAACTCAATTTCTTTGGAAAATGGCCGGTATATCCGAAAACGATCCGAGCAAGGTGGTAACCAAGAGCCAGGATATTCGGACGTTCTTCGCTGCGACTACTGCGCCGATTTCTTCTAGCTCGGGCCTAACCAAGATGAGTAAACAAGTTACAAATCCAAGCAAGAAGCAGAAGAAGAAGAAGCGCGGGGAGATGTCACAACTGTTACTGGATCTATCTAATCGACCCACGACTCATGTTTGTTCAGAATGTGGAATGTCATACGTATTGGGAGTGGTAGAAGATGTGGAGATGCATAGGAAGCATCATAAGGGAGTAGTTGAAGGGGTGGAATGGAAAGATGAAGGCGATAGTCGAGTAGTTTGGCGAGATGGTAGGGTGGGTATAGAATCGGAGAAGATAGTCAAGTTAAATTTTGAAGACGATAAGAAGAGATATCAGGGAAAGCTTTCGGAGATCTTGTCGATGGTCAATCGTAGTTTGGACGCTCAAGAGTTAACGGAGGAAGAACTATCTAGTTCGTCGATCTATCTCTATCTTGGACCAGCGACATGTACAGACACCACGATGAGGGCTGTCAAGAAGCGACGGATTCAAGGACCTAAGAAGTTGGTAGTGAAGGGGATGTGTGTGGCAGGTCGGATCGAGAAAGGGTATCGGATCGTTGGCAGTGGCGAGAATGAATCAGGGTTTTGTTGGTAAGTGCTGTTGCGTTGATTGTTGTTGATTATTGTTGATTATTGTTGTTGTTGATTGTTGTTGGAAATAGTTCTGAGACAGCAGAGAGCACTCTAGTTGGTATCCATCGTATCTGGTGTTCTAGTTATTATCGTCGACAGGGTATTGGACGGAGGCTGCTGGAAGTGGTTGCAGATAGTTTTGTGTATGGGATGCCTATCGTTGGGCTGGATTGTCGCCGTCGCTTGATCGGTTTCAGTCAGCCAACCGAGTCTGGGATGAGACTGGCTGCTGGTTGGCTGGAGAGCAACCACTTCAAGGTCTACCACTGAGACTCAGAATACTCACTCTTCCCAACATACTCAACCACCACCATCCCATCCCGTATCCACATCTCATTCCTGGCATCCTCTCCCCAAACAACCTTTTCACCAATCAGCATGAAACTTTGTCTATCTGTATCCTTTCTTGAAACTCACTTATCATTTTTTTTCGTTGTACCTTGACTTTGTTTCCTATTAAAACAATTTACATAGGTTTTTCTTTCTCTGATGAAAACTACCTCCTCTGAGTCCAATGATAATAATAAAGAACCTGTTGTAAAGTGAACATCATGTAACTTGCGTTTGTTTGTTTGTTATGATTATAATAATCTTGACTCCTTTTCAAGGGTTTTCTTTTGTTGGCTTGGCTAGTTTATTGATATTTATCTAACAGCCAAGATTCTCTGCCCCCAAATTTGGGGAGCTCAGGAGCTCACATTAAAAAAAATGTTGGCCTGTTGTGAGTGGCATGCACTTGACCTTGGACCATTACATTGAATAAATTGATTCAATGGAAAGGTTATAGAGATTGTTTGCCTCCCACAGCATATTTGTTCTAAAATAGAAGGTTTCTTTTCATTAGTTGGTTATGATTATAAGCTCAGTTCAAATTGTTAACTTCAACAGCAATTCTATGACACTTATGATTGGAGGACTTCCCGTCACAAATCTAGAATGCAAAACTCTAGATTCCAAACTTTATTTGGTGGTGAAGACTCTTCCAGATTGAGTTTTCACCACCAAATAAGATTTGGAATCTGGGATTTCAGATTCTAAAGCGGTGACGGGAAATCCTCCATTATATTTGAATGATTTTGCTGACTATCATGGCCAGATTAATCCCAACCAGCTCATGAAGTTTGAATAGTAAAACTTTTATAAAGCAAATTATTTTTGGGTGTAACCATGCTAAAAGTAGTGTTCAAGTTCCCAGTGTGAATTGACTTCATTGTAAAATAGCTTATTTATCTGTTATATCTTGAGTAGGGCTGGTGGATAAAGTGAGTGGCAAGGGTTTAAGAGAACTTCATGTTTGGCCAAAAACTTTAATTGAAAGTTTTAAAACTTCCAAACTTTATCTGTCAATGAAAATCAATTGATTTACAATCAAGCTTTATAACCACCAATTCCAAGTTGAGTACACTTTAGCAACATGATTAACACAGCTGAACTTATCAAACCAGACATCAGACAACAACCCCATCTTCCACAATTAACAACAAAACCAAGTCTCACTCACTGGAAAAGGAAGTCAAGAAGACCTGGCAAGACTTCCCTCACAACACTTGAGATTTTTAGACTCTTTTTGGAAGTCATATACATGGTCTGCTTACCACAACAACAACTGAAAAAGCTTATAGGACTTCTTCTCAGAGTGTTCATCTTGATTTATCCTTTTTCACTCACTGATCTTGTAGAAATCTTCACTGCCAGCATATTTCGCTAGTTTGAGGGTATCCCAGCTAAGCTGAGATGCACTAAACCAAGTTGAACTTGGTTGCTTGCAACTGAAGATAATGTACCAGAACAATTTGTTCTGTGGATGTCTTTGGAGTTGGTTGTGTAATGATAGGACGATCTTCGGTACGGCTTGTGATTGTGGTACATAAATGAAAGAAATACCAAAAATATTGCGATGGAGAAAAAAGAAAACAAAGAAAGGAAAATACCATTTACATTCAACAACAGACAAGATAAAATTTAGGAAAGGAGAGACGAAAGAGAAAAGATTGGAAATAAGAGCCGTATCGCCTCACATTGGATCGGATCAAGGAGTTTCTGAGTGTTCATACGTATCTGGGATTTCTGAAAAGTTGCACTCGAGTCTTTTGATCTTGCCACACCATAACTTTCCAGAATCAAGGAGGCACATAACCATCATCTACTAAGCTCACAACACGGGGAGTCACGAACTTTACAAAGCCCCTGGGTGACGAAGCCAACTCCCTCTCGCTTCGCGAGAGGGACTTGGTCAAGTTCGGGGGAGTCATAATATGCACAATAAGCTGTAGTAGCGAGCTCGTTTTTCTACCGTTGCTATGTTCCATTATCTTCATAGCCTTACATACGTTCCCAACACTCTTGGATCAGACTTGGTCCCGGTTACCGTCGGATTGGCCATTTCCACTTATGTGAGTCAACCGTTGATTCAACTGTGGAGTCATTGGACCCTCCAATACCCGAAGTACCGTCCTAGCATAATTGTAATTTTCAAAAAGTGAGTAAAGTTTACACAATACCTATTAGTAACCTAAATTCTAATTAACTGTTATCATCGCTTTCTCCTCTAGACACGCTGTTGCTGAATTTTCAGTTTTGGTGATAACGCACTCATAGCCGGTGGTTCATGTAAGCTTTTCTTTGCCCTTGCGCTCGCGTGCTTTCACCGATTTGTCACGTAGGGGCCCATCATCGAACCACGGTACAAAGTGATAATCGGCAGATAATTCAAGGGCTAACGATCGCACATTTGTTTCTTTTCACTTAGTTATTATTACGAGGTACTGACTTGAAGAAAATGCCCATCTTTGGCCCGAACACCCTTGGCACGCTGGTTATTTTGTTGGCCGCCATACTTCAGATCGTGGTATTAAGCTCAGCTCCGTATCGGTCTGACATCTACTTTTTAGCCGCAAGAGTCGGCTCTAAAGCTTCAAACCTCAACCAGGCTGGCATAATCAAAATGGGCGTTTTTGGCTATTGTATTACGAATGAAAACGGCACAGATGTCTGCCCATCTCCTTCGGTTGGATATGCGCTAGGTAAAACTTTCACTTCGAGGGTTGAGATTTTAGACATAATCTGATTTTTTCGTTCCGATCTTAGATCCAAAAATAATTTTCGCCTTACCCGAACTACCAGAAATGATGAAGCTTTCTGACAGCATCATTCAGAATCTGACAAAAGTACTTGTTCTACATGTTTTAGGTATTGTTTTATTCATCTTTATCCTATGTTCAGGAGATTAACTGTGCTTGATGAGATAAATGCTGACGCTCCCGACGGTTCACTCTACCGATTTACGAAATCCGAAGCGGCGATTCTAGCGGGGTTGGCGTTTATATCCGGACTGACATCTCACATTGAGGAGTTTTCAAAGACCTGCTGGACGTCGTGTTTGACATCCCTGTCTGCTTCAGTAACTCTTTTGGTCTCGATTTTCGACTTGATCTTCTTTTCCATTATAAGAGCAAGGATTAACGCCATGAAGTCATCACAAGAATCAGTCAGCGCCGAATTTGGAAGTGCCATCGGGCTCTCAATTGCCACTTGGCTGTTGCTTGCCTTCAGCGGATGCTTCTTCTGCGCAGGAAGATGTCTCTGCAGCTTTCGACGCCACAAGAGGAGTAAGAGAGATGCTGGATCAGAACCTTTTCCAAATGAGAAAGGCGGAAGATAATCCCTCACTCTCAACTAAAAAGGCAATCAGAGATATTTCAATCCCGAAGAGTGATAGAGATCCATTCTTTTTTTGTCAAGTATCATCCAAAACTAGCCAGGTGTGTAAGCTGGACTCATAGCACTTGGCATTTTTTTTCCCACCTTCTAAAGGTGTAAACCTGTTTCCACCTTCCACCTCCTCATGTTAATTCAACTACAACCAGGCTTGGGACCAGTAAAGTTGTTTTACTCAAAGTACAGCATGTATTCTCATGTAAAACTAGTTTAGAGGACTCTTGATTTATCTTACGTATAATTTATGGCTTTGTGTGTTCAATTCCAGCAAATTTGAAAATGACTTGAAGAAACCCCTACTTTTTGGTACAGGAATTTCAAAATTTGATTCTATGACTAGTTGCACTGCAAAGCTGAGATGCCAGCTGAGGTTTATTCAAAAAAATGGGGGGTCTGGAGAAATCCCAGAGGGCAGAAAAAATCAATGAAGGATTGATGCCACAATGTACACAAGCATCTGAAGGCAATTGAATTGTGAAGAGGTATTGGAAATGTCAGCAAATCTTGAAATATGAATGGGTCTTACCCAGATCCTACTTTGGGGGAAACATTGATTCTTGAGGGTTTCCTTTTTTTTTGAATTTCCAGATATGGATTCAAAGAATTGAAATAAATCTCACCATTGGATGATGTTTTGTTTTGTTTTGGTATGTAACACTGAAAACGACAATTATCATATTTATTCTCCTTTGCCTGAACTCAACCTCAAACAAAGCTACTTAAAATTGTTGATTATCTCCAACTTAATCTTCTTTTCTCCAGGGAACCAACTTTTTGTAACATTAACCTCATTGAAAATTCTCAGTCCAAAACTCATGTACATAAATCTACTGAATCCTAAATTGACATGTTCCTTTGCTTCGGTCGTCAATAAACTCATTTGACCAATCATCAAACAAATTCAAGAACCAACAAACTTTTTTTATGGTTGTATGTAGCCCACTTATCTTTCTCCTTGCTTTCTTTCTTGTATTTTGTTATTGATTCTTTTAATTTCTTTCAGTTCTATCCTTTCGTCTTTTTCTTGCGCTGCTCCACTCTTTTTGTCGTGTCAATTTTTCTTGTGTTTGCCTTTGGTACGTTTATTTTTATTTCCTTTTGTTGAACTTTTTTTCCTCATGACATTGATAAATCTTACTCACTAGATTGTAGATCAGTAACTGAAGACCTGATTCAAAATTTTCACAAAAAAATCGCCAAAAAACAGGTCCAGGGTTTTAGGACAAGCCCAAGGAGTTTCAGGGTCTGTGCTTCGGGATGACGCTCACACCCCATCCCGAACCCCGGGATCAGGAAAGTTGGCACGAAGTGTGAAATGGCTGTGACAGGTGGCCAGGTCTAGACACACTTTGTCGTTCAGCCGGGAAACCCGATCTTCATCCATACCATACTACTACATATACAGCCATCGACAGGAAAGAGCCAGAAGAACACGAATCGGAAATGAGCTCGACCATCTTACCATTGGGTAAGAACTCTCTTCTCAAAACACCCCACCAACCCAAACGATCGATCGTAACATTTGGTTTTCATTGTTACAACACTCTCGTCGACGTTTCTGTTTACTAGAGCTGATCGATCGATGTATCGGCTCACGGATTTGGGTGATCATGAAAACCGGACGTGAATTTACGGGGAAACTGCTGGGATTTGACGATTACGTTAGTAAGTCAAACTGCTCTATCTACAAGACGTACAGGACGAATCAAAGGAATGTTCACCAGCGGAACTTCTTTTTTTTTTTGTGCGTTTTCACTTGCAGATATGGTCCTGGAAGATGTAACAGAATTGTAAGAAACTGGCTTTCCGATGTTGAAGCATAGGACAAAGTCGATGGCCGCATAGACGCTCTGATCTCAATTTTAATCTTTTATTCGATTTTTACACCGGATTTAATTTCTGGATGGCACCAAACTTTAATCAACCAAAAAAAAATCTGTCACAGTGAGACAACAGCGGAAGGACAGAAAGTGACGAACCTGAAACAAACTCTTCTAAATGGGAATCAAATCGTATGCAGACTCAGTTTACTCCTTTTTTATTTCTTGTTGACATGATCAAAAGGCTACTTCACTGGCTGAATTACGACTTGATCACTTATACTCGACTCATTACGGGGCAAAAAAAATTTGTTTTTAAGTGCATGGTAGGTGGACTCACTCTTTTCTGTTTCTGCGTTTCCCTTCCATCTCAAAAGTTAATGATGATATACTTATTATCCATGTTTTCAATCGACCATCAACTCATCTTTTTAACGGTTTGAACTTTAAAAACTACGAATTGTAAAAGCTTGTACCAGGTGGAAATGGACCTGAAAGTTGAAAAAAAAAAAAATCGAATCACTTGTGTCTAGTACAAAGCTTTGTTTCTTGTTTTACAAAAGGATATCCTCACCTCTCGCGCGTAAAAGAAAAAAAAGGAATATGAAGTACTACTCATGTGGGCGTTAGAAAATGTACAATTTATCAGTTTAATGAAGATTATTCATCCTGGGCTTGTGTTAAGTAGTGTGTAGTCCGCTGAAAATTTGTGGTAAGATGGCTTTCTTTTTTATCGAGAGCAGAAAAGGAATGTGAGTAAAACTTAAGCTAAAACAAATTGTAACTTTTGATCCAAGCGTTTTCTGAGTTATCTGCACATACCTCTTCATATCGTTTATCTCCGTAAGTATAAACAGAAATGAACTCGATCAGCTCAACAAAGATTTATGTAATTAACGAAGAGCACATAACTTTTATTTTAACTCCCCAAAAGAAAGGGGGAAACTCTTACACCACGGCCAAAATCCGAGAAAAAAGAAATCACTCGTATAATGAAGATTATTTCCAGGAGACATCCAGATACGTAAAGGAAGACAGCCTGAAAATCAATGTCCATGTTTTTTGTGACTCTCATACTAACTCATATAATGTGCAAATTATCCTAAACTTTTTCACAAAGTTCATGATAATCAAGTACTTATTTTTTATTTTATTTTTTATTATAGTTTGTAGGGAAAAAAAGATAATTCTTTCCTTTTGGTTGATCAATAAATTTATTGATATGTATGGATTTATTAATTTATTAAGAATCAAGAAAAAAAAAATGTAAAGACATGATGAGACTAACAAAAAAAAAACTCCAAACAAAAGAAAAAAAAGGGAATAAAAGGTGAATATGTAACTACTACAGTACAGACAGTAGATCTTCTTCGCCTAAAAGTCTCCCTCCAGGTCCTCTGACCACTCCACCTCGATTACCAGGGACCATAGGATTTGGACACGTGTTTGCGTAATGACCTCGTTGACCACACTAAAACAGATCCACGAGGATTAACGGGGGTTTATTTATGAAGAAAAAAGAGATGAGCGGAATGGATTGAGGATGAGAGAGGGAGAGAGAAGAGAACGTGAAGGGCGAACCTTAAAGCAAGTTACTTCGTCCAAATTGCGCTTCTTTCTAGGCCCCGAATCAGTCTGAACCCAATGCTCTTCATTCGCTAGACCTTCGCTTGGATGAGTGGGTGCATTTGAGGATGACTTCAGAAGCGGGTTGAGTGGATGATGATGGTTATTGAGGATGTTATTGGTTTTGAGGTTGATCTGGTGCTGGATCAGGTGAGGGTTCAAGGGCGTATTGGTTTGTTGATGATGATGTGGCTGTTGTTGTTGCTGCTGCTGCTGCTGCTGTTGTTGTAAAAACGGTTGTTGTTGAGGATGGAGATGTTGGAGATGTTGGTTTTGGATCTGCTGCTGTTGTTGATGTGAATGTTTGTGGCTTCCAAGTGGTGGTTTACCGTTCGATGGTCCGTTATAATTATTGAGCATCGGTCGATCAGGATCTCCTCTTGGTCGATCGAATGGATTGAAGGAATTGATGTATGGGTTTCCTCGGGGCGTTGGGTCTACCTCAAACTTCGGATGTCCCCCGATATGACACGTCTTTTCGTATGGACAGAATCCAGCCATGTACAGTCGACAGATTGGCCTTCTGATGTGTTTTTGTGAACAGCTTGGTCCTTATCAAAAATTTAGAAATCAAAACAACTTTGATTAATAATTTTGATTTTTTTTCTTTTCTTTTTAATTGATTGATTGATCGGGGGTGTGATAATTATTTAGGATGAATTTCTAGTTCTCGGTCGAAAGTGTATGTGTACAGACCTTTGGGACAGAATCCTCTACGAAAATCCATACATTCGAGTACTCTCATCCGTTCATCGACGTGTAAATACATGCATTCATCCCCGTTACTACAGAATCCGTATTTGCCAAAGAACCAACATTCAGGCATGGTGCGGAGGTTGTACTCGTGCAAGAATTCACAGGAGTTCCCCTTTTTACATAGTCCACGTAGCCAATGTTTACAGACCGTCTTAGAGTGAGATGAATGGTGGTGGTGATGATGGTGGTGGTGGTTCCGATTCGAAGCCGCGCCGGCAGGTGGTACTGGGAAATTCAGAGAGGATGGGGTGACATGACGGAATAGACAGGCTGGTCCTAGTTGACAGGGAGGCTGTTGTTCTTCGACTGATGAAGAGGTGGAGAGATGGAGGAGATGCTGTGGACAGAGTTGTTGGTCGGTATCCAGTTTGAGAGCGAGTTCCTCCTTGAGATGTTTCTCGATCTCCAGTTCGACATGTCTGAGGTCTGGTTTGAGTACGATTGTAGTTCTAATTGGTAAACAGTGAGTTGATGAGCCTGGTACTGGTACTGGTAGTTGTTGTTGTAGTTGTAGTTGTGGTTGTTGTTGTTGTTGTTGTAGGATGGGAATCGCCATTTGGTTGGTTCTCGGTTTCAGTTGTCCGACTACTCGAGCTCAGTGCTCAAACACTGCGATCGAGCCCCCTTCAGCTCAGAGGGACACCCCTTCAGCCCACAGGGACACCCCCGCACTCTGGCACCACTTTAGGCGAGATTTTTTCAGTCAGAAATTCAACTTTAGCTTCACCAACCTCAACCACACAAACCACTTCCTTCAATAACAATGTCTAGAACGAAGAAGACCCAATCAAATAAAGCCACAGCCGGAAGCCCACCAAGGAGAAAGAAAACTGACGACCCACCCACTGAAAGTCAAACGATCGATTTCAAGCCTGAGGATGACCAATGGCTTGCTAACTATTGGATTGGTTTCAAGTTCAATCAAAAATCTGCCGCACAGCTCTCCCTACCCGAAACAGCTAAGGCCGTGGAATCAATCAGTCAGCGTGGGTGTATTGTAGACAGATCAGCCTTGCAGATAAGATTTAGGACTATTTGCAATGAAACTCTTCAATTCTCGGCGATATTCAATAAGCTCAAAAAGATCTCAGACAAGAAAAGAAAAAATACTCCCGATGCCGATATAGTCCAACAGACTGAACAAGAATACAATCAACAAACTGGCCAACCCTTTCAATTTCTATTGGCGTGGAATCTACTTCGTAATCATCCGAGGTGGTTGGCCAGCCGCACAGAAAACACCAAAACCCAATCCAAGATGACTAGCGTCCCACCTCATCAACCGCATAGTCAGACCAAAGCACATCAGTCCGATACCCCACGACCTCCAACTGTTGTTCCAGCGAGACCCTCGGACACGATCTCTAAAGGATCAGCAGCAAATGTTATCCAGAACCAGTTATCTCCTCACTCCAATGTCTCCGAATCCAAAAATCAACAGGCCGGTTATCCATCCTCCAGTTCAGCAAACCCTTCACTTTCATCAAACATTCCTCCGACAAAACCTTCTATCACTCCATCTCGGTCACCTCGTCCCATCAAAATGAGAGCTAGAACTCCCCATTCATATGAAACGAAACAAGAATCAATCGATACCAAAAGCTCTAGTCGAAAGCGCAAATTGGATGCACAAGAAGAAGAATCAGATGAGACGAAATCGGAAGCCAAGAAAGACAAAACGCGCAAGCTCGATCAAACCGATAGACCAGGACCGACCGCCCTAGACGATACTGGAATTGAAGCGCAGAGGATCGATCGAATACATGCCGAAGTGAAACGGATCGAAGCCTCGGCGCAGTACGAACGAATGCAACTTGATATCATGGAGAAAGATCTATCGACCTGTACTGACGACTACGAGAGGGAATTCTTTCTCCTCAAGAAACACCTCATCCTTGCCGACTTGAAAGCTCAAGAATCTTCAATCTCTACTTCCTCTGAACATACTCCTTCGTCTCTCACACGCCCAAAACCTCCCTCCAAATCTTTCATTCAAACCATCACAAGCTCATTCTTAACAGGTTTATTGTGAAGAATGATTAGATTCTTCTATTTATCTATCAAAAAAGCAAATAAATGCCGCGTCTGTAATCTCATTAAGCATTATATTCTGGTATGTGTGTGCAGTTTGGAGGGAGTTTAACTTGCTAGGGGACACTTTGTTTTGTTTGCAAGTTACAGACAAGCTCAAAAATCTAGATGAGGAATGGTAGAGAAGGAGCGAGATGAAGGTGATGGGGGGTTGATCAAAAAAGAAAAGATTGGCCCAAGAGACTTTGGTGCTCTGTTTTGGTACTGGCATAAATATCAGTGTAATATTGGACTTAAATATGTATCTGAAAGTTCAACACAAATTCGCAAATAATTATTTGTCTGGTCAATTTGACATTCTAGACAAGCGGACCTTCAATTAACAATCAGAATCTGGACCCTCTGGATGTAGCTGGATTTGAATATACAAGTTGTCTAGATCCTTGGAATCATGAACTTTCATCGACAATTTAGATGGTTCAGGATGTTAGGTTAATGGAGGACTTCCTGTGGCCATCTACAGGGGGTGTAAAGTCTAAATAACAGGGCTAAATCCAATCTCCCCTGCCAAAATTTAGCTTTACGGGCTCAAATTAAGAATCTACAGGGTCTGTAGATCCAACAGGAAGTCCTCCAATAGAGCCAGCCAGTACCCTCTCCTTCTGTCCGCTCTCAGTCTTGAGCCAATGTCACACATGATGCTACAAAAACATAATATGAGTTGGCCCTTTCAGCCAGTTTCATAGCCTTTTGGTCAAGGGGGGTTGCTTGCTTTGATTGGGATTGCAGGTACATGGCAGTCACCCTGTCATGTCACCCAACCTACTCCCTTTCTTGTTACCCTGTTCTATTCCTGTCTGACCAAGTTGTCTATCCTGGGTCTATCACCTGTCCTGTCACTGTTTAACTATCCAATCAAAGATGCTTGAAATTAAAAGCATCAAAGAACTAGTCATGTTTGTTTGTTATACTTGTGGGTAGTATTATCTCAACCACAAGCTGTGCTCAGCTCTCAGTTTTCTACTCAAGCATACTGGTTTGTGCACCAGAAAAGAATGAAAATCATCCAGTTTGAGAATTGAATTAGTATGACTTCTGTTAGAAAGATCCTTGAGTCCTATCTCAGTCCCCTTCAATACCTCTCTCTGGTGAACTGTAACATTGACACAGGAAGCCGGTGGAGAGCCCAAATTTCCTCAGGTGGGAGGAAAGATCTGTACCATTCTAATGGTCCAGCAGGCAGACCAAATGTGCAAGAGAGAAAGATTACACAAAAGCCAGAGGAGAATTCAGCCCACCAAAAATAAATCTCTCAGGCTAAATTCTGAACTTGAGTCATAATTAGCCCCTCCTTTGGAGACTTGCTTTTCAGGTAGCAGCCATAGCTCACTGGCCCTCCAATCAGGGGGCTTGTGTTTAGCTAGGGCTATTAGGCCTATCCAATAGGGCAAA
Organism: Puccinia horiana; assembly: GCA_001624995.1. Classification (NCBI taxonomy): domain Eukaryota; kingdom Fungi; phylum Basidiomycota; class Pucciniomycetes; order Pucciniales; family Pucciniaceae; genus Puccinia; species Puccinia horiana. Next base: position 79,112 of record LWDY01000019.1, read on the forward strand.
TCTACCATTTAAACATGTCAATCCACCAAAACCAAAAACTAAAAACCATGAATGGGTCCCAAAATTTTGAGTGTAGGTGAATAACCAATATGTTTTAAGAATGGTGAATTTTTCAAAACCATACACTTGGTAATAGTGGATATGGTCATAGTTGATAACCCCTATTGAATGAACCTTGAACTAAAATAACCAGAACTAAAAAAAAGAAAGTTACAGGAGAAGAAAGGAATAGAAAAGATGAGATGAAAATATATCACAGATGCCTTGAGTAGTTAATAAACCAATGACAGACAACTGGGATTATAAGATGACAGCAGGAGTTGAAAAACAAAAAATGAAATAGCACCACAAAAACAACTGCAATGTAAGGTTTCCTGGCAGTTAACATGCGCTATTGAACTATGTCAATTCATTTGTTACATTTTGACTTCCAGCAGGTGCTCTTTGTCTCTTTGTGGTTTAGAACAATGAGTTGATATTTTTGTTTGATTCAATTCTCAGCAAGTTAGAAGTTTTGATGACGAGATTCTGAGGAGTGATCACTGATAGTCAATCATAATGCAAGCCAAAGTTATTGATGATTTTGTGAGATTGGATTTGTGGAGGATAGAAGATGATAAAAGAAAAAATAGATGAGGATGAGGATGAGGATAGTGAAGAATTAATTGTGGATGATGGTTGTAGGAAGTGGTGGAAGCAAGTCAGAGTGGAAAGAGAGGGGGATGAGGGGAGGGATTGAGCAAGGGCAGTTGACATTCAACGCAATTAGTTTTCAAGGATTTTTAGAGTTCAAAGGTGTTTGTTCTTGATAATCTACAGCAATGGGTGAATACTATATGTGTATTGGTATTGTACCGTATAAGGACCCTGGAAACCCCCAAATGAGGTGGGTAATCTAAATGTATGAATTTTTTTGCATTTTTTGCAAAATGGTGCACATAAAATTTGTATGAATAGGCTTCAAAATCTAACATTTTACTCACCAAACATGGCATAAATGTATGATTATCCCCTGGAATTCAGTGAAAAGCTGCCTAAAGCTGCCCAAACCCGCAGAACCCCGCTTTTCACCATATTTGGGCTCCCCGGGGGGATTTTGCCTCAAGCATACAAATAAAAAAATGTATGAATCAGCAAAAAAACAATTCCCCGGTCTCCCCCAATGTACGAACTTGGCCCAAATTTTAAGTTTGACATTACCCACATCTATAGGGGGTTTCCACTGTCCAGGGTCCTACCATATAGTATTGGTTTTTCAATACTGATACATGTATTAAATTAAATACATAGAAATATGTGACATTTCCTGTTATTTAATTTTTGGCCTGTACCAAATTTAGGGGCGGGCAACAGTGACAAATCCAGGAAGCATGAAACGTATGACCTACGGTCTTCAATAACTCCCAGGGTTGAAACATGAGCAAGACCCGGGGCCTTGGATGGGTCCTATTTATGTGTTTCAAGAACAATCACTCAAAGGATGTATCCAACTTTTCAAGGCAACAAAAGTAAATTTCCATCCCCGGTCTTTTTCTATCCAAGTAAACATTCAGGAAATTTCCCTAGGTGGCCTTGACAATTTGCTACACATTTTTCACTGATCGCCTGGTCAGGAGCTTTGTTGAAGACCTATTCAATTGCTTATGATGATTCTGTAGTGGTCCCAACTCTGTTCAACCTCAAGTGCAACCAGCAGCAACCCCGAATCTGGTAACTCATTACAAATTGAAGTTGATATCTATCCATAATATATAGGAAGGAGATCCTAAAACATTTCAAACCATATGAAAGGTGTGGTAGATTTTTGAGCAAAAAAACTTTCCCCAATCAATGCCCTGAGTCATTCAAGATCATGCAAACAGCTCTTCTCACAGTTTTTATAGTATGAGGGAGATCAGCGCCTGATTAAAATTTTCTTCATTTTGTGGGCAACATATAGTTGAGATGTGCATTTGGGTTTGGGAGGTACTTCAATCATGCAACCAACCTGCACAAATTTCATTAAACCAGACCCCAAGAGTTTATCAAAATGTTCTCTCCTGATCACTTTATCAAGATCCACTTGGCTTTTATTTGTTGCCATTGGTAGCTGCTACATATTGAACAAGTGGAAAGAAAGGTCTTGTACTGTGGCAATTAGGTGACGGTGCTGACTGCAACATTACCCAACCCAAAGGGGGACCCTTGGGTCAGTAGTTGCTGTGGCCTGCAGTGTCACTTGTGTGTCTGTAGTGTGAACCCACAAGCTCAGCATTCATGAGTAATGACCATTGAGCACATTGCTCAATGTTGAATACTTTTGGTCATGTATGCTTGTGAGATGATGGTGATCATGTGTTACCTCCAATGCTGATGAAGTCTCACATGGATGTGCTGGCAATTTGTTTCAACCAGTGCCTACATAGTTGGACACTTCAACACTACATCTCCCTTGAAATCACAAGTGGATGATCTTTAGTCCAATTGTAGCAAAGCTGGAGTAGACACAGAGTTAACAGCCCAATTGATATTTCTAGGGCCTTCATCAACATGCACAAATCCACGCAGTCAAGCCCGCACTCTTTCCCGAAAATAGGTTACGGGCGCACGTAAACCCTAATATTCCAAGGAGCTGGAAAAGCTTACACAAATGAAGCCACCTTGACGATGAAAAAAAAGGTCGAGAAAGAGACAGCTTAGAAATCAACTGGTTGTATTGAATGAAGGTTTGTATCGGTTTACAATCAAGATTCTCTTCGAAGTAAAACAAAATAAATTAGGGATAGTAAAAAAGACGTTTTTTGTTTTTTGTTTTTCTAGAGTGGGGACAGAGGTTTCTGCAGAAGACAAGTTGATTAAAAAAATAAAGTGAAAGTTCTAGACAGAATCGAACCTACAACCAATGCTAATAGATAATAGGTATAACTACTTATAATTAATAAAAGAAAATGAGGGATTAATCTGTAATTATTCGCCTTCTCTTGAGCTTTTTCACTTTCTTTCTCTTGAAAAGTAGGACTGGATGGTATATAATGAAGAGAGCGGAAAGAAAAATGCCGCCAAGACTTTTATCCAACCGGTCTTTCTTCCATTCTTTTGGCATACAGAACCAAAATCAAAGGAAATAAATAAACAAATGACTGGATTTTACAAGATTACACAAGAGTGGGTATATGCGAACGAAGAGGCGATATGTTTTGGGTCGATCAGGCACCCTGCACGATCTCATCAGCATGACTCTTCCGGCCCAGAATTCTCGAGATAAGTCCAGCCAATCGAAGCTCTTTCAACACGGGGGAGGAAACGTGGGTGCTGATCATTTGTCTCTTCTTTAAGGTGTTTGGCCTGGGAGTAGACGGGGAGTAGCCGATCCCACCAATCACTGAAGAGAAAGGCCCTTCAAGAGTATCAGGGATGGCCGTAGTCGATGCCGCTCGATTTTGATCACTCTTTGAATATTTCTTCGCCAGTGAGACTTTGAATTTGCGAGGCGATTTGGTCGTCTTGCTTTCGGTTGTTGATGATGCCGTCGCAGGAGCGGGGAAAGACTGTCCAATTCATAGGGATTCCAGAAAGGGGCAAGTCAGTTTAGAGTTCCGTTTACTAAATAGGGAAGAGAAGAAGCTTACTTGTTCTGATGTTAACCTTTGATTCTGGGCACTAATTTGGGGAGGAGTGTCGGACTTTTCCACGGTTGGATTTTTGGTTTCGACGGACTCGATAATTTTTATCTTTTCGTCACTGGGGCTGGTTTGTTCTAATTTCTGCTCCGGAGTGACTTCAGAGGCAAGTGGTTTAGGAAGTGGAGGCACGGGTTCATCATGACTTCGGTTGACCCATGAGAGTCCGCTCTTGCGCTTGAGCATGCTGAAAGACTTCCTTTTCGGTAGCGTCTTGGTCCCAACTGATCGAGCGTCTTCATCTGAAGACATGATCGAGGTCGAGCTGCGGCTCTGAGCTGAGTCGACTTTTGCAGTATCCTTCTTGTTGATCGATTTGAAGAATCCCGAAATTGAACGCGCACGAAGGGTACGCTTGGAGGGGGCCGGCCCAGACATTTGGATATCCTCGGTCGCCGGACCTTGAGACTCGACTACTGCCGCCAGACTCGTGTCTCGCACAGACTCGTTGAAAACGTTGGCCCGTAACAATGGGTCAACAATTTCTGTGGATGAACTCATCCTAGCTATGGGGTTAAGTGTCCAACTATTGAGGCTATCATCGGCCGGGCGAGACGTGGGGAAATTTACAGTCGCCAGGTTTTTTCCTGTTCGTGCCAAGTTCCCCGGGATATGTTCAACAGTGTCCTTGTGAACTGGGGAGGGCTCGAGGGGTTTGGCCGGCTTGCTATTGTCGGCTACCGGGGTAGTGGAATTTGGCTGGATTGGGTTGGCTGGCGCCTGGTCAGGATTAAGCCCGGCCACAATCAAGAAGTCTTCAGGTACTGCAGGAGTTTGGTCATCCGAGGTGGGCGGCAGATAGTGAGGACTAGCTAATTTCGCTGGCTCGTTGTTGTCGAGGGTGCTAGTGGCTGGTGCAGCTTGATCAGCCTGAGCATCGCGAGGGAGCTCGAGTGCGGAGTCCTGCAGCTTTGAATCCCGAGGTGAAGTAGAGGCAATTTGACTCTCCACAACCCCTTCGCCTCCCACTTGCGGCGTAGCCTCCGCTGAAGGATCGATAGCAGAAGCGCCCCCTGGTCCAACCAAGTTTGTCTCAGCGGCATCAGATGAACTGGCTGGTGACGTCTCGGCTGATGGCGTCTCATCTGCTTCTGCATGGATGTTGAGCGCCTCGCTGCTTGCCGCTTCATTCAGGCTGTTACTCGAACTGAGTTCGGTATGGGGCTGCTCACCCTCCGGCACAACCATCAGGGAATCTTTGCTCAAGTGCTTCTCACCAACATCAAAAGTCATCAAGTCATTTTCAATTTCCAACGGGGCTCCAGTTGGTCTAGTTTCATCTCCGACTCCCGACAAGGAGTCCTCAGTTACGTCTGGATCTAGCAGCAGGTGTGTCGGCAGAGTGAAGCAAGTATCAAAGTCTGAAGTGGAGTTTGCATGTACTTCCGAAGTGAGGTCAGGCGGGAAGTGACTAGAATCCTCCACTGAATCAATCGAGTTGTCCGGCAATGTTGGTTCGGGGCCTTGAGGATCAGGGAAAGGTGCCTCGATATCTTGCGAAGGCGTGGGAGGGCTTTTAAATCTCTGTGGGCCAGGTTGAGCTACTCCGATGCTTGTCGCGCCATGAGCCGACGGGAGAGATGGCTCAGGAGATTCTGTATTCCCAGAACTCGTAGGCTGAGTGGGACCACCATGAGTCGTAGCGCCGCAGACATATGACTCGACCAAATCATCTGAGTCCAGTAAAGAAAAATCGGGAGCTTGAACTGTTAAAACAGAAAAATAATGCGACGACATCGTTAATTACCCGCACCAAGGAAATAATACATCACTGAAATAGCTACCTGGCACGTTGGGCTGTTCTGTGGAGCTGGCTGGCAATTGTTGATCAATATCCAGCAGAGACATCGTTGTTTTACTATCCGGCGTGTCCAGGATATGCGGCCCAGCCTGATTAGACTCAGGATAGATGGAGTCACTGTAGTGGAGGAAAGGGGATAGGACGAGCTTCTCAGAATCTTTCGGCGAGTGGTCTGGCGTCGACCTACCGGTAGAGGTCGATGCCACAGAGTAATTTTTAGGTTGATAACTTGTCAAGACAATCGCGGGGCCGATGGTTCTATAGGCAAATGCGTCCTGGCTGGGAGAGCCTGAGCTAGCTGACGCGTCGGAAAAAGAAGGTCTTTTGGTGTGCGAATGCGCCCTCAGAGGAGATGCATCGATGACTTCAAAGATGGTTTGGGGAAGGCTTGTCAGTCGAGACTTGGGGTAACGAAATGAAAGGAAGAAACACATGGTTACAAGTGCTAGAGTATTGGTTTACCTTGATCTGATTGAGCCGGGTGTCCCGGAAAAGGACCTCTGGTATTTTTTTTAAAGAACCGATCATCAAAGATTTGCGTTAACTAACTTCCAAAACTGAGACTAAGTAGATGCTACTGATTTAAATTGGGGGAGGAGCCAGGCTAAAGGCGTCCGGGGAAGATGAAAGAAAAAACCAAGGATACATCGTTTACTTACGCGTTGATCGAATGGTTTCCGTTGAGGCAGTCCATATTTTCAGCAAGAGATATCTTGTTAGAAGTTGAAAAGGCGAATGAATGCGAAGTGGGTGAAGTTCGCTGAGAGGATGAGGCGGAACCTAGAGCCGCCGGCGACAAGATTAAGAGGTGTTGGTTGAGATTATGAAGATCGATGCTAGGGCATGTCGGATCGTCGGATGACGAACTAGTGTAGCTTCCGACGGATGTAGCAACACGAGTACGATGAGGAACGGCTGATCCTGGAGTTTGATTGGCAGTCAAAAAACCTGGATGTAGGTAGAGCTCGGGTCAGATGAGAGATACTGAAGCAACCTCTTTCATAAGCAATGGGTAAATAAGAAGAGAAGAGCTTGATGACTGGACGGGGAAGAGACTGAAGTGAGGAGGTGTTGAGTAGATATTTATGGTGGATGAAGGCAGCTCAGCTTCGGTAGAAAGCTCAGTGGAATGGGTGGGTTCAAGGCAGATGACCTCACATACAAACGGAGATCAAACCAAATTCTCCAGGAAAAACAAAGAGAGAAGGGTCAGGAGGTTGATACGGCGAATCGGGACCGAAAAAAAGGTGAGATGGCGACAAGTGAAGGATGGAGCTTTGTAATCCCAATAAAATAATATTTCAGGTACTAAGATTCTAGAAGCGAAGGCACGCCACTGTAGAGGATTCTCTGTTGGGTTGCCAGTTTCAAGATTCAAATCAAAACGTTATATAAAAAAAATGGACGGTCTTGATGGGGAAAGAAAGAGGATGTTTGCAGCAAGCAGCGAAATGCCCAGCGCACCCTAGCGCAAGAGATCCGCGGACAGGTCAATGGAGAATTGAGTTGATTATGCAGGTATGTGTGAGCTGGTGTCTGAAAATAAAAAGGCAACAAAGATAAGATTGAAGGGGCGAAGGCATAAATTGACAACAATAGCAGGTCATGACAAGCCATTCAAGCGCTCGGAGAGAATCTGAAGGGGCAAAACAAAATTGTCGAAGAATTGCAAGAGGGGGAGAAATATGTATGTTATGGCGATCTAGAGTTGAGATAGGTGATGACCAACACGGCTTGATGTACATCAAGGAGCTTTCTTGGGATGAACAGAATGGGAAACAAGCAGAAAATAAATAGAGATATTTATGGAATCGAAGACTTACCATCATCCAAACTGCATGTCATGATGGAGGAGCGATTCGAGCGCTGAGATAGTTTTGCATCAAAGACAGATGATGACCCGGGCTGAGGCGTTGAGGGATACCAACCAGGAAGATGGGGAGAAGGCGCAGGGACTAGCGAGTCGATATTTGGTTCGTGAATCGCTCCACACTTATGATTTTGGGGAGCTGATGGGGTGGAGGAGAATTCTGTCGAAGGAAGATGGCGGGAGAAAGATGGAGTTGAGGGGAGCGAGGTGAATGGGTCATCATCTGGCGCAGAGCAGTGCTGGTCAAGAGGAAAATTAGAGCCCGGTGGAGACAAGCCGTCAGAAGACATCTTGTAAAGGCCGGGAGATGGTTTTTTGGACGGTCGGTCTTCCCCTGACATTTTATGATAAGATATTTAAATATTTGTACTACAATTGTCAGGAAGAGAGTCGTACGAAGAGACTTTCCAGGAACCCTCGGCCGATGAAGATTGCAAAGCAGCTTGTTGTAGTTGTATGACTGAACGAGACTTGGTGGAAGAAGACAAAGTGTTTCAGCAGAGAAACTGTGCCACTCTGCCACCCACAGGTCCACTGCAACCCATTCACCCACTAAAATAGTGCGCCTTGATCAGGAGGACCTTGGGAGACTTGTAGAACTTCTCCGCTCCGGTCATCCCGACGGCCTGTCCGAGGATATCACCAACCAACTTCGGCCGAGCCATGTCCTGCATCGCATCATCAAATTCTTGGACTGCATACAGCCTAACCAGACTCATTCAAAACACCTGCCAGATCTGCCTACAATCGACCCTTCTCCATGAAGAATACTCCAAAGTGCTCGCCACTGGCTCCACCCGTATCGATATAAATATATAAAGCGTTTTACCTATTTAGGAAAACCTCTTCACGATCAGCTTTTTGGTATTGAGGCACCATTCTAACAGGCAAGCTCATGCCCTTATCATGCGGTTGGGGTACACATTGTAGCAACTTGTGTGAAGAGCATGTCTAGGAAGCTCTCAATTGGAATTCGCATGCTCAGAGGATCCCCTGGGTGCAATCCTGGGTTGCTATTCAAGTTTTAGCAATCCACGCTGAAATTCAGCGCCCACCCGGAGTGCTCAGCAAGGTGCTTCCGATAACAAAACAAAAAAAATTCTATCGGGTTGCCAATCTAGCAGCCGTGACAGCTTGTGGAACTGAATTTTCTGGTGAATTTTCTGGTGATCAATCCATCTCCGACACCTCACATGTCTTTGGCTCTAGCTCCGAGTACAGGGTACCAGCCCACCCCGGGTTGCCATCGAAAAAAAGGAGTTAAATCCGGGTTTTCAGCTTTCACCGAGCCCCGAGTGTGAGAAATGGCAAGATGTCAACAAAAAGGGAGGTGTCACGGGAGCTACCGGGGAGCTCAGGTGTTGCTATGTTTGGCACCACGGGAGCTCCCAAGGCTCCTACCCCGGATAGCGACCGGGGTGGCCCTCGATTTTGTCATTCGGCGAGCTAATGTGAGATAGCACCGCGGTGGAGTTGCTCTAAGAGCAACACGATTACAGCTCCTGCGGTGGAGATGCTCCAGGCAAGAGCATCTCCACCGCGGGGTGGAAAGAGCAAGTGGAAACTTGTTTTCCACCCCGCACTTGAAAAATTGCACCCCACCGGGGGTGAAAATGTGAACCTAGATTTGCCGCAAGTGTAAAAAACATCAAAGCGAGTATAGTTCTAGCTCCCCTCTACATTCTGTGATATATCCCTCCCCGTGTGAAACCCACACCACTCATTCCTCAATTCACACCAAATCAACCAAGGTTCACAATTATTTGCATGCCGGTTTACACTCTGTTGAAAAATATGATCATCAACTCTTTGTCTCCTCAACCACACCACATCTTCCTTTTCCATCCTTTCCCTTTCTTTGACCAATCTTCGACCAACCCTTTCTTTCCTTCCTTTCCGACCCAACCTTTCCTATCTCCCAAACTCTATCAACTCATCTAACTCTATCAACTCATCTAAAAACCTAAACTAATCTGATAAGTATTACCACAACTCGTGTCACCACTCCTCAACTCCTTATAAACCCTCATCATTCCTCCTTCTCGTCGTCTCTCCTTATCTTCCCATCTCATTCCCTACTTCCAATCATTCTTCCTAGTCCAAATCCTTCCTAACTCGATCCCATCAATCCACAACACCTTTCACTTCAACAACATTCTTGATCCTCAACATATATATTATTCCCTTGATCCTCAACATCTTATTCCCTAAATCCTTCAATCTAATTGACCTTGTCCATCCTCTCAGACTCCTCCAACATCCTATCCTTCTCCTTCCTCAAACCACAGCTCATCTATCCTTTTACTCTCTCTTTCCTTAACTCTCAACTCCCTTCCTACACCATCATCATCTAACCTCCTCATTCATCGACTTCATCGATCTCACATCAACAAATCCTTCCAAATCCTATTCAAATCCTATTTGGTGAGAAATCAACTTCAAAAAACATCTCCGTTTCTTTATTTCTTCCTTTGCTCTCTTTGCTGATTCATTCATTTCTCAGTTACATCTTTCTTGTGTCCTTCTTCATTGTCTTGTGTCTTGCTCTCACTCATTCTCAAAATATTGTGGTGGTAAATTTTATTTCTCTTTATTCTTTTCTTATTTTTTAATTCTTGTTTGACTCTGTCTAATTGTTCTCTTGTTTTTTCAGTCTGGCTTTTGAAATCTATTTCTGAAAACACACAGTTCTAATACACTCCACTGGTGCACAGCACACAAGGTTTTAACCTTAAAGGGAAAAATTTGGAATGCTTTGGGCAAGTTTTCCACTTGCAAATTTGCCCCGCGGTGGAGATGCTCCAAGAATGTTGAAATTAAGCCAAAAATACATGTATTGGCTTGAAAAAAGATCCCCTCCATTGTTACAGATAACAGAACAGCTGTTACCTTTTCTGTATCAATTCCTGAAACCCGCTACAATATTGACAACCTGTCAGAATTCCAGTCTACTTCTCCGCTCACATTCTCTCCACAAAATCTTGAACAATCTAGTCTTTTTATTCCATCACTATTGAGTGATGCTTACACCACCAAGAAATTTTGTTCAAGACCTTGCGTGGGCTCAGCCGCGGGGTATGAAACAGGTCAGGCTTGACTTGTCTGTCCTGTATTCTGTAGCGGGACAGGTTGAGGCCAGAGATGGGTGAGACCAACGTAAGTCTGACCCATCTGACCCCAAAGTCAAGCCAGAATCGCCAGTCCACCTCGGTGGCATGACAGCTGGGTTGATTTAGTGCCGTGCCTACCGTTGCCAACACCAATTTTCCCTGACAATCAGGACAACAGTGTCAATGCCTTGAACACATCTGTATGGCTATGTTGGCTTGACCAACCATTCAGGACAAGGTTGGTCCGGCTCATCCTGCTGACTGATGCTTGCCAGACAGAGCAAACCGACACCATTGGTTGGTCAAGCCTGCGTCAAGCATGTGTTTTGGTCAACCCATGGCTGTGGGACATTTTTTTTGATGTACCCACCTACACCTCTTTTAATGTAAAAAAAGAAGTTATAACACTCAGAGCATCTTTATTGGTTTGGCTAAATTTCAAGTTAAGCGCAGCGAGTTAGCTGCGGCCGCGACAACAACACCGGTCTGGCTAAAGCGCTCAGCCAAAGTAGCTAGCTTTGGAAAAAAATTTTCAACCACACCAGAATACAAAAACACCCACTCAAGGACTTGTTTGGAAGCGAATTGGAAGACGAAGAAGACAATACCAATTCCCTGGACGGCTTCAGTGATGCTGAAAAAGAAACAAGGAAGCCGCATGCCCAACAACAAGTGGGGCCTCACCACATTTGAGAAATTTACTGTTACCTCTTTGGTATGAAACTTCAATTTGATTATTTGTTGAGTGACAAAAAAAAGTGAGAGTGACAAAAGTGAGAGGGAAGAGCAAAACAAAAGACAAGCAAGAGCAAAAAAAGCAATAAAAATACAAGTGAAGGGGTTAATGAAGGAGGGAAAGGGTTGGGTTGATATCATCTTCATCAGCATCTTTCTCCTCTTCTACAACATGGCTGGAAGGTTGGTGCTCATCAAAGCTATTGAGTTTGCTTGCTGGAATGGAGGATGATTGTGAGTCTTGCTGTTTGTTGGACTATAGGTGGCCGTTTTGATGTGTGATATCGTTGTTGGAACTCGTTTGGGTGTTGGTAAGCCAGATATTGATGGTGGACGCCTATCTTTGTATAGCTTTTGTGGTCTAGCTGGAGAGTTGGCTTTGTGGCTAACCGTTGCCACATGTAGAGACAGTTAGCCAACTTTCAAGCTTCATGCAAACTTAGCTTGAATGTAGCTCGGCCCAATGCAGTTGAAATTTGGGGCTAAAGTCCTTAGCTCACGCGGACTTAGCCACTGATAAAGATGCTCTAAAAACTTTCATACAAAAAAAAATAATAAGTGAGAGCACTTGTCCAAAAAAAAAAACCAATCAAGCAAATCAAGACATGGCCTAGATCATCATCAAGGCGGTCAGTTTCAAGATTTCTGTGGCTCAAGTATTAGTTGCTGGCTCTTTGATTGACTGCTTGTACACTGAAGGCCTGCAGTTTGACCCCCCTCTGTGGATGTTTTTGGCTGTACCTCCACATGTGACACCCTTGTCGCAAGATAACCGGCAATGCCAACACCTGCCATTAGAAGATACACCGACGGCCTCGCATTGGAAGGAAAGCCAATGCAAACATCCAATACCTCCTGCAACAAGACATCAGGTTGGACACCAAAAGAAACTGGTGGGGTAGGGGGGTGGAAACGACAGAAAAATTTCTGTTGGCGCTCAGTCGACCAAAGTATGTGGTGTATTAGTCTTCCATCAGTATGTTCTGATGCTTTTCATCTTTCCATTACTAGTTGTAATGCTTTTCTGTCATTAATTGTTCATTTACAATGCTGTTTTCTATCCATGGCTGTGTTTCCATGCATCACTCCATATATTAGTTAGTTATTAGCATATTCTTATACTGTTTGTTCAGCTCAACCACAAATTGTACATTTATTATAGTAGTCTATTTAATCTGGTGCATTGCCACAAGAAATCAATTATCAAGCTTGAGCCTTTTAAAATTTTCATGTCTTTTATTCTTTCTCCTTGGTCCAATCTAAGTCCCTCAATATTGGCCCCCATCACCTCTACTAAATTCTCTTGAGCTGAAATCCTGACACAACCAAATTTGGGCCAAAAGCCCCATTGATACAAGTTTTTTGGGCCCTTTTGGCCCATTACAGCCTGTAAAGTATTGAAAATAAAATATGTGGCCTGTTAACAATAAGAGGGGTACAATCTAACAAAAAATTATTGTATTGTAGTGATAAACATTTATTGATACACGATGCGGTAAGCCAAGCTTGATTAAGGAAGTAAGTTACAGGACAGTATAAATCACAAGGAAATCACATGCAATCAGTTCAAAGCAGTTTCACAGACCAATACTCAAAGTACCTCAACCACAAGTCAGAAAAATTCACATGGATGAAAATTTTTGCAACAGTGGGTTGCTACGCTACCCATGGCGGGTAGCATAGCAATAATAATTAACAGTTAACAGATTTTGCCTTGGCTGTTAGCAGTTCAAGCGCTATTGCTACGTGCTGGAACCCCTAAAAGGGTGATTCTACACTGCGCTTAAGCCCTTGTTAGCAGTAAAAACCCGCTACAAAGGGCTGTAGCGCAGCGTAGCGGCCCCTAGGACCGCTCACAAAGTGCTAATGCTATAGCGCTGGTGGTGAAAAAACCCGCTATGCTACACTATTTTTGGCAAATAGTGTTGCAAACCAGCGCTGATTTTCACCTGTAAATATTCTTTCTCTCTCTGTATAAAGTCCTAATCACATGAAAAAAGTCATAAAACACAGTACAAGTCATGTAACTCTTCCCCTACTCTCATACCCACAATGCAGCCACCCTATGTGACTTATCACTCTTATCATTTTGTTCCATGAATTTCCCTACCCACAACTTGACCATCAATTGTTAGCCTTGCTTCATTCTACTTGGTTTTGCCTTCTGCCCATTTTCCTGGATTTCACTATATAAGCAGCCTTCTTTTACCTCTTCATTAGTTCCCCATCAGTCCCGTAGCAATTAGTAGAAGTATTAATAGCCCTGGTCAATTATTATTTAGTATCATATATCTAGCAATCATCAGCAGCATTGGTTAGTATTGATCACAATTTATTAGATTTATATTTAGTAGAAATTCAGTAGCCAGTCTAAGTTTTCACCTCATCACCTCTTGATTACACCAGTAGCCAGTCTGGGTTTTCACCTCATCCCCTGATAATATATCTATAAATCTTCATCAGCCACATCTTTCTATAAGAGTCCATGCTCTTATTCTTGTTTTACTCTACTCTCCCAGCTCTTACCAGGGGGGCAGCCCTTCAAGCACCAATCCCTCTCAAGCTCTATTCTACCCAATAGTAGTTCCACAACAATAACAGGGTTGTTCTGCCGATGCGGCACCAATACAATACAGAAAAGTAAAGGACGAAGGACGGGAGCTTATACAGTGAATGGAGCTGTTAGTTGAAAACAAATGAAAAGCACAAAGGCTTGGAAAGAGCAGCACACCTTATACAGCGAATGGAGCTGTTAGTTGACAGCAAAAGAAAAGCACAAAGGCTTGGAAAGAGCAGCACACCTATTGGTTGATGAGAACGAATGGTTGAGTTGATTCAGAATTGAGTTAAACAAGAAAGAATGAGATGAATGAGAAATACAACTGGGAGAAAAGCTAGGTTGGATTAAGTCATCGACATTAGGTTAGGTTTAACTGAATCTGAGTTTTAAACTCAAACTATCATGCTTCCCGCACCAAGCCATTGAGAGGCTGCGTGCACGACCCTTTATTTTCAATAAAGAGCCCTGTATTGTATGGTAACACATCAGCCCATTGTTGATTGAACCTCATTGACCAGAAGGAAATCCTTCTGGTCAAAGAGGTACTTGAACCTCATTGACTGGAAGGAAATCCTTCTGGTCAGGGAGGCCTGGAAACTCCCAAATCTGCCATCGCCAATTTGGGAGACAACTCCCATTTTTTTAATTGGTGGGACAAATCCCCATCTTGCTGTGGGAATCAAAACAATGACTCCCAGAATTAAAGTTGGGATAGTTGCGGGTGTGGTTTTTCCAAGTCCCTTTCCTTTTCTCTAAACTCTTATCATCCTGTGTCTCCTACCTTGTATAGGTACATATTTCATTCTTGTTGCTTCTCAACTTGATAGCTCACAGCTGTAAACTGGTGTTTCATAGGTTTGGTCTATTTTCATCTCCTTTTCTTCATCTTATGATTACTCAATAGCAATACACACTTATCATCCTGTGTCTCATAATATCTACCTCAATTAGTTACATATTTTGTTCTTGTTTTCTTTAACTTGTGCTGCTTCTCCTCTTGATAGCTCACAGCTGTAAGCTGGTGTTACATGTGGTTGAGCTGACAAACAGAATGAAAGCATATGCTAATAATGATTTTAGCATAAACATTGACAGGAAGGTGATACTAGCTAATAACTGGAGTGAGATGAAACTGAATGATTGACAGAGTGAATAAGATAAAACTACCAGAACAGTAGAGTGACTTAATAACATTTGAGTGTTATATAACAATGAAACTACATAATTTTTAGAATGAAAGATGAAAAGAAATGGTTTTGATTATCTCTAAAGATTGAAAGGATAAGTAAAGAGAAATGTGAGCAGAGATGCATGATGGAATTCTGACAGTGAGTAACAGCTGTAAGGGTCAAAACAATAGATTAAAACTTACAATGTTTAATTGAATTTGTATAACAGATCAAAGCTCCAATCAAACGTCATAAACAGCACAGAATAAATCCTCACAACTAGTCTATAATTGATTTCCACAGTATGTAATCATTAAATCAACAGTCAACACTAACCAAAGAGAGACAAACTCAACTGACCAACAATAAACACCTCCATCAGGTACATTTGTTATCCATCCAGTTTGTCTACTCACTCAATCCAAACTTCACAAACGCTTCTTACCAAATCAACTAACTCTTTCTCAGATCAAATCCTATCAGCCTTTTACTTAGCTTTAACTGCCTTAAGGTTAAAATTAGATTTCTTTAAGTAATATTTTAAGGGGCAGGCTAAATCCAACACTGGGTAGTTACAATACACTATGATGACCACCATTATCTGTGCATCGTAACTCATACCGTTCCTAGTGTCCCCCTCTAACACTACTAGTAACGGTGGGTTTTTTTTGTGGAGGATATTGTAACGATTACTATTTTTTTTCCTCTGAAAAAAAAGTATCGTAAATTTTTTGTTAACGCGTTAACCGCAATACCGGTGAACAAGGTGAAAGTTATTAGCATATCTGTAGTTTCCCTTATTAGCATAAATGTGATAAACAAAGTCCTGTCCGCAGCAGTTTTATGAAACCTTATTGATCTCATTATTAAAGACTTTCCTCAACCAGTTGTTTTCCTCATTCATCATTTAGTGTCTCTCAAACTTTGTTAAGGTCCATTTCATTAGACTCTCTTTGATTTAATTCTTTCTTCTTTTCTGATCTTCCTTTTCTTATCTCAGGTTTGTGTTCTCATTGTTGTTGCCGCCGCTACTGTGTTTGTTTGCTTACGCCAATCTCACACATCAAAGGTGTGATCATTCAAAGAAATCCATTTAATCATTTTAGTGTCTCTCAAAACTAACTTCTCACAAACTTTGTTAAGTTTTGTGTTCTCATCGTCATCGCCGCCGCTACTGTGCTTGCTTTCTTATGCCAATCTCACACATCAAAGACTAAATAGTCTTATAAACGTAATAACCGCCTCCACTGTTCGAACTGGCCATTCTGCCTGTTTGACCGGTCAGAGGCAGAACAGTCTGTTTTACCAGTCTGACAGGCAGAAAAGCCCGTTTGAACGGTTGAACAGGCAGTTCAGCCTGTCTGACCAGTGTGGTAAGCCAATCCTAAACACATATTAATCAACAACACATCCAGCACACCTCTACTCCACCTGTCACATAACAATCAAAACTTTGATACATTTCATCAAAAAGAAATCACACATCAAATACAAATCACAGGAAAATCACAAGACACATGACAGATCAGCAACACCCAAAACCCAGGACATACAAGCACCACAAGTTTGACCAATGGAAAGTACCATACCCCCTCACTCTTATATTCTTTTCCAGACTATTTTCACTTCAAAACAGTATTCTACACCACAGTTACAGTTGCCTCCTTGTGGCATTCTACATACATGGGCTTCCTTCCCCACCATTTCCATGGTATACCCCACAATCTTTTGTTTCACTTCCATGGCATACTCAACAGCCACTTGTTACATCCCCTTGGTTTCATCCTTGTTCCTCTTTTGTCATACTTTCTCCACACATGGTGGCCTCTGCCCAGTTGTTTCCTTCCTTTTATAAGCAGCTTTGCTTTCCCCCCCTCATTTGATCACCATCAGTCCTCTGGTCAATGACCTTTTTCCCTAGCAATTAGTAGATAGATTACAAGCCCCTGGTAATTATTACTTATACCTTGTCAATTAGAATCATTCAGCAGCATTGATTAGCCTTGGTCACAGTCTTATTAGAATATTAGTTTAGCAGAAATCTCATTACCTTTGATTACACCAGTAACCAGTCTGGGTCTTCACCTCTTTACTCCTTGATTATACCAGTAGCCAGTCTGGGTTTTCACCTCTCCCTTCCCTGAATCTAGAATCTTCATCAGCCACATCTTTCTTTAAGAGTCCATACTCTTATTCTTGCTCAATTTACTCTCCCAGCTATTAAACAGAGAGGCAGCCCTTCAAGCTCTATTCTCCTCAAGAGTAGTTCCACACCGGTTGACCAGGCTGAACGGCCTGCTCGACTGGTCAAACAGGCCAAGCCGCCCATTTGACCGGGAAAACAGGCCGTTCAGCCTGTCTGACCGGCCAGACAGGCTGCACTGCTTGTTCAACCGGTCAAACAGGCAGAATAGCCTGTTTGACCAATCAAACAGGTCGTTCAGCCTGTCTGACTGGTCAAACAGCCTGTTCAGCCTGTCTGACTGGTCAAACAGGCTGTTCAGCCTGTCTGACTGGTCAAACAGGCTGTTCAGCCTGTCTGACTGGTCAAACAGGCTGTTCAGCCTGTCTGACTGGTCAAACAGGCTGTTCAGCCTGTCTGACTGGTCAAACAGGCTGTTCAGCCTGTCTGACTGGTCAAACAGGCTGTTCAGCCTGTCTGACTGGTCAAACAGGCTGTTCAGCCTGTCTGACTGGTCAAACAGGCTGTTCAGCCTGTCTGACTGGTCAAACAGGCTGTTCAGCCTGTCTGACTGGTCAAACAGGCTGTTCAGCCTGTCTGACTGGTCAAACAGGCTGTTCAGCCTGTCTGACTGGTCAAACAGGCTGTTCAGCCTGTCTGACTGGTCAAACAGGCTGTTCAGCCTGTCTGACTGGTCAAACAGACTGTTCAGCCTGTCTGACTGGTCAAACAGGCTGTTCAGCCTGTCTGACTGGTCAAACAGGCTGAACTGCCAGCTTGACCGGTCAAACAGGCTGAACTGCCTGTTTGACCGGTCGAACAGGCTGAACTGCTTGTTCAACCTGTTGAACAGCCTGTTCAACCGTTTGAACAGGCTGATCGCTCCCTGCCTAACCGGTCAGCCCCAGTAACGTAAAGTAAAGCTGTTGGAGTTACTGGGGTATCACAACAAAAAAAAAACTCATCAGAACAAAAGTTGTACCGTAACGCGCAAAGCGTTACAGTTATCATACTGATAACGTATAAAAAATTGTGAAGTTACCGATAACCGTTACGTAACTACCCACTGTTGCAGTAAATCCACACCAAAAAATTACTTCATCCACTCCAATTTTGGAGTGAACTTGACTCCAATTTTGGAGTGAACTTGACTCCAATTTTGGAGTGAACTAGTGTTCACTCCAATTTTGGAGTGAACTAGTGTTCACTCCAATTTTGGAGTGAACTAGTGTTCACTCCAATTTTGGAGTGAACTAGTGTTCACTCCAATAAACCTTGGAGTGAACATTAGCCTACTCCAATAATTCTTGGAGTGTCCAGATTTCCACTCCAAAAATGGATGGTTTTTGGAGTGGACCTACAATTCACTCCAAAATTATTGGAGTGAAGGCCCAGATCACTCCATAGATCATTTGAGTTCCCAATTTATGCACTCAAAACTTGAAAAATTTGGAGTGAAAAGATGTTAAGTTCATGTTTGGGGTGTTCATCGGGAAAGTCTCTCTTGTCCCTTCTCTCCTAGACCAATTGGTCTTGGAGGAAAGGGAGGAGAGAGAGGGTACTCTCTCCTCCCTTCCCTCCAGGACCGATCGGTCTTGGAGAGAAGGGACAAGTGGATTCACTCTCTCCTCCCTTTCCTCCAAGACTGATTGGTCCAAGGGAGGATAGAGACTTGCCTTATGGACGCCCCAAACGTGCACTTAATATCTTTGCACTCCAACTTTTTCAAGTTTGGAGTGCATAAATTGGGCGCTCCAATGATCTTTGGAGTGATCTGGGCCTCCACTCCAATAATTTTGGAGTGAATTGTAGGTCCACTCCAAAAACCATCCATTTTTGGAGTGGAAATCTGGACACTCCAAGAATTATTGGAGTAGGCTAATGTTCACTCCAAGGTTCATTGGAGTGAACACTAGTTCACTCCAAAATTGGAGTGGATGAAGTAATTTTTTGGTGTGGATTTAGCCTGCCCCTATTTTAACTCAAAAAGCACGTGATAAATTTCTTTGATTATATTATTCTGAGAAGAAATCTGCCCTCAAGTTGTCACACTTCTTTCAGATTTTTATAAAGAAAATCCTGATATTCCTGTTGATTCCTGATGGTGATAAGTTCTTTATCCTTGATTGTTGTCAGAATTTTAAGCTTCCACAAGTAATATGTGTCTAAGGAGGAAAGGAGCCACTTTGGTTAGAGGGGGTTAAAAGGCCCAGAGCTATTGAGTGGGACGACTAAGAGGGTGAAAAGGCTCTTAGAAGGACCTGTTTGAGACAGAACAGATGATGTATTTCTCATGTACTAGCAGTGATTAATATAGCTAGATACAGGAGTGGCCAGATTGTGGGACAAATGGCATGGAGAAAATGAATAAGAAAAGGAACTTGAATAAAAAATATAAGAAGTCCTGAGGGCAAGAGGTGAGAATTCCAACAATTATTGTCCTTGGCTGTATGCAAATATAATACAATCTTCTATTACACTACGGTGGTTTGCTTGGCACATGAAAGCAAGTGCCTGCCTGAATACAAAGGGGCCCCTTGGTACCTAGGTAGACAATTTATCTCAAGTGCCAAGTAAACTCGTAAACTCCCCTGGTGTTATATATCTTGTCCTGTGCATGCATGCATCCCATCACAATACCTCAGCCAGTTTATTTTGGCATTATAACACAAATAGAACACCCACTTCAAACTTTAGCTATTTCACCCCCAAGAAAAACTTGATTAGTGGTGGGGAAAACAATACTTTTTCAAATATTCATACTGCAAAAAAACAAACCTGCATTAATTTTGGTGACATTTTAGTGACATTTTATCAACAAATGTGTGACATGTCCAGTGATGTTTTCTGGTAATTTCCCAACCATGTGGATTTTTTTCCAATTTGCTTCAGAATAACCAGAAAAGATTGTTGGACATGTCACAAATATGTTGATGAAATGTCACCAAAATTAATGCAGGTTTGTTTCTTTGTGGAATGGATATTTGAAAAAGTAATATTTTCCCCATCACTAATCAAGTTTTTCTTGGGGGTGAAATTGCTAAAGTTTGAAGTGACCACATTGTGTGAAGGAAGAGATCTAACTAATAATTGCCGAATTGATGCTGTGCTTCTGGTTTTAGCCAAAGAGGATATGAGAGCACAAGAATTGTGGCTCAGGGAAATACTTTTGGACAGCTGAAAAGAGGTGTGGGATAGTAAAAGGCTGGCGGTGTTTAACTGTGTGTGTACTGTTGGTATTCAGAAATAAAGAGCCGCTGTGAGCCAGTTGTTGCTACAGGTGTTCAAATGTTGTTGCAAGCCTGGGTTTTGCAGGTTGTGTGATTTTATAATTGGATGTGAAACATCAGCTATTGATGCAGGCCCGCAGCAACAGGTAATTACATGTAGTGTTATGGATGGACTCCCATTAATGACATATTTGACTGTGAAGCCTGCCTTGTAGACTTCACAAGACTGTCACATGCATTGTACTTAGTCTCAGCCAACCCACCTTCCTAGCTCAGTAGAGTTCTTCCCTCTCCAGTGCTAGGTTTGTCTTATTTCACTTTTCCTTTTTCTTATCCTTTTCTAGTTGTAATCACAGAGAGTTATTCCCTCTCCAGTGCTAGCAATCCTGTCAGAATTTCAGTCAAATTTCAGCTCACATTCTCATCAACATTTTCTTCATGCTTTATTTCCATCATAATTGTGATGTCTCTCTCTTCCATCAGTATGTTTTGATGCTCATTTTCTTATCCATTACAGTTTGTAATGCTCATCATCCATTGTTAATTTACAATGCCCCATTTCTTCATATTGTTATCTTACAATGCCATCTTCCACATGCTATTATCATGATTAGCATATGCTTAATTTTTTTGTTCAGCTCAACCACAACTTGTACATTTCTTATAGTAGTCTATTTAATCTGGCACATTGCCAGAAGAAATCAATAATCAATTTTGAGCCTTATAATATTTTTACATCTTTTATTCTTCCTCCTTGGTCCAATCTAAGTCCCTCAAGATTGTCCCCCATCACCACTCCTAAATTCTCATGAGCTGAAATTCTAACAAATCCATCCCACTGTGGTCCTAGAATTTCTCTCCCTGGCTTTTGAGCCTTGTAGGGGTCCTTCCAGAGCAAACAGTGAAGAGTTGAAAGCGGACTCTTACATTGACATCCTGAACAACATAACAAAAACATCCTATTTGTTAGAGATATTTTTATTTCTGCCCAATGGTCTAGGCTTGTTTTTTTTTTTTAACTTTTCCAACATGGTGTCCAAATCAGATTCCTCTGTGGATTCAACTGGGTCACCGTTAGGTGGAGCCAGTTTGGGGTCCACATTGGTAACATGGAATTGTGAACCAGTCCATGTTAGATTTCCGATACAGCTTCTCTCCATTTCCTACCTCCACTGGAGGACTTCCCTTCAATCTTCAGCCCTATTTGCAGTCAAAAAGCTAGAATTTAAGCTTTTTGACATGTAAATTAAGAGCATCTCCATCACGGGAGATATCCCAGGTTGCTATCTAACTTTTAGAAACCCGGGTAAAAAATACCCACCCACCTGGAGAGCTAAACGGGGTGCCACTTGAGCTTCAACCCCAAATAATGCTATCTGATTGCTGGATATGTCCACCCTCTAGCACCTGTGACAAATAGAGAACATATGACAGATGTTCCATTTTCTGGTGAATCCTGCCTTGACATCTCATCCTCTTTTCACACCCTCACCCCCAAAAATCCTATGTACACATTTCCTTTTTGTCTCAACAAAGATCTTTCATCAAACACAACACAATTCCACCAGTAGCAGTCTATCCTCTTCTTCTAGATAGGTCATCTTTTTATCACGTCTTTTACGCGCAATTTCTGCTTTTTTTGGCTTATTTTCTCCATTTTTTTTTTTAATTATTTTTCTTATTCCAGATTTATCAGACAACAATCAGAAAGAAACACCAAAAATCCCTTTCAAGAAGGGAATCTGCTGCCTTGACATTGATTCAGGTTCCGATCAAGAGATTAAAACCAAAATATTGGGGCAAATTGCGGCGGCATCCAGGCCTTGAGCCCCCATGGATGGGTTTTTCCTGCCCTTGGTTGTCTTCATTGCAGGTAATAACTGTGACAGTGTCAAAAACTGCTGATTGGATCTTTCGGTTCTCAAGATTGCTATTGCTTGGGAAGCTAGGATGTTCTGAAGAATTTGGAAGTTCATTGAGATGTTTGGGGGAAGCAATGGGAAGAAGTTGTCAATATTGTTTCTTCAGTCTTGACAAATAGGCCCGGGATGAAGGGGGAAAGTGGGGTTGAGGGTTTCATGAGTTTTTGGCTGCCCATATAGCTACTATGGCTGGGTGACAGCCCAGCTTGAGTTGCTATGAGGGAAAGTTTGGGAGCTATATATCAGGTTTAGCACCCCAAATATAGCTCCCGTGATGGAGATGCTCTAAGATCTTCAGCCCCTGCAGATAGCCACAGGAAGTCCTCCACTATTATTTTCCATCTGAGCAATGGTGTAACAGCTGTGCTGCAAAAAGCGCAGCGCAGCAGTTTTCTGATGCTGCTGCGCTGCGCTACAGGTAGCGGTTAGACATTGACCGCTACCGCTATTCAGGATCCCTGTGAAAAAAAGTGGTATTAAAGAGCGCTATTTTCAGCAGCCTTGTAGCGGCAAACCGCTGTAAATCAGCAGTAGCGCAGCGGCAAACCGCTGTTTATAGTGGTGTGTAGCGGTAAGTAATACCACTGTCTACGTTGTAGGACTCCTGTGAGACACTAAATGTTTATTCGGTGAAAAGTTCCTATAAGGGGGAAATAAATTGAGAATAGGTTGAAAGGCTATAACAATTTATGGGTGGTTTGAAATACCTGCCCCTTTACTATACAAATGTGTAAGGAATCTTAAAATCAATATTTAAAGAGATATGGCTGATTTCAAGATAGAGTTACTAAGTATAGTAGTCTCTATCAGACCTAGATAAATGAAAATCAATACTATAGCAGACTAGTGATAACTTTGGATAATAGTGGATATATAATCCAGTGGGATAGATATTGTGAAATAAGGTAAAGAGACTAATAATACTTGTGGGTGATGATTGATGATAATATGAGATGATGATGATGATAACTGATTATAATAGATGATGATGATGATGATAATAGCTGATAAAATGTTGTTGGGGGTGATAACAAATCTGTTATGGATGATGGTTTCTGATAATAATTGTTATTTGATGACGATGATGATGATGATGATGATTGGGTTGATGTTTTATGGTTCTACTACTATGACTTTCACTCTGCTAATACTCTGATCAAAACTACTCCTAATTGTCCAATTTATCCTTTAGGTAGGGACTAAATATATATTGCTCCACTGAGACTGATATATCTGATGGGTAAAGAGAAATCTGGTGGGGAGAGACCCTCCTTTTATATTGAAGGGGGAGCCAGTTTTCTGCAGGGGGAATGTTCTGTGCCCTGTGTCCTGGTTGCTAGGCAGCCCAAGCCAAACAGCACAGCATGATGTCATGGTTGCTATGCAACCCAATCCACACAGCACAGCATGATGTCATGGTTTCTATGCAACCCAAGCCACACAGCACAGCATGATGTCACTGTTGCCACCCAAGCTGCAGTACATCGCATGATGCCCTTGTTGCCAGGAAACCAAGCCCCACTGCCCATGCCAGAACCTTCCATCTGCTGCACACACACTTCACTCCTTCCTCCTCTTGCTGAAAATACTGACTCCTAGTGAATCCTAGACCCTCTTCCATTCTGATAACACCCTTCCTCTTGAGATACCCATGGTCCTCCCTTCCATTCCTGCTAGTGCCAAGTCCTTGATCCTTGATTGTTGTCCTTCCATGCTGTAATTATTCCTCCTCTTATATACTTTCCTGTGCATGCATCTATCACATCACAATACCTCTGCCACTTGCTTTTGGCATTGTAACGTGAATAGATCACCACAACGTACACAGGGGAGATAATAAAAAAAACAATAAAAAACCTCAAAAATTACCAGATCTGGTACTCAACATGCTTGCCAGGAGGGCCTCCCGGCAAGCTGGTACTTTGTCAGCTTGTCAGGGTGGGGGGCTCCAGGCAATCTGGTATTTTACCAGCTCGTCGGAAGGCTTTCCCAACAAGCTAGGATTGTACCAGCTCGTCAGGAGGGCCTCCCAGCAAGCTGGTAGTGTACCAGCTTGTTGGAAGGCCCTCCCGGCAAGTTGGTACTGTACCAGCTTGTCAGGAGGGCCTCCCGGCAAGCTGATACAGTGCCAGCTTTTCGGGACAGCCTCCCAACAATCTGGTACAGTACTAGTTTGTCGGGAGAGCCTCCTGACAAGCTGGTGCAGTACTAGCTTGCTGGGAGGCTTCCCCAGAGAGCTGTCATAGTATGGCAGGAGGCTCCTACGGCAAGCGGATACTGTACCAGCTTGCCAGGAGAGCCTGCCTGCTTGTTGGGGAGATCACTGGAAAGCTGTATCTTCACATATCTCAATTGTGCAACAAACATAGCAGCTACTGCAGCAGGTAGCTTTAGCTCTGTGCAGTGGTCAGCGGACATATAGTGCAAAAACGCTACAGCTGCACTTTTTTGTAGCATAAGCGCCTTTTTTTGCGCTGCGCTAACGCTGTCAGATGTCTTAGAAAAGCAGTGCATTGCCATAAATAGTGGTAGCTGAAGCGGTTTTGCAACCCGCTAACGCTATCAGCCACAGGGACATAGCGGTGTGAGCGCCGCGCTGAATTGCTGCTTTTCAAAGCGTAGCGCAGCGGTTATACCATTGATCAGAGTAAGATGTCAGCCACTGAGGCTGCCATCACCCAAATGACTGAATCAGTAAAACCACCATAGTCCAGTTATTAGTACACCAGACTAAGCTTATATATACAATCAAAACCTGTGCAAGGTCACAATTTCAATCCCTCTATTAATTATCCTTTTCATGTACTATTTAAGATTCTACTTTTAATTAATTTTCTGGGAAATAATCCACCAATAAGTGTGATTATTTGCTGAAGATTAAGATTACTCTATTTACCCAATGGGCTAAATAGCCTACTGGGTAAATCATTTTCTTGTTTTATTATCATTAGATTACACTTCTGAAATACTGATTTCCTTTTGAAAGAAAGTATCTTCAAAAGTGGAAAATTTTTCTTATCCGGTGAGAGGAGAACAATGATCAGGTTTGCTTCTACATAACTAGGATAAAAAGGGTGGGATGTTTCTAGATTCTACCACACCCGTGATCAAAATCCTAGTTGTAATTCCTGAAAAACTTACCTTACAAATCTTAAAGGTGACTGGGGACTTCTCAACCTTATCTGACCTCTTAAATTCCTTTATCTTTATCCCTAAAGTTTTCATTGACTCAACTCTATTCCTTTAACTCAACTTAAAAATACCTCAGATTAGCTAACTCAAAGTGTTTACTAGATATCCAGGATCTTACAATCCCAATAGTATAACTTGCGCAGAACTGCCTGTTCTGTCATAACGTGACACGCAACAAGAACAGGGAGCTAGCCCCTCCGCTTCTCAGTGTTGAGGAGAGGTTATCATCTGTCTTGGAAGACGGGATATTCATCAGCTTGTTGTCACATCAGAGAAAAAAAAACGACATCAGATGTAAAACTCCAAGTCAATTCCACCACTGCCAACATAATTGCCTTGGCTTAAGGTATCTACTATTCCAGTTAATCTGGGATGCACTCAACTAAGTTTAAATTGGTTGGATTTCAATCAATAAAATATACATCCAAGGTGATTTGTATTTCATCAGTTAGAATCCAACCAAGTTCAACTTGGCTGAGTGCATCCTAGTTTAACTGGGATATCACCTACCTAGGCAACTATGCTGGCAGTGCAGTTTTGTTGCTCTTAATTCTGTTCAGTCCAACATGTGTTGCCAATGTCATGTTGTGTCCAAATTTGCAGCCCTCTCTTCTGTCCAACAAGTTGTTGTCATGTCTCTGTCCATGCATATGCATGCCTTGTTTGCCTGCTCAACCACGTATTGGCCATACTTGTTGAAGTCTACTTAACCACACCTATTTGCATGGAGTAATGAAGCATCAAGTTTTGGAGCAAAAAAAGACCTTTTCTATCATCAAAATTTCTCAAAGGCTCCTTGATCCAATCCAAGCCCCTCTCTGGATTATTTTCCTCTATCTCTTCTTTCAAATCCGAAAGTCTGCATTTAACACATTGGTGGTTACAATGAATGATAAACACAATCTGTGTGGGTTAAAAAAATTAGCCAACATGGATTACCTTTCATGACTCCTGTCCATTTTATCTATGGACAGGGGGACACTGTGTTGGCCAATTTGGAACTAACCAATTGTTCATGGATTGGTTGGATCCAAAAATTACATTGGTTGAAAATACAACTGCTGTGTATACTGGAAAGAGAGTTGTAGTATCTTGTAGATACAGTTGTGTGCAGCATATGTGGTCACCCACAAAACATTAATTGGTCTGTGGGCTGACACAAGACACCCCACATCCAGAACACTCAAAGACCACATTTTTGGAGTCCCTAGGGACCAGGGTAGTGGCTCTTCAAGTTTATTGTGCCAACCAATTGGCCTAGGAAATAATTCACTTTTTTTCTCACATTTAGACACATGGTTTTATGGCAGCACCATGGGGCATAACTAGGAGGCTTTGGATTGACTGGTCTTTTTTGCATTTTTTGTTTCAACCATCCAGACACCCCCCCAGATTGCGTACACAGTAATTTGACGTGTCTATCCCGGTTTGTGTTCTAACAACTTATGTTCTTTGTAGTATGTACAGTGACAAACATGGCCTTCAAAAGGTTTTCTTTTGCCATGTTCATTCATGCATTCAACTCGATGAGCTGACTTTCCAGTGAATAATGCCACAAAACTATTGTTAGCATCTCGAGAAGTCGAGCTGTGAAAAGTGAGATGAAGGGCTTGGATCAGGCTAGGGATTCAGGGATGCTAGTGCACTGAAAAGATCTACAGAGATTAATTATCAACAGTGATTTTCAAATGTGTGCACCACAATACAACACAATATATTGTAGCAACTGACTTGTCAAGCCAACCACTTTACTTGCCAAAGGTGGCGTCCGTTCACTATGTACTGGTCCACCAGCATCCAATGGCGCTCTCTCCTCTCTGATCCTCAGAGGGCTAGCTTGATATTGAAACTTGTACATTTCTATTTTATTTCAGCCTGATGCTGTTTATTCTATTGGCCAGTGACAATCACCAATGATTAGTTGTATCATCCAGAGTGTAAAGGAGTTCTGCTTCCCTGGCAGCTGGCCCTGTGAGCAAATGAGTTGAGGGACTTGAATATCCTATTGAACCAATGCAATGGTCCAACAGGGCAGATTTGGCAGGTTGGCCGCAGTGCTCTACTAGATCAAGGTGAAAGCAGAAGAAGAACACCCTTTTCCGCCTGTCATGACAACCACACTCGGAAGTGCATAAATAAATCATTTTTGGCTGAACTTCTCATCAAGCTTGCCAACCAGTGAAAAATATTACTGTACCATTTTTCCGAGAATTATATCAAAACCAGGTCCTAGTGGAGGGCGTAGGAAACATCCTTTCCCTCCATCACCTATGCAACATTTCCCACATGTAAAACAATGTAAATACTTTGTAGAATACAACACAAATATGTGAAAACCATCAAGAAACAAAAACAAAACATGAGTTTACATTTTGGGTGTGTTTTTTCTGGAGTACTACACAAGAAATTAAAAATCAAGTGGCACACAATCATGCTTCTCATTAGTTGTGGACATAAATGTTTTCAGATCAAATTGCCGACAGTCCCTTAAGCTACATATTAATTCGCTATAAGTGGGCGCCAATTTACACCAGTGCTAATTTGTACACAATTGTACCACTTTTTATATGTATTGCCGTTCATTCAATAAAGTGGAGTTTGGCTGGAAAGCCAGCTGGACACCCATACCGGTGCCGCTGGAATTCATTGTTCACTTCATGTCACCACACTTTTCTATTGCTATTGCATATAATTTTTCACGATGAGTATGAGAAGCGATACACCTTCACCCTTTCCTTAGGCTGCTATATTGCCCACTTTGTCTTCCCATCACCTTTCTTTTTTTCACCCCCATGTAGTATACAGGTACCAAGAATTTTGTTAGTCAGAGGTCAACAGTGGTTTACATGTTAACTTTGACAAATCTTGTTTTGGATAATTGCAGGCTCGTTGGAAAGACAAAAATTTAAGGGAAATTTTGGTGTTTTTTTTGTAGCCAAATTATGTTGGCTACACCTTGAAAAACATAATCAAACATTTATGTTTTTATTATCTTGCATACAGCTTAGCTCAGCCATTTTGCAACTTTTTTGAATTCTGAAATCACAGTCTATGATCTAAAAATATTTTCTTCCAAACAAACACTTTCTATTTGGAATCTGCACCCCCCAGAAATGACACCATAATATAACTTGAAGGTTGCACGTAAAAAATGAAATTTTATTTTACCATTGGAAAGAGCTTCCTTATACAAGTCCATTGAGCTATTACACATGTCAATCATACTGCGGGAAGATCTTCAAACTGAGGATCAAAGGTTGACATGTGGGGACTTATACATTTTTTCAAGTTTTCCTTGTGATAGGGGGTTGGTGAAAGGTGACCTGTGATAGGGGTTGGTGAAAGGTCACGTGTGACAGGGGTTAGTGAAAGATCACTGGTGACATGGTCTTGGGGAAAGGTCATTTGTGACATGGACCTTGTGAAAGGTCTTCACCTGTCACACTCTGTGACATGTGTGTGATTTTTTTTCTGCGTCTGATTTCTTACCACGGGGGTCATGGAGATGTCACAGACATGTCACCGGCCGTGACAGGTCTGTGAAATGGCCAAAAAAGGGGTATGATGTCTAGAGCTGTGAAAAGTCTGTGACATGTCTGCCCCTACTCCTAACCCCGGCCCTGGGCCTACCTAGGAACCCTAACCCTAACCCTTCATTCCAACTAACTCATTGCTGACCATCACCCTGTTGTTCATCCAGCTTCTTGCTTGTCTGATCTTGGTGGCACCTCCTTTGTAAGTCAGTTGCCAGTCTTTTTTGTAAGTGAGTTGCCCGTATTTCTTTGGGTGTATGTGTAACTTTTACTTACTCAGAATTCTTTTTTATACCTTGCCCTTTAAATGATTTACTCTGCTAAGTATTATTCCACCTTGCTATATGTTATTCCCACTCAGTTGGCACATTTGGGCATAAACCTATTTCCCTGACTCTTGTACCAAGTCTGAAACCCTTGCAGGGTTGGCATGTCTGCTGCCTTGGGTGTTGAACCCTGCTCCTTTTGGAGTGCTCAAATGACCTTGTGACCTCATTACACAGACCCCTCACATCCATACCATAAAAAATAATCCCATGTTGGGGGGCTTCCTACCTTCTACATATTTGTCACCACCTTTTTTCCTCTCATCCATATCTGCCATCCTAAAATCTACCTTAACACATACACATATCATTAACCCTCCTGGATCTTCCAATCACTCCCAGTACCCATACCGGAGCACTAGCCCCGCTCTCTCATCCTTCCCCCCATTCAATTCCTACCCACCCGCATACATCCCACCATGCCGCAAGGGCCAGGCCATGGTCCTGCCACTGACATGTATGTTACTGAGGGATCCTTGCCGCTCCAGTCAGACCCCGTGTCGACGAGGCTAGCCACGCTAGTCGAGTCCCTGGTCTTGCGCTTGGAAAACCTGGAGAGAGCGGTGAATGCTAAACCAGCCCCGCCTGCTCAAACACAAAGACAAGATGGCTTCAATACTCTGCTTGTCAGATTTAAGGAATTTGCCAGCAACTTGTCCCGGTTAGAGAAAAAGGTCAAAGACCTGTCCTCAACCGGTGGCCCTGCCCCTGCTGCACCCGCTGGATTACCAACCAAACCGACACCTCTCTACTCCAAGAAAGCAGCCGGCGCCAAAAAGGTAGGAGGGACACCCAACACCCATACCACTCTACCCATGATTCCTTCATCCGCTCACATCAACAGGTTCAAGCTTGGCCAGGTTGTCATTTGCAAGCGGTTTGACCAGCCAAAACCCTTTGAGGGGCTGTCTGCAGCCCAAATCACCACAAGGATTAACAAAGCTTTACGCTTTGCAAAGGCTCACATTGAGGGCGAGCCCATCACCATCAAAACGGTGGCTCAATTTCCCAATGAAGACGTCAAGGTCTTCACCAGAGACCGCCGGGCGGCCAAATGGCTGCTTGATAACAAGCATTTGTGGACGACCCAGGCTGACCCCAAGTTTGTCACCACCCAGTTCTCCTTCACTCTTGCCCGTCCAACTTTGAAGTGGACAACACCCAACACGTAGTACTCTTGTGCCAACAAAATGACATTGAACCAAAGGAAATCCAAAAGATTCTATGGTTGTTGAACCCCAAGCTCGCTGGGAAAGAAACCAGCACCCTACTAATTCATTTCTTTGACAGACGGCTCGTGTTTGATATCGAAAGAGCCGGGCTTTGTTATAATAGCCTCCATCTTAGAGGCCAACATTACATCCAGGGACCTAAGCAGTGCTTCAACTGCTTAGCAGTCGGCCACTTGGCTCATTCCTGTAAGGAAAAAGCCCTTTGTTCCCGTTGTGGGGGAAACCACAACTCTGTGTCTTGTGAAGACATCGAGGATTCCAGCAGAAGCTGTCAACACTGTCTGGCAGTGGACCGTAAGGCTAAGCTGCCCATTGATCTTACCAATCCCAAGTATGACCACTCGCCGTTCAACAGTGCCTGCCTGGTACGTGCAAAAGAAATTGAAAATCTTGAAAAGAAAAAATCCTCAGCCCCCCATTCATGAGTAGTACAACCATAAACATCCCCGACTCAGATACTCTGCCTTTTTCCCTCCACTCTTTGAATTCTCCCCCTTCCACTCCACTGTCTGAACACGTCTCACCTTCCAATAGTTCCCTTTCAACTTCCTTCTCCATCCTTCAGCTTAACTGCCATAACCGCAAAGACACCACCCTTGGTGCACTGTGCACTGAAGGCAAACACATCACCCAGCTCCTGCAGGAACTATGGACATATCCTGTAGACCATCTCCCCCCAATCCATCCAGGCTGGCACCAGGTAACTCCCATTGAATGCAGGCCGCGTTGCTGCATTTACATTAATAAAACTACCCCCACCTATAATTTCTTCCAATTGCTGGATAACTCTTCCAATCTGACGGCGGTCTCTCTTACTCTTCACACGACTAACCCCATTTCCTTCCATTTGCTTTCTATCTACAATCCACCATCCCCGAGCTAGCCCTTTGGCTTAATTCTCACAGCTCTAGGAGAACTCCCACCATCCTGATGATGGATTCCAACTTACATCACTCTCTCTGGAACCCACCCAATTATCGCCACACTCACTCGGTCGCAAAGGACCTCATTAAGCTCTGTGGCAAGAAGGGCTTCTCCCTTGCTTCCCCAAAGGGTGTTCCCACCTTCTTCGGTGCCCGTGGCTCCCACACTACCATCGATCTTTGTTGGGTCAACCACAAGTGCAAAGCCTTCTCAGTGGAGCTGAACAATCACGCCTCTGACCACCAGCCAATCCACCTGCAGCTCTCTATCCTGGGAAAGGCACAATTCCCAGCCCCGAAGAGGGGCATCGCAGTCGACAAAGTAGACTTTTCCCTTTTCTCCCCAGACTTCTCCTCCATGCTGTCCGGACTACCCGCCCCAAGCACCTTGATGTCCACAGAAGACATAGAGCAGTCAGTCTCCGGTTTAACCGAAGGCATTCAGGGGTGCCACCTTAAGCAAGGCAAATCCCCTTGGAGGGGTAACTCTAGAGCAAAGTCATGATGGGACCCGTCGGTCTTAAACCCTCTGGTTGCCAATCGCAATAGAGCGTGGTAATGGATGCTCTTAGATAACTCGCCAGAGGCACGTAAATGCTATCACACTTGGCAGAGAGCCTTCAAGAACAAAGTTGAGGAGCTCAAACTCCACCATAGGCACAGCTTTCTTGCCAAAACAGGCAAAGCTTCTGCCTTCCAAGCGTAAAAGTTCACTAAAGCCAGATTGGCTAACACCATTGAACCCCTCTACAGGGACGACAAGTCCTTGTCCACAGATGTGGTTGAACAGGCCGAGATCCTGTTTAGAGGCACCTCAGTTATTCAAACTGAGTGTGACTTTGCCTACAGTTACCCCAGAGGACTTCCCTCCAGTCACAGAGGCCAAAGTTGGCAGAGAAGTTGACTCTCTCCCCCCTAAAAAGGCTGTCGGCCCCGACTCAATCCCAAATGAGCTGCTCAAAGCCGTTAAACAACCATTATGTACCTTTCTCACCCCTTTATTCTCATCTTGTCTCCGAAATCATCATTTCCCTACCCTCTGGCGGACGGCAACAACTGCCATCATCCACAAGGCTGACAAGCCAGACTATTGCGATCCAAACGCCAATAGGCCAATAGCTCTACTATGCACCTTGGGCAAACTTTGAGAAAGTCCTGAACGAAAGGATGATACACTGGATCGAAACCCACAACATCCTTCCCCCCAGCTACATGGGTGGAAGGAGAGGGAGGAACATCACCGACGCGCTGGTATTGATTACCTCTTGGGTCAAAAATCACTGGCGCAATGGAAACGTTGTGGCAGGGATCTTCTTGGACCTCAAGTCCGCTTACCCCACGGTCTACAAGGACAGGCTCTATAGCCGCTTGAGAGAACTTTCTTGCCCTCCTTATCTGTCTTCCATCATCTACTCCTCTCTGACCAACCAATCCACTTCCATGAGAATGGGGGACTACACTTCCCCCTTCTTTGACATACCTGAGGGTCCCCCTCAAGGCTCACCCTTATCTGTTACCCTTTATATCCTCTACAACAGCAGCCTCCTGATCCAGAACTTAGCTTACCTCTCAGACAACAGAATCTCCATCGGCTACGTTGACAATGTTGTTCATCTAGTAGCCGCCCCCTCCGTGGACAGGGTGTTGATCATGCTTTGAGAGGAGGCATCCAGATCCCTGGAGTGGGGCCTCAAATTTAGTGCAATCTTTCGGCAAGAAGAAAGCAGTCATAATGGGCTTTTCTTCCAAGCTGGTTGTTTTTCCGACCTTCGATTTTGACGGACACACTCGCCAGTTTCAAGCTTCAGCACGCTGGCTGGGGATAATCCTGGATAAATGACTCACCTTCACTGACCACATCCAGAAAGCTAAGAAAACAGGCAACCTCACTCTTCTTCAAATCAACCTATGGACTGAATCTGAAACTGGCCCGTCGGCTAGTAAGTGCAGTGTTGTACCCACGTGTGCTTTTTGGTAGCTTGGTCTGGTTCACGGCCAGGAATCGGAAAACGGTCTCCCAAATCCTGGACAGGTTGTTTTACCAAGCAAGCAGGCTGGTGACCGGCCTGTTCAAACAAACCCCTCTCCCCTTTGTGAAACTCAGCAGCAGGTTAAAGTCACTGGTTGACACCCACACAAAAGTTTCCCTCTCCCACTTACTGAAAGCACTGACCAGAGCACCCCCTCACCCAGTAGCCTCCACTACCAGAAAAAGTCAAGCAACTGATGGCAGTTGACATGCGGCATACTCAATTCTTACTACAGCCCAAACTCATTTGTTGCCCTTTGAGAACATTTTACACCATTCCATACTAATACATATTCATGTAAATGGATGTTCAGTCCTTGAGATACACCCTGATACACCCCTCTTGGTCATCATGACTCGGTCATGGAGGTAGCTCGCTCCCCCCATTGACTCAGTCATGGAGGTAGCTTGCTTCCCCCATGACTCGGTCATGGAGGTAGCTTGCTTCCCCCATGACTGGGTCATGGAGGTAGCTTGCTGCCCCCATGACTCGGTCATGGGAGTAGCTTGCTGCCCCCATGACTCGGTCATGGGAGTAGCTTGCTGCCCCCATGACTTGATCATGGAGGTAGCTTGCTGCCCCCATGACTCATTCATGGAGGTAGCTTGCTGCCCCCATGACTCATTCATGGAGGTAGCTTGCTGCCCCCATGACTCATTCATGGAGGTAGCGAGCTACTACCATGACTCAGTCATGGAGGTAGCTTTGACCAAGTCATGGGGGTAGGTCGCTATCTCCATGACCGGATCACAGGGGTAGCAAGCTACCTCCATGACCAAGTTATGGGGGCCGTAAGCTACCTCCATGACTGAGTCATGGGGGAAGCAAGCTACCTCCATGACCGAGTCATGGGGGTAGCTCGCTACCTCCATGACCGAGTCATGGGGGAAGCTTGCTACCTCCATGACTGAGTCATGGGGGTAGCTCGCTACCTCCATGACCGAGTCATGGGGGAAGCTTGCTACCTCCATGACTGAGTCATGGGGGTAGCAAGCTACCTCCATGACCAAGTCATGGGGGTAGCAAGCTACCTCCATGACCAAGTCATGGGGGTAGCAAGCTACCTCCATGACCAAGTCATGGGGTAGCAAGCTACCTCCATGACCAAGTCATGGGGGTAGCAAGCTACCTCCATGACCAAGTCATGGGGGTAGCAAGCTACCTCCATGACCAAGTCATGGGGGTAGCAAGCTACCTCCATGACCAAGTCATGGGGGTAGCAAGCTACCTCCATGACCAAGTCATGGGGGTAGCAAGCTACCTCCATGACCAAGTCATGGGGGTAGCAAGCTACCTCCATGACCAAGTCATGGGGGTAGCAAGCTACCTCCATGACCAAGTCATGGGGGTAGCAAGCTACCTCCATGACCAAGTCATGGGGGTAGCAAGCTACCTCCATGACCAAGTCATGGGGGTAGCAAGCTACCTCCATGACCAAGTCATGGGGGTAGCAAGCTACCTCCATGACCAAGTCATGGGGGTAGCAAGCTACCTCCATGACCAAGTCATGGGGGTAGCAAGCTACCTCCATGACCAAGTCATGGGGGTAGCAAGCTACCTCCATGACCAAGTCATGGGGGTAGCAAGCTACCTCCATGACCAAGTCATGGAGGTAGCAAGCCACCTCCATGATTGAGTCATGGAGGTAGCAAGCTACCTTAATGACCGAGTCATGGAGGTAGCGAGCTACCTCAATGACTGAGTCATGGTAGTAGCTCACTACCTCCATGACCGAGTCATGGGAGCAGCAAGCTACCTCTATGACCGAGTCATGGGAGTAGCTCGCTACCTCCATGACCAAGTCATGGGGGTAGCACCCTGTCATGGAGGTAGCAAGCTACCTCCATGACAGGGTCATGGGGATAGCTTGCTCCCTTTTCTGCCACGGAGGTAGCTAGTTTGCTACATCTGTGACCAATTCAAGGAGGTTTTCCTGACTCCATGACTTAGTAATGAGGGTTGACACCTCCATCATGGGAGTAGCAAGCTCCCAGGTCATGGGGGTAGCAAGCTGCCACCATGACTGAGTCATGGAGGCATGACCCCCTTGTGCAGTTTTGAGGGGTGTGCAAGGGTACACAAAGGGGAGTGTGGAGGAATGTAAATGCATACCTGAATGGAGTGTACTATGGAAAATGAAGTAAAACCTGAGTTACAGTTGTAGTGTGACTGAAGTTGTTGCATGTCAACTGTAGGCGGTTGCTTGACTTTTTCTGGTAGTGCTCATTTCTCCTGAAAGAACTAACCGACCCCAAGCCCACCTTCCCCAGTCCCTTGCACTCCTTCATAGGTTTAGACGACTTACACCTGCACCTCAGACAAAAATCCGAAACCATCCACGCCTCTCTTTTACCTCCCTGAACCAAGCCGCTCTCCACGGTTCACAACCTCGGCATTCCCAAAGAGAAGGTTGTCGAGCTAGTGCGCAGTCAAGTTGATAATGAGGCCAAGGCGGGCATGCTCCTGGTCTTGGATCCCAGACACCAGCGCTGGTGCAGCCGCAGTGGCCCAAAATTGTTCTTTCCATGATTCTGTCAAGATCTCCACTCACCAACTGATTTCTAACTTTGAAGCTGAGCTCGCCGGCATCCAGCTAGCCACCAGATTGGTCAAAATAATTATCTGGTTCGCCTGGCCCGGGATTTTCAAAGCAGTTGCTATCTTCAGCGACAACCAGGGCGCCCTCATTAGGACGGCTGACCCAACGCAGCCCGTGTCGGGGCAAAACTTGTATGCTGATAACTTTTCTTCCCTGCGCTCCTTAGGAATTCTAGTGACTTTGTACTGGTGCCCCGGTCACGAGGGGATCCTGGCAAACGAGAGGGCCGACGCATTGGCTAAAAAAGCTGCCCAATATCCCAACGAGAACAGTACCCATGTGGTGCTATTCCAATCCACCCCGGCCAGTCTCTCCAAACTCAAGCAAAACTGCAGTGTCATGTGGAAGAAGGACCCTCTACTCTCAGTTGAAGAAAGAAGACGCTTCAGTTTCAAACTGGACACTTGCCCCATCATCTCTGCTTTGGGTGAACAGGAAAAAGGGCCTGTCCGCCACCATTCTCCAGCTTAGGGTGTCCCACGCTCCGCTCAACCATTTTCTTTTCAAAATTAAGCAGGTCCTTGACCCGCGTTGCACTGACTGCTTTGAGAGGTAATCAGCACCCCACTTTCTCATGTTTTGTAAACGATACAGGTTGATCAGACGAATGCTGAAACTGAGGCTTCGAAAACAACGATGCAAAGCAAATGCCGACTCCTTCCGAGCCATTTTGGACCACCCCAAAGACTTGCAGGAAGTGGCTTCCTTCATTCACCTGTGTGCACTGGGTTTGTATATCCTATAGCCAGGGAAAAAGGGTGGGGTTGACCTGGCTACAGGACCTTTGTCGCCCGGATTTCTCAATCTCTGGACCCTCCAGAATTGCTTAGAAATCTGGAGAACTTGTCGAGCGAACTTGTCAGTACAATGATAATACATAAATATGTATGCTTGTAAGTAGCTACAATATGCTTGTAGCACCCCTCCCCCATTATGTATACTACAAACCATCGCTGCTACATGCAACACCGGTGCAAGGGTAATCCATGCCTGTCCCTTTGGGACCAATCGGTCCAGAGGGAAGAGAATACATAAGCCTTATCCTCTTCCCTCCAGGACCAACCAGTCCCAGAGGGAAGGAAGGAAGTGCACTACATTCCCTTCCCTTCCCGGTCCCAGAGGCAAGAGATTTTATATGCTCTGTTCTGTTCTGAGGCCGATTGGTCCTAGAGGGAAGAGAAAACAGTGTACTACCTTCTCTTCCCTTTAGGACCGACCCCTCCCAGAGGAAAGAAAAGATGGTACACTATCTTCTCTTCCCTCTAGGACCAATCGGTCCCAGAGGGAAGAAAAGGTAGTACACTCTCTTCTCTTCCCTCTAGGACCGATCGGTCCCAGAGGGAAGGGAAGGTAGTACACTGTTTTCTCTTCCCTCTAGGACCGACCAGTCCCAGAGGGAAGAAAAGAGAGCACACTCTCTTCCCTTCCCTCTAGGACCGACCGGTCCCAGAGGGAAGAAAAGAGAGTGCACTCTCTTCCCTTCCCTCTAGGACCAACCGGTCCCAGGGGGAAGAAAAGAGAGTACACTCTCTTCCCTTCCCTCTAGGACCGACCGTTCCCAGATGGAAGAATAGTTTAGGAACATTTGTTTGAACAGAACAATGTCTTTTTTGATCATAGCAGCCTTTATGCAGCTTTTTGATTTCCTTGGAAATGTCATACCTAAATTTGATAGCAAGAGGATCAAGAAGTTACTGAAATTAAGTCAAGTTTTGAGCATGTTTGCAAACAAGCTTTGAAAGTCAATGAGGATGTGAGTTTTGGG
The DNA here is from genome assembly GCA_001624995.1 of Puccinia horiana. Lineage (NCBI taxonomy): Eukaryota > Fungi > Basidiomycota > Pucciniomycetes > Pucciniales > Pucciniaceae > Puccinia > Puccinia horiana. The sequence goes on from LWDY01000019.1 coordinate 116,950, forward strand.
CCAAATGACCTACCGTAAGAAAAACAAATTTGAATATAACTTTTGATTTTCTTGGTAACATCATACCAAACATTAAGAGCAAGAAAAGCAAAGTATTACTCAAATTCAGGGAGGTTTTGAGCATATTTGAGTAGAAGATTTGAGGGTTATTGGGCCAAAGGGCTTCCAGTAGGAAAAACAGATTTGAATGTAACTTGTGATTTCCTTGGGAATATCATACCAAAATTTAGTAACAATTATATCAATGTTTTTCTGAAATTCAGGGAAGGTTTGAGCATGTTTGAGAAAAGGTTGGAAATTTATTGAGGGTGTATGTTTCGGCCCAAATGGCTTGAAGCAGGAAAAACGGACTTGCCTGTAACTTTGGCTTTCCTGGGAAATATCATACCAAAATTTGATAGCAGAAAAAAAGAATTTTTGAGCATGTTTGAGCAGAAGGATTGAAAGTGATTGAGGGTGTGTGTTTTGCCCCAAATGGCTCAGAGTAGCAACGGTGGGTCGCTACGCTACCCGTAGCCAGTAGCATAGCGCAGCTTAGCAATAACCGCTAACAGCTGACGGCTTTTGCCGTAGCTGTTAGCAGTTCAATTGCTATCGCTACACGCTGGCGCCGCTACGCTGCGCTACAGCGATTGTTAGCGGTAAAAAGTGTGTAAAACACCGCCACATGGGCTGTAGCATCCCTCAGGACCGCTACAGCTTTGGCGACAAAAAATTGGGGCCGCTACGCTACGCTATTTTGGGCAAATAGTGTAGCGTAGTGACCCAGCGCTGAGAGTAGGGAAAACAGATTTCCTTGGAAATATCATACCAAAATTTAATAGCATGAAGGACAAAGTATGATAGAAATTCAGTGAAGGTTTGAGCATGTTTGAGCAGAATATTTGAAAGTTATTGAGGGTGTGTGTTTTGGCCCAAAAGGGTTGAAGTAGGAAAACCAGATTTGCCTGTAGCTTTTGATGTCCTTGGAAACATGATACAAAAATTTAGCAGCAAGAAGAAAAACTTAATAGTAAAATTCAGTGAAGGTTTGAGCATCTTTGATCAGAAGCTTTGGAAGCTATTGAGGTTACATGTTTTGGCCCAAATGGCTTGGAGTAGGAAAAACAGACTTGCATGTAACTAATGCTTTCCTTACAAGTATCATACCAAAATTTGACAGCAAGTATATCAATCTATCATTGAAATTCAGTCAATTTTTGAGCATTTTCAAAAGAAATCTTGGAAATTTATCGCAGATTTGGGATGTGGGCCAGTGGGAAATGTGTCAATGAAAATATTGCACACAAGTACAGCTCATGAAGCAATTTACACAGTTCCAAATGTGGAAGTTTCTTTCTTATGGCTAAAAATACCATTGAGACAGCTGGAACTGTGGAATTTGGATCAGTATGTCCTGAGTTGTACTTGTGTGCCTATTTCTCCAGACACTCAAAATATGTGCACACAAGTACAACTCAGGACATACTGATCCAAATTCCACAGTTTGAACTGTTTTGTAGTTCATTAAAATAGTTATGAGGGGCATTCCAAAAGCTTCAACTGTGGAATTTGGTCCATTATGTACTGAGTTGTACTTGTGTGCACATATTTTGAGTGTCTGGAGAAATGGGCACACATATACAACTCAGGACATACTGCACCAAATTCCACAGTTCCAGCTGTTGTAATTTTCTTTTTATCTATGAGAAAGAACATTCCAATAGTTGGACCTGTGGAATTCAGTACATAGTGTCCTGAGTGGTACTTGTAAGTTGTGCGCACATTTATCCAGAAACTTAACATATGTGCACACAAGTACAACTCAGGACATACTGGACCAAATTCCACAGTCACAACTGTTGGTAAGTTCATTCACATAGTTAGGAAGAGCATTCAATCAGCTGGAACGGTGTAATTTTGTCCAGTATGTCCTGAGTTGAATTTGTGTGCACATATTTTGAGTGTCTGGAGAAATGTGCACACAAGTACAACTCAGGACACAATGCACCAAATCCCACAGTTCAAGCTGTTGGAATGTTCTTTTTGACTGTGAGAAAAAGATTCCAATGGTTGGAACTGTTAAATTTGTTTCATTGTATCCTGAGCTGTATTTTTGTGCACATATTTTGAATGTCTGGTGAAATGTGCACACAAGTACAACTCAGGACATACTAGACCAAATAATAATTCCACAGTTAAAACAATCATGATATTCTGTTTAACTATAAGAAATAACATTCCAAAACCTAGAATTTTGGAATTTGGTTCAATAGGTCCTCAGTTGTACTTGTGCACATTTCTCTAGACACACAAAATAGGTGCACACTAGTACAACTCAGGACATACTGAACCAAATTCCACAGTTACAGCTTTATATAGGAATGCTTTTATTCTATTTGAAACGAATATCACAATCTTTGTGACTGTGGAATTTGCTTTAGTATGTCCTGAGTTGTACTTGTGTACATATGTATTCTTTACACCATTGGGCCCAAACGCAACACTTCAAAAACTTTTAAAGTTTCTTTTAAAAAAATGTCAAAACTTCACTGATCATCAATAATCCATTGGACCTCTTTTCAAGAAATTTTGGTATGATATTTCCAAGGAAATCAAAACTTACAGTCAAATCTGTTTTTCATACTCTAAGCCATTTGGGGCAAAACACACACCCTCAATAACTTTCAAACCTTCTGCTCAAACATGGTCAAAATTTCTTTGAATTTCAACAATAAAATTTTCTTTCTGCTATTGAAGTTTGGTACAATATTTCCAAGGAAATCAAAATTTACAGTCAAGTCTGTTTTTCCTACTCTAAGCCATTTGGACTGAAACACACACCCTCAATAACTTTCAAACTTTCTGCCCAAACATGCTCAAAACTTCATAGAATTTCAATCATACATTGTTCTTCTTGTTATTGAATTTTGGTATTGCCAGTGGAATCCAAAATTTGTATTCAAATCTATTTTTTGGGCTGTAAGCCATTTGGCCCAAAACACATATCCTCAATTACTTCTCAAAACTTCACTAATTTCAACAACACTTTGTTCTCTTGCCATGTAATTTGGGTATGGTATTTACAAGGAAATCAAAAGTTACATTCAAATCTGTTTTTCCTACTGTAAGCCATTTGGCCCGATAACTCTCAAATCTTTTACTCAAATGTGCTCAAAACTTCACTGAATTTGAGTAATACTTTGGCCCAATAACTCTCAAAACTTCTACTCAAATCTGCGCAAAACTTCACTGAATTTAAATAATACTTTGCTTTTCTTGCTATTCAAGTTTGGTATGGTGTTACCAAGAAAATCAAAAGTTATACTCAAATGTGGTTTTCTTACGGCAGGTCATTTGGCCCAAAACTCACATCCTCATGGACTTTCAAAGCTTGTTTGCAAACATGCTCAAAACTTGACTTAATTTCAGTAACTTCTTGATCCTCTTGCTATCAAATTTAGGTATGACATTTCCAAGGAAATCAAAAAGCTACATAAAGGCTGCTATGATCGAAAAAGATGTTGTTCTGTTCAAACAAATGTTCCTAAACTATTCTTCCATCTGGGAACGGTCGGTCCTAGAGGGAAGGGAAGAGAGTGTGCTCTCTTTTCTTTCCTCTGGGACCGGTTGGCCTCAGAAGAGAACAGAGCATATAAAATCTCTTGCCTCTGGGACTGATCAGTCCTGGGGGGAAGGGAATGTAGTGTACTTCCTTCCTTCCCTCTGGGACTGATCGGTCCTGGAGGGAAGAAGATAAGGCTTATGTATTATCTTCCCTCTGGACTGATTGGTCCCAAAGGGACAGGCGTGGATTACCCTTGCACCGGTCGCTGGTGGCAAGTCAGTGCCTTCATTCTCTCCTCCAAACAATTTCCTAACATCACCACATACACAACGAGGCACGGTAGCTTGGTACTGCCTCTCGACCACGCCTAATGATTTTCTCTCTTCCCGCAGAACGCCACCTTTCTAGCCGACTTCCTTTCTTTCCTCAAATCCTTTTCTTTTTTTTCCTTTTCCTTTCATCTTCCCTCAACCACTAGACCATGTATTTACATTCAGACAAACCAGAGGCTCCTTTCTCGAACCCTTGACGACCGCTGCAACTCTTGCGTTACAGGGGGAGCAACAATGGGGTGCGCGTGTACTTTCTGGTAGAAGTGGGGGGTCCTTCTAAGCCGAAAGGAAATCTTATGGTGGGATAGGGCTAGGGAAGGGGGTACTCGAATTCCGACGCTAGCTTCCTTCACCTCATTTCTTGATTCTTCTCCTTCTCATTTCTTACTCTTCTCTATCTCTTTTCCTTTCTACTTTTCTCCTTTCTCCTCTATTTCTTTTCTTTTTCTCCTCATTCACACTCTCTTCTGAATACTTCACTTCTTAGGACGTCACGCACAGTATGATGCGACGTAGATTTCTTCTTCACAGCAAGTGCACCCCAACGCAGGCCCGCCCACAGTCCTGACCGTGTGCCCGCCCCTGTCGACCAATTGAGTTTGGTGGTAGGGCCGCTGGATTTGAGGAAATGGGTGGTGTGGTTCGGCGGTTAGCCGTCAAGAGATGGGCGGTCAGCCATCAACCTGCCGATGTCCATGGGATATGCAAGTACACAGACCAGCGGCTAGGAAAAAAATAGCGCTAGCGAGGCATGAACAGCCACCCGGGCAAGGGGACCGCGGTCTCGCCAGCTGCACTTGTTACAGCACAACTATAAGGACTTGTTGGTACCGTGCGATGATGAATATATACTGTTCCCTTTTTACACGGATTGCTAGGGTTTGTTCAAGACCAATGGCCGCTTTTGCCAAGGCATCCATTGGTCGTTTTTGCTGAAGCGACTAATGGACGCTTTTGCCGAAAGGTGTCTATTCGACACTTTGGCATAAGCGCCCAATGGTCGCTTTTCGGAAAAATCCACGACAAGTACCCCTAACCGGTTCCCAATAACCAACCATGAAGCATATGAGCGGGCCGCGCGAGAGACAGCCTTAAAGGTTACTTAGCGGGTATTTTTAGAGCATGTCAAATTTGGGGAAGTTCGGGCTCATTTTCCCACTTCCCCCCCCCCCCCCCCCCCCCCTATTTTTCCGAGTCCGCACCATCCCTCCACAATTAAAGCCAGCCTTATGTATATTTAACTTAATGACTTATGTGGAACACCCTTATAAGTAACCCTCACCGATTTTTTTTTTGTAATTCCACTCATTTTCCTGCCAGAGTCTGATGACTCCACAATGTTGAGTCATCAGACTCGGAAAACCTTCCGGTCAATGGGGTTCTTGTACCTCATCGACCGGAAGGTTTTCCTTCCGATTGATGAGGTAAATCAACCTCACTGACCGGAAGGAAATCCTTCCGGTCAATGAGGAGTCCCCGCTGACCAGAAGGAAATCCTTCCGGTCAATGAGGACTCCTCATTGACCGGTAGGATTTCCTTCCGGTCAGTGAGGTTGATTTACCTCATCAATCGGAAGGAAAACCTTCCGGTCGGTGAGGTACAAGAACCCACCTATGAGCCCACATCTGCCGCAGCTGAAAGCTGGACTCGCGGGAGTCTGCGAGTCCAGCATCCCGCTGGTCCCTCCAGCACCATCGATCCCGTTCTGCTTACCCCAACTTTAAGTCGAGCTCAAGATTTGAAGTACTCCAAACTGGAGTGCTACTTAACCGACCTCCATACTACTTTGAGTCCTTCTTTAAGCACACCCTCTTCCCTTACCTCCAGGACCGATCGGTCCCAGGGGAAGAAAAGAGAGCACATACACTCTCCTCTCTTCCCTCCAGGACCAATCGGTCCCAGAGGGGAAGAAAAGATAGTACAATCTCTTCCCTTCCCTCCAGGACCGATCGGTCCCAGGGGAAGAAAAGAGAGTACATACCCTCTCCTCCCTTCCCTCCAGGACCGATCGGTCCCAGAGGGAGGAGAAGAGACTACACTCTCTTCTCTTCCCTCTAGGACCGATCGGTCCCAGTGGGAAGAGAAGAGAGTGCACTCTCTTTTCTTCCCTCTAGGACCGATCGGTCCCAGTGGGAAGAAAAGAGAGTGCACTCTCTTCTCTTCCCTCTAGGACCAATCGGTCCCAGTGGGAAGAAAATAAAAGATTCTGAACAACTAAAAGCATGTTTTGTTATTGACGACAGATCATTTGTAGAGATAATGAGATTGGAATACAAGAAGAAGAAATGGAAAAGCGGAAAGAGGAGTACCTAAAAGCGAGTTTAACTAAGCCTCTCCGAAGGAGAGGCTTACATCCAAAGTGCCTCCCTCGGCCTGAGGGAATTGGATTTTTGAGCGGAAAATCTGACAAGTACGAGTCATGCCGCCTGGTGTCCGCCCGGTGTTCGACGGACATCAGGCAGCGGCTTCGTCCCACCCGTCAATGACAGGTTGGGCCGTCAGCCATCTGACCGGCAGGTCAGACACTCGCCAATCAACGGGCGTGCTGCCTGAATTCCGACAGCCAGGTCGGAAATCAGGCAGCACGCCCTGTTTGCTGTCGGGCCGACCCAAATCCTCAAATCCGGCGGCCCGACTGACCGGGGGAGGCAAAAAGCCACTTGCCGTGTTCTCAGAACATCTTTGTACATGTTGTTGACTTAGGCTATAGTGCGGTATGTGAAATCAATAGCACTTTAAAAATAAATAAAAAATAAAAATAAAAATAAAAATAAAATAGTCAACCTCCATTCCCTCGCATACATTTTTCATATTTGCATGTCGATCACCTCAAAACATCAGGCGTCCTGACTTCGGGTTACATATCCCCAAGCTTTCGTTCTTCAAAAACTCCAAACCGTCGTTCTTCACAAACTCCAAACCGTCGTTCTTCATATCCCAGAAATCAAAGTTCAAACAAGCTACATGAAAGTCATGGAATGCAAGGACTCCCCATCCTCTCTCTTCACCCCCTTGTCGGACTGTGTGATTGAAGAAGCAAGTGCCAGGGACAGTATCAGCAACCATGATGGGTTCCTCAATAACAAAGTACCCAACACAATCCAACCCTCTAACCAACTTACATTGGATCGATATCTCGAAACACCCACACTAGTCATACCTGATTCCACATCGCGTTGCCATTTTTTCGCTTCCGAACTGGCGAGTGAACGACGGGCTTACATCAAAGCCATCGCTATAAGTACCTTAGGGACGGCTTTGGTCATAATCAGTGTCCTCAGCATATACTGGGGTACCTTATGGAAACTGGACGAGCATGCTTATAAGCTGAGAGGGATAGTAGTAGATTTTGACCAAGGAGATATTGGGCAGGCTGTTCAACGTGCCTCACAAGAGCGGACTGGTTCGCCTCGCCAAATCGCCTGGACGGTTGAATCTCCCTCCTCTTTTAACGATCCTTCGAGTGTAGCCCAGTCAGTTTTGGATGAGCGTTACTGGGTTGCCATTGTTGGTGAGTTCCTTTTTCTATTTCTGTTTTAATGTATTTTTTATACATGTGGTGAGAATGCTCAATCTGGAAATTGATTCTACCACAGTTCAAGCTGGCTCTACGGATAGCCTAGGGAAAGCGATTTCTTCAGCAGACCCAGGTTATAATGGTTCAGCAGCGGTGTCTGTCTATATTTCGCAAGCTCGCCAAGAACAGGCGTACTCTCACTTCATTTCACCCCAAGTAAGTCATGTTTATCTTATTTTTGTTCGTCATATTGTTCAATGCTTTTTTCTCATACTTTCGGCTTTGCCCTTCAGGTCAGAGACGTCTTACAGGCAGCCGAACTCTCTTTCAGGAATCGGAATGCTCAAGCACTATCTCATTCGAATTTCAATCTAACAAGTGTGATGCAAAATGCACCGCAAACGATACTCAATCCATTCGATTTTCAAGTGAATGACTTGAGACCCTTCGATGTGCCAGTGTGCGTCAAGCACATTCCAAAAAAAAATTAAACCTGTGCCAGCTGAACTTACCCAAAGACCACATCACTGTCACCCAACAGCACTACTGCTTTGACGGCTATCGGATTGATTTACGTGGCATTTGCAGCTTTGGTCTCATGCGTGAGTATCTTTCTTTTCTTGATATAATATCAATGTATTACTCATCTGTATTGGGCTTAATTTGTCTTGTCCATTTATGCACAATAGACTCATAGTCTTCAGGCGCGAAATCGGCTTGGTTTGAATGACAAATTGACGTTAAGTTCCCTGCTTAAGGTCAGGATATGTTCGCCCTTGATCTCTTACTTTTGGTTATCCGTAAGTGAATATTAGCTGCATCTTTGAGTATAATTGGGATCAAGCCAACATGGGACAGAAAACGCTAATTCCTGAACGATCGTGCCGCCAGTTCTCTTATGCACTCTTGAGTGTATTCTTCCACGTACCTTTCGGGAGATTTCGGGGTGCGGGTGGCTTCCCCCTATGTTGGCTTATGTTTTTCCTGGGGATGAGCGCTTTGTGAGTTATTTGGGTCCTTGAAGGAAATAGAAATGAATACATCGGGGTTTATACTAGCGTAGCATTTTTGGAACACTGCGCTAACAAACGTGTTTTACGATCATGAACGCGCGTCTACTTCCTCTTCGCCAGGGGACTTACGATAGAAGTAGTCACAGTCATTCTAACACCTCACTACGTATCGTATTTCATGATTTTCTGGATGTAAGCCTCACTGAATCCCAAAGTTTGGTCAAAATCACCACCCTAATTGAAGGTATCTATTGCTTGATAACTCTTAAGAATATGGAACATTTCAGTCTGCTATCTTCCAATTGACGTGTTACCAAGCGTCTACGCGTATGCTCACATGGTTGGTATTTTGACTTGCTGTTCAATTGTTCTTTGCAGCGAATAGAGAGCTGAAACTTTGCCGCACTTGATTCAGGCACCTTTTTACAACATAGGTAGAGCAGCGAGAAGCATCATCCTTGATGGGAAGAACGAACGTAAGCTTTTTCAAAACGGCACTGCAATCTGGCTGGAGCAGTACACTGATGCTTTAATTTGGAACAATGATCCCGGCTAAATACCGATAATCTCACAAAGTCCTAATCAATTTTGCTGTTCTGCTGGCCTGGACTGTTATTTCGATCATAAACATCATCCTCTGCGAACTTTGGAAAAGGAGAAAACTGCCACTCTTCCGGAATCGAAGAATGTCTCATGCATAATAAGAATCTGAACATCAAAATGATCGCATCAGCCGCCTGTAAATTCAATCTCTATATCCGATCGCCCACTGATCAGGGCCCGTTCGGCCGCGCGAGGGCTGAAATCTCAACCTCGCGAGATCCGTATCTGCCCATGGGCAGAACACACCCTGGCAGCCGAACATGCCGGCGTATCTGGATCTGTAACACCGAGATCCAGATACTACTATGCTGGCCGTTCGGCAGCCTGGATATCTCACTCTAGAGACCCACCCCCCACCACCATCACCATCACTTCCTTTGATGACCGGAATAACTGGTCATCGACTGTTCCAATCATCAAGAGGACATCTCTTGATTGGAACGATCCCGATCATCAAGAGGAGACACCCTCTTGATGATTGGGACCGTTCCAATCGTCAAGAGACTACATCCCATGATGATTGGAATCACTACCTCTTGATAGTTGTGCTGGCCATCAAGAGAGTACACCTCTTGATGATCGGAACCCTTCTGATCATCAAGAGGTGTCCTCTTGATGATCGGGATCGTTCCAATCATCAAGAGATGTCCTCTTGATGACAAAGTTGTGTTTGCTTTAAAATTTATGCCAATCATAAAATGTAATGATGTGTATTAATCATTTTAACTCTTCCTGCTTAAATCCATAAGAATAAATAAAGAGATTTTGATGGGTTTCCCAAGATTGGGAGAAAAGCCAATGGTTGAAACAAAAAGCTAAAAAATCATACACACAAGGTTCCATTCTTCAAGTGGTATTCAGGCCATTTGGGCCACCCATTCAAAAGTTATGTTGTTTGTTTGCAGTTGGCCAATCTTTGTAAAATTCTCAGAATTATCACAAAACCCACCAAGTTCAATTTCAAAATTGGACCAATGACTCCCAGGGGAGTTTTTTTTCTGATATTTGGGAGTTGTTTTTCCAAGATTTGGGAGTCTTTTTTCTGATTCCCTTTGTTTAATCGTCTTCAATTTCCCCTTCCAGTTAGTTTTGTAACAAGATATTTAAATTTTGTAGAGACTGTGGGAAGTAAGATGTGTCTGGTGGGACTCAAACCCATGACCACAGCAATGCTGAGACACATACTACAGTTCTGCCTTTACCAACTAGGCTACAGAGGCTTGTGGATGCCAGGGTAGTTGGGTGGTAGTTGATATGGTTCAGCTCATCAGTAGGAGTGATACATCATGATAGCACACTAACAGACACCTCAACACCCCCCTTTGCTACATGATGTCAAGGTCATTTAGAGACCTAGGTAGGGTGAGAATGGTACCAAAGATAGTGGGGATTGAACCCAAGGAAGTGGGAGTTGAACCCAAGAAAGTATGATCAAAGTGGGGATTGAACCCGTGATCTGAGTGTAGTCTTATAGGGGGTGATGGTCTTACACGTAAGCATTCACATCTTACCCCAGTCTCTTATGTAAGCAAGAAATGCTCAGGTAGGCATCTGGGCTCATAACCTGTAGAGACTGTGAAAACTAAGATGTGTCTGGTGGGATTCAAACCCACGACCTCAGCAATTCAGAGACACATACTAGAGTGTTGCCTTTACCAACTATCACTGTGGACAATTGACTGTCGCTGCAGATGCAACGTCACCCAACCCCAAGTGGGGCCCCTTGATTTAGCTGTTGCTGCGACCCGTAGTGTAGGCTACAGACGTTTGTGGGTGCTAGGGTTAGTTGGGTGGTAGTGGATTTGGTTCAGCTCATCAGTAGGAGTGATACATCATGGAATCACACTAACAGACACCTCAACAAATTTTTCTATTCCTCTGATGCATAGACAATTTCCTGCCTCAAAACATCTGAAAAAAAGGGGCTGGCTAAGTGCCAGCCCTGGTTTTGCTACAATGGGGCCCCAAAGGTGTGCTTTAGTGTGCACACCCCACTTGGGTGTGTTGGAGGCCCATTATTGGGCCTTCTTGCTTGTGCACACCTCAGGAAGAGGTGTGCACACCCCAAGCAGGACCCAAGTGGCTCAGCAACCGGCCAGGTCCTGCTTGGGGGATTACACCTTGGTTTGAGGCATGCATCCCCCAAGGATGCCTTGGCTGGTACAAGCCAAGGTGTTCAAGCCCAACACCTTGTGGTGATTCTTCCCTCAAAGACCGGTTGGTCTCAGAAGGAATGGGAGAGAGTACACTCTCCTCATCCCTGCAGGACCAACCGGTATTGGAGGTATCAGGAGAGATTTTATCTAACCTTATCCCTCCAAGACCGATTGGTCCTGCAGGGATCAGGATAGATGTATACTCTCCTGATCCCTCCAACATCAGTCAGTCTTGGAGGGATGAGGAGAGAGTGTATCTTACAAGGTCCCCCCAGTTCAAACCTGTCTAAAGAAGTAAGTACAAAAAACTCGGCCGTTGTGGAACTACTCTTGGGGAGAATAGATCTTGAGAGGGATAGGTGCTTGAAGGGCTGCCTCTCTGTTAATAGAATGGAGAGTAAGGTAAAACAAGAACAATATGGATTCTTGAAGAAAGATTTGGCTGATGAAGATTGCTAGATATAAGGGGGATAAGGTGACAACCCAGACTGGCTACTGGTGTAATCAAGAGGTAATGAGTTGAAAAGTCAGACTTGTTACTGGTGTAATCAAAGGTAATGATATTTTCTACTAAAGAGGTGAAAAGTCAGACTTGTTACTGGTGTAATCAAAGGTAATGATATTTTCTACTAAATATAATTTTAATAAAGGTGACCAAGACTAACCAATTCTATTCAATGATTCTAGATGTTTTTATGGGACAAAAAGGAGAAGTGAAAATAACGCTGCTTATATAGTGAATTCAAGGAGAAATGGGCAGAGGCCAACATGTGGGTGGGATAAGTATGAAACCAAGCAGAATGCAACAAGGCTGACAAATGATGGTCAAGCTGTGGGTATGGAACATCATGGAAAAAATGGTAAGAGTGAAAATTCTCATAAGATGGCCTAGTTGTGGTTGGGGTAGTACATAATTTGTTACCAGATGTGTATTGTGGCTGTTGATGGGTTCTGTAACTGGGTAAGGCTTATAGAGAGGTGTAATATGTGCAGGTGAAAATATTCATCCTGGGGAATTGGTTTGACTTGTGGATGAGGTTCTTTGAGGGTTGGTCTGTGAAACCTCTGTGACTTGACCTTTCTTGCCTTTGAGTTTGATCTGGCTTTCTCCCTTGTGATTGTTCCTTTCTGGTTAACTTGCTTGCTTCAATTTTGGCTTACCACACTGTTCTTTGCATGCAAAAATGCACTCTGTGTTCTAATACAGCCTTAGCTGACCTTCAATTGTCGGGGATTTGTGCTTCCAAGTTGAGGGTTTTAGCCACAGGAGAAGTACAGTCTCAGGAGGTTTTTTATTGTAACCAACTTTTTATTCCTATCCATCTTATTGCTCACATGAAGCACAAATGCTTTTCTCACATTAAGTCCAAATGGTTTTCCCACATGAAGCACTATTGCTTTTCTCATATGAAGCACAAATTCTTTTCTTTTACAAACAAGTATCAATGCATTCCTTTTGAAAGGATACACAAAATGCTGTGCAAGAATTAAGTGAAGTGTTTTCCATGAAATTAAGGCCCTTTAAGCATAAAGGCAAACTTTTCTATCAGATCTGTTTGTACTCTTGGCTTAACCACCTGCATCACCTGTATGGTTGAATTTGTTGCAATCAATGGTCAGCCTTATCCTTTTGTGAATTAAAGTGCAGAGTGACTCAAGTGACTTGCCTTTGCCTGTCCCAGAGATTTCATCTCTGCTCTCTCTCTTGAATTTCTTGAACAAAATCTAACACTTAGCTGACCTACACAAATAAATCACCTTCTGGTACAGTGACCACACCTTTTGAATACTATGCAATCCTCCTAAAATGTGTGGAAAATGGAAATCTTTAGACAAATTCATGCCATAGGTGCCCATGTGTGGGTCCCACATTTGGAGGGTGTTATCAATATAAATCTTGGAGAGACTGGAAATAAAATCAATTTGTGGTATGGTGACTCATCTTCTAGACTGTAATACTACATAATGCTTGAAAAATGGACATTTTGTGAAAAAATCATTGGATTGGTGGATTGCGGAGGGGCCCAACATTAGAGAGTATGTAGTATCAAGACAAAACATGGGTGGCCTAGGGAAAAAAATACATTGGGTGACCACACCTATGAAGCAATTGGCAATGCTTCAATGTAAAAAAATGTGTTGGAATATCAGCTTGTCCGCTCACAGCCAGTTTCTCACCATCCAGTCTCCACCTTTCCTTTTTAAACTTGAGCACTTAAAATGCTCAATGCTATCCTATCATGTGATTTATGGTCCAGTTGTCTTGCCCTATTCTATCTAGGCCCCCTTTGGATCTTGTCAAGGGGGCTCTCTAGTTTGGAATACTTAGTCTGCTCCTGTTGTTTGAAATTAAGCATCAAATCAGAGCATTTTCATCAAGAACTACCATCTGTTCCTTGCTCCATGTTCCTGTGATCTTTTGTTCTCAATAACAGTCTTACTTCATTGCCTCATCCCCTTGAGCTAAAATCCTGACAAAATGAACATATTCAGACAAAATCATCAAGTTTGTTCCTCTGTGTGGGTGCCACAATTGGACTCGGAGGTGGACATCAATAAATATTTTGAGGGGTCTGAAGAAAAAAAGCACTTCATGGTATGGTTACCAGGCCTCTGTAATAATTTATTTTCTGTTAACTAAACCTTGTGAATAGTAGTTAATCTTTCAAAAATATGTGGGAAATGGACATTTTTGGACAAAATCATCAAGTTGGTGGTATTATCAATTTGAATCATGGGATGCCTGGCAAGAAAAAACTTGGTGTGGTTACCGGGCCTATGTAATTGTACCATATTACACTTGAGAAACAGATGAAAAAGGGCATTTGGTGACAAAATCATGGAATTGGTGGCTATTTGAGGGGCCAGACATTTGAGGGTGGTATCAAATTGAAGCTCATGTGGCCTTGGAAAAAAGAATACTTGGTCATACAGTAAACACACCTTTGGAATAATATGTAATCCTTCAAAAATGTGTGCAAGATGGAAATATCTTTTGGCAAAATTGTGGAATTGGTGCGCCTGTGTGGGTGCTATCATTGGAGAGAGGTATCAATATGGTTCATGGGGGGCCTGAAATTTTAACAAAAAACTCATTACTGTGAACTAGCCTATGTGTATACTATATCATCTTTGAAAACCTGTTGGAAAAGAGTAAATTGGGTATCAAAAGCATGGAACTGGTGGCAGGCTGAGGGGCCCACCATTGGATTTTGGCATCAACAATATGAACAATCAATTTATTTTTGTTAGGTCACCCAAGCTTCCCTTTGATTACAACCCTCCAATGGTGGGCCCCTCTGACAGCCACTAATTCCATCATTTTGTCACCAGATTCCCCTTTAACACAACAAAAAATGAATGATCACTTGATGTCCAGCACTGTCAAGTTATTTTTTGAGGCAACTTTACTCCAATTCTAATCCTCCCTTGTGTTCAGCTTATACTCACATAAAATATTTAATTTATTGGCTTGCCTTCATCTAAGTCACACAGCTTGTTGTACGGAAGCTAGCTAGGCATCATCATAATTGCTGTTCCGTTCGGCCAAACTTTTCCAGCGGGATGATTTTGCCATGGCAATTTCAGGAATAGCGCTGGGTGGGCCCACCGACGACCCAAAAACAAAAGCTCGCATTGCGTGGGTTACTATGTAACAATGCACACCCTTCTTCCTCCGACCAAGTTGACTTCACCGCTGGTCCTCACAATGGACATCGAGGCTGTCGGGTTTTCCTGAGCGTGATTCAAGCTTCGTCGGAATGATTGTTGTCCCAACTCTCCAAGGCGAGCCAGGGTACTATTGTATTCAGTTCGAGAAAAGGTGGGGATGGACCATGGGGCTTGCCGCGTTGTGTCTTGCGATGGCTCAAGCAGGAGTCCCTGTCGGGGCCCCGTGGGTAGCTTCGGGGAGCTTGGTCAAGCTCACACCTCACGCTCACCAGTCAACTGACGTCCTGCCCAATGAATCGACCAACAACCACGAGCAATAACGAGCCCAAGGCACCGCGAGCCGCCCGAGACGCCATTGAAAGTGAGCAAGCCGAGAAGATACACTCCCCAAACACATAATACACCCGATCTTCCAGGCTAATCGACTGGTTTGTCCTCTGTTCCAGTTTTACACGAAATAAGTGAGCTGTTAGGTACTGGATTGGATCAACAGACACTTGCTTTATGTGTCGGAATGATAGAAGAAGGCACGAATCCATTGGCTTTAGCTGTAGGCCTGCTTCCTTCTTATTGATCCACATCCTTCCGAAAGCAAAAGAACTTCATAATTACTTCGGTTGTTCATTCACCAGCAAGTAGTCCAAGAGCTTAGGCAAGAAGCGAAGGGAAAGGAAAAAACGACCTCAACTACTTTCCTGCCATGAAGTACATCATGCCCTCCTCGATTCGCTGGATTACCAGTTTCAAGGCTCATCAATCATCTCGTGTCAGTAGCATGTCATCCAGCTGGGCTGGTTAGTAGCAATACAACTTGAGCGAGTACTTCCGCCTCCAGAGCTCGAGCTGTAGAAACAAATGTGTGAAATCAAGAAATGCAATTAAGATTAAAGAATGATTGGCACTTCTCTACGTAGATTGCAGATATAGAGTCAGGTACAATATCATTATTTTTTTCAAAAAACAAGACGAGACAGAGGGATCCAAGGGAGATAAAAAACACAAGCACTGCCACAATAGGCAAGAAATCCATTGAGACGGAGGCTTAAAATGAGATGAACAGAAAACAGAACAACTATCTATTCGATTTGAAAGCTATTTCTGTTGAGAAGATGGCTATAAGTGCCAACTTCTGTTGAGCTTAACCCAAGCCCACCCGTTCGGAGGGCTGTAACCCAAGGCTGGCGGGGCGCTACTCGCGACCTCCTTCGGAGGCTCCGGTCGTCGGGGGCCCGGATGCGGAGCATCCTCCCATTCGGAGGCTCGCTTCGCGAGGGGCGCTTGCGCCAGCCATTGGTTACCAGGCCGAACTTAACTCAAGTCCCTCCGAGGAGGTCGCACGAAGCGCGACCTCCTTGGAGGGACTTGAGTTAAGTTCGTTACCAGGCCCTCTGATCGAGGGACTTGGGTTAAGTAGGCCCCAAGTTGGGTATGAGTTTTGGCCCAATTCCAGTGTTTTCATCATCTCCTGGCCAGGCTTGCCGGGTCCGGAGTAACCTAGCAAAATATTTACAGGAATAATTCGATTGAAAACACACAATCTTCTCTAGAAACCAGCTCAAACCGAAGGAACAAAGTGAGTCGTGCAAAGGGGAAGAGAAGGACAAGAAGTCTGGTGCCTAACTTGTGTGTTTTGCTTTATGCCAGAAAAGGGTCGTTATGCCATACTGGTCCGGGTGGGATTGAAT
This sequence comes from Puccinia horiana, assembly GCA_001624995.1. Classification (NCBI taxonomy): domain Eukaryota; kingdom Fungi; phylum Basidiomycota; class Pucciniomycetes; order Pucciniales; family Pucciniaceae; genus Puccinia; species Puccinia horiana. The sequence goes on from LWDY01000019.1 coordinate 133,476, forward strand.
GTGGCCGCTCAAACAATCACAATCCTTCTCCTCTTTCATCTCCAACGTTCTGTCTCGACTAAAAGGGGAAGTTGGGGTTTCCCTGGGCGACTTCAGAAACTGCTGATAAGTGTCCATCGATTAGAAGAAAGCTTGGTGACCGAGTCCGAGTTCGTTGATCTTACGCCTCCTCTGCTCCCGGTCCCTTAACCCAAACCTGCGATTGTTTGTTAAGGGAAGCAGGCTGAACGAAACGAAAACTGACAAGATGGGAGATATAAATACCACCTAATTGCTCAGCATTTTAGAGAAACAACGACCCCCAAGAGTTAAAACCCGCATCACATCAATTTTGAGTCCAAAAAAAGGATACAGAATATTCCATCTTAGCCGACCGTATCCCTTAGCTCACAATGTTTAACAGACCTATCTTCATCATCATGATCTTAGTCATCGTTCAATCGATTCAAATTGCAGGATCAACATCCACGAAAAACGCCATCAAGAAACGTGGGATCAACGCCGGCTATCCTATCTCGTTCGTAACTGATACCCTTCAGATCCATTGCTGTGAACAAACATTGATTTTCACATCTTTTTACATCCATCTACTCTGCAGATCCAAGGCGCAAAGATTAGCAAAACGAGAAAACAAAAAGCCCACACAGTCCAAACAGCCCGCAAAGCCCGCAACAAAGTCCAAGGACGGTTGCAGTAACAACAGTTGCGCACAAGTGTAAGTCCGGTCTCTTGAAGTTCAGGAGCATCTGCCCGTGCAAAATTCTAATGGATCTCAATACCTTCCATTACAAACAACTCTTAGCGCCGGGACATCAGCTCCCCACTGCCTGTAACGCAATCTTATCCGTCCTCTTCCTTTTTCATGTGCATTCCAATCTTGAAGAACATGGACTGAAATGGTTCCAAATAAAAAAAATTCTGTAGCAAAAAAAAGTTCCCTGTCCTCGCAATCAGAAATTCCATAAGTTCCAGTATTTTTTCCAATGAATAAGGTTATAGAAAGCACCCCAAAATAGCAACAATTTTGTATTAATAGAAAAGCTTGATATTACTGAACAAATGGTATCATGTTGCATCAACCCTGTAAAATATCTTATCTCTTTGGTGAGCTCAAAGCCAAGGAACACATTGTAAATCACTGGACTTCATTAATTGCTATACTTCCAAAAAAAAAAAAAAAAAAGTGTGAGAAAAAACGGCCTAGTAAACATTAAAAAACATAAGAACATGTTATCTAACCAATGCTACTTGTACAGGAAATCCACTCACAAATTAGCAATTTCAACTACATATTCCATATTTTTAAATTCATTTATTACATTTTTCATGAGCTTAAAATTAGGAGCTTGGTAAAGCAACCCCCAAGATTTAGATTTGCAAAATTTTTAGGAGTTTCCAATCAATAGGATTCTGAACCCATTTTGGGATTTGTTGACCCCAAAAAAAGGTCTTTGATACACAGCCTACCCCCAATGTGAAATGTGCCCATTGAATGTCATAGAAGTCTGATGGACTAAGCCAGGGGATTGATTGATGTTCCAGGGGTTACACATCTAAATTCCTCTGCAGATGGATGGGTTGCACATCTAAATTCCTACCCAGCAGGATGGGTTGCAATGGCATGTTTAAAAGCAATCCATTATGCAAAGGAGAATTTTTCCTTGGAATGCTGGTACTTCCTGCACTCTCCCTCCAAGGAAATTTCCTACTTGATGGAATGTAAAGATTTCAGAATTCCAGTCTGAGTCTCACCCCTCACATTATCTTATCTCTTGCATCTCTACCCCTCCCCCTTGTATGTCTTATCAAATGCATCATCTCATGTGATCCTTCCTTCTTTTCCATCTCAAGTGAGATGTCACATGTTCCCATCTTAGTCAGATGAGAAACTGCTGTCATGTTTATTCCAGCTAACGGTGGGCAGTTACTTACATTATGATATCTGGAGCGGTTTTTGTAACATAACTTCCCAGCGTTACTGGATAATGTGTTATTGTTATCTGGTTAAGAGCTCTTTAAACGCCTGTGAACATCATAGCAAAGCCAAATTTCTGCTTTGTTACGGAGAAAACTAACGCGGATAACGTGTGATCTGCGTTTTCCAACATGTTTGTGGGCCAAAAAGGCCTCAGAACCACTCGGTATCCGCAAAATCATGGGGCGGATAATGTAATGGTTCAAAAAAAAAAGGAAAAAATAAAAATAAAAAATGTAACAGCCTGGCTGGTGCCGTTATCGTAACAATAATGGCACCAAATTTGTTACGATAAAGTTATGTTAGCATTATCCACAACGTAACTTCCCACCATTGTTCCAGCTCAGTTGCATTTATATGGGTTGATTGAAACATCATGATCTATTGACCTGTATTGAGCGTGAGAAAAGGTAACTTTTATTTATACAGGAGTTTAACCTGTGACATCAATCAGTGAGGAATTTAAGCCCCCAACCTCAAAACTTTCATGAGTGAAGCTCTAACCATTTGGGCTAACTACACATTTTGAATGATTGTTAAGGATTGATGACACACAAATTTTTTTCCAGAGTTATTATAAACATGGCATTGTGGTAATCTGAAACTATGGCAGAAAATCTAACTCCAATACCCTGTGTCATTTCTTGTCCAACTCTGCTGCTTGACATCTTGTTCAAAAATTGTTGCCCTGTCTCTTTCCTGTCAAGTCACAGTTTCTCATGTTTATTTAACTGTTCCTGATCTTAGTAATGAACTCATCAATTCTGAGCCTTTTAATTTTTTCATCACCTTTTTGCTTCTTGGTTCAATCTCAGACCCTCATGATTTTCCCCCATCCACCACCTCAAATTCTCTGGAGCTGAAATGCTAACAACTGACTCTACCTACCTGCCAAGGAGGAACTCTTTAAGAGGTGTAGTCTACATTCCTGTGTTTCTTAACAGTGAAAATTCAAAATTTTGTTATATCTGTTTATCCACTCATGATAGGGTAAAAATCACATCATCAATGGATTCTAAGGCCAAGAAATATTACCCACCAATTCATAACGACCGCTTGGTAATAGTTGCTCCCGACTTAACTTAGCCCAATGCGGTTGAGTCCTGGGAGTAACTGCGCTAATCCGAGCTAAAACCGCGACCGATGCGGATGCTCTAGTCAGGGTTCCAAGTCTGGTTGTGTGCTCCTTGTGACAGCCGTATGAAAAGCCCCGACTGCGGCACATCGGACGTCCCTGCTTGCCCGACCCACATCTTTAACCTGGCCAGTAAGTCACCCGTTTGCTTATTGACCAACACAAGTCAAGACACCTAATACATCGCACAATGGGTAAACGAGAGAAAAAGACTGGAAAAGGACGACTGGACAAGTACTACAGACTTGCGAAGGAACAAGGCTATCGCGCTCGATCGGCGTTCAAGTTAATCCAACTCAATAAACGGTATCAATTCTTGGAATCCGCCAGATGTTGCATCGATTTGTGTGCTGCCCCCGGTGGTTGGCTCCAAGTAGCTGCAAAATGGATGCCGGCAAATAGTATGTCAACATGAAGCCTCAGTCAACGCATAACAATATATCTTACTCATCTTTGTTTTTCGCTTTTTTTTGTTGATCCTGTTGTGGAATTCAAGGCTTGATTCTCGGAGTAGATCTGGTGCCTATCAAACCGATTCCGAAAGTTGTGACGGCCACTGAAGATATTCGAACTCAAAGCTGTCGGATGTGGCTTCGAAGTGAACTCAAAGATTGGAAAGCTGATGTGTATGGACCCATCCTGCCGACTATTGGTGTAAAGGGCTCTGGGCTAATCCATTGATCTCCTCTGATGTTTTTAGTGTTCTCCACGATGGAGCCCCCAATGTGGGGACGGCTTGGGTTCAGGACGCCTTTAGTCAGTCGGAGTTGGTGCTTCACGCTTTAAAGCTAGCCACGGAAATGTTGGCACCGAATGGGATTTTTATAACCAAAGTCTTCCGGTCGAAAGATTATAATTCATTACTTTACATCTTTAATCAACTATTCAAGAAAGTAGAAGCTACCAAACCGCCATCATCCCGAAACGTTTCTGCCGAGATCTTCGTAGTCTGCCAAGGTTTCTTGGCACCTAAGAAAATTGATCCCCGACTCTTGGATCCTGCACACGTCTTCAAAGATGTTGACTTGACCAAGAAACTAACCGATGATCAAGCTGAAGCAAGTAGCAGCAAGCTTACGCCGAATGCACAGAACGTATTTAAGCCCGAGAAAAAACGTCGGACAAGAGAAGGTTATGACGAAGGAGACTACACGTTGCACAAATCTTCCTCAGCCTCGGCCTTGATCAATGCGAAGGACCCTGTCAGTATCCTCGGTGTCGCCAATTGCATCAAGTTTGAAGATTCTCAACAAGATCAGAAAATTTACAAACTGAAGGCAACAACTGCTGAAATCAAGACCACTCTGACCGATCTGAAAGTTTTGGGCAAAGGTGATTTCAAGAAAATTCTCAAATGGCGAACCGCCGTGCGAGAATTACTGGGCATCGATAGCAAGCCAGCCAATGAAACTCTATCCGAGGCTCCCGTCGAGGTTGAGCCCATGGACGAAGAACAAATCATGAAGGAAGAGGTTAGTGTTGACTCTTCAGTCCCTCGCTTTGAAATTCAACATTTGACCTTTTTGTCTTGCTGCAACCTGGCTTTCAGCTAGCGCGTATTAAAACCGAAAAGGCGTTGGAAAATAAACGCGAACGACGACGACTTAACGAAAAAAGAACTCGCGATGTACAACGCATGCAACTTCAAATGACCACGCCCATGGACATCGGGATAGAAAACGCGGATGGCGAAGTCTTCGGCCTTCAAAATATGGATTCTCACGATTTGAGCTCGGAGGATGACATGCAATACAGTGACGGTGAAGATAATTCAGACTCACCGGTGGATACGGACCCAGAGGAGGGTGAAGACGAGGAAGCGCTTTCCGAAGATGAAGCAAAGTTGCAGTGTCTCGAGGAAGGCTTGGACCTTGCATACGATGAGTATCAAGAGAACCAATTGCGTAAAGACGCCAAAAGGAAAGCTCGCGAGGAAGCACGAAGGTCGAAGCACAACGAGGACCAGGAAGCAGAATGGACTGGTTGCATTGACCAAGATGATCTTGCGGATGAGGAAAACGATGAAATTGGGAGTGGAGATGATATCGAAGTTGTTCGACAGAAAAGGGTTAAGTTCCAAAAAGAATACGACGATAACGACGACGATAGTGATAGCGATGGCGAGGACGTCACTCTCCAGGCCGCACGAATTGTGGCCTCACGGAAGAAACAGAGATCTGTATCCCAGTCTTTACCCTCGAAGAAGCCGAAACTACTGGTAGATTTTGAAGAAGAAAAGGACACCACTACTGAGGCCCAAGCATCTGCGGCCGATTTATGGTTTGATCAACCAGTATTCAAGGCCATGGGGGGCGTCGGTAATCTAGTTCCCGACTGCTCTGAGGACTCAGACATTGATCAAGATGAATCTCACGTCAGCGACGGAAGCGTTTGCTTTGACGAAGATGAAGATAAATCCTACTTAGAAGTACCAGAAGCAGAAGAGAGCGATAGTGACATGGAGACGGCTGAGCCCACTTCGACCGGTGGAGTCTGGGACGACGAACTACCGGATCCCGATGAAAAAAATGCTGAAATTGTCCGAGGTTTGTCTTTTGTTAAATCTTGATTAATGGTTGCAAACTTGACGGTTACGTCTTTCTATCTTTCAGAAAAAGGACTACTCACTCCACAGGCCATACAGTTGGCGCTTGACTTGGTCAACCGAAAGAAAACCAAAGACCAGCTAATCGATTCTGGATTCACAAGAGATGCGTTTTTTGACGATAAAAATGAATTACCGACGTGGTTTTTGGATGATGAGATGAGACACTTCAGGGAGCACGTGCCAGTATCGAAAGAAGCAGTAAAAATTCTGAGGGATAAGATGAGAGCATTAAATGCCAGGCCGATCAAGAAAATAGCCGAAGCCAAAGGACGCAAGAAACTACGAACGTTACGCCGAATTGAGAAAGCCCAGAGCAAAGCAAATACGGTTAACGAGACTAGAGACTTGACAGAGAAAGAAAAGTCCCTTGAAATCACAAAACTGATGAGTCGGATGCACAAGACCCCCAAGACCAAGAATGAGATCAAAATAGTTGTGGCGAAAGGTGCGAATAGAGGTCAAAAAGGTCGACCTAGAGGTGTAAAGGGACGATATAAGGTTCGTGACCTGCATCACCTTCTCCCGGAAGTTTGCTAAACTGATCTGTTGTTTCATTAGATGGTCGATGCCAGAGGAAGAAAAGAATTGAGAGCACAGAAGAGGAAAGAGCGAGCTTCATCAAAGAGAAAAAGCAAATGACCACCGATCTGATCATGTAGATGGATTTTGTTGAGGATTGCGATTTTCCTTAGATTTCTTTTCCAAAGTGTTTATTGCAGCTCGAAGTAGTCTCTGTCAAATAATTTGTTTTACTGCCCCGCGTTTCCAACTCGACTTGGCCTCAACAGCCACTAAAGCATCCATCAAAAAGAGCTTATGGACTTTCAACCTAAAATGGTTTGGTTTGCGTAGCGAAACACTCCCCCAGAAAAACAAGTAGGACTTTTTTGTTGGTGCTTTTACCGTAACACAAGGTAATCAAGTCCATTAGGGCGTTTGGCTTGACTACGGTAAGAGACCCATCATTTCATTCAGATGTCGATTCCTTGGGAAATAAGAAAACCATTCACGTCACATCACGACTTTGCAATGGTACGGAATAACAGGATGAAAAAAAAATGCTAGGAATGGCTTTGCTTAGGACAGCTAATCCTCCAAACGGAGCCCAAAGTCAGTTCAGAATTTGAACTGAAAAGTAAGCTGGATCTTCTCGACTGGTTAGACGGTGAGATTCATAGCTAGCTAAAAGAACACGACTCCATGTCAGCCTCAAGTGAGCACGGAGCAGGCGACAACAAAGACCCACATGTAAATACCAGAAGGGAGTTTGTGAGGTATTTTTGAGGACCTTGCGTGTCCGATTTAGTTAGTCATGATAGTGGCGATGACGCATCCACCAGCCAAAGTGTGTCTTCCTCGGGACAGGACGTACCCGCCATGAGTAGCAGAACTAGGGTACGGCTTGTGGGTGATGGTGCATCCACCACCCATAGGACGGTACGTTTCCCGGGCAACGGTGCATCCGCCACCCATCGGATGGTATGCTTCCCGGGCCGCGGGTAGATTTGAGGGTGCTTGGCTTTGGAACATGGTATTAGCAATTTAGCAGTAAGAAGTTGAGTGGAATGGGAGCTTTCTGGCGAAAAAAAGGTGCAGGATTTGGGTGTGCTGGCGATTGGAATATGGGGACACATTCCGCCGGGACAGGCCAACAGGCTAGGGGTGCCCTTGGTTTTATAGCCTGGCTTGCATTCCTGTAAGCTCAATTGCACGCGCCTGAGAGTGGATTGCTTTTCTCTTAAATTGAAGCTACTTTCCAGCCCATTGCCTCTCGACCTTCAAGATAAGTAGACAGAGTATGAAAGCCAAATCCGGCTGCCAGTCCCAGTTGCTCACCACAAGCGCGCTTTCCTCGTAAGTTCAAGCCTGTGTGGGCCGGCTATCAAAGGCATCGGTGATCAAAGTATGTAGATGACGGACTGATGGCGGTCTCCCTCAAGAGACCAAGATGAGGCGAACCAAATCAAGCGTTGACTGCTTATAAAACGGTCGAATGAGTATCCAGGTATCTCTCATCTATCAGGTAAATACTGTTTTCGTGCTTTTAAGCTATGAGATGTTCTCACCAAACATGGTGTAGCAGACCAAATATTTTTTTGATGGCTGCACTGGAAGTCCCAACAAAGCCTTCATTCTATGAGTAGCTCCAGCAGCTACAACGTCCAAAATATATCACTCTTATTGCGAGTTTATCAGGATGGCACTGTGGATGATATCAAGTGTTGTGTTCTAGACAGAGAAGCCGCTAAGAGCTTTATCGGTGGCTAAGTTCCACCTAAGTTCGCGCGAGCTGGACCTTAGAGCATCCGCATCGGCTTTGCTAAAACCCCGCGCCATGCAATTTTATGTAGCCACAAATCTTTCACTTCGGTTGCATCAAACCTCCATCGCTTGCTAGTTTTTTTTGATAGATTTTTTCGCTAACCCTCATCGAGTGCCTTTCAGCTTGGCTTACTCAAGCAAAGACCTTGCATCCAGATCACACCGGCAAGGCCTTTTGTTTTGACCGCGCTTGGAACAAACTTTGAGACGGTCCGAAATGAAAGATCACTACTATGTATGGGGAAGACACCACCTCATATGTTGATTGGCGGTCCGTAGGAAAGTGCTTCTCCACAAACGGCCCCACTAAAGCTTCAAAAAGGGCTATGGCCCACATTGAGATCATGAAGAAAAAACTCAAACTCATTAAAACTTCGACACCCGAAAGCCGGAAGTTGAGCCGGTCACAAAACGCCGAAATTTGGCTCGCGTGAACGACATTCAGCAGAGCGCAATTGTGGAGGCAAATACAAATATCCAAAGATCTTTTGGCCTGTTCAAACTCCAGTATTTCACCAAAGCCGAATAAAACATACTGAAAGAGATGGACAAGGCAACAAACCTCCAGACAAAAGCTACATCGTCACAATCAACATTGGATCAATTGGAATTGCAGGACTCCCAAAATGAAGGAATGAAGCTTGGACTCTGAGTTGAATAGCTCATTTCAAGTGGGTGATGTTGAAGTGTCAAACTAGGCACTGCTTGATACACATTGCTAACACATCCATGTGAGAATTCATACCAGCATTGTAGAGATAATCATCATTGTCATCATCTCACAAGCATACATCACCATGTATTTGACATTTCAGGCAAGGTGTACAACTTAGCTCACACTAGAGGCACCTGGGTGACGCTGCGGGCTGCAGAAATAGCTGAGCCATGTCCCCCCCCCCTTTGGGTTGGGTGATGTTGTAGTCCGCAGTGTCATCTGATTTCCCGCAGTGTAGCAGTGTAATCTGATTTCTGGCAGTGTAGCAGTGTAAATGATAAATGACACAGCCTGCACGGAGGTGCAAAATATTTTTTTGTTGTGTTGACAAAAATTCAATGTGTAACTGCACAAGTAAGCGCAGTCACTGCACATCTTGGCAGTGTAGAAAAATCAAAATTTTGTCGCCTGCTTGCAGGCTGTGTGGACAGAGCATCACTCACGAATGCCGAGGTTGTGGGTTGGATTCCCACTGTACACAGCCTTTCTTTGCACTTGTTTAATAGGTAAAAGTGAACATTAGGCTTTGGCCTCTCAAGAAGAATAAGAAGACATCCATGGGGCCTGAAAACACAAGATTGACCCAAATCTTAGTTTTTTCAATTGATTCTCAATTTTTTTTCTCTTTCTCTTGTTTTTTTTTTAAAAAAAGTGTCATCATTTCTCGCTCAACATAAATTGTAGTCTGATTGAGAAATATTGAAAACAAAAGTGCACCCAAGAGAAATAAAAATCCAAATAGCTGTAGATGAATTCTTTATTGAGATAATTGTCCATTAAGAACTGGTGGCCAGTGAAAGCATCTTGATTTTCTTTGGTATGCAATGCCGGATTGGCAGCCAGCCTGTCAAAGTGATATGGTTGTCTGAATCTACTAAGAAAAGGTGTATCTGCTTGTCTTCTTCTTGCTGTGCCTCCTCATCTACATCAAGGAGGCATTGAGAATGTTGATGAAGTGAGCTGTGCTGTCTCTTCAGGTGTGAAGACATAATTGGAACCAATGTAGATTGTATCTTGTTTGCTGGTGCAGCGATGAGGTTAGCAATGGTATTTTTCAGTAAGCTGGTGTTTCAGGGTGGTTGCACATGCTGTATTTGAAAGAATTGAGGCCTGAGGCCCAAGAGAGGTTTGAGTGAGCTAAGGAAAATCAAGAGCACAGGATGCTCAGGGACTCAGGACAGCAGTTCAGAAGTCTTCAGAGAAGCAAGTCTGACTACTATGGGCTCAGAACTAAGTGAGGTTTGTATTTCGAGTGGGGACAGTTGAAATACATGTAAGAAAAGGGGCCTAAAGGGGGCCTAGATGACTAAAGGAAACCCTATGGAAAGAAATGGAACAATAAAAAAAATAAGACCTCTTCTGGGCATGAGGCAGAATTCTAACAGTATTGATTTTCCAAAAGGCACACAATTTTGCCAGAAATAATGGAGCCAGCTCTCAATGCACTATCTGCAGCTAACTTAGCACAAGTCCTACCTGCGAGAGAGGTATTAGACCAGGTGCATAGCACACCCTCCCACTTGCATGTTATGTCAAACCCCTGGCCCAACAAGATCCAGCCAAACAGCAGGGTGGTTCATTTTAGAGCATTTGTATTGGTCAACTGGTTAAGGCGACTTAACCAGTCTTAGCCCAAGATGAAACTGTATCAGGCTTGGGTCAAGCCTGGGTCAACTGGCCGAAATCAAGATTTCAGGTTAGTGACCGTCAAACTGAACGGCCACCAATATGGGAACACTTCCATGTGGTCTGATGGGTTTGTTAGCCAACCAATATGGTTTCCCAACTAACCCCCCTGAAAACCTGAGTTTTTCTAACCAAAAATTTGGTCACACATGCAAATGCTCTTATCCCAACACTACAAGAAAAAATGCTTCAACTGGTAGCAGTTGAGGCAATTTTTCTTGTAGTGTAATATAACTAATAACATGACATCAATCCCAGAAGCAGGATATTCTACCACCATGAAAAAATTGAGCGGACTAGGTGGCAGGTGACAAGCATCTTACTCTAGCCAGCATTACAACTATCCACTTTGTCAGCCGGCGTCTCTTCTGTGACAACTGGTTGATGAACACACACTGTATTACAGCGGTAAAAACCACGTCTCGACGCTGTAAAAGCAGAGGGGCTAGCAATCAGACCGTAGGTCTGATGAAAATCGTCTTCTTAAGAAGGCATGCCTGCTAATTTGTCGTCAAAAGACGTACGATACTACCTAGGGAAAAGTAGGTAGCGTTCACGAGAAGGAAGAAAGGACAAAGAGGGTGGTGGAGCGGAGAGATCGACCAAAGGGGATTCAAGAAGGTAGAGGTTGAGTTGATAAGATTAAGGAAAAGAGTTTTTAAGAGCCCCCAATTACCTTTTTAGTATAATTTTACTAAAGGTAAGTTGTCAGGAATTATTACTGGATTCTGATCAAGGGTGTGGGAGAATCAAGAGACCTCCCATCCTTTTATCCTAGTTATAAAGAAACCGTAAGACAGTTCTCACCCCAATGGGTGGGAACAATTCCCACCTTTGAAGATAATTTCCTTCGAGGGTACATACAGATTTGAAATGTATAAACAGAACATAAGATAAGAAAATGATTTACCAGATAGGCTATTTAACCTACTGGGTAAATAAAGAGAATCTTAATCTTCAGAAAATAATCACACTTATTTGTGTATTGTTTTCAAGAAAATTAATAAAAGTATAATCTTTGTGGGGAACATAAAAAGGTAGATTAACAGAGGAATTGAACTTGTGACCATGCACAAGCTGATATTTACATAACTTTAGTCTGGTGTACTAACAACTAGACTATGGTGGTCTTTCCTGATGCAGCCATTTGGGTTACCATGATGGTAGTCTCAGTGGCTGACACACTTGGTAAAAAGCTGTGTAATGGCTTGATGATGACAGAGTTACCAGTTTTATTCAAGGGCAGTACTGTTGGAGTAGTACTGCAGTATCATCAGATGTTACTGAATGTTACTTGACACCCATTCACCTCAATTGTTTCATGGTCTCAACTCTCAATGTCTAGGTATACCCCACATTCAACCTTTCCTCACATATTTTTAAAAATCCAGATGTAAATTTGGTGTAATTCACACAATCTGGCTGCAGTAAAACCAGTTTTTAGCACATGTCGTGAATAACTTTTTGCACCCTCTGGAAGTTCATTGGTTACTCTAATTTCACCCAAGCATCATTGTCAAGATCATTACACAAGCCTCTACAGAGGCCATTGTTTCTAGATGATAGCCAAGATAGTAATCTACAACCCTGAAGGTTTAGATTTTTTTTCTTGTCAAGATGAACTTTCTACAGGGGCTTCAATATCTCAATCTTCTCTATCAGGCCGGACAGCTAACAAAGCAGGTAAGCCTCTCCTTTGAAGAGCAGCTTGATCACCCCTGGGGCCGGAGAGGCTTATAGTTAAGCTTGTAGGTCCAGCATGCTCAAGACTTGCTTGCAGGAATCCCAATTAAGAGCCTTTTTGTATTTATTCTTCTGAATCTTACACAACATTCACTGACTCTCCCTTGAATTTCTCCCAAGAAAAAAAACTACACAATCAGTGTCCAAGGCTATCATTGAGCAAAGGAAAGTTGGATGTTTGTTGAAGGAACAGGTTGAGTCAAATGGAAGTGGATCTAGATCCAATCCAAGTGCTCATGAAGAACCAAGATCCACACAACCTAACATAATTCACTTGAAGTATATTGAAAAGTGCTTGATTTGAGCTTATTTCAACTGCGGGCCCAGCCATTGCAAAGTGAATGAATTTAAAAGCAGTGTAGACAAACAAGACAAGCCAGAAAACCAGGAGGAGCAAGCTGATTAATCAGATCAGCAGAAGAGATGTCTCCAACAGAGCATTTTCCTCTTAAAGTTATACCATATGTAGACTCAGAACTGAGTGAGGATGAGTTTTGATGAAGGAATATAAAAAAAAAGCTGGTGGAACCAGCCTTGAATGGCCTCTATTAAAGTTTAGTTTAGCTGATCTGGATTGAAAAGGAAAGAAATAGAAAGATTTAAAACAAGAAAAAGAAGAAAAAAACAATCTCTCATAATTTGGACTTATTGGGTATATCCATTCTGAGACACATGAGTTATGTACCTACAAGACAACCATTCTGGAAAGCAAAAAAAGTAAACTTGTGTGGTTTGTATGTAAAGGAAATGGTGGTGGATAACATTATAGTCTATTATAATAGTCTTGTATTGATTTACGTATGTACATACATAATGAACCAGTATTTGAACGTGCCTCTAATATACATTTTTTCTTTTGACATAAAGTGATCTGTTAATCAAAATAACCTAAAATACACACAAGCCAATTATTCAATCAATCAATCAAAAAAAAGAGGGGTATATCGATAGAAATAAAGGATAACAATCACATGTGTACCACACCAATTTAAATATGACTATCATACTTAACGGTAACCCACTTCAAAAAAAAAAAAAAAAAAAATAGAGAGAGAAAGAGAGAGGGAAAAAAGGGATGAGAAACTTGGAACCAACCAAAAGGAAAAAAAGAAAACCTGATAAAAAAGACAAAAAACAAAGTAAATCATGCATGATAAGCAGTTGTACATACATCAACATCAAGTAGTATTTTTTGAAATGAGAGAACGAAAGTGGAATGTGAAACTACAGAGCATTTTGACTTAGTGGTTGATAACTTGATAAGAGTTGTCGTGGATGTCGTTTTAGTAGTGTAGTTATTTATACGAGACATGGCAATGTAAGTTAGAGAGGAGTAACAAGCTGACATGTACATAATAGACTCCCCCGGTCCCCTACCAAAAAAAAGGGAGAGCCACTATAAAAGAGAGAGATGTCTTCTTTATTCGAGAGTTTTTGGAGAGATATTGATCAACGGCAAAAAGAATAATTCGCTAGTTATATAAAGTAATATACAGCAGATGGAAATAGGAGTTGATAAATCTGCGTATGATTTCATAAATTTGTTAGATATAATGATCTGAGCAAAAGAAGAAAAAAAAAAAATCGAACAACAAGGCGTGGGGCGAGGTTTTGATGGAGGAAGGGAGGCAAGAGAAGGACGGAGACAATCATACGACGTTAGTAACTTCCGGGCAGTCTGATTGGTAATCGTCATCGTCGTTATACTCGTCGACACGAGGGCCCAAGCCATCCTTGGGGGTGTTTCCTAGTCGAGTGGAGGATGGGTGGTAGGGATGAGAGGGTGAAAGGCGGGAGGCAGAGCGGGCGATGATAGTTTGGCGATGAGCCTCGTTGATACGGATGATGAGGGAGTGGATCAGACCGAGCTGCTTGCCGGTCTTGTCTAGCTTCTCCCGGTCGTTAGTTGAGAGGCTGTGGGCCAAGTGTTGGGCGGTCGGTCCGCCGAGGGAGAACGTCGCGCGGATGGTCGATCTGGGCGAGAGTCGGAAACGCTTGTGGTGGGGTACGTTCTCGCCACCCGAATCCTCCGAGTCTCCCTCGCGATTCCCTTGCAGCTGTTCTTCTTCCATCTCGTTCACCCACTCGTCCGCCACCGACGGTGACGAGACCGACCTCAGTGAGGCCAGACTGGCTCGGCGAGAAGCTAGCTTCATGCCCCGCACGCTGGGCACAAGCGAGTCCGCCGACTCCATGTTTTCATTCGCCGTCTTTTCCTCCACCGTCCGACCGAAGCTTGCCGTCAGATTCTTCAGCGAGGGATAGATCGATTTAGGAGCACCGGCTGTGCTGCGTCCGCCTTGTCCGAAGCTTGTAAAATGAGCTGGCGAGCCAGGGGGTGAGATCACACTTGCCGGTGACGAGCCTCGTTCGGAATCGCCAAACAAGGTCCGGAGTGGTGGCAAGGTCGTACCGGATAGCGGCTTTGATTTGTTGGGGCCCATTGGGGCCAACTCGAGGCTTTCATCGAGGCTAAGACGGCCGGGTCTCAAGCTTGAATCGACCCCATCCTCTCTCGCCAAATCGCCCTGGTCTGTCAGTTTCGAGCTCGACGAGGACGCAAGCTCAGGTTCCAATGTAGGCATGTGGGTAGTCACCGGCATCGCTCGTTGGAGCGGGTTCACTTTGTGTAGACCCATCGGCGCAGAGTAATGCGATGCGACCGAAAGCTCGGGTGGTGCTAGCGGCTTGGAGACTCGCATTTGGCAGTCAACCGGGGGCCTCTGCAGGTTTGGATAGCCAGAATAGAAGATCGGTAACGCTGGGTAATTGGACGACGAGGTAGTTGTCGGAGGGACAGAGTCATACGATGGATTGGAGGGGAGCCGGGGTGGGTGGAATAGGGGTACACGATCAACTTCTACGTTTGGAAGCTGATTGAGAGCAGGACCAGAAAGAGACGATGTCGAGGGCCTCTTTGATGCTGGCTGTTCAACTGGTGGGGCAGTGTTGAAAGACAAGATCTCTGGCCACGACGGCCCGAAGATGGCGGCTGTCGATGACTCAATTTCACTCCCGATATGCGCCAACAAATCCGTCAACTTGTCCGTCTCCGCTTTGTCTGCCAGCCAATCAAATTCAGATGGCGGGCTCAGCGAAGAGCTCTGATCAGCTGGGCAGGGATGTGGCGACGAGACGGGTGATGAAGTGTCCGAGGAGCTATGTGAATCCAACGAGGGAAGGTTGAGATTGACATCTGGGGATAGAAACTTGGCCAATCGTGCGATAGCTACCAAAAGGAATAAATCAAAGTCAGATAAGTCACCCGGGGGGCATTAAGAGGAGATTAGTTGACTGACTCCCGTTTGAATCTTCTTCATATTTGCTTCGCTTGCATCTGGAAATCAAATCATAGACAGCTTCGTCATAATCCCGCTTGTGGCCTCCGACAGGAAGAGGCGGTTGGGCACTAAACGAGTGACGAGGGGCACACAGGCTCTGGAAAAGATCGTCACTTGTTTGAGATCTTGTGGTATCAGAAAACGAGCCGGCGGGTGAGAGTGGGTACTGATGTGGCGGACTCCAGCTAGATCGAGCGTAGCCAAGACGAGGCGGAGTCGGGGCAGATTCGCTAGGATGTGAGCCAAGGGCTTGAGGATAATTTGGCGAAAGGCGTTGTTGGTCAGACAGGCAGTCGGACATCGAGCCGATCGAAGGGGCAGGGATGCCAGTTTGAGGGCGACCCAAGACCGGTAGAGAGGGGTAACTGAAATCGATTCCAGTCGAGCCAATCTGTCGAGAGGGATCGATACTAGAAATGGACGGGTGGGAGTTGTTTGTGATAGGGATATGGGTCGTGGTGAGTGAGGGCATGGACACAGGGTAGGTCGATCCATTTGGAAAGATAGGTCCAGTGGCAGAGTGGATGCCATCCAAGAGATTTTGAGAATTGACTGTTAAGCTGGCGATGACGGAGTGATAGGCTTGTTCGGCAGCTGTCTGTGCGAGACCATGGATGGCAGCGGATTCGTTCATATCTTGTTGTTGTTGAACCAAATGACGGACCGAAGGCCAGGAGAATTGGCTGGAGTTTTGTGGGTTGTTGAAGTTAAACGCATTGGTTGAAGAGACGTTGTGAGGATGCTGAACTTGAGTATGATGTGGGAGGGGAGCGTAGTGGCGATTGTAGTGATTGATTGGACAATAGACAGGGGCTTTGACTGCTTTGGAATGTTTGTGATGGATGTGATGTTCTTCAGTGTGAATTTTTTCATGCTTCTTGAGGTCTTGGGGTCGCTTGAAGGCTTTACCGCAAACCTTTGATGTAGAGAAGCGTCAGTAGAGAGTTACGATTGAATTGGATGATAGGGGAGAGTGAAGACTTACGTCACAATTATGAGGTTTTAGAGGAGTATGAACTGAATGTGCAAGGAAAGAAAGGGTATGTTTCAGTATCGAGCAATCCAAGTGAACAGCTGGTGTGATAATTTACCCCGTAAGTGACTGGTAATGTGGTCTCGCTTTACGCAAACTGTATCGCAATTCTGATTTAAAAAAAAACAGATAATACCAGAAAGAGTATCAATCTCGGCAAAGAAAATCATCGAGACTGGCAAGCATTAACGGACCTTCCAATGACAACGAAGGGTGAGGTTCCCGGTAGATTTACGACCAATATGGCGATCACATAAATGACGATAGAGAGCCTAGAGAACAAAATCCAGAGAGGAGATGAGTAAGGGTTTTGATAAATGTGAAGCAGATTGAAGCTGCTGACCTCGGGATCAGGGAAGATTTCGGAGCAGGGAGGCATCTGCCATTCGCAATGCAAGAGTTCGCCAGGAGACGAGCCATGGCTTGGGGCCCCGGTGTGGACGAGGTTAGTCATGAGTGGAAGGGTTCTGAACTAATCTAAAAGAATTTGTAAGCGATGGTGGGCAAAGGGATGGATGGCTGGATTAGGGGAATGGGGAGAGGAACAAGGAGCTTACCGATGAACGAGTAGAGCAGTTTGACAGTTGTTGAGTTGGTTTTCAGAGAGCACACATCCAGCGAAGTCTGTCCCAGTCAGTCCCAGTGGGCTGGAGTGCTGAGAAAGTAGTTCACTCAAGTAATGCGGTTGTTTCATTCGGACGGAAGACAGCTGAGCTAATCCATCCTGCTCTTGGCAAGGCTTGGCATCAGACCGAAGAAACTCTTGGCAGGCTGATCTAAGTCCATACACCATACACCATACACTACACAGCCTGCCACTGCTATTTTCAGCACCTAAACTTCAAAGGAGGCTACAGTACATATCACCATCGGCTGACTGTCTTCAAGCTCAATCACTAGAGGAGCCTAACTTAACCAAGTCCCCCTCAATTGCGGTCGAGTGGGGAGCAGAATCCCCCCGACCGAAGGGAGGGACTTCCTCCTAATCGTGCGGTTTGGATGGTAGCGGATCCGCCATTTTCCTTGGTTTTTTTTGTAACGACCGCAGCTCCCACATTATGGGAGCTACATACAAACCCTTGGGGAGTAAAAGATGCGCTTGCATCTTGTGTTTCCCTCTGTCGATTCAGTATTCTGCAATGCGACCTCAATTATTCCAAGTGATCATTAGAAGGCTTTGAAGGCCTTCGGATCCTTCTTTTTTTTATGTGGCATAATGAAACGTTGAAATTTCTCAAATCCATGGTTAAACGGCTTGGGCCTCCAGTCTGCAGTGAAAGAAAAAAATTAAAATTAAAATTTAAAAAAAAAAACGGTGAGATGAAAAAAAAACAAGATTGTGGAGATAGGTGAGAGAGAAAGTTCCTGAGTACAAAGTCTTCGGTGTTCAAAAAAATATTTAGGCATGAGAATGGGGGTTTTTGAGGTTGCAAGTAGGCTCCAAAAATACGGAAGGAGCCAGCCAAGGGTACACCTTTGATCTGGAGTGTGTGGCTATCAAGGTGCGGAGTGGAAAAAATGAACAGTTCAAAAGTGAACTTTTTGGTGGGTCCGCTACCACCCAAACCGCACGATTAGGAGTAAGGAGTAAGTCCCTCCCTTCGGTGGGGGGGGGGGGGGGTTCTGCTCCCCACTCGACCGCAATTGAGGGGGGACTTAGTTAAGTTAGTAGAGGAGCTCACTTCTGGTCATGACATTTCTGTTCGAGGGTCACAGTTTAAACATTATGCCAAGCCCATCCAAAACTCTGTCAACTTGATTATGACCTCAAATTGGATATCCATCCTATTAGGGCTGCTCACATACTGCTAATTAGGGACTTGTGATTAACCAAATTTCACTGATGTCCATGAAAAGTTAATTGGGTCAGCAAGCACCAGCAAAGGTCACAGCTGATAAAGTTTAAAAAAACCCATTTTAGAGATTCTCATCACTAGAAAAGCTTTTCCGTCCACCAAACAAACCACCTCCCATCAGAAATGGTAAGTCTTGTATTTTTCTTTGTTGGAAAGAAGTCACAAAAAGAAGATAAAAATAAATCGCAGAGGACTTGGTGCAGCCTACTTGTGTCCTTTGCTGATGGAGACAATTTTCATAACATTTTTATGCTGGTTTATTATTCTCAGTCTGGCTAATAATAGCATGCATAAACCACAGCTACGTTTTATGTCTAGTGAAGGATTGAACTTAAATACACAAGATTGGCCAAATTAGTAGTACTTGAACTGGAATATTAAACTATGCAACTCAAGCAACAAAGATGATTGGTTAAGATTCCACACACCAGCTGGTTATAATTGAAAAAAATTAACACAGAAGTGTATTATCCCTCACTGTAATCATGATCATATCAGATTGACCCTAAAGTAATATTGTATTCTAAAAACTTATATTTGTCTTTGAATTCAAACCAAAAAAATCCAATTAAAATGCATATAGCCTATATACAATTATGGGTGTGTACCACAGCGTCTCTGACTTTGGGTTTTCCAAAGTTTTTTCTTAAAAAATGTTTTTGAGCAAAAATCTGTACCACAGGTGTTGGATTATGCTCAAATCTGAAACTCGTTTTTGGTGATTTTTCCACGGTTTTCAAAAACAGGTCTTAATCCCCCTGTTTTCAAAAATGATTTCCGTTAACACAAAAGGTGCAAAAAAATGTTGAAATCTGTTTTCAAAAACAGGGGCCCACTGTGGTATGTGAGTCCTAGCAACAGCTTTCAGCTAAAAACTGTAAAAATAAGTTGATTGGGAAAACGCGGTAATCTCAGCTGAACACTGGACCTCTCTTAGGTCTAAAGAGCCACCCACCCAACCCTTGAAGTGTGTTTTCCACAGTCTCAATTAAGGCATGATCCCAGGGTTTGGGGCGGGGACTGAGGTTCATCCCAAGTAACGGTACTGTAACCAATACAATACATGTATTGTATCTGTATCTCCAATACACAGTTTACCGAAAATATGTATATTATCTGATAACAGATACATCTGAAATACTTGTATTTTGATACGATACCGTGTGTATTTGCACCAATACACCATGTATTGTATTATATTGGGAGTAGAAAAATACACAATCTTGGGAAGATGTGTATTCTATCTGAAAGCAGATACATCAAAAATATATGTATTTTACTAAACCCTAAACCCTAACCCCCAACAACCATACAATATTCAACCACAACAGCTCAGCTGGACCTTTTTCTTCATCCTTGAATGCAAACAACAAAATTTTAGGTTTTTTCATTTTGTTTCAGCTATTAGGGCTTACCCCACCATACACACCAAATAAAAAGAAATAAAAAAAATGTGCACCATTTAAGGCCCTTTTGAGCTGATCTGGGCCTGTCTTGGCATCTCCCTCAAAACCCCAGCTTTTTACTAAGCAAAATCCCAAGCCCTGAACACCGGGGCAAACCATGAACCCTGGTGCTTGGAGTCAGGGCCATGCCTTAGTCACAGTCCAACATGTCCCTTCTGTACCAGTGCCTCACTTTCCGTCTTGAAGTTGAAAACCAATCTCCCAGTAGAGGCTGTCCAGATATCATCTAAGGGCTAATGTAAATCCTCCAGGAAAGTAGAGTTGACAAGGGTTCTTCTTGCATAGCCATGCTATTTGGTTCAGTCTGGTTAGCTTGATATCAACTGCCACTTTCACCACCAGAATTATTTGCTGGGTTGAGGTTATCCTGGTAAAAATAGGGTACACTCAACCCAGTTGAGCTGGGTTGGATTCCAACCTATCGAATATAAAAACTTAGATTTATATTTCATTGGTTGACATGAAATTAACCAAGTTTAACTGGGTTGAGTGTATCCCAATTAAAACCTACCACCAACCTGGTCCTGAGAAGTTATGCGGGCAGAGCTCTTTGGATCTCTTACTATAATCAGAAAATCCATTCTACATCTTCAGAGTACTCACAGACCGGTTCATTGATTGAAAAATTCATCATCAACCTTTTAAATAGTCCATGAAAATCTCTGGTGGAGTCACTGTCATATCAAAAACACAGAATCTTACAAACAACTTCAGTCATCAAATAAAATTCAAATCTCCTAGCTTTTCTTAGCAAATGATCAGAAATGAAAAAGTGCACTTACACATCTGGATCTAATCAAACTCAAGATTTAAAAACAATCAAAGTAGCTCCTTTCAGCCTTTGACTATGTAATTTCTTTTCTGGTCAAATTAGATATGTGATTATCTTTGCATCCTCCCTATGCTATCTTGGCATGTGCCTTCAAAGCTTTCCCTGGTTCTTTGTCTTATTCGAAACTCAACCACTTACCTTATCTGTTCCTGCTCATTTAATCTCAACTCAAGCTTCCATCCTCAAGCCTGCTTTAATCATGTACATACTCCCCTCACAGAGCCTATGAATTTATCAGCCTCTTCCCTTCAGCTTTGACTATTAATCTCATCCACCCATTCTTTGCCTTGTCTGCATTCTCATTTTTCTTCAGTTCAATTTGTTATATTTTCATTCCTGTCTTATTATGCCCATGTTATCAGTGTTTGTACTTCCTTATAAATCATCTTGTACTTGCCCATCCTTCCTTTCCTCATCAAAAGAAGATTAAGTTTTTTAGCACATTGCCTTCCTGAGCCTGTCCCTGAAAACCCCCTACCGTATTCTTAAATGGAGTCTCCTTTTTCAAATGCCACTCCTCAAGGGGCAGACCCTGCAAGGTCTCAAGAAAGCCACGGGAGTGTGTTTACCAGGCGATGAGAATGGTGTCACTGTGAGCTCGGGTGCGTCCGGGTGGCGGCTGCTTGCTCCCCCGAAGGGTGCCCCGGGGAGCCCGGTGTCCAGCAGAGCTTACCGAATTCGGTAAATTTGATTTTCGAGTTTTCCTTTTTCAAGACCAAATCAGTTTACCATTTCCCATCTTCAACCACCACAAGGATGCCCTCATCTTCTACCATAAGAACACTCCTGCCACACACTCCATCCATCCAAACCAACTCACTCAGATCTTTCGCAACCGTCTCCAGCTCGATCCCAACCAATCCTACTGCTCGTTCTCACGGTGGTTTGAAAGACCAGGACAGGATCTTCCAAAATGCCTACATGAAACACGACCATCTTCTCAAAGGTGCCCAAGTTGAGTAATTTATCATATTTCCCAAGGAAGCCACATAGATCGCTGTTAATTTTTTGTCAATAACAGGCCCGAGGAGATTGGCATAAAACCAAAGAAATCATCTTGAAGGGTCACGAGTTTATCATCAAAGAGATCAAAGAATCTGGTCTGCGAGGTCGAGGAGGCGCTGGTTTCCCATCCGGCTTGAAATGGTCCTTCATGAACAAACCCGGCTTCGAGAAAGACCCCCGCCCGAGGTATCTCGTCGTTAATGCCGACGAGGGCGAACCAGGTACCTGCAAAGATCGGGAGATCATGCGTGGCGACCCTCACAAATTAGTCGAGGGCTGTCTTGTTGCTGGGCGTGCCATGAATTCATCCGCTGGTCAGTCATCCAATTCAATTAGAATAGCTTGATTTAAGTTTGTTAACCGCCTCGTTTGCTCCGTCACCACCATCACACTTTTCTTTGTTTTCAATCCATTCAGCTTACATTTACATCCGAGGTGAATTTATTATGGAAGCACATCATTTACAAGCAGCGATAGATGAAGCTTACAAGGCGGGCTTAATCGGAAAAAATGCCTGCAACTCAGGGTATGACTTTGATGTATACTTACATCGAGGTGCCGGGGCTTACATCTGTGGAGAAGAGACCGCCTTAATTGAATCACTCGAAGGCAAGCAGGGAAAACCACGATTGAAGCCTCCATTCCCAGCCGATGTAGGCCTTTTCGGATGTCCAACAACAGTGGCGAACGTCGAAACCGTCGCGGTTGCACCAACGATCATCCGAAGAGGAGCATTATGGTTCAACTCGTTCGGCCGCGAGCGGAATAGTGGTACCAAATTGTTCTGTATCTCCGGTCACGTTAACAACCCGTGCGTTGTCGAAGAAGAAATGTCGATCCCTCTGAGAGAGTTGATCGACAAGCACTGCGGTGGGGTTATTGGCGGATGGGACAACTTACTCGGAATCGTTCCCGGTGGCTCGTCTGTACCAGTATTGACAAAGACTGAATGTGAAGAAGCTTTGTGAGTGTCCCCAAGATCATCCATTTATCAACTGAGCCATCCGATTCTCACCAATTTCACCTGCTGCAATGTCACAGGATGGACTTTGATTCCTTGAAAGATTTGCATTCAGGATTGGGGACAGGGGCAGTTATCGTGATGAACAAATCGACGGATATCGTTGCGGCCATCGCCCGCTTTGCGAAATTCTACAAGCATGAGAGTTGTGGCCAATGTACGCCATGCAGAGAAGGGACGACTTGGATGGAGAAAATGATGGACCGATTTGTCGTCGGTCGGGCCCATGAACGGGAGATTGACATGTTGTGGGAACTGACTCGGCAGATCGAAAACCACACGATCTGTGCTTTGGTAAGCGCACTAGTGGTCTTTCCCACTATGTGTTTTGAAAGTATTTGAACCTGTCATCTCTTCACAATGCTTTTCTGCAGGGTGATGCAGCTGCTTGGCCCATACAAGGATTGCTACGAAAATTTAAACCAGAAATCGAGGCAAGAATCCAAGACTTCCGAGCCAAGAACGGGCCAGTCCTGTTAGGAGGACGATTGCAATCCGAGTTCGTCCCTCTCACCATCTCCCACTCAGATTCTTACTGACCCCTCCACCTTTTTTTCTGAACAAACATCAACCAGGGTTCCGTTGAGCGAAGTCATCCCTGATTCCTTCTCAGCCGGCTTCGATCGCCAAAACAAGTCTCTCACATCATCTTAGAAGCCCCAATTTACAGAGTGACTTCACCCCTTTCCCGTTCTACTCGGTCTACCTCAGTTTCAACAAACAACAAGAAATCTGAAACCAAGGCGTCTCGCGGCTCGTTGTGACATATTGAAACCCGACAACCATCAGAGATCAATGTCATCTTTTTTCCTGTGTACTTTCCTACGTCCTTTGATAAACCATTCCTCTCCTCTTTTTCTTTTGCAAAATTGAATTGTTTTTTAATTCACATGTCTTAAAAAAACACAACTGAAAAAAAACACATGAAAAATACAAACAAACGTTGATACTATTGATGAACGTTGATACTATTGATGAAGCAAGCTTTTGAGGATCTTCTTGCTCAACTTGTCATATGTCCTTGCGTAATTGAACTTCGAATCCAATGGCTCATCTCAAGCATGCAAAAGGCCTGAGTGAAAAATGTGATGGGAATTTCTAGTGTGTGTACACAAAAGTGTAACCACTCATATCTTGCCTTTTCTCTTTCATTTGGAGGGCTTTTTCAGATAGATGTACTTGTGATGTTGAGATGTTCTAATAACATGGTCTTTTTGTTTCAAAAAAAGGGAAATTTAGAAACTATCAAGAGAAAATAAATTAAGGGATGTACTTAAGGAAACTCAAGCTAGATTGATGAAGTAATAGAGAAATCTGTGCAGTCTTTTGTATTTATGAGTCATGAACGTTTTGCAGGATTTGTGTTTCCTCTAGTACCCAAGTTTCCTCTGGGAATGATTGGATCCAGATTAAAAATATCTCTCTCCTCTGAGCTCTCTGGAACAAATTTTTCCCGAAGACTTCTCTCTGTGACCCTTCCTGTTTCAATTTACCTTTGAATTTTAATTTTCTTCGTCAATTGTGTAATTGTGAGATGTATTTCTGCCAGATAAAATTTTGATTTTAGGTTTTGTGTTGATCCAAGCTGACTGAAATTTAAATATATTTTTTGGACTCAATTTTCCTTCACAATATGTATGCCTTGATTAGGATTTTGATACCCTTTAGTCCTATGGTTTGTATGGTTCAATTGTCCTGAATTGTTATGGCTTGTTTTTTTGAATTCACAACACATCTGAAGGATTTTTAGGCAAGTCATAAGAATCTTTAAGATCTTGTAAATGCTGTTGAAGCTATGGCTTGATTCCAGGAAAATTGAGAGCGTCTGGTGAGACAGGCTGAGGAGAATCCCAAGCCATAGCGTGAAGAGTCTACTAGATTGTGAGACAGAAAAGTGAGAAGATTTGGATTGGAGATTTTAAGACTCAAGGAAGGCATCTGATGGAAATTGAGGACTGACCAGAACAAGGAGCAGGAAGAATTGATGGCTCAAACTTGATGATTCATTTCTTCTGGCTATGTGCCAGATTAAATAGACTACTATAAGAGAGAGATGCACAACTTCTGGTTGAGCTAAACAAACAATATAAGCATATGCTAATAGAAGATAAACATATGGATTGAGAGATAGCATTGATCAAATTAATCATTGGAAAGAGATGGCATTACAACTAGTAATGGATATGGAGATAAGCATCATACAAACAATGATGGAAGAATGAAAGGATCACATGATTGTGGTGGGAGATTAAAAATAGATGGATAAGGAATATGTGGAGAAGATGTGAGCGGGGAAGAAGGCTATAATTCTCACAAAAATCATTCTCACTACAAGAAGTTGAATGGGCTTCAGGGAACAGGCACAGAAAAACTGAAGATGAAATTTCTGCGTAAGGGCTACTAATTAAATCTACTTCAACAGGGGGCTGGGATGTGGGACAACACAAGAAACAATATTGCATATTCAAAAAGGAATGAAAGGAATGAAAGGAATGAAATCCAAACAAACACAAATTGCCAGACAATTTTCCAGCCAATCCTTCTCAACTTCAGTTGAACCTAACCTTCAATTAACTTTCACATTTCAATGCTTGTTGAGATAATTTCCTTTTTGTTTCCAAACAGAAGATCTGATATTCCTTTTCCAAAAATCACAAAATAAATTTTTTCATTTCCTATTGGTGTAAACACACCAAAACACAATGATTATTCTTTTCAAAAAGTTCTTCTTTCACTTCCAGACACTCAAACGAATATTTTTAATCATGTACAGTTCTCCGCAAATGATACTTGTTGTTTCAGATTAGAATTGTTTGTTCATTGATGTTCCAATTCAACTAAACATTGGTTCAGGAAATGCAATTGACAATAGAAATTGGTTTAAAACTTTCCCAATGTATTTATTAATTTTTAATTGTCATCTACAACCCATGCATATTCTGCAGAAAAATTAATGGATTTTTATCATGTCCTTTTGAATGCATCCAATCTCACGATCATTGGTACATTTTGTTTCCAATTTGAAATCTTTCTTGTCTGCCTAAAACCATGCAACTATAAATGGCCAATGTCTAGTGCATCAGCACTTTGAATGGCCTCCATTCAAAAGCTGAGGGATCAAAATTGGTTTCTTAGGTTGAATTACCAGATCAGGCTTGATGTGGTCCAGCAATATCATTTTTCTGTCCCCAAAGTTGCGGGTAGAGAATCTGGTATTGTAATCAAAAAGTGTCAGCCACCACTAGCCTTAGAAGGCACGGGAGCTAACAACTAGAATAAACCCAGAGGGGCTTGAGGAAGAGCCCTAGAGATGATATAAGTGAATAAGCCGAAAGAGCAAGTCAGCATGTTCCTAGTAATATCCCATAAACCGTGACAGGTATAGTAAGAAGGAATAAAAGTAGAACGAGAGTCAGATTTTCCAGAGATACCAAGCCTGACCACATTGTTGTTCTACAATGATTGGGGCCTTCATCTTACTTATTGGGGCTGGCTAAATGCATGCCACCCTTTTGCTAAAAGGACTTCCCGAAAGGCGTGCACGCCAAAGCACATCCCATTTGGGGGTGTGCAAGGCTCGCAAGCCCCAATTATGGTGTCCTCATGGATGCACGCCCCAGACAGGACCCAAGGGGCTCAGTGACCAGCCACTGGGTCCTGCTTGGTGGATGCACACCTTGATTTGAGGTGTGCATCCCCCGAGGACGCCTCGGCTAGTCCAAGCCGAGGCATTCAAGTCTGCCTTCGGTCTTGGAGGGAATGGGAGAGAGCACTCTCTCCTTCCTTTCTTCCAAGACCAATTGGTCCTGGAAGGAAGGAAGGAGAAATGCACTCTCTCGTCCCTTCCCTCCAAGACCAATCGGTCTTGGAGGAAAGGGAGGAGACAGTGCTCTCTCTCCATCCTTCCTTCCAAGACCAATCGGTCCTGGAAGGAAGGAAGGAGGAAATACACTCTCTCTTCCCTTCCCTCCAAGACCAATCGGTCTTGGAGGAAAGGGACGAGAGCATACACTCTCTCCTCCTTTCCCTCCAAGACCTATCAGTCCTGGAGGGATGAGGAGAGAGCACTCTCTCCTCCCCACCTCAAGGGACAAGAGAGTGTATTTCCTCCTTCCTTCCTTCCAGGACTGATTGGTCTTGGAAGGAAGGAAGGAGAGAGAGTACTGTCTCCTCCCTTTCCTCCAAGACCGACTGGTCTTGGAGGGTGCTCTCTCCCATTCCCTCCAAGACCGACTGGTCTTGGAGGGATGAGGGGCCTGCATCATCCTGCACGCCCTCGGCTTGGGCTGCTACCCCTGTCCACGTCCTCCAAGGCGGAAGGGGACAACCTGTGGCGTGCATCGGCATGCACGCCACGGATTGAGGGCACACCCTTTGATCTAGGAGGAAAAAATCCTCCGGGGCGTGCATGGTTGTGCACACCCCACTCATGGGGCGTGCCCAGCCTTGCACATCCCATCGGGGACGTGGAAGGGCGGTACACCCCATTTGGGGCCTCCATGTCCAATGGACACCCGGAATGTGGTGTGCATTGGTAAGGACGCCTCACCCGAGGCGTCCTTTTAGCAAATATGGGGCGTGCATTTAGCCAGCCCCTACTTATTAACTCAAAGATGTACCTCAAATCCGCCGATCCTCAAAGCTTATCCTTCTGTCGTCAAAGTAATCAAAGGAATACTGTAAGTAAATCCTATTACTTTCGACTACATCCTTCCTCTCTCTCTTCTACTCCCTCATCCCTATATCATCTTAGATCCCAGTAGATAGCTCTACTAGGCCCCTCATTAACTAGAGGTGTGGCTAAACTCCTCCCGTGTTGAAGGTTGAGTAGAGTTCATTAGTGGCTCCCTAATAAGGTTGAGCATAAGTTATCATTTCAGTTTTTATTATAAAGATATATTGCAGAGTCATTACTATTATTAATAAGAGAAGTATTCATGGCAAGCCACTAAAGAGACTTGCCCTGACAAAAAGTAAGTCTATCACTGTTGAGAAATCTTTATTCATTTCTCTCTGCTATGAATGTTCATTAAGCACTTCCTTTAGTCCCAAATCCCGGTCTCTTTTTGCAGTAGACCAATAAAGCCTCTTTTTGGTAGAGAGATTCATACTTAACTCATGGAGTGTGACTTCCCACCTCACAAGCTAGCAAAACATTTGTTGTCTACTGACCTTTGAAAGCCTCTTGGTTACTCTCTCCTCAAGATCTTCCTTGAGGTTTTTAGTTTTTCTCTTCTCTGAATTCTAGTTTCTGAAATCACGGTTACCTTACATTTTTCATGATTTAAAAATACCCTTTTGGTGTATCAGGTGGATTTTACCCAATCTCTACCAATTAAACCTGTAAAAGATGGGTTCTGAGTTGATCTACCAACCCTCACCACAAAAAAAGGATGGCACCCACGTAACCCTTTTTATATATGGTGTGATAATGTACCTTAAAAAATGGGGTTTATGGGCTGGATAAATGCACGCCCCATATTTGCTAAAAGGACGCCTCGGGTGAGGCGTTCTACCAATGCACACCACATTTGGGGTGTCCATTGGGCATGGAGGCCCTAAATGGGGTGTACCGGCCTTCCACATCCCCAACGGGACATGCAAGGCTGGGCGTGCACAACCATGCACGCCCCGGAGGACGTTTTCCTCCTAGATCGAAGGGCATGCCCTCGATCCGTGGTGTGCATGCCAATGCACGCCACATGTCGTCCACGTCCTCCTTGGAGGACGTGGACGGCGTTGCAGCCCAAGCCAAGGGCATGCGGGATGATGCAGGCCCCTCATCCCTCCAAGACCAGTCTGTCTTGGAGGGAATGGGTGAGAGCACACTCTCCTCCCTTCCCTCCAAGACCAGCCGGTCTTGGAGGAAAGGGAGGAGACAGTGCACTCTCTCCTTCCTTCCTTCCAAGACCGATCGGTCCTGGAAGGAAGGAAGGAGAAATACACTCTCTCGTCCCTTCGCTCCAAGACCGATCGGTCTTGGAAGGAAGGAAGGAGAGAGTGCTCTCTCCCATTCCCTCCAAGACTGAAGGCAGACTTGAACGCTGAGGCGTCCTCGGGGGATGTGTGCATCCACCAAGCAGGACCCAGTGGCCGGTCACTGAGCCCCTTGGGTCCTGTCTGGGGCGTGCATCCATGAGGACGATTGATAGCTCAGACTATTCTTTGACTCATTCCACAAAGAAAATGGTGGCACCTTCATGTGGGTGCCTTCGCAAAGTACAAAGGGCCCTTTGTACTTTGGGGAGGCACCCACATGAAGGTGCCACCATTTTTTTTGTGATGTGCATGTATGTTTAATTTGTGGTGAGTTAGTAATGTACTCCTAGTTGTTATCATTTTTAAACGGTATAAAAACATTCTAATGAGTGTATTATTGACAAGCATGTAAAGCTTTCCAAATGTCAAGTTATGGCCATAGTCATCCATTTAGAAATTAAATGACCACCATTTCAGGTGTTACTCATCAAAACTGAATTTTTTGCAACTCAGAGAAACAATTCACTGATCAAGATGTGCAATATGTTGTCGGCCATCATAAAAGAGTTTAACTTTAAAAGCCTCAAAATCAAAGCTGAATACCAATTGAAATTCCCATGGGGCTCTGGCAACTTGCAGTTGGTTGCCAGAAGCGCCATGCAGACGTGAAGCATTCCCCACTTGTCTCGGCTCATTTCTTTGAGATTTTATGTAGTCACAAGAACTGGGGCCTTCGGGTAATAGAAGCAAGATGTTATCACTTCTGGTTGATTGACTCGGTGAGATGTCGCGTTTAACCAGAAAGTGTGGCAGAATGTCAGCATGTAGCCGGAGATTCTGTAACAATATGGGCGAAGATAGGGGAATAGAACAGCATTGAATGGCATGTGTACCAAGGGATCAGGTTGTTGTAGCTATTTGTTTGGTGCGAGTCTCGCGATGGCGGGGTCATTGGTTGTGAGGTACGGCTGCGCCACCGTGGCTTTGAGTCGCAGCGGTATCCATTTTTTACCCGCTGATCTGAAGCAAAATAATCGCCGAAACCCGCCTCAAGGCTCCGAAAGCAGTGGTATTCTTTACCCCTGGGCATGGATGTATGGATTTGCTTATCAACCAGCGCGCCCGAAGTCATGAAACAGGTGCGGCTGTTTGATTGCCCCGGCTTGAGGCCTGTCCTTGATACGCGTGAGGCGTTCCTACAAACTTCGTTGGTCCTTCAGCCATCCGCACGCCAACAGGCTTTCAGCCTAAAGAGCCATACACACTTCAACGGCTATACCTGTCGGGTGTTTTCCGCAAAATAAGCTTCTCTCATTCTCAGCATACGCTTCCGGGCATTGCCTTCAGATTGGTGCACATGCGCCCCCCCCAGCATAATTCCCTTTACTCTTATTGAATCACCCAACCAGAAACTTACTAGATTGAGCATTCTGAAAGCTCTTCTCGTGTACTTGCCTTGAGTTATCTAGCGCCTTCTTGCTTTGAATACCTGCTCGATTTGGGCAATACTTAATAGCTCATGTACGCCGTACAATTAGTTGCCCTCCGCAAAGTTGCCCGTTGAGCTCGCCAGACCACACAGCATTCTTTCTTTTAAATATCTTGTCTTCATCGCGTTAACATTTGCGTACCACACTCACTTCTCCTCCTTGTTTATCCAAACAACCATCCAAACCAAGCAAGCAACCCCCAAGCAGAATAAATACAACACACTCACATCTCAAGTCATGATTCAGTATCCACTCTAGACTTACTAATGCGGCAAATTTCACCTTGTCTCCATTTGATTCTTTAGAAGAAGAGTTGAAAAAGATCTTGGTCCTTTCCGACTTGCAGAAATGCCTGCAACGTCACCCCCATCGCTAAAGCCATGGTCGACAATCATGACAATAATCGGGATCCTTTCTGGAGTTATTATCGGTACCTTTATTGCATTTTTTATCTATCTTCGAAGCGGAAGGAAAAGGCGCCCATCAAGTTACACTTCGGACCCCGAAGCAAGCCGGCTGAGTCAGGTAAAGGGAGAAAGTGAAACTTCGATCTCTCCAGCTCAAACCAATTCCGACAGGACTCAAATCGACTACAAAATGCTGGGGAGACTTCCTCGGTTTGATACTATCAATACCCCTATCACATCGGTACACGCTTCAGTTCACAACGCCAGTCCGGTTGCATCAACTTTCCAAAACCCACCACGAACCTTGGGAAGACGCCAGTCGCATCCCGCAAACTGTGGTGATCCACAAGAGGAGATCGAAAGTCCAAGAACCCGTTTCTTCGAAAGGAGGGATCGGCACAGCAGGAAAAAATTTGGAGGTCAATCCTTAGATTCCAAAATTGATCAACACCCATATCTACAGCCACCAATGCTGGTCGAACTGCCTCGAGCATCACCCGAAAATAATGAGCAGATGGATAAGAGTCACCGATTCTACTCTTCCTTCAACGACCCGGGAAGTTCAATGGGGTCACTCTTAGAGGATGTGTCTCCGAGGAAGTATGACACATTTCCTCCTGGGGTTGATTTGGCTACAGATAAGCGCGAGGCGATCGAAACCATCGACAGATTTCCTGATCTTCGGATCACCGCTTCATCAATAGTTGAAACTACAGAAAAACAACCTCCGGCTAGAATTTTAAGAAAGAAACTTCTCAGCTTGATTTCCACTCACCCAAGACCAGCTACCGGGAAAGAATCGGAGGAAAAATATTACTGGGAAATGATGCAGGTTGAACCCAATGAAAATTGGTGGCAGCTTCCCTTTCCTCCTCAACTATCGCCAATTAAGTCTGAATTTGAACTATCCGATCCTGATTCTCGTGATCAATCAATGCCTCATGAACCCATCGATTATACTGAAGCCACATCTGAGGCTCATCCGCAAGCTGGCATTCGATTGGACTCCCCGCGAAGCTTATTATAAAACAAACTAAACCATGAAGTCTCGCGAAGAGCCGGTAGCCTTCAACTTTCCATCCCCCTCGCCCCCTTAAAAAAATCTCAACGAACCAGCAACCACTGTCAAAAAGAAATCAATCTTCTCAACTTCTACATACCCATACCTCAGCTTCTATAAAAACATCAGCATTAAAATTTTTCTTATCAAAATTTCGGACTCTGATGATTGATCGTCATTGTGATAAGACA
Source organism: Puccinia horiana (assembly GCA_001624995.1). Lineage (NCBI taxonomy): Eukaryota > Fungi > Basidiomycota > Pucciniomycetes > Pucciniales > Pucciniaceae > Puccinia > Puccinia horiana. The sequence goes on from LWDY01000019.1 coordinate 165,341, forward strand.
GATCAAGCCGAATTTAAGGTGTATTATCAGCAAATTTTTACTTGCATACTTAGATACTTTACTTTTTGGATCAAATTTGATTATAATTTCCCATTTATTTTTTATTTTTTGATGGTTGTAATGTATAACCCTACAACTCAAATTTAGATTCATTGACACTCTTTCCAAACATCTTGTGCTCTCTCTGAAATCATTTCTTTACAAGATCCATAAAATATACTTCCAGCAAAACACATCTATTTTTTTTTGTTTTGTGTTTTCCACTTTTCTCTCTTTCATTCATCCCTCTCTCTCTCTATTTATCTTTTGTCAAAGTTTTCTTGTTTCAAAATCTGTCATGTGGTTAAAGAAAATCAACTCAATCAGGCCCCTTGAGAAATGGAGGACTTCCCGCAGGATTTACAGCCCTTGTAAATTCCAGATTACAGATCTAAAATCAAATTTACAGGGGGTTTGTAGATTGTGCCCCCCATAGAGATAACCTTGTGATCTGATTTTTCTAGAGTGGTACCAGCCTGCAAAACACAATAAAGCCATCCTGGTGAGTCCGCCTCTGTCCATACCTTCAAACCTTCTCACTTGCCTGTGAGTCGTGACTGACTTATCTTCTTCCTTGATTCCCTCCATAAGAATCAGAAATGGAAGGCTTCTATGGTCCTCAATTGCACTATCCCCTGTGGAGGCGTAACAGAAACGACAACAATGATGCAGCCATCGCCATTATTGCCCTGGCTGTCCTTGGACAACCCGGTCAAATCAGGCAGCTCCAGACATATCTCGACGGCTCCCCAGTTTCTGACAGTGGATGGGCACAACTAAGAAGAGCCGAATCCAACTGTGCCTATATGACAACAATGGGAGTCGATGTGGCCACCTTCAACCAACTCCTCCTCCCTTTTGAAGAACGCTGGGACAGCAAGACAATTGGGTGTCCAGATGTCAACCCCAACGGAGAGCTGAGACCATACAGCCAATCACTTGATGCTGGCGGGGTTCTCGGTCTTGTTTTGCATTGGCTAGCTTTGACGATGGCCACTCATACCCTGAAGGTTATCTTTTTGATAACTCTGTCAGTTTGTTCACATTATCTCGACTGGGGACTTCAACAGCTCCTGTGCACCCTCAAATATCTGCCAAATGCTTGAATCACCTGGCCAAAAACCAAAGATCAAACGGCCTATTACAGCTCACTGATTGAGAGGAAGTACCCTTGGCTCAAGAAGTGTTTCGGTTTTGTTGATGGGCTTAATTTACCAATATTTGTTGTTGAGGATGATGAGTAAGTCTCTCCATTCCTTCTGTTCAGCAAAAAAATTTGATGTACTGACACCCTTACAGCCTCCAGAATGCTTACTACAATGGCTGGACCTGCTCTCACTATTGCAGCAGCATCCTCACTTTTGCGCCAGACAGCACTCTCCTACACTCAATTCTTAATGCGCCAGGATTATGGCACGACTCACACATTGCGGAAAGGCTTTATTTGAAACTCTTGAATGAGACACCGTCTGGTTATTGCATCATCATTGACACAGCGTTCCCAAGGAAGAGTGAACAACTCCAGCAAAGGATTTTGGCACCAACAAAGCGTGGTGAGCGGCTACCCGACACCCCTCAATCATATGCACACCTGAAGGTGCTGAACGAGCAACTTGTGTGTGCTAGACAAGCTGTGGTCCATTCAAGGCACCTTTGGACGACTTAAGTTGCCCATGCCGGCAACAGACCATCAATTCCGGACAAATGTATTACAGGTAGTTGTGCGACTTCATCAAGTCCGATGCAGGGAGATAGGAATAAACCAAACCCGAACCGTTTATGACGCCACCAATGATGAACTATTATGCAGAGAGTTTCATAAAATTCTCTTTGCTGATATTCAATGCTCATGTCGTATCAATCAATACTACCAAGGCTGGATGTGATTTCATGTTTTTCACTTTTTTCTCACTCAGTATACAAATTATTTTTTTGAGTCTAATCATGGCTGTGGAAGAGAGGAAGAAGAGCAAAACATGAAAAGAAAAAAACCAATTGATTGCAACAAGCAAGTGTGGAAAAGATAAATAAGAGATTAAAAAAGGCAAACACAAGCAAGAGCACATCAACACATCATTGACTTGGTCCAGCAAAATCACCCTGGGTGAATGTTGATTCAGGGCAGTTGGCCGGAGATGGACCAAACTGAGTGTTCCCAACATGGGGAGCATGTGGCTTATTCACAAACCCTGCCAAATTTGAGCCACTCAGTGCTGCAAATTGGGGGTACACCGGCTGAGAGTTGAAGATTGGCGCACCACTCATGTCCAGTTTGAGTTGTAAAAAATCGATCTTCAAAAGAAGACGCTGATTTTCCAGCATCTTCATTGTCAGTTCCTGATTGAGGCGAGACACTTCATCGGCAAGCCGGCTTTTTTCGGCATTGATTCCATTGCGGAATCTTTGATTTTCTTGCTCCAGTCGGTCAATCTTCTTGGTTGCTTCAGCCAGGCATTGGGAATAGAAATAGGACATGCAATCATATTGATTGTGGGCCTTCCTTTGATCCTTGTCAAAATACAGGGCCAGAGATTATTCAAGACCCCCACTAGTTGACCTCTGAGATTGGCGGCTTGATGTAGCCAAAGGATAAGGAGAAAATTGAGCCAAGTGAGACCCTCGAGTGGCTGAGCCACCCCTGTATGATGTACTCGGCTCACCGGGGGTGGATTCGCTTTGGCCAAGGACTTGGTGTGGACCGCCTCTCTAACTGGGATCTGTTGATTTCACCAGGACCAGTGGAGCGAGTAGGAGGCTTGGATTCAGCCTCCTCCTGGTGACAATGTTGATGCTGGGATTGAGAGACACCACCAGTGTCCAAATTGTTTTCATCGAGGTCCTTGTGATCATTGCCACTGTCTGGCATGGAACCAACCGGAGCCCCAATGCCATTTCTGTCCCGTTTTTACAAGGTAAGTGTGAGCACAAACAGATTGAGAGGACAAAAATCAACATACTCTTCATTGTCATTCTCATCCTCAGTAGCTAATAATCAGGTACGATTATTGATTTCTCTTTGAACTCGCTTTGCATCCCGTATGTATTGGGGACAATGCGGATCGCCAGTCGGTTTGCTGGTACTGGCTAACACTCAAAATTTTATTTTCAGTGGTTCTGTGTCTCGGATGGCTCGATCGTTCTTTTCAGCGTAATTGTTGTATATCTCTTGAACACGGGTCCATTGCTGGCCACCTATTGGGTAAAGCTGGTCCACGGTGTCCACCAGGGCAATGCAGTCCTGAGTGGAGTAACCTTGAGATCCTCGATTTCTTCCATGACGACGTGGCTGAGATACCGAAGGGTTTGAGCCTTGCGCCTGGCTTGGATTTGTCAAAGCTGCGTTGGGGATCAATTGAGATCTTGTGGCTGACGTCTTGGGAGGCATTGGAGGACTTTTGTGGTGTTTGATGGGTATATGTTGGCTGGTCGGATATATATATGTGAAAAAAGGGCCTGTAATTTGAAAATAAAGTTTGGTCCGTCTAAAAAAGAAATACAGGGGCTGTAAATCCTGCGGGAAGTCCTCCAATCAATCTTGAGTCACCAGAGTTGAAACATGTCCCTCCACGTAAATAATATGAGATAAATAATCTAGTAATTTTCCCAAATACAAGCTATTTTCTTTCAAAGGATTGCAAGACAGTTAATGATTTGAAAGAAAAAACAACCCCATACAATCGGATTAAAAGGGATGAACTATACCAATCCAACAAACTGATTAATGCTTGAGAATGAGTGATTGAAGCAGAAAGAACTAAGTGGGCAGGAATGATAAAATTGAAGTGTTTCCACTTGATCTAATTTTCGTCAATCATTAGTAAAGCAGGTGTTTTTGAACATCATGAGCAGGATGTAATGGTGGTGGAAAAATGTGTGAATCAATGCTCAAGGTAGTCCAGAGATATTGAATGTCACTCATATACATATTGACTTATTTTCACAATTCAAGCAATGAGATTGATTGACTCGGGAAGAAGCAAAAACGTTTTCGGTACATAAGGCCTGGAGGAAGCGCACGGTTATGTAATCTTTACTACCCAAGAGCACATCACAAGTGAGACTGTTCTAATTGATATGATTATTGACAAAGATGTGAAGAAATGAGTACATAATATATTTTCAAGACGCAATATAAAACTTTATATATAAGGGAAAAAAAAAAAGTACATTGAAGAAATCAATTTAAAGGACCATCATCTTCATGCCTTGGATAGCAACATTGCTACTTGTTTCTCATCTGAATCCTTTTTGGTGGCAGGGTGATCATGGACGTTCTATTTGTTTACAACTGGTTGACTTGTGGTTGATAGTATAATGAATAAATCTGAAAAAAAAACAATGACACAGAATTGAATATGTAAGAAGAAATGCCTAGAGATAAGAGTGAAAACAAGATACTACTACCAGGGTTCAATGACTGCAAGGTGTGTTCAAGATAGACAAATCAGACTACTCAGCAGACAACTACATCATCAAGACAGACATTATTTTACTGAAAGAAATGGGAGGATTTTGGGATGGAGTAGAAACAGAAAGAATAGAGAAAAAATTCAACAAGCCGGAATTCAGCCTAGTGATCAGGGATGTATACTAGGGTTGATCGTAATAAGATGTGGAGAGGCTAGAGACTTACATATCTTTTGGTTGGACTTGGCTCTTGGAACTGACAACAGTCAATTGGCAACCTCCAGAAGATGCAGTGGAGGCAGCTTTCTCAGACAGTTGGCTAGCAGCACTGAAGAAAGACGAAAGGATTAGCCTCCAGTTCTCTTCTACACACATGTATGAGTGTGAAGAGTAGAATTTGTGATCTTACCAACGCTGTGCACTCCAGCCGGACACATTGTAGATCACCTACCTTGGTGGTGGTTGACCAACCGAGTGTCTATGCTTGTTACACTGCAAATGCACCCCGCTGGATTGTATTCTCTGAGAAGCTGCTGCTCGGTATATGCCGTGTTCCATCTGCAAAACAGAAGCACCATTGAGGGGGTACAAAAGGGGCGGGTATTTGGACAGTCAAGTTATCATCCCAATCAATCAATAACCAATACCACTAATGATCTCTTGTCTGATCCATAGGATCCCCGCCCAGTCATTTTGATTCCACACCACTTTCTTTACCGGCAGACTCATCTTTGGCAACCAAAACAGCGACAAAGGCACAAAGAAGTGTGGTCAAATAAGCTAGCAATGTTGAAGTGTCAAACTAGGCACTGCTTGTTCCACATTGCTAACACATCCATGTGCGACTTCCTAACAGCATTGGAGGCAATACATACATCATTATCATCATCATCTCACAAGCATACATCACCAAGGGCCTGTACCATAGCTTTCAGGGTTTTCAAACCCAGGAATCCTAGCCTGCCCAAAAACCGGTTTCATATTTTTTTGGGGGGTTGGATTTTCCATCAACATCAAACCCAAGATTTCTTAAACCACTGTACCATCACACACCTCAGGAAATATACATAACACATCTCATTGCCTTTCTCTGATCCCCATCATCCATCCAACTCATCTCCAACCCACCAGACATACCCCAATGGACAATAAACTCGAAACGTTATTACAAGCAGCAAGGTCCAACTGGTTTATGCATTGGTTGCCCTTTGGAACTCCCTTCGTCGACACCAGCAGCTCGACGATAAGGATTACATCACAAGCGACCCAGAAGGCATTTTTAATGAAGAGCCAGATGAAGAGACTACCTCATCGCTGGAATCATCCGGACGACATTGCTATGGCCAGTCGGAGGACCCAGCTTGCTGATAAACTCTCAAAGAAGTACGACACAGTCTTGATGAATCGCTCCTACTCTAGAGATTGCAACCAAGATCTTGTAATACATAGTCATTGTGTGCTTTTTCTCTTGATTTCACTGAGGCCAATTCAAAACGGCTGTACTTCGCACACTGCAGGAAACTCGTCGCGCACTGCAAGGGTTGTCGGCTCGACGACCCCCACACAGTGCGCGGGAGCTTCAGATGCTTCGCGCACTGGAGCCTAAGGACTGACCGAAATAAAAATTCCTTTTGCCAGTATCTAGGAACTGCTTTCCTTGACTCTAAGGATTTTTTTTTGTCTGGATCAGCCCAGTGACCAAGGCGTAAAAAATTGTGCCAAAAAAAAAACAAAAAAATAGCATTCCAGAACTGGGATACCCAATCCCCCTACCCCCGTTCAAAAATGCCCCTCCCCAAGGAATTCGCTATTTGAGTTGAAACTCAGAATTAGGGATGTTCTACTCCCCCTTCAAGGACCCACCAGGACGGTCCCAGAGGAAGCGGGAGAGTAATCCCCTCTTCCTCTGGCATGTCCTGTCCTTGGGAGACGAGGAAAGGCATTCAAGGAACGAAAGGCACCGACCGAACATCCCAGAGGAAAGTGGAGAGCAACTCTCCCTTTTCCTCCTGGACCGAACGGTCCTAGAGGAAAGAGGAGATTTCTTCTTTCTTTTGTCTCTTAATCAAGATGCAAATTTATTCTTTCTTTTGTCTCTTGCTCAAGATGTAAAAAAACCATACAGTGCAATGTGCATACAGCTCATTAAATAGGCCACGAGCTCATCAACTAGGCTGAGATAGGCTGAGAGTGCTTTTCGGACGTGCTGGTTTATTATCCAAAAAATTGAGGCCCCTGGGACTTGGGAACACGTTTTTAGGTGGGCACAGCGGTTTTTTGGACTTAATTTTGCATCTTTTTTTGAGGGGTGAAGAGGTCCACAGATTCCTTCAAAAAAAATTCAGGGGGCCTCTGGAGCCCCAGACTCCAGATTGGTCAAGAAAAATATCATAAAAACCGTCTCCTTTTTTCGGGGGTTTGTGCAGTGCGCGAAGCATCTGAAGCTCCCGTGCACTGTGTAGGGGACGTTGAGCCGACGACCCCTGCAGTGCGCGACGAGTTTTCTGCAGTGTGCGAAGTACAGCCGATTCAAATTAAGACAATAGATTCAAAAGCGAGCGAGTATCTTTTGTAATATTGATGTGAGATTCAGAGCCCGATTCAAAAGAAAACAGCCGATTCAAAAGAAAACAATACAAGATTCTGAGACCGATTCAACAGAAAACAATGGAGATTATGAGACCGATTTAAAAGAAAACAACTGATTCAAATGAAACAATGGTTGTGTGAGATTGTTTTTAGATTGACAAGGCTTGTGTGTAAGGCGACAAGGAGATGATCGATTGAGGACTTTGGCTTTGCTTTTTTGGCGGTAGAGCTGCTATGTGGAGTTTGAGTGGTATGTACTGAAGTTTTCATGGTATATGTTGTGCTGAGGAGTGTTTGTTGTAGACGGAAGTCGAAATCCGAAGAGTGAAAAACAGCTTTGGGCTATTTTTTTAAAACCAGGGAAAATGGCTTGAATCCGAGTTTTTTATTAAGGCCAAAAATTGGACTATGGTACGCGGAATTTGAGAAACCCAGGGTTTCACAAGAAAAATTAAAACTTGTGTGAAAAATCCCAGGTTTCTGCAGGCTATGGTACGGACCCCAAATGTATTCAACATTGGGCAATGCATACTTAGCTCAACGGTTAGAGCACCACTCATGAATGCTGAGGTTGTGGGTTTGATTCCAACAGTACACAACTTTTCTTTTCACTTGTTTAAGCGAAACCATTTTCGAATTTGTGTTTAAGGGCTCGGTGGATTAGACGAGAGATCTTTGGTGGTATTGGTTATTGATTCGCTGAGAGGAAAGTGGTGATGGGATGATAGCGATAGCTTGACTGTCCAAAAACACCCCCCTTTTGTACCCCCTCAATGCTGCTTCTATTTTGCGGATGGAACACGGCAGATACAGAGCAGCAGCTTCCCAGAGAATACGATCCAGCGGAGTACATTCACAGTGTAACGAGCATAGACACTCGGTCAGTCGACCACCACCGAGGTAGGTGATCTACACCGTGTCCGGCTGGAGTGCACGGCGTTGGTAAGATCACAAATTCTACTCTTCACACTCATACGTGTGTGTAGAAGAGAACTGGAGCAGGAGTGTGGGAGGAACGGTCGATGACCGAACGAATACAGCCCCCATAACACCTTACTACAACCAACAGAACTTGCTCGCTCAATTATCTCTCAATTGGCCTCCATGAAGGACAGACGAGCTTTTGGTCCATCCACCCAGACCTAGTCTTCAAACACAATTCAACCAAAAAGAAACACTACAACATCCACATCAGTACACACATAAAAATAAGATAACTGAATGGTGCGTTGCCATGATTATAAAGGTAAAGCGGGAAGAGAGACTCGAGTCAAGAAGATTCATATCTTTCAATTGAGCTATGTACTTCCGGCTACAGAGACGTGTACAAAATCTAGTAAAACACCGCTTGTCGTAATTTTTAACGACGAACGAACTGTGACGTCATCTTAGCCGCCATTCTTTGCCAGGTCCGTTGACAGCTCGACTTCCAAGGGAAATCATAGGAAATGAGCCGGTCATGTGGCTTCCCTACACTGATAAGGCGATAATGATCGTCTATGTTTGATAGATTGATTTTTTAAAATTTGTTGTGTCAAAATGGTAGGAAAGCTGTTTGTTAGGTGTGTACTAGTAGTAATACATCAATATTAGAATTTTAAAAAAAATGTCTTGCAATTTTAATCTGTCGACAAAAAGAAAAAAAAAATAAAGATTCCACGCGGAGTCAAAAGAAGGATCATATATATATATATTTTCAGAGGGACACATGTGAAAAAAGAAACTGATGTTTTTGGTCTATCTTTTATCTCGGATGATTCTTCAATCAATCGACAGGGGCGCCATCGACGCCCTACTAATGATCGGTGGACGAGTTAGACCGAAATCTGATTGACTGGACTCTTGGGAAAGTTTATACAGTAAAAAAAAAGCTTAGCGCTTATAAGGAAAGATCAACCATTTTCTTCTTCTTTTGCTTTTCTTGTTGTTTTAAATCGTCAACAAAATAATTCAACACCGAATGAACGATCGTTTACAACTAGACTTAACCAACAAGTTTTTTTTTTTTTTGCTTTTTGGACGTCTCGTCAATAAACAGTACACGATCGCTCGGCGACGTTCATGGGTTGTCAAGGCCAAGTTGAATGCACAGTTTTCCGCTCAGTGGGATGCTGCAGTGGGCGTAACACTCTCCTCTTCGATTGTTAAATTCGCCAAATTGTAAGTGGCGGAGTTCGGGTTTTCTATACAGATTATCACAAAAAAAAACCTATTTAGGATTTGTAGATTTAAGAGATTTGAAAGAGACAAGATGACTTACCGTCAAGCTCGCTGATGGATTGGTGGGTGATACCAGAGGCAGGCTTGCTCAAGCCGGAGGTGATGAAGCGTTTACCAGCATCCTCGATACGAGGTCTCATGCTCGAACCACCCGAAGAGCTTTGTTCGCCGTTGTCGGAGCTGATAGAGTTTCCTTGATTGTTGACTGAGTTCATCGACATCCCACCGTTAGAGATGGGGGCCGAGCCGTTGTTTTCCATCATGTCAGGGTGGCCGAGCGGGACGGAGGACATGGCAGCGATCGAACCAGCACGGCTAGCGAGACCGGAGGGCCCGGATAAGGAAGTTCGATTGCGGGGGGCCATAGTACCCATGCTAGGTCTTCTACCGAGGCCACCAGTGGAGGCGATCGACGATGCACGAGAGTGGAGAGACTGTGACGCGTTGGATCGAGATCGAGGACGGTTTTGGACGGATGCCAAGATCTGAGGAACATCGGGCTTGTTATAAGCACGCAGCTTGGCGACCTTGGCTGAACCGTCTGGCTGGACGGTGGTTAAGAAGCTCGGTGGGTTTGATAAGACGCCCAAGAAGGCACGTTTGGCTGTGAAGGGGACAGGTAAACCAATGTGTTGGTGACGGTCAAGAGGATCGTCGAGAGAGAGAAGAAAAAAAACGATCGGCTTACCTACGCCGGGGTCAGCGAAGACGATAAGACAGGAAGTGTCGTCGACCCATTTGATCTTGAACCCACCACGGTCGTCCTCCCACTCGGCAAAGACATGTTGGATGTCTCTGGTCTTGAGCTCCTTGTTGAAGTCAGCCAAGAGCAAGACACGGGTGGTCGAGTTGGGGTTGATGGGCTGATGGGGGAAGACATTACCGGTACCAAGGAGGGCCATGGCGTGGAGGTTGGAAACTGGCGAGGTAGCAGCAGTACTAGTAGTGTTGGGATAGACCGAAGAAGAGACCGTGGAATGGTTGGAGGGGGACAAGTTAGACGCCCCAGAATGAGCAGAATCGAGAGAGGGGGGAAGAGGATGAGGGTTACTGTTAGGGTTAACCTGGAGAGGATGCATCATGAACTGTTGGAAGGGTACAGGCATTGTCATTGGAGTGGACATGGCGGAAAAAGAACCGAATTGAGTGAGAAGAGTACAACAGCAAAGTATGAAAGGAAGAATTTAAATTTTGTAAGTAAATATTTGGAGGTGGAAGTGGCGGAAGCAGGTGGCGGAGCAGCAGCCTCCAGAGCCCAGGGGAGTAGAATTTAAGGACCGCCTACATAATACACACAAACACATCTACGTCATCCGGATCGAGAGTCGGATTTCAATCGAACGGGCTCACCAAGCTACCGAGTTAAACTAAGACCGCTAGACGACGACTGAATTCCAAGAAACCGTTTCTGAATACCGAGCGCAGCTGATTGTCTGAGCAATCTCCTTTTCAAGCACTTCAACTTTAGTGAACTTGCTGATTGCCAACAGCGATTGCTCGCAAAAGGCAAACAAACACACACACACAACAAGCTGCAAACTTAATAGGACCATGGTCTTCAGGAATATGTAATAAAACATAGCAAGAAACAAAGGCCTTGTTTTTGGTTCATTAAAATGATCTGTTTGTGATAGAAAACTTGATCAGCTCTTGAAAAAAAAAACACAGGCAGACCAGAGGGAGGGATATGAAATTGTATGAGGTGGAAAATGTTGCTCTTATAACTGGTTGTTCATATCACCCCAGGCACACAACCCTGGTGTGGAAGACTAAAGGTAAATTTGACATGTGTTGATCTCAAGCAATTCTCAAAAACATATGTAACCTGACTTATGCACAATATCAAATGATGGATTAACATTGGATGAAAGCATTTACACTTAAAAAACGTGAGATGGGCATTATAAATTACTTATGGGTGAGGATGAAACATAACAATTAGTGATGCAAGCACTGTCCATGTCAATCCATTGGACCTACCTGTCCAAGCAGCTGGAGGGAAGGACCAACTAGTGTGTGGACAAGCTGGGCTGGCATCTTTTCTGACAAGTTTGTCCAACAAGATGTCTGAGGAGTTTGAGCAACAAGATGTTGGACCAGCTTGTCTGTAATGATTCACTGGACTAGTTGGTCCAATGAATCAATTGATGCACTAGTGAAGGGATGATAATGTAAAAATGGAATCAACAGCAACATTCATCATTAGGAATATGTTCTTGGTTTGTTGATAAATATAGGTGTTGGGTTTAACACACATGGTTTTACTCTTCACATGGTGAAGTGAAAGAATTGTGTGCTCTGGGATTTTATCCCACGATCTTCTTCATTCATGAGAGCTGCTCTTACACCACTGAGCTAAACACACATTGGTCTTACATGTAAATGTTGCATGCTCAGTCACACATGTTGGGCATGAAGCACATATTCCATCAATTCCAAAATCATGAAATGCTTTGAATTGCGTCAGCTGTCAACCCTATACTGGCCAACTTATCCTTTTACTATGTACAACAGCTGCAATTTTCTCTTCAGATTTACATTCATTTTGGTTTTTATGCCAAAGTTTCAAATTAATTTCATTGATTTGAATATGCTTGTATCTAAGCAAATGTACATTGGCCGGAATGAAATTACTGTTCAATTTGGTGGTGCATGTGGGCACACTCAAACTCAATCAAACTGTGGTTGGTCTGCTACATCCATTCCTCACAATAAGATTGAAAACAACATCCATCATTGCATTTATACCCCATTGTTTGATCAGGAGTAACCCACCACTGACATTTTGCATAGACCAGAAATGTGAATCTTTTCATAAAATTTAATTTTAGCATAACCCTCCTCAAAGAGGAGCTGGTAACTGAAGTTGGTTTTCTTCAAAATTTACAAGCCCCATTCCAACATTTGAGGGCACATTTTTTTTGGAAATCAACAATTTTCAAGATATGAAATTTCAGAATGTCTGTATCTGAACTGATACAATTTCTTTGAAAAACTAAAAAGATAACCACATCAATAAACCATTTTTGATTTATTTTGCTGCATTGGACCTTGAAATTTTACTTTTTTTTGGGAATGCCAATGGGAAGTATTCGGAGATGAGAAAGACATGACTTTGATTTTTTTTTTGTTTTAAGGTAAACATAAAAAAATAAAACATTGAAAATATGAATAAAAATAGTGCAACAATAAGAATGTGCTGATTTAATTGGTTTTTTGTTTTTATGAAAATCACATGTATGATGTGATCCAATCTGCTGATCTGAAATCCACCAGTTCTTTTTATCCACAATATAATCTGATTGTCCAGAAAGACTGACTAGTAGCTGGGTAATAACATATATATTCATTCTTGTAGGATTCAAAAAGATCAAAATTAACCACCAAAATAGAATGTCCTCATTTTTTGAAAAGAAATGGTTTCTGTATATTTGTATCTTTTTTACCACCCTAGTAAACCTGTTTTATCTGATGATAGCCCATTGACCCAAAAGAAAAAAAAACAGAGGATACCAAAAAAAAAAAAAAACAGAGGATACCAAAAAAAAACAGAGGATACCAAAAAAAAATGTTGATATTAAACAAAACCACCCGGAGAATAAAGCAGATTGTTCCAGAATATGACCAGCTCGGCGTCTCAAAGGAAAGCGACAGCAAATCCAGTGGCCAGGGTCATGAACAAGGTACCAATGGTAGAATGGCCAACCAAAGCAGAGGCTTTTGGAGTGGTATCAGTCTAGTAATGAATGAAAAGCAATCATAGTTGAGGAGCAGAAAACAAAGTCAGTTAATCAGAAGCATTTTGAGTTGTTCTTCTTTTTTCATGAGAAAAATTACTGACATTGGTGGGTGTGCCAGGGTAATCAGATCCTTGAGGGGATGGCTTAGGTGAGCTCCCATCAGGACTCTTGGTGCTTGGCGTTGGTGGCGGAGTGTCGCAGTTGCTGCTACCAGAGGTGTTACTTGTGGAGCAAGGATGGGTTGGGGAGGTTGTGTTGTTCGCGTTGTTACCGGTGGGTGAGGGCATGCTGGCATTGGTGGGATACGGGTTGGTTTTGGGGGGCCCAGTTGGAGATTGTATGCCAGGGGAAGAGCTGCCACTTGAGACCGGGGGACTGTCTGGAGAGACGCTTGAGCTTTGTCCTCCTGGGTATGATGCCCCACTTGAGACTGGGGGAGTGTCGGAGCTGCTTGAGACGGAAGGAACATCTGGGTAGGGGCCCCCTCCTGGGCTGGAGCCACCGCTAGAAACGGATGGAGTGTCCGGGTAGGGACTTCCTGCTGGTGAAGAACCTCCGCTTGTGACAGAAGGCGTAACGGGGTAGGAGTTCCCAGATCCCTGTTCGCAACTACAGCCGGCGGAGCCGGCCTTACCAGAGGATGAAGTAGAAGTGGAGTTCTGACCGCCGCCGCCGGAAGGATAGTCGCTTGGCCCGCTGGAAACAGGCGGCGGTACATTTCCGCCGCTCGATACCGATGGAGAGCCTGGAGGATAATCATTCCCACCATTGGGGCTCATCGGGGATCCGTGTCCGCCATTTGTCACAGCTACTGGGCCACTTCCTCCGCTAGAAACTGATGGGTAATTGTTGCCCTGTGCAGATGACGACGAACAGCCACTTGAGGAGGAGCCGTTCTGAGTGCTGCTACTGCATGGGGTAGTGTCGCCTCCGCTCGAAACTGATGGGTAATTGCTGTCTTGGGGAGAAGGCGAGGAGGAGGTGCCGATTCCATTGGATGTGGAGTTTTTGCATGGGACAGCGCTTCCACCATTCGAACCCGATGGGTAGCAGCCTCCCCCGCTGGAGACTGCAGGAGTGTTATCACTGGTTGGTGGGTAGTTACTACCACTGCTTGAACCAGATGGATGACCACTACCACCGCTTGAAACGGGTGGATAGCCACTACCAGTACCACCGCTTGAAACAGGTGGATAACCACCACTACCTGAGCCCGACGAGGAATCGGAAGGTGTGGATGGGTAACTTGAGCTGCCAGACCCGGAGGTTGAATCAGTTGGGGAAACGTCTCCACCACTCGAGACTCCGGGCACAGTCCCAGCATCATGTTTCTCTTTTTCGCAGGGCTTGTCCTTGTCCTCACAGTCGCATTTCTAGATATTGGCTGAAAATGCATATTTAACCCCTTCGTCATTCAATTCGATGGTCTCGTTGCAAATGATCCCATCACTGACCTTTTTGGATCCGGTGGTCGCAGAGTTTGACCAATGTTTCTCAACATTATGACCATCTGAGTCGCCGTACTACATGGATTTGAAAACACAATCAGCCGGCATGATCGCATTTTCGTAGATCACTTTCGGATACTTGACTCACTGCATACGCCCCAGCGCCAGCTTGGGCTGAGCTCGAGCTAGAATTTACCACTTTTCCATTCTAATAACATCACATTTGTAGGCCAAAGTGACTCTGTCAGTAAAAAACCCTCACGTTATTGGAAAAATGAAGTACTCACGACCATGTAGGTGGAGCCCGCTGATGCTGTGGCGTTTGATGAAGAAGATGCAGAAACTGTGATGGCGGCGGCATTTGAAAAGCTCACTTGACGGGCAGCTAAAGCCACGAGACCGATGAGAGTGGTGCGTTGCATCTTGGTGAAAGAAGAAGTGGAGTAAACCTATGAGGATATACCTTAAAAAGAGGGAAATTGAGCGCTTCCCCGCTACAAAAATTAACAATGGAATGTGCAGGCAATTAAAAGGATTGTAAGATGTGATAGTTGATTGAGATCACTCGGCCCGGTGGTTCGAAGGTTCTAAGAGTTTAAAATGAAGGACTGTATTAGTTTTCTATTGACGGTGGGGTAGAATGGAGAGGTAGACATGGTGGAGAAAGATGGAGTATTTGTACCTCACAAATCCCCTCCATGGCATCGGTCAAACAGAAACTGCCTTCGAGAACAAGTATCAGGATCGGTGGCGAGAAAGTTGAATGAAACCCCACATGAGATCAAGTATGGAGTGGCCGTCGATTGGTCTCAGCGGCCTGCTCGGGTTGATGTCTTGCTGGGAGACCGTAGTCTTATCGCTAAAACTTGTGAGCGAACTCGAGGACATGGGTTAGGGAACTTGAAAACACATTAGAATTCAGCTCCTCGGAACACCCTCTACTGTTTCTCCTCATTCTTTTCATCGAGGCTGCCAGGCTTACCCCCGTTAATTGAGTGTCGTCGGTGGGTGCAGGCTGAGGCAATGGAAACTATGAGATACCCTGCACAAAGTGATGGGGATTCCTTTCGTTGGACAGAGCAGTTTGAAGCCCTGTACGTCTCGAACTCTTCATGGGCCTCAATCTCAGAGTCAGACTCAAAACCAACTAGAACAAACGTGTTCCTAACCCCACGGCGATCACACAATTGCTTTCACGGTAACTCTCGTTGGGTCCGCTAGCATGCCCAACAGATGACCTAGAAGTTGGTTGCCATGTGAGGTCAATCTCCGAGCCGATGACACCCTGTCTTCTTGGGGAGCTCTGGACACGAGCAGGAATTATGTGGACTTTTAACCACTCACTGGTATATAAAGATCTACCTCGTTCGGAGATATGTTTGGCCAGGCGCCTCAGTAAACTTCAGTCCTCCTGTCGTACTGCGGGAGGTTGAGTGGTGGAGCACCCGTGGCATTGCCCCGGCGTAGGAGGCGAGGGTACCTGCGGAACTGATGCCCCCCCCCCCCCCTCCAAATTCAGGAGGGACTTGGTTAAGTTCCTTTTGCAGTCCTTCAGACATTGTCTTGCCTTTCTCGGCCGCATGCCCAGTTAAGCTACTTAGGGTATCAAACAAAATCTGGGCAAAACATTGGGAGATATTCTTACCAAAAGGAATTCTTGGAAACCTCCCCGTAGCAAGATACAAGAGGGTTTCCTTGGACAGAATGACTTTTCCATTTCAACATGGAATTGAACTTGTTTAACGACCTGCATATGAGGGCAGTGTATATGAAAAAAACCACAAGACCTCATTAAATGTTTCCTTTCCCAACATGCTAAGGTCTGAAGCAGGGCTTGGTGACACTATGTCATAACTGAAATCAAAGCTCTTAATTCAAGCTAGGTTGATGATCAGTTTGTTTGCAATCTTTTATCAACAGAAATTTTTTCTGCAAAGCTTTCAAATGAAAAAAAAACTGACAAAAAGCCCTTTGGATGTCCATTGTCCGTGATGAAGAAAAGTTTAACTTGTATTCCTGACAGAGTGAATTTTGATCCTCTTCTTCTTTACTTTATCACCTCAAGTTCAACCTGAATTAAATTTGATCCAAAGATTTGAAATTTTGGAAAAGATTTAACTGGTCTAATGATAGATACTATTCATAATCTTGTCTTTTTGTAGATCAGCTGGGATTTGCTCTAGTGGGTGTTCTAGGAGCAGTGAACTCTTTTGGACATTTTGAAAAGCCTGATTCTTTGATGTGACTGATCAATGTTTGTGATTTTATTCAATTATTAGCAGAAGCTACTTACTGAAGTCTGAACCATAAGGGGAGTGTTGATAAGATGAGTTTCTGGATTCATGGTTTGTGTGATGTATGAAGCAGTGAGTCAAAGACTAAATGGCTTATTTTTGGGTTTCCTTGGGCAGCAATTATAAAGCACTATTCAGTAAAATTTTGTTTCGCTTCCCACTGGTCTTTGAAAATGATAAATTGTTGTTTTTTTTAGTTATTATTGAATCCAAATAGTTTCCAAAGTAACTCAAAAGAGGTACAGGTATAAACAAATCGAACCTGAAATAATAAAATACAGGTCCAATTTGTATTTTTCCTGGCAAGGGACACACATGAGAGGCTGTACTGTGCAGCCTCCTCAGCAGCCAGGCTGGCTGTAGTGCCGTTTCAGAACCCAGTTAACACTATTTATTTATTTTTGTTCTGTCAAATTGGCCTTCAGGGTTGATTTGAAATGTTTTTTAAAAAAAAAATAGCAGCTTTGGGGAAAATAAAAAATAAATTCAAAAAGTTTTCATAAAACTTTCAAGTAGTTTCTGAATAATGTTTATAATTGCTGCCTTATATTCATGTTATTGGGTATATTTTAATCCTGTTTCAATTCAACTTTCACATATTTAAATTTTACAGAAATCCTGTATGCTATGCCTGGGCAGCACTTGGCTTGTGGAAGGACTTTTTCCTCATCCTTCCGCGTACTCAATCTGTTGTCTCACGTATAATTGTCTGATCTTTATCTCTCCTCTATTTTCTTACTTAGGGTATTCAAATATCCTTGCAAGAAAAATTGCATAAAATCTTAAACACAAGATTTGGCTGGGACCTGTCAAGATACTTCTACTTATACCCAGCCAAATCTTGAATTTAAGGCCCCATTTGGCATCGATATAAACCGGGCGATATATGTGTTTTTTTGCATGACATCCTTTGTGACATCTGATCAGGTCTGCCAAAACTTGATCAGATGTCACAACAATTTTGATTATATCGCACGGATATATCGCTGACGAACGAGGCCTAAGATTTTATGCATTTTTTTCCAAAACAATATTTGAATACCCTAACTGTTTTTCTTTTCTTGATTACATGCTAACAAATTATCATCCTTCCATGTATTCAATCTGTTATCCCAGCATGATAACATCAAGACTTATTCCTTGATTCATCCAAATGGGGTTCTATCAGGGCATGATTCAAGTTCAACTGATCTGGAAATTGAGTTCTGATTCTGAAATACTGCAGCTTAGGTCAATATTTGCATGAGCAGAAATCCTCTTATATTCTGAAGGGAAAAGGAAAACATGCATTTGGGATATTCAGAGGATAACGCAAATTATTTGTTTCCCTGCTCTATTCTTCTTTGGAGTTGGAAATGCTGGTGGGATTTTTAGCCTTGATGGGGATCTACTTGGCTGATCCCGAGCTATCCCGAGTGGATACATACACATAAACCTAGGATGATCTTAGCCAAGGTTAAACTAAAGTTAAGCTAAATCAGAGTATGGCTTGATCAGCCGGAGACATATCCGTAAGTGCATAGACGAGGTCGATCCGCGGTAGTGTTTGCCCAGCGCACTTCGGAGTTTATAAAGCACATCGACAACTCCGAAAACCAACCACAACCACAACCACAGCAATGCCTTCCTTGTTCTCCGACCCGACCAAAGCCAAGGACTTCTTTACCAAACCACAAACCGCAGTAACCGACTGGATCGAGAGGATCTGTGATCCTAAAAGAGAATCTGTCCAAGAAGACTTGAATGGCTTCATAATCGAATTGGTCGAATCTATCAACCTACAACCCACTGGGCAAGCAACTCACTAAGATCCCCCTTATTCACCTCGCTAACTTTTGAATTTGGCTTTACAGTCCTGAGGAAGCTAGTCGGGCCATCCGAAAACAGCTCAAACATGGCAGACCCGCTCAACAGGCCAAAGCCCTAACAATCTTGGATGCGCTCGTTTCGAACGGAGGAGATCGCTTTAAAAGTATGTGACTCTGCCTTTTATTCAGGCAAAACGAAACAAAACACAACACTAATCTGACTGCGTTGCGCTCATAGCCACATTCGCAGATGCTCGACTAGTCGAAACTCTCAAGAGCCTCATTTCGGACCCAAGAGCTGATCAAATATTGAGGCGCAGGCTGCTGATAATGATGCAAGACTGGGAGAGAGCTTATGGATCAGACCCCAAGATGATTGTCCCAGCTGGCCTATTCAAAAGCTGTGGAGGACGAACCAGACTGGATAAAATCTCTTCTACCTCCGCCAACCCGAAACCATCAACCCAGCCCTCTAGCGTCATCGGAGTCGAACGAAATTTGTCAATCCCAGAGCCAAACCCTTCGCTCTCTAAAGCTCAGTTCAAGATGCAAAAGAAGCAGGATAAAAAACGCAAAGAGAAATTCAAATCTTCACACATTGATCAGCGTTACCGGACCAAACTAGTCTTGCCCAGTTTGGCTTCTTCACTATTGGAATTCGACCTAAAAAAGGAAAGCCCAAGAATCTTACAAACTCTTGCTTCTGCTTCCCAAAGTGCCAACAAGTAGGTTTTACTCTATTCACTTGATCATTCATAATCATTCATTCTAATGACACAATATACATCTTTCTTGTCTCATTAGTTTGGTGAATCGTCTCCAATTGATTGGTGCCGATAAGGTTGCAAATGACCCCACACTCGAGGGCTTAGCGGCGAAAGTCAAGTCATCTCAAGCAACTTTGATAAGGTACATTCGGAATGGTGAGCAATCCTGGTTCTCTTTGGGCACCCCTAGCATTTGATTAAACAAGCTTCTTGTTCATGTTTCTCCAACGATAGTCTCCGAACACGACATAGAGGGGGAATATCTGGGCACCTTATTAAATACTAATGCTCAAATGGTAGCTGCACTAGAATTATACGATGAGCTACGTCAATCGAAACCTGAAGGCGGGCAAGCCGATCAACTGGCTGACCGACTTGAGAAGTCCAAGATCGCGACCCGACAACCTGGCAGCAGCTCCGAACCTAATTTATTTGATGACCTGAACTGCGCAGTGGATGACCCCGAAGAGCATCATCTGAGGTCCCCAGCGGATGATCTGTTGGGTCTCGATTTCAGTAACTCAGTTTCGCTTTCCGGCATGGACAACCTGCCTGCCCCGTTAGTCCCAAACCAGGTCGGCGGAGCCCAGGAGTCCCTGTCGAACTATGACCCGGGCACTCTTTCAGACTATTCGGACTTCGATGACTCCGGATCTTCGACTGATGAAACTACCGATGAGACTACCGGATCAACTGCATTCTCTCCTTCAACCAGTAACAACCCGTTTCATAAATACCTTGGTTCCCATCCTGACAATCCAAAGTCTCTCCCGGCTGATCTGGATCATAGGGAGCTTATGGATCCTTTCGCCGATCCCTTCGCCGACTCTGCTACTACCACTTCTAATACTCCTACAATTGCTCATACTAACCTGGTCACCTCTAGAGTCGTTTGAACTCACTACTCTTTTTTCCCTCTCATTTTTTTACTCCATCGCAACAGCATATATGCACGCTAACTGCAATTGTTTCACCGACAACATACCGTGACTCTTCTGATCTTGTTTCCTGTCTGTATTCATGCATCCCTCTTTCTCTTTCTCTCCCTCACTCTCTCTCGGCTCACAATACAAGCCTGCGTCCGATCGACGTGCCTCTCATCTCAATACATCATCATGTTCTTGCAACTTCATTCACATCTGCTGCTTCTATGAAATCACCTTCATTGTCTATTCTAACCCTTGCTTGATGTATCTTTCTTCAAGAATTTGTCCGTCTCTACACATTTAACCATCTCTTTTTTATACCTCTTTTTTTGGGCTAGGCATTGTATATTTTGGTTGGTTGATCTGCTTTATACATCCACATACTTCAATGCATGCTTTCTGTTTCTTTCTCTCATCAAATACATATATCCATCTTCTGCATTTTTTTTGGTCTTGGTCTTTGGGTGCTATGTTGAGGTTTCTAAACAGCTTTTTTGGAAAATTGCTTCTAAAGTGATCAAGAGTTTAAAAGCTAAACTTTGAGCGCTAATACGATTCGCATTTGTGCGGTCAAAGTTAAGGTTAGGCGCATCCGCATCAGTTGACTCAAGTTAACTGGATTAGCACTCGCATTGGGCCAGTTAAGTTAGGGCCCCGGACACCCCCGATATATGTGGGTAACGTAAATGTATGAATTTTTTGGAAAAAATTCCAAATGGTACACACGAAAGTGGTATGAATGGCCTGTTGGGCCCAAAATGATACACACGAAAATCGTACTCTATGTACGAATTTGGGCAGAAATCTTGTGAAATCCACTGAAAACCCGCTTCTCTGCGGGGGATTTTGGCACGAGCATACACACCAAAGGGGTATGAATGGGCTGGAAAAAGCCAGTCCCCGGTTGCCCCCGATGTATGAATTTATCCGAAAATCATGGTTTTTCGTTACCCACATTTATAGGCATTGTCCGGGGTCCAATTAAGTTGCCAATTTTGAGGCAACTTAACCGGTGCGGAAAGAGCATTGGTTCCGGTCAACACCAGGTCAAGTTAACCAAAAGTTTGATTTCAGGTTTACGACCACTAAATTTAATGGTCGTAACCTGGCCGGTTAAGGCACTCCACCGCAGCTCAAGGCTCAGATTTTTTGCTAGCTAACCTGATTTTGAGACCCCAATGTGGTTGCCATCTAGGCTAACCCAAGGTCTACTTAACCTTAACTGTGACTGCACAAATGTAAATGGTCTTGCTCCAAATCCTAATCCTGCAAGGACGTTAGTCTGATTGAGTCAAGCCCAATGTGGTTGACAACTAGAATAAGTTATCCCAGCTAGACCCGCAACCAATGCGGATGCTCTCAGTAGACCTTGGGTTAGGGGGGGGGGGGGGTCAGGTTAGCCTAGATGGCAACCACATTGGGGTCTCAAAATCAGGTTAGCTAGAAAAAAATCTGAGCCTTGAGCTGCGGTGGAGTGCCTTAACCGGTCAGGTTTATGACCGTTAAATCTAGCAGTTGTAAACCTGAATTTGAACTTTTGGTCAACTTGACCCAGTATTGAACCAATGCGCTTGCCACACCAGTTAAGTCACCTCAAAATCCACCTTGACACCGGCAATCTAACCAGCCCAATGTTTCAACAGATTGATACCACTAGTTGAATCTATTGGCATCAAATTCATTCAATGTAACATTTGATGTTTTTTTCAATCTATCTAGCATTTACCAAAATTATAACATGGTTCCAAGATGTTATCTCATCAAATGATGCTTCAACTTTAAGGATAAAGCATCATTTGCACAAGCATTTCAAACAAAAAATCCATTTCTCCTATAATGTTACAAGCTTGTTGCTTGAAAAAATAATCATTTTCCCTCAAGAATTTGGAGCCAGAAATCATACAAATCCATTCATTTTCTGGAATACCAATTGGCTGTCAAATTTCCAAGATACATGGAGTTTGAAAAATCTAGTGTGATTAATTCTAGTAGGCTTGGAGTGGCACAGCAGGGTTAGTTTTGTGATGTACAGCTAAAGAACAAATAGTGTGATTCAGTCAGATCTCTCTAGTTGGGTTGAAGTTTTTTGTGGGAGAAAGATTGTGACTTGCAATGGAAATATTCCTGGTGGTTGTTGATTGTTTATGCTGTGTGTAACAGCTGAACTTGGTCCAATTTGTGACTGCATAATGTATGAAAGTTTATTCATCTAGTCAACAGTGGGCCAATCCTGATGTGTGTATTGATATTGTACTGTAAAGTATTAGCTTTTCAATACCAATAGACACATTGGTATCAAAAACTGAGGCTAGCCTTGATACCAAAGTTGAAAGGCAAATTTGTATTGTTGATTTGAGATTCTATCAGTTGTGCATCTTGTTCTTGCAGTAAATGATTATCAAACTATAAAAAGATTCAATGGAATTGAATTTTCTTTAATAATGTTATGGTTTTCATGAAGGGTGAATTCCAGTAAGTTGGAAGTTTGGTTCTGCCTTTAGTGTTCAATGATTGAGTTTGGGTGATTTGACCCTTCTGTTCAGAACCGAAGGACATGCAGAGCAGGGTGAGCTGTTTGAGCTGCCAAAAAAATGGAAAATCAGCTGTATGAGAATGACATGCCAGTGAGGGAGCTGAGCCATGAGCATGGTGGGCTGGCAAAGCTGGTAGATGAGCTAGGTGAGCTGCCTTTTATAGTGAGTGTAAAAAAATCCCCAGGCCCTCAACCTCCTATCTGTTATTGGGATTTGAGCCCACAACATCACCATGCTTGTGTTTGGGGCTCTTCTGAAAACCACCATACTATAGAGTTTAGCACTGGAAGACTTCCCTTCATCATCTGCAGCCCCTACAGATCTTAATTTAGAAGTGGAAAAGCTAAATTTTTTAGCTTTTCAACTGCAAATAATCTCTGGCATCTGGCTCTACAGGGGGGCTTTAAATCAAAGGGAACTCATCCACTACATAAATTTTGAATTTTCTACAGTGCAAATCATCATCTTCAGAATCAGATGGGATTCATCTACAGTCACTGTGGCTACTTGCACAGTCACACAGACTTGCAGCCACGACCCACCTTTGGATTTGGGTGGGTTGCCAAGCTTAATTAAGACCCCTCCTGGGTGTGAAGTGCCCCCCTCTGTAGGAAGGAACTTATGAATTATCCATATTTTTTGGCCTGACAGGTTTTCAAAAATGGCATTTTTTGGGTTATGATTTCTTTTGCTCCAAGCTGTTGAAGTGTCAAACTAGGCACTGCTTGTTCTGCATTGCTAACACATCCTGACAGCATTGGAGGCAATACATACATCATGATCATTGTGATCTCACAAGCATACATCACCAAATGTATTCAACATTGGGAAATGCCACTACGGACAATTTGGTGTCACAACAAGCCGCTGCGACGTTGGAAATGCCACTACAGACAATTCGGTGTCACAAAAAGCCGCTGCAACTTCCTGTCACAGCAAAATGCTGCGACACCGCTGTTGCACAAAATGTTGCGGGAGCAGTTTTGCAACATTTTGCTGCGACAGGAGGTGGCAGCGGGATGTTGCAACAATGATTTTTATTGTGCATACTTAGCTCAACAGTTAGAGCATTACTCATGAATTCTGAGTTTCTGGGTTCAATTCCCACAGTACACAACCTTTCTTTCCACTTGTTCAATACAAGCAACCAATTTTGATGTTGGAGCATCCCCTACATTTCTCAGAATCCATGCTGTATTTCTACATTTTTTTTCATTTTTTTTTGTATTGCTAAGGAAGATTAATCCGTCATGTTTTTAGGTCAAGGAAGTAATGTGTGGATTAGCAGTGATGGGAGACCAGGAAAACATTATTTGTTGAGGATTTATAGGGCCAAAATTTAGCCAAAAGAGATGATGGATGATTGCCAAATTTGGTGAGGATAAAGGCATGATATTGGCCTTTCATTCCCCGTTTTTTATTCCCAAAAAGGTTGAGTATTGTAAGAGTTATTTGAGATCTCTGCCAAATTTGAAAAATGTGACACACCAAAAAACCCAGATAATTCGTAAGTCCCCTCCAACAGAGGGGGCCGCTTCGCGCCGGGGAGGGCACTTGGTTAAGTTTGGTGGTTCACGTGTCAAAGACCCTGCGGAAGGAAATAAATATATCAAACCTCATTTGTAAAAATCCATAAGAAAAAGCTTGGGACAAAGTTGATTTGAATTTCTTCTGATTATGGGAAGTATAATCATAACCTGTTTAAGGAACTAAGTTGTTCTTGAACATTCATTTTTCTTTCTTCCTTGTTTGACTGTTTTTCTTGCACACATTGTTGTGCTTGATGTCTGATCTTCGCTTTCTTGATGTCCTTCATCTCTTTGCGCTGAACACAAATTGATTGTGCTTCAGTTCAAGCTGTATTAATGTCTAATGTACATAATTCTTTATTCACATCATTCTCCATATTTACACTTCCGTCATCTTGAACAGATGTTATACTTCGTGTGGACGCAATTGGTCTAACAACCACCTGAGTAAGTAAAGCACTTCCATTGGGATAGACTACATAAATAGCTACTACAAACTCTGAGTATTTAACTGTTTTCTCTTTACAGGGATTACATCCAAGAAAGTGAACTTTGTCGCCCAAGAGAATGAACCTGGAGAGCTGTCTGGACTCTACAAATTGACCACTACATACTCCGATTTCGCTTGCCAACGAAGTTTATGACAGCACAACGTCGAACAGCTGGTAAACTCCCAATGTCGATTTCTCGGAGTTGGATTGAACGAGATGGTGATCTTGGCCGGATTTACATCCGAAAACGGTTGCCAGTTATAACAAAATCCTTTACCAGCTCAGCAGAGCAATTTTCAAGTCAAGGTGCAAGTCTCCAGCTCTGAAAGCTTGGCAAACTACATCAATTGTGGCTCGTTATCGTACAGGAAAGTGAACGCGAAGGTAACAATTGCGCTGCCAAGAAAGGCGCGGGTCATCGAACTATCGACCAGGCTCGCCAACAGGCAGTGTTGAATGCAGGAAAGGCTTTTTTAAGTTGATAAGTAAGAGCGGGAAAGCTGACAGTGTGGAAATCATGAGACTGTTGCAGTGGCCCAACCAGCGCAACCAAAATGCGGTTAGAGAAACGCGTATGCCAGAGTCGACAAGATGATGAATAACGGCTTCAATTTCTTCGCTTGGGAATGCTCAGCTAAGAGGGGGGGCCTACCAGTGACATCAGTGTTTGGCGAAGAAGCCTCCTGGTGGATTGAGCAGGATAACGTCTTAAGAGTTGTATGACGTGGTGGGACGCGACAAGCCGATAGGTCTGGCGAAGGAAAGCGAAGCTCAATAAATGGAGTCCCATTGAATCACTAGAACGAAGACCGTGTAGGCTCTCATGCCCCGTTGTACACGGGTTGACCATTTTCAGAATATTGAAACTTGCCGCTTTAAGATACGAAGACTCTTTGTTCTTGTGTATGGCAAGGGGGCGAAATTCGGGGAAACGGATTGTCAAATGGATTGAATTGAAAAGCTAAGAACTTCAGAGAATCTCCCATTACTCAAAATTAACCATGAAGGAGAAAGAAACAGTATTCAAATGTGTAAAAAAGTGCGAAAGTAGAAGAATCCTCTTAGAGGGCGAAGGCAACAGCACCGGCCGTCAAGAGACCGACGAGGGAGAAGGAGTTGCTCATGATGTTACCGCTGCTGTCCTGTGATCGTAATAAAAAGTATGTGTGAGTGGGAGTAAACTTGGAGTTGGAGTTTAGTTTAAACTTACAGTGCTGTTGTCAGCTGGAGCAGAGGCGTTACCACCTGGGGCAGGGACGGTGCCGACAGGGGAGACAGCGCCTCCAGGGGCAGGGGGGCCACTTGAGGCGTTACCACCGGCGGGAGAGGGGACAGCTCCTGGAGCTGGGACGGGGGCTAAGCCACCTGCGGCAGGAGCAGCGCACGATGCTGGGAAACAGTGGAACGATAACCAGAGTCAGCCAGGGAAACCAAGCGTTGGGCTGTCGAAATTGGCTTACGGGTAGGGGGGCACATGCATTGTCCGGATGACATGTCTCCAGGAACAGGGGCGCCGGCACCGCTTGAGGGTAGACCGGATTCGGCTGCTGGAGTAACAAGACTAGTAGGGTTGCTACCAGTAGCGTCGGTGGAGTTGTTCTGAAAGAGGGGGTTCCATGGGTGAGGGAAGTCAGCGCGGTTATGGGAAAAGTGGATAAGGCTTCACTTACACCACCAGTGGCCGGGGTGGTGCTGTTGGCAGGGCCAGCTTGAGCGGCTCCGCCACCGGTTTGGTTGGCAGGGTTGGCTCCAGTGGGGCCAGCGCCGGGAGCAGCAGTAGGAGGGGCCATTTCCATTCCCTGAAGGAAAGTAGACACTCGATGTGAGCAACATTTGTGAATTTGGGAATTAGGATGATGCTTGACTAACAGCAGCTGGGTGATGCATGGAGGTGGAGACGGCGGCTTGAGCGGCGGCGGCGATCAAAACAATGACTTTGCTAGTGAAAAGCATGTTGGCGGTGGATTGATAGCTGGGGAGAAAACTGGGTGAGTAAATTTCTTGGCAGACGAGGGGGAAGCTGAGATACGTACTTTGTGTTACAACGGAGGCTTTACCTGTTAGGCTCACACAGCCTTTGTTTAAGGTGCAGCAGTCTTTTGAGAGAGTTCTCCCACAGTTGAAGAAACTTTCGATTTCGATGATGCAAGACTGCAACTGCCAACCGCAGCGTTGAACGACCGTGAGGGAGGTTGTATTTGCAATCACCGTTCTTGCCGTGGTGGAGTTGCTCAAAAAATGTGCGAATGTGTGATGTGGGGACCGGGCCCAGCTCCAGGCTTCCCTGGGATGGACTCAAGCTGTCGTTGAATTGCAGGTTATGGCAAATCTGTGTTGTAATTTGATCGTGATGCACCTTCTTTACGTTCCCTTTATTCTACGTCATGTGTCATGGGAGGCGGTTGGTTTTTGCCCGCACCAATGCAGTCACAGTGACACGCCCATGAAATATGTATTCTGGACGGGGACCACTCTGCTTGAATGCTGGCACCGGTGAATGCTGGCCGATACACATCAGTGATCTCCCTCTCGTGGGGACAGTGGGGACCAGACGGTGCTGCAACAATCCTGTTGTGACTGAGAAGAGTGTATGTATGTACCTTAGCTTGAGGTACACGCTTAAGGTCCTTAAGCGTATTTCAAGAGAGCAAAAGTAAGACTGCGATCATGCGAGAAACCCAGATACACATACTTCCATAACCTTCTATCAAAGGTTTGTCTACTTGAAATACTCCTCAACACCCCTCCCCTCTAATCCTCCACTCCTTCACACCAATATAAAAGAATATTTACATATTGTCTTTTCGGAAAATCTCGGACATTCCGATCCACAAGTACACAATGGAATCCCATATTTGTATTTTTTATTTTTTATTTTTGGTTTTTCCTTTTAGTCCTGCTAACAAAGGTGAGAGTTTGGCCCGTGAGAATTTCTTTAGGTTTGCCATCAGACCATTTTTTTTTGCCCCAACCCTTCCATACCCTCAAAAAAGTTTTCTACCTTCTCCAACCAGCCCGTCCCACAGTTCTCCGACCAGACCAGCTCAGGATGCCCTCATCCTCTTTTTTCTCCCTCATAATATAACCATTCCGGCATGATCATCTCACAAGAATATTGAAACTCCACCTCGTCGCCACTCTCCTCTGGATCCTCCTCACTCAATGGTGCTTCGGTAGCAGTCTCATCGAAAGACTCCTCATCCTCTCCGGCGCTAAATGTCTTCCCATCTCTCCTCGCTCGATCAACCCACCCAACTCGATAACGCATATTGTCAACAACGATGGGGTAAACGACTTGATGGTCTAGACCAGGTACGCGAAACTTATTTCACACTCAACCTCAGTCAGTCGGACTGATACATACTCTGTTGCTCAGGCTGTGATATCGAGCGTGAAGCCTTATCTCGGTTTGTCTTCTTGGTCTCCTCCACTTGATTGTTTCATGATAACTCGATGTGCTATGTCTATCAGTCTCCTCTCTGGCTACTTGGTGTGCCTTGTCTCTTGGTCGGTCTTCTCCATTGTACTCTGTCTGCTCAGCCAGCTCAGTCTGTACTTTGTCTCTCGGTCTTCTCTCCTTCTACTCGGTGTTCTGTCTCCTCGGTATGATTTGTCTCCTCGGTATGATTTGTCTCTCGGTCTTATCCATGCAGGAAAGAGTCTTTCCTGCTCGGTCTTTCTGTGCCTGTCCAATCTTGTTCTCTGCCTGGTCGGTCTGCCTTGAGCCTTGCTGCAATTCATTGATAAATGAATGATCGGACTCGCCTTATATCATTTGATAGGACTTAGCAAAAATAACACTCAAGTAAGATGTGACTACTAACTTAGCCTTTTTAGGCCCCAAGAATCGAAGTGCAATGCTTGGAAAGTACTATTGTACAGACAGGACTTAACCAAAAAAAGTCGTGATGCTAACTTAGCCATGTTTGGCACCATCGAAAGTGAAATGCTCAGAAAGTACCGACTCAGGCCCGTTTGGGATTATGTTGATTTTGAGAAATCACAAACTATTCAATTGTATCGGACCGAGATAAGGAAACAGTAAGTGATAAAAAAACTGGATTGGACCGAGATAAGGAAACAGTAAGTGATAAAAAACAACATCATATTCGTTGAAGCAAGGTATGTGAAAAGACAACAGTGACTCCTAGTGAACTTCGGATAAAGCTCTGGGTATGATTCTGGATTCTGGAGCGACATTCGAATCGTTGCGATTGTTGTGCCAGCATTGTATCTTCGGAATATGTACCATCTTTGCTGGGGTTGTGTACAGGGAATAGAGGAAAAATGGGAAGGCGGATCAGCTGATTCAGGATTGGGTTGGATTGGGGATGGATGGAGGGAAAACAGAAGAGGGGAATCAGAAAACCCACATACAGATTATTCGACTGATCTTCCCCGGTCACTGGCTACCGCTGGAGACCAGGTAGAATGGTTGGAGGGCAGAAACTCGGGCCCTGGCAAAGACCCCATCCTCAATCCATACTGGATCATCGAGGACAAATCTTGAAGTCCAAGATTTCCCAAAAAGACAATATGTAGAATTGAGGACTTGCCCAAGCCTCTGCAGGCACCTCTGCCGAGGCAAGGGGTTTCCTATTGGTTCCAATTTGCTCAATTTAGACCCTGTGGAGATTCGAATGGTGATCCCTTCACCAATTTAGAACTTGAAATCCCAGATTCCAAATCTTATTTGGTGGGGACAACTCAATCTGGAAGAGTCTTTGCCACCAAATAAAGTTTAGAATCTAGGATTTTGCATTCCAGATTCACGACGGGAAGTCCTCCACTGTAAAAGATTGATGGAGAAACATAAATACCTTCAAGTGCCACTGCCTGTGAAATTCATTTGGATGCACTTGCCATCCAGCCACCACCACCTTCCCCAATGGATGACTTCCCTTCAATTTACATCCCCCCTGTAGAGCCAGATGCCAGAGCTTATTTGCAGCTGAAAAGCTAAAAATTTAGCTTTTCCGCTTCCAAATTATATGCAGGGGCTGCAGATGGCAAAGGGAAGTCTTCCAGTGGCCCAACCGTTGGGATCCATGGAACAACAAGCACATACTGAGAGGCTGTATGGAGCACATGGCCGTATGTTGTACAGCCTTGAAACAGATGAAAGACATACCTGTAGTGCCGTGTTCAAACAGATATCTGATTTTTTTTGTGTTTTCAAATCGGCCTTCCAGGTCAATTTGAAAAGCTTTTCAAAAAAAAAGCACAATATTTTATGAAAATAAATAAGCAATTCAAAACCTTCTCAAAAAATTCTCAAAAAGATGTAAATATTGTTTACAATTGCTGCCTGAGAGAAATGAGACAGCCAAATGATGACCGGACTATGCTGAGAAAAATAAAGGATCTTATTTTGACACAGGACTCACGAATTAAAAGATGAGGAGAACCAATAGTTGTTTTACTTTGACCATGCTATTGTTTATATCAATGAAGTACAAAGGATGGACTGGTGGTTGAGAAATTCAATATATAAACTGCTGATGGTTGCTTCTACTCTATTGCTTTGCATTTGAGTATTGTATGCCGTTTGAAGCTGAGGATACAACATAAAACACTTATTTTGTGGATGAGGAGCCAGTGTATTATGTGCTCCATGTCAACAGCATCTCAAGGATATTTGAGAGGAGTTGTCCACTTTGTCTGGGTGACCATTTGTCATTGCTTGAGTATTGGCATGAGTTCAAAGGCAATCCAGCACAAAATCTGTGTCAATTGATTTAGTGGCCTGAGTGATTGAAGTTGGTACATAGTGTGTGGAAATTTATTGAGAATTTTTGTAGACTATCACATCCTTATCAATGTGAACACCAACTTCATAGATTCTAGGAATGGCTGATTTGACTTGGGTTATGAAACTGAACAAATCATTGTTGTTGGACGGTATTAATGAGAATTTGTTCCATACCCAAGCTCAATTTGCAGATCCGGTGGAAGCAAAAATGGTTCATAATTGAACTCCATATTTTGGTGGTGTTGGACTAATTGTCATAACTTATGACATTGGAGTGGACTGAGGGATCCAGTTTTGAGGTAATTACAGTACAAACTTGGATTTTGTTGGCTATGCATAAGTTGCGTGTCCCTTTCATGAAAAACTCCATTAGTCCCTGAAATTCAAAGTTTTAACAACTCAAGTGTTCCACATCAAATAAATCTCCTGGGTCAGGAGTGGGATGGTGTCAATGACAGTTTTTAGGATCATAGGATTTATTTTTTCCATTTGATTGTCTCTGTTCTTGTTGGTAGAGGTTGTCTGGTTTTTTATATTGTGCATGCTCTTAATGTAGTGATTTTCAAGGTCTGATTGTTTCTTATTTAAGCTAGTAAATAAAGGGGAACATTGATTTTTACAAGGTGCAAGACCTTGTAAAAATATACATCACACCTACATATGTATAGTTTTACAAGGACTTTTCCCAAAATCCCACCTTGTAAATTAGACACTTTAAAACTAGTCACCCAGCTTAAAATGCTGAAATTTACAAGGCATTTCTTTACAATGTGTGCGCTTGTAAAAAAACCCCTTTGTAAAATTAGGGTTTTCCCCCAATCACATCATTTTTACAAGTTTAGATTTTCTGGGGCCAAACACTGCGTAAATGTCACAGTGTAAAATTCAACACAAGTTGCCATTTTAGATTCCAAGGTGTTACTTACAAAGTGTTCAAGAAAAATGAGAAATACCACATCCAAGAAGGAAAAACAAGATAGAATTCAGCCAGCCAGCTTACCCCTTATGCGGCTACTCCTCCTCCTCACCAAAACTGCCCCAACCTAATCAGCAGTTGTCTTGACTGCTGGTGTGGTGTCCAAACTCTCCAGTGTTTAACGCCCCGGCTGGCGCAACTTCAGAGTCAACTTAATCCCTGATTGAGTGAATTTTATTGGTGCCAATGACACTGCTTGTGAGATCTGAGATTTATCCATGATTTGTGGTTGAGTTGATGGAACTATCTCCTGTCGTAATGGTCCCTCCTGACTACTCTGCATAAGACAGAGAGGGTGCTTAGGATCTTTTCTGGGGGTTTGACTGCCCCTCGTTGGGAACCCACTTTCACTTTGACAGTTGTGGGTAAGAGTTCCTCCTCCTTGACGGGAGCAGCTACACCATTGAGGCTGGAGGGTTGTTCAGAAGATGAGCTGTCTACATCCTCATTGGCCGCCAGCTCCAGATCACATAATCCTTTGTTGGGTTTGTGATCCATTGGAACATTGTCCAGCGTTTGATGATGATCTGAATGACCCATCTCTCCAGACAATTCCAAAGGTTCACCTGGACCATTGTTGATCACTTGCTCTGGCTCTAGATCTGAGTTTTCCGCCTGTTCCACTTGCCTCCGCTTCAAGGTCAAGATTTTTGGCCGGAGCTGGTTCCTGGATCCCAGAAGGGATACCAAAAAAAGTTGAATGATGAACAAACGGGATTTCACCTTGAGGATTAGGGTGATCACATCTGATCTTTTGGATTTTTTGGAGCACGTACTCCTCTTCTGAAGCTGTCCATCCTGTCGAGTACAGAAGCCAGCTAGTTGAAGGGAGTTTTCTGCCCAAACTCGAGAGATCCTTGCTGACAAGTCGTGCTACACCGTTGTTCTGTTGATCGTCATGAAGCCAGATTCCCCTAATGCCTCCCTCGCCAGATCAAAGGACCGTACACCAATAGTGTGATCCATTCCAATACCCACGGGAGAACAAGGTGTATGCCACACCATGAACCTTTAGTATGAATGGCCAGTTGTTCAATGCCATAAACTCTTGCTTCTTGTGGTTGGCCATAATAGTGTCAATGTTAATCCTGAAAGCTCAAAATGAATATTGAATAAATGATAATGAATATTCAAACCACAGATGTTGAACTTAAGATTGAAAATTTAGATCTTAACTTCAGAACTCACTTCATCGCATCCATTCTATCATACCCTATCCCTTAATCACTCCGTCGACTGTTTCTAAACTGTTCATTCAGCTCCTCCACGCAAGACTCATTCAGACTTCGAAGATCCAGGAGGAGCTAGGCATCAACACAAGTGGAGGTGCAGCTCGACCTTTCATTTCTTCGAACTCTCAATCTAACTGACCAACTCAAATCAATTCTTTTGAACTCACACTCATTTTCTTTGTTTCTATTTTCTTATCTTCTCATTTCTTACTTTATCTTCCTCTTCATATTTAGGCTTGTTTGTTGTTCTGTTCCCATTCCTAACTTTCTTCTCAAAAGTCAGAAATCGAGTCATTGCTAGGACCTGAATCTCAAGCTGGTATATATTCAATTTCATTCTTATTTCATTTTCTTATTCATCTCTCTCATGTTATCTTTCTTATTGATCTTTTTCTTTCAGTTGTTTATTTCATATTAGCATTTGGTGTTAGCTACAATAAAGTCAAAAGATCTCAATTTACTACAAATAGTTGTGACATCTACATATAAGTAGAGGTGCTGTGGGGCCCCACCATCTTTGAACACCAGTCGGGAGGATTTTTCCATTACATGGTGGAGAGATTCCGGCCCTGCCGGACTGGTGGTGATAGCTACATCATCTTCATCGGTTAATTCCTCTAGAACGGGCATGTTTCCTTGGGTGGCCTTTCTTTTGGGTCGTTTTGTCGGCTTCGATTGTGTTTTGGGCTGGTTCTTGTGGAGTATAGGGCATTTGCAGGCCAGACCTGACTTGCCCACGAGTCTGGTGGTTGTCCAAAGATTGACAAGCTTGCTTACATCAAAATCAGCAATGTTGTTGGCCACAAAGCTTTGCTTGCTAACATTGATGACTGTTATCGACCGAGATTGTGATTGGGTTCTGTGAAACTAAAGAATAATTCTTAAGACAGTTGTTGATTAGCTAGGGTCAGCTTGGGGAGTTAGGAGGAGGGGCAGTGGCGGTTGAACCTGAGTGAAATGGTGAAACAGAAGAGAACAGGATGAGAAAAAAGAAAAAGAAAGGGAAGTCCGGGCAAGTACAAAACTGGATCACTAGTTACAAGGGTTTCACAGAGCAGTCACACAAACAGGCCAATAACACATTCTTCTTATTTCTCATAGGTTCTGTGGATTGAGCTCGCAAGTTGAACTTCAAATAATCCCTCCAAGGCCTTCTTTGAGTTGTGCTTTGGGTCCAGAAGCAGCTCGATGAAGTAATCACAAGAAAAAAAGGCCCCTGGCTCAAAATTGGCGCCTAGTTTCTTGTTTGCTATCTTCATCAGCTTGGTCTGACCATTGGTGAGGACTGTCCGGATGCACCCAGCCTGAGTGATGTTGTATGTGGTCCGTGAGTTGAAATGGCCTACAAAATTGTCAAACAAAGATTGCCCTTTGCCCTTTGTGTTCCGGAGCCACAAAGGAGTGTACAGAGCGAAAAGTGACTTGAGTGCGGCTGAAATCCAACACCGGCTTCTCAGGTGTGGTTCACTAGAGGCGGTGTAAGACTGGTATGTGGTGAATTGGCCTCAATTGACGTTCAGGGAATGCTTGGGCTTCCCTAGCTTCTTTTTTGTCTGGATGATTCCCAAAAGGCCGTTGGTTGTATCTGGAGGCTGGCCATCATTTTCAAACTTCCACTTGGTCAGCTTGGGACACATTCACTTGTTGTTTTGTTTGTGAACAGTATTTGACTGATATTCTTTTCATCACCGTGTTGTAGTTGTCCTCCAAGTACTTTGTTAAGGAATATAGCTCGACCATGCCCATGAGTAGGCACTTCTTACCTTCACTAATAGAAACAATGTGAATGAACTAAGCATAATGCCACATTGTGAGGTTGAGGAGAGGTATACCTGATCATGTAGTAAACACGGGGCATACTCTCGATTGCATTGGTTGTTTCAGGGAGCTCTGGATTGGCTTCAGGATCATTGGGGGAGTCCTCTTTCAATGGAGTTTGGCTAGGGAACAGGATTGCCCGGACATCAGCCATCGTCCACAAGTCCAGGCACCGCTTGGCTTTTGGAAAAAGCCGTCTCAACTTGTCTAGCTGCTTGTCGTGAGATTGACCATCTCCTTGGATCTTTTTGAGTAGATTTATACACCAAAGCTGAAATTCAGCCTGGGGTTTGTCATTAGTAATGATAAACAATGGGATCAAGACCACAGAAAGATTCTACCTCCATATTGGGTGAGATGATAGACCGGTTCCTCCAGACCCTAGTGACTTGAGCATGATGGGGGCAGTCTTTGACTTCTTGGAGAGCTTTGGCTTTGTCTGTTGTCCCGAAAACCTCCATGTAAGCCAAGACAAAACTGTCCTTCTGAGCCTTGGAGAAGTCCATGACTTTCCGGGCGAGTAATTCTCGGTCAAACTGAAAATCATAGGATTTCACAATATGCTTAAGGAGGGTGTTAAAGTGGATGTGGTAGTAGTTCATTGACAGCCCTTTTGTCACAGAACATCGATGTAGTGAGCAAATAACTGTTTTCAAAGAACCGGTAGGTGACATCAGAGATCAAACCACCTTGATATACTTCATTATGTTTGTCCTTCCCCAAAATTTGCATGGCCATCCATCTTGACTGGAAGGTGAAATACTTGCTTCCTTCAAGGAAGCTTGCTGAGATTACCAATAGCCCGCGTCTATAAAGCGCATTCCAAAAATGGTTGTCAAGAAACATTAGTAATGAAAAAAGAAAGGAAAAGATGTACCTGTTCCACTGGAACATGTCCAATATAAATTTATCGCCTACTCCCGCACCCAATTTCTCTGGCACAATGTTCAGCTCATGTAGAATCCTGTAGTATTGCAGCCAGTCTGTGTTGACAAATCTTTGGTGGATCCCAATGAAGCTGGTTGAGGGCTAATTGAGTGATTTGGACTCTCCAAACTTTTGGGGGAAGTAAACACATGTGGCGTGTGTAAAAATTACATATTGAATTTTACAAAGCAAAGAAATGAAAATCAAAATGGGCTTACCTTGAGCTTCATTGCCCCAGTTTTGGGATTCTGTTTGATCTGTTTCTTCGGTGTCTCCTTGGAGATCCAATCCGGCTTCTTGGATTCGGGCCATGGGTGCTGATGCAACCTGCGATGGCGAATAATTGCCCACCCGCTTTCAACATGTGTGTCTGCCCGACATGACATGTCCTTACAAGGAAGCCAAGAAACGACCCCAGGGCATTGACCAGCAGATCCTGGACATTTGGGTTTTCTGAGGCTACGAGTTAGTGTCTTGTACAGGAAAGTTAGACAAACTTTTCTAAGAATCTTTGGATGGCCCCTCTTCCTGTCATTGGTGAACCAGCCCATTTGCAGTTGGTCTTGTTGCAGACCATGGCACCAAGGAAATATATACATAAGACCTTCCACTTTTTGTCGGCACACATTTTGATCCCGGTTGTTTTGGTGAAGCCTACAGTCCCAAAAATTCTGTATGTTCATCTCAGGCGTCTTGACAATTGTAGTCAAGCCGTTTGGGTAGATAGGGTATTTCTTGACATCCAAGGTACATCCATGGTCGATATAGGTATGAAAAGAATCAAGATTGACCAGTAAACACCAGGCTTGGGAAGTGCTTTCTGGAGGTAGATTGGATTCCTGGTTGGCCGACAACGCTTCTTCCAATTGGGAGCTGGTTCTTCAGGTGAGGTGTTCATATTGGTGTGGATGGAGGGGACTAAGAGAAAGAATGAAGGATAGGATTGAGGATGGGGGATGGGTTTTCTGGGATAGATCTTGCTGGTGTGCTACGGTAGGTCTTGCAAAACTTTGCATGTAATAATCCTTATGTAGAGTTGTGGGTGCAATTTTGCATTTGCAAGGTTATGTGGGTGAGGAGTGTGTGAAATTCCATTTTCATTGCGCTGCCGGCAGGATTACAGTATCCCTTGTGACACCTTGTGAACAAGGTGTTGTGAATCTTATTTTTTTTCCAAATGAGGGTTTAATTTTACAGGGGTTTTTTTCATAAGGTTGGGATCTGGCCTGGTGTCAACTTGAGCTCAAATTCACATCCTTTAGTATCACGCTCGTAAACAGAATGAGGGTTGAACGCATACTTTTTTGTCATTGCCATGAATCACCAGTATTTTGGGCTCCAACTGAGTTATCACGAGTCAACCCTCAATCCCCACTTTGATCATACTTTATTGGGTCCAACTCCCACTTCCTTGGGTCCTATTCCCACTATCTTGGGTTCAATTCCCACTCCACTTAGGTCTCTAAATGACCTTAACCCTAACCCCTACCCCCTAAACCTAAACCTAACATCATGTAGCAAGGGGGGGTGTTGAGGTCACCTGTGTCAATCAAATTTCTTTGGTTCCAAACCGAAGAAAAACATGTCATTTTCTTCGGTTTGGAACCATATGGACTGCTGAGCTGGCTCTCAAAGCGGACTAGTCCTTCAAAAAAGAAATGGAGACAAAGTCTCCATACACCATGGGACCCAGAGGACGACCAATGGGTGCTCATTTGGATGGTCAGACTGACCGTCCAATCCTGGTGGGCGAGGCCTGTCCAATGGATGCAACTCAGTTGGAAAAGTCTTGGACGGTTCTGCCAAACCGTCCAATAATTGCCCATCAGACGGTTCATACACCATCCAAAAAGGGACAAAAGGAAAGACGGTTGTGGCGGTGGCTCAGGGCACGCAGGGCCTGGAGGCTGAAAAAACATGAGAGGACGAGTGTGTCTTGAACGCTCAACCGTGCTGGCTAACGGCCGGCTGATCCAAGCACTAACCGCTTGACACCAAACTTTTGGCTGAGATTACCTTTGAGATGTCAATAGCCCACGCTAAAGAAACGTGTCCACTGGACGGTTTGCTAGGTGTCCGCCGGACGCTTTTGCCAAAGCGCCCAGGGGACGTGTAAACCCCCCTCCTCCAGCTGGGTTCACACACATGTCACACACCCCTTTTAGTCTTCACTGCTGGATTCCTTTTCCTGGCTCTGCAGAGATCTGTTCCCTTCCATCTCTCTGAGCCAGGTGAGTTTCTATTTCTCTCTTTTCTAGATTGTACTGAGAGATCTGTTCCCTTCCATCTCTCTGAGCCAGCTCCCCATGTTTGGTCTTAGAAAAGTCTAGGCTCATCAGCCCGTCTACACTCATCTAGTGAAGGACATTAACAGTCCTTACAGGACGTTTTTTGAGAAAAGCAACCAATAGACACTTTTTCACAAAAGCATCCATTGGGCGCTTTGGCAAAAGCATCCGGTGGACACTGTCTCACAACAACCGTCCATTGGGTTCTTCGGCAAAAGCGTCCAGTGGACGCTTTTGGCATAATCCATCCATTGGTTGCTTTTGGGATTTCTCCCAAAGCGTCCCTTGAATGCATGTTGGAGAATAGCATCCACCGGACGCTATTGAAGTGTCCCTTGGAC
The DNA here is from genome assembly GCA_001624995.1 of Puccinia horiana. Lineage (NCBI taxonomy): Eukaryota > Fungi > Basidiomycota > Pucciniomycetes > Pucciniales > Pucciniaceae > Puccinia > Puccinia horiana. The sequence goes on from LWDY01000019.1 coordinate 203,467, forward strand.
GCTTTTTGTGAGAAAGCGTCCAAGGGATGAGGGGGGTTTGGAGAAACTCGCCCCATGGTGTAGTTCAACAGTATGCAGCTGGCTCCAAATCTGACCACCCATCAAGTTGTGGGTTTAATCCCCAAATGGGGGTTAGGGGGCAGGTTTAGGGATTATGGATTATGCAGCTCATCCAGATCAGATGCCAGCTCATCCAGCTCAAATGCCAGCTCAGCCAGCTCTAATGCCAGCTCATCCAGCTCAGTCAGCTCAAGTTCCAGCTCATCCAGCTCATCCAGCTCAAATTCCTGCTCATCCAGCTCAAATGCCAGCTCATCCAGCTCAATTTACTAAGGAGCTGTATGGCAGGAGGTGTGGCGTGCTAGTAAGCCAAATGCCATACTGTGGGGCCCATGCAAACCAAGGTGTACAAGCCGGGGGGTCATGGGTTCCTTCCAAAGTTAGGGGTGGTGAGCTGGACATGAGCTGAACTCATCCAGCTCACAGTCCCTTTGGTTCCAAACCAAAGATGCTGGTGATTTCTTCTTTGGTTTGTAACCAAAGAATTCAGTTGAAAAATCTCGTTGAGGTGTATGTTAGTGTGCTATCATGATGTATCACTCCTACTGATGAGTTGAACCATATCCACTACCACCCAACTACTCTGGCATCCACAAGCGTCTGTAGCCTAGTTGGTAAAGGCAGCCCTCTAGTATGTGTCTCAGAATTGCTGAGGTCATGGGTCTGAGTCCCATCAGACACATCTTACTTTTCACAGTCTCTACAGGATGTAACCATGGGAAACGTGAATGGCCAGGGAATGACAATGAGCCAAGGGGATTAGATGAGTATAGCGATTATGAACCAGGCGGCCTGTGTTGGCAAGCGGCGAAGCCTAGGAAAGTTGGTTCCGGACCGAGGTATCTTGCTACCCCCATGACTCGGTCATGGAGGTATCTTGCTACCCCCATGACTCGGTCATGGAGGTAGCTTGCTACCCCCATACCTCTCAAACTTAGGGAAGTTAGGTGAATTAGTCACGGTCCTGGGTCTCTTTGCAGAAAGCTCTCTGAATATATCTGGTCTCATGATCCCCCAGCTATTTACCCTCAACAGATAAAATGTAAATGTTACTGATGAAGTTCAAAATTATCACCCAACGTCTATCTCCGTGAGATTTTGAAAGTTGAGTGATCATGTTTTTTGGTTGCCCGCGCTTGGAAACAAACCAACTAGTTTTTGTTAGCTACATAAATATTGATGCCATCAGACTTCAATCGCCGCGAAGACAAGATAACACAAGCCCGAGCACTCCAAAAAGACAGGTGCGGTAAATCACCAGCGGGTCCGAAAAGTGATCACCTCGAATATCCACTTTTGAGGCATGTAATGGCTATGGCGTGTATGATCTAGCGATTGGGCTCCAAGAAGAAGAACATAGCCTCCGAACATGTAAATATTTTTTAGGCTATGTAATGAGTGTATGTCTTGCGAATGGGCTCAGAAATAGATGTGGTGTGACATTCGATTATAGAGGACTCGCGCAGTGATTCGTGAAACGAGTCATGATATGTTTGTTTCAACATGACCCTTTATCTACAAAAACGACACTGACGTTGCCAGGGTGTCGGATGCATCATCAGGGATCCCTTCGCTTGGACAGCTTGATTGCTTCAGTTCTTTTTCCTCGTGGCGGTAGATGCATGTACCTAGGGAAGTTGAGCATAATGAGACCTCAGGTTGACATTTGTCTCTTGGAAGTCACACAGAACAATGAGCATCTCGAAATCCAGTGTCGATTTTTCTGTCTCACTAGCTGCAACTGACCCACCTGGTCTCTACGTGATGCCCGAACTTGTCGAAGTCCCTCGCTTCAGAGGAATGCGCAATTTGGCGCCTCCGAAGGAGGGAGGGACTTGTGCCCAATACGAGCAGGCCCGCGTGTCGCCTTTGGGCATTTTGGTGGGACAGAGATTAGAATTGATGTACAAGTTGTACCTCACATCCTATCCGAAACGAGAGCCGACAAGATTTTAGAGGCTGGTATTGCCCATCACCTCATACCATGTTGAGCTTTCATTGTGAAAACTGAGCTCTCAGTTTCTTTTTGAAAGTGAGCAATTCCTAAAAAATAATGACGGTGAGGTCCAGTTGTATTAAGCAATCACCTGTGATTTGTACTTTTCTTTCCAAACTCAGGAGAACTCAAATTTCCTTATAAAAATTCCTATGCCGGCATTTTCCAATTATTCTATGTTATTTTTTGATAAAGATGTTGGCAATCTCCAGCTTGCATTTCTTCTCAACTCCTTACAAGCTGGAATTTTTGTGGTTTTTGGCGTAAAAAACCCCAAAGAAACCCGCAGGCGACACGCGGGCGGGTTCGGATTAGGCACAAGCCTCTCCCGCACTTTGCGATCGAGAGGCTGAATCAGCTCGCGTGATGCCACGATAGCACTTATTGATGATCACTTCGAGAATCAGCTTATCACTGCGGTTTCTGGCGCCAAGGGTCAACGTACCATCAAGTCTATCATGACGAAATTTTGAGCCTGGTCTGGTTGCCAGGGTCTATATCGTCCCAGGGCGTGTCACTTGCTAACTTCGCCGAAACGACTTTGGCTTACCACAGTTGTATATAAATGCCTGATCAACTCTCCGCCAGTTGCATTTCACCCCATCCTTCCACATCCACCCGCAACCTTCAACCACCACCCTCTACCAGTGTAAATAAATCGATCGTCCTTCCCACTTCCCTTCAAAATGCTTTTCAATCAAATAGGATTCCTTGTCTTGGTGTCCACTGCTGCCACCGTCCTGGCTGCTGACCCACTAAGTACAATATTCCTATCCTTGAGATCCTGCTTGAATTTCAATCCCAAACTTACCGCGCTTCGTGCCTGCTTTTAGCTGCTGACAAAACAATCTCCACTGCGCCACCCTCTGGCACGCCTGCTCCGCCTCCCACCAAGGTACAAATCAGGTTGAACTGAATCAATGACATGGCTTACTGACACACCAATCCCTCCGGACTGATTTGCAGCCCGCTGGATCACTAGCCACAAATACCCCCATGGATCTCAGTAAGGGAACTGACGCTACTGGCGCTCAATGCACGTGCCCCCCACCCGCTGCTACGCCAGCAAATGACCGTAAGCTTGCGAGATCCAGCCTGACAACAGTACATCCCACTTTCCTCATACTGACCGCATGGAATTACTTCCTTTTTTCTAATAGCTGTCAAGAGCCCTAAGGAATCGAATGATTCCACTAAGCCCCCATCCCCAGAGGAAAAAGATAGTGTGAGTCGTGCACCACTCGATCTACATCTCATATTAACCGATCAGCTCATCCGCCACGCGCGTATCTCTTCTTTCATCACAGGCTGCCGCAAGCATGACCGGATTGCTCTCACAACAAAGCCAACTCAGCAAGCTGGGAACAAGTCTCCTCACGGTACTTGCTGCGATTTATGTGTAGGAAATTCGCTAGCTGTCTCTTCTGTCTTTCGTCTTCTTCTCTTCGCCCTAGAAATACTCTGTTTGATCTCTTTCTCAAAAAGCATATGCAACTTGTATTTTTTCACCAAACCTTGTATCAAAGAGCCACTAGAGCTTTATTCCTGTTCCAAATCAAAGAACACCCACTGTCAATTCGAAAAACCAAAAACATCAACTTTCCTTGAATTTGATTTCACTATACAATTCAACCTTCTTTGAGCCGACAAAATGTTGGCCATGTGCAATTGCTCCCAAACGCAACTACGTCTAAACTACTCACTAAATTTAGACTTGAATCAAGTGATTACACAATGCATATCTGGAGGTTCTATTCCTTCAATGAATCCCATTTTTTTATCCATGAAAAATGACGGAACACGTGGTTGCCAATTTCCATTTTTTTTGTAATAACCTCGATAAAAACTTCCTCCTGGTTTGATGGTTTGCACTGGGTGTTTGTGAGGCTTGACAGTGTTAATACTCAGTGCACTCATAACTTTTTATGGTGAATTTACAATGGAGTTCTTTTACAAGTCTTAATTTGGCTTCCTGTAAGCCGGATTCATGAACCTGATCTAGTTGTTCTACATAACATTTGGTCAGATTTGGTCCCAGTGTCTTTGAGGATTCTATGGGTTTCATTTATTCGGCGATCCTCCCGCCATCCAAATTGTATGTAGTAGCTCGTGTGGGAGTCCTTGTTCGATATTTTGTAAACGCTCTGCTGGTCGTGTTGCCAGTTGCTCTACTGGCATATGGAAGATGGTGAGTTTCACTCCATAGCGATGTGCATGGTTTTGTCATGGCAGCAATATGTATTCAGTTGTCGTCCTGGTCGACGTCGTCCCGGCCTGTGGGTACTCAGCGTCGCCGTGTTGACGTGTCACGGGTCTTGAGCCGGCCAAAATTCAGGCTACAAGAAGCAGCGGCCCAAAGCAGAACCAGACCGAACAACAACCATCTACTTCTTGGCGATGGGCACTTCCAAAGCAAGTCGAACGAGGACTCAGCGTCAGCAGCCCTCGTCGAGGGACTCGATCCTCAAACTCGGCTTGCTCTCTCTCATCAGTACCGCCGCCATCATCAACACCGTCCAAGCCTCCGCGGACGCACATCGCAGAGATGATATCTCCTTCAGAGGCCCCGTACCCGAAGACCTTCGCGTGGCCCATTGGGACTTCTCTGGATCTGCGTTAGTCACTACTTCGGTTTTATTTAGAGGAATTACAAAAACTGGCCCAATTTATTAATCTGTTTCTTTTTTTAGCCACCGAATTCCTTCCGCAAAAGATTTTGTTCGACTAATTTCTCCTTTCCCATTGGCTTACGGGGCTATGTTTACTGAACAGCCAATCCCATTCGATCAGTGGTCGGTCGGTAAGTAATTGCTTTTTTCTCATTTGACAGGCCGAGCTATTCCAACACTTCAATTGTTTATTTATTCATTTTAGAAATTGCATTTCGGATTCACGGTAGTTTTAGCGATGTCCACCATGGTCATCACAATGAAACTCATTCATCCGAGGATGATGGCGAGTTCACCGGCAAAGGTGGAAGAGGTATTGCCTTTTGGTATTCAAAAGTTTGTACTATTTTCTTAACATTTGAAATTGGAAAACTATCATTAATCTGCACATTTCAAATTTTCATTATTTTGCTCAAAGCTACCTAATCCAACACCCGTCGTTGTATCTGCCAATCCCAAAAAACACGTTGTTCCGCGCCCCCCATTGACGGTAGACCAATTCCCGGACCCAGTGGACGAATCGGTATCATTCTTTGGCGGCCCAACGAGCTTCAATGGATTAGCAGTGGTGATTGACAATCAGCCATCTACACCCTTAACAAGGCGGTCCGATCGCAAGCATTGGGGACCAGATGAGGGTGGCATTGGCGCGGAAGAATGGTCCGTCGTCAGCGGGGTGATTGACGACGGGAAAGGCCATAACAAATGGATCGAGGACCGTCAGCGGAGTGAATTGGATGATGAAGAGGAAGCTGCCTACCTTGTCTGTTATCAACTTTTCCTCTTTGATTTTACAGATTAAACCAAACAAGCAAGAGAAAACCCCAATCAAGAGGATGATTTTGTGCTGACTACTCAACTTCGAATTGTTGTCCTTTTTTAGAATCATACTATCGGTGATTGCCAAGTTGCACTCCGCAATGCAGCTGGTGTGGTATGGATGAAAGTTACTTATGTCGGCCACCAGCTCAAGGTGAGTGAATTGAACCGATACTGTTTCACACCAGTCCTATCTTTGAACTACAATACTGAAACATTCTTTGCAGGTTTCCTTAGATATTTCTCCCCACAACACTCTTTCGGGAGAGAGCCGCCACTACCAACGAGAGTGCTTCTCTGCCAAAGACATTAAACTGCCTAAGGGATATCACATGGGATTAACTGGCCTGGCGAGCCCTAGTGACGAGGCTGACAACGTTGACATATATGCAATTGAAGTCAAAGAGATCAAAGGTAAAGCCAAGTCGGAGGAAGAAGTCATTGAACACTACCAAGAGGAGCACGTTGCTGCTGATGATGTCAAATTAGAAGGTACAGGCAAGGCCAGAGACGTCAGTGTATCCTTTCACTCGACCCAAAGCATCGATGTAACACTGAGATCATTCCTTTCAATTGCTATTCAAATTTCTACGGTACACGTGTACATCGTCGATCAGGCAAACAACGTGAGTCGTTGTTCCCCAGATTTGCAGCGAGCGAAAAAAATGACATCGAAATTTCGCTCTGCAGTTGGCATTCGAAGCGTTGAACTCACAAAGGGATTGGGCGCAAGCTATCAAGCAAATGTCACACAAGTTGGATAACTTACACAGCCGACCCTCCCAGCTCAACAAGCAGGGCGAACAGGCCACCGAGCCCGTTTCAAGCGGTAGTAATGAGGCCGATCACCAACTTGAAGCTATTAATACCAAGCTGGATACCATTCTTCACAAGCTTGATAAGCTCCCTGCCCCAGGGGGTCCTGGGACATCAGAGGTGTGTTGACTTTCTATTTCTTTAACGAGCCCTTGCTAGATTTCTGGTTTCTGAATCGGCTGATTTCCTCCGATGTCTCTCATCGCCCTGTTTATCTACCTTGATGATGTGATAAAAAGAAATTTGAGTTGATACAAAAGATCTTCGATTTGGAGGAGCAATCTAATCGACATGAGATGTTCTTGTCGGAACAAATCGAAGAATTGAGACATTTGATTCTCAATCCGCCGCCGCCCAGTTACAAAGAAGACCACCACTTCAAGCCCCTCGAACATCACCACGATGATGCTACAGATTCATCATCGTCGGCTGATCATCCGCCAACCCCCTTCGCCGAGCAATTCCAACATGAACGGACTTTCAACCAACACAAGAAAGAGAAAATGACGATGTTACAGTTCCTGGGTTACTCGGCTGGGGTGATCGTCGTGCTCTTTGGGATCTTCAAGGCAATCCAAATGATCATCAAGTCCCGAAAATCGAATAACTTCGGGAGCGATGAAGGCAGCTACTTCCTAAATACTACGGCCCCTGGTCATAGCAACAGCGCCCTATCCATGACGATGGATACTTTTGGCTTCAGACAGCGTAGTAAAAAGATGATTTGATCGCTTGACTACGTTTTCATTTTATCTTCCGTTTCCTCATACACTAGTCTTGTAGATCGGCAGCCCTTGGATTCATTTCAAAATGTACATAAGTGGTGAGCGCGGATTCATTCGTAGTGCGTTCGCTGGATGGTTTCATTGAAAGAAATCAAAGAAAATGATACAGCAGAAAGGCATCGGTCTTCTCCCACCCGACCACAAGGTGATGCCTTCGGCTTTCTCCCATCATTTTATTTACTTTCTAATATCCTCTTTTTGATCATTTGATTGTCTGTGTCTTTTCTTTATTTCTCTCTCTCTCTCCCTTTCTCTCTCTCTCTCTTCATCGTCACTCCTATTCTCTCTATTCCTCGTATCCATCGCTATCTTTCTATTTACATTTGTTCCCCAGATTCACTTCATGATACCCATAGAAAATCTAAACACAATATAAAGCAAATTCTACATCTGATTTTAAAACTCTTCCTAAAAATTTCGCAAATTAAGCATGGGAAATACATGTGTGTCTAACAGTGTGCCTCCTCGAGCCGCAAAGTGACCTCCGTACTTTGTCTGTAGTCGGGGAATTATTAGATCTGGAACCCCGCCTGATGTGAGAACTCCTTTTGGGATGGGATGGCAGTCCTGTGAGGGGGAAATAACAGAGGTAATATTTCAGGTATGTATGAAGCTATTACAACTGATAAGGGTGGTTTGAAAGACCTGCCCCTCTATGTACTACACAAGAGCTAACACAACAAAATTATTTATTTATTGTGGCAGACTTATTGATAGAGAAAACTATGTGTAGCAGTCTCTAATCGGACTTAGATCAACTTTTACCACTGGATCTTGCGACAACTCTGTGAGTGGATGATAAGAGATAAAGATGAGATGAGACAGATGGAAGACGGATGGAGTGAAGATTTATTTATATATTGGAATGAGTTGGATGATGATACTGATAAGGGAAATAGATAAGATGAGTTATTTTTTATAATGTTTTATATGTTTTATAGAGAGGACTAAGGAGATAGTTGATGATATAAATGTGAACTATTCAGGATTTTATGTCCCCTTCCTTAACCTTTAGTCCAGAGACACCTGCAGTAATCGTGGGATTCCTTGAACTTATAAAGGTATGAAAAGCTTGAATGGACTGCCCAATTGAGAATCACACTGCTTGGATAAAGGTAAGTGTGTTCGTGACTACTACTAGCTAATGTATTTTTGTGTTGATGGTTTAATAAGTATCTGGTGTGATGGATGCATGATTACCTAGACAACTGGATGAATGGCTGGTGAGTAGTGCCTTCTCTGTTGTGTGGGGAGTGTTGAGAAGGGAAAGAGGCCCTCCTTTTATAGTAAAATCTGAGGCATTTTTGCTGGTGTGAGTTGAACCATGAATTCTGATTGGTCAGGATGTGCTGGCTGAACCATGCATGCTGATTGGTCAGAGCTTGATGATAATATTTGTGAACTGAACCGTGCATTGTGATTGGTCAGAACTTAATGACTGAAAATGTGTGATCTGAACCGTGAATTGTGATTGGTCAGAACTTGATGACTGAAAATGTGTGATCTGAACCATGAATTGTGATTGGTCAGACCTCAATGACTGAGAATGTGTGATCTGAACCCACGAGTTGTGATTGGTCAGAAATTGAGGACTAAAATATGAGAGGTGAACTGTGAGCTTTGATTGATCAGAACTTGATGGCTGAATACTGTATTCTGATTGGTTGTGACTTTGTGACTGAATCCTGTATCCTGATTTGTTGAAGCTAATTATGTACTTAAATTGACTATCAACTATGTATTTAGACTATTTATTATGTATTTGAACTATGGTTTTTGTACTTAGACTATGTGATATGAGATAATAAGTGCTTTAAATATCAATATGTATGACATTTGATACTTGAACTGATTTGGACCAACACACCAGAGGGCTCTCCTAGCCAAGCCTCTTGAACTTTGGGGTATCTGGACCCCCACCTAGAGGGCTCTCCATAGGAGACCTCCTTTGGAGGCTTGCTCCATGAGGGGCACTTGCACCAGCCCAGGTTACCAGGCCCTCCAATTGAGGGACTTGTGTTAAGTTAGGTTGTGAGTGTCGCTGTGATGGGGACCATAAGGATTGAGGCAAAAGGCCCAGTTCTGCTTATGGGCACCCAAAACAGAACGCTGTCAAAGAATTTAGATTTGAGAACTTATTGCCAGAAAAGAGCCAGAAAGGACTGCAAAAAAAAGTGATCCAAAGATGAGAAATATGAGAAGAGAGGAGAGAAGAAAGAAGAAACAGCCAACAGTTTTGAAGACAGGTAGTGAAAGAGATGAGACCAAGAATTGAGGTGACAGAGGGAATGAAAAGAAGGAAGAGACTGAATAAAAGGAGGATTAGTTGATATGTTGATGTTTTATATGAGTTGAAAAGTCTCACCAGTCAGAAGTTGGATTCAAGTTGTAATAAGTTTGGGATGGGATTGATTGAGATGAAAGGAGAAGAAGAAGAGAATGAGAAATAGGAAGACAAGTAAATTGGGAAGGAGAATGATGAATGATGAGAAGTTGAGAGTGAGTTGAGTTTGATTTTGAGTGGTTTGAGGTTGATGGTTGATTGGAAAGCAATTTGATGGGCAAAGATTGAGAAGGTTCAGTTTGACTAGGTGGAGTGCAAGCCACATTTGAGTGAAACCTAAATGACATGGGTGTCAGAACTGGTAGAGGAATTTTAACAAATACAATCAGCTTACATGCACAATGGTTTCTTAGATGTATTTGGCCCATTTTTTTGTGATAGCTTAATACAAACTTAAAGAGAAACAACAAGTATAATGAGGACAAAAAAGAAAGAGGAGCAAGGAAAGAAAAAGGACGACAAAGAACAATGGTAAATCTCTTGATGTGTTTCAAAGAGAACAGCGCTTTGATGAGTTTGATTGACTGAAGTTTGATGTCGAGTTGAGGGAACACAATCAATTTCTTTGAGGTTTGATGATTGTAAAAATAATAGTGATTGGAGTGATGCATGGAGGCTACTTGAGGTTCCCTGAGGAAAAGGAAAGGAGGAAAGAGTCGAGTGAATTTATAGAGGAGAGTGGTGATACGGAAAAGAAGAGCAGCAGGGATATGGGAAGAACCGGGGATACATGCAACGGTGGGCCCGTGACACTAACCGTAGCGGTAGCGTAATTCTGCTAACAGCTAACAAGTTTTTGTTGGCTGTTAGCGGGTTTTTGCTAACACTACACACCCTAGCGTCAAAAAGGCCATTGCTACGCTGTGTTACGTCTTTTTTTAGCGGAAAAACCAGCTAATAATGCCTGTAACACTGCGTAGCGGCGCTAGAAAAGCCGCTAATGCTACACCGTTTTCAGGCAGAAAAAGTGACTGCTATGCTGTGCTTTTTTACAAAAAAGCGCAGTGGCCCAGTGCTGATGCAAGTGTTGATTTGGGTGATCTGCGGGATCTGCAGAGGACAAATTGAGGTTAGAGGAATGTTATCATGAGTTAAGTTCAACATTTTTGTCATAACTCAATCTCAACCACCCCACTTCAATTCATACTTACTGGTGAAACTGTACAGAATAAGGTCTGGAAAATCAACCTGAAAAAAGCCAAATCACAAACAGACCTTTTAAAATTTGGACAAAAATAAATTCACTTATTGCAAATTTTCCAACAGGTAATTTGATAATTGTTTAGAGAAATCAGAGAGATTAGAGATGACAGATTGTCATTTGAGAAGAATGACAATAGATGAAAATTTTTGGAACACAAATATCCTGGTGAATTGAGTGGGCAGAAAAACAAAGCTCAAATTTGTATTTCAATTGAATTCCAGTGCAAAATTGATTTTGTGACTCATCAATGTCCCACTCCGTATTGAAAAGATATGATAGTCTAGTTTTTCAATATCTCAATCTGTCATCTTGTATTTTTCTGGTCTCCTTCAACAGTTATTAAACCTGTTGGAAAATATGCAATACGTAATTTTTTCTTCTCCTTCAAATTTTAAAATGTTTTCTTTTGTGCACTCATTTTCCATCATTTCACCACGAAATATAATTTGAAGTGGGGTGGTTGAGATTGAGGAGAGAAAGACAATGTGCAAAATACATCTGATAATCCACTGCGGCTTTACCCACCAGCTGCTTTTGAAAGTTCTGCTTGATGACCCCGTCAGCTGTCAGCCTGGCAGGTGGGCAGCAGGGCTGCAAAGAATTCATCATAGAGATGTAGCAGCATCAAATCTTGTTGGATGCTGTTGGAAAAGGGGGCCACGACCCACATGTAAACGACCCGTGATAGGCATAGCCTTGACCCTTAAAAGGCGGTGATTATCAATCACTGCTTTTTCGGATAGTCAAAGCTGAAGATTGACACTTCAATGTTACATGTGGATGTTAGCTTTTTGCATCGAAACGCTTCCACCCTTTTAAATACAATGGTCATGGCATGTGGGGATAGAATGAAACTTGAATCTAGATTCCAAATGTATGCAAGCATATTAAAGCTCGAGAGGGACGAAGAAAGAAGGAAGAAATGAACGTTAGATTGAGAAAGGGAAAATGAGTCTTGGATGCAGCGCCTTACATTTCCTTATAACCAGAAGACAAGAAATATTTTAGAATAACAAGTGAGGGAAGTGTAATGTTCATAGCTCTTGACACGAAGGGAGATGCTTAATACAGTCGTCCGGTAATCTTTGGTTATGCCAAGCAACTCGACTACATAGATATCGAAAAACTCCTGTTGAATACACTTGCATGCAGAAGAGAGACGTTATTGAAAAGACTCACCAATTGTAACACAGCGGCTCAACCGATTCCTGTTTTGATAGAATTTGCGAAACAAATTCGCTTTCTCCACCGGGGTAATCGGTAGGCCAATATCGCGGACCGACCAGACGAAAATTACTACCGAAGACTTCACTCGAGAACACAAAGGCCCCATTGTCTACTGGGAATGGTCGGTTGTCTTTGGGAGCTTGACGCCAGGTGATGAATTCAAGAGTGACTGGATCATACTCTGGTCCCTCCCAGCCGCGGGGCCCCAGATTTCCCATTGGCCATACACCCAAGGTTTTTACGCGCCAGGCTATGTCAAACACCTCGCTCAATACTTTTCCGTCGTCATCGATCGACAAAATTGGCCCGTGTCCAAGTACTGAGCGCGACAACCGATGAATGAGAGCGTACGCAGAATTCTGTTGTGCATTCCCATGGTGCCGAGTGGGTCCGTAAGCGTAGTAAATGAAGGGTATTCCGCTCTGAGAGAGAACCTGTTGTATGTCCCCAGCAATTGTCTCACCGTCTTCAATCAAAATCCAAACCAGCTGTCGTGGGCCAGTGCCCCATTCCTTCTCTGTCTCTTCGAGGTACTTTCCGCCCCGCCTAGTGACCGTTGCGAGATGATCTCGGATAGCCTTTGCGTGGCGACGAAAGTAGTCAGGCCTCAGGCCACCAGTCTTACCGAGTGCACTTGTCTTGGTGAAAATGTACTCAGTCGGCAGGCCAACTTGGAGGGTATTCACCCGAACGCTAATCGTCGCATTCAAGAAGGAAGAACCGGGCGCACTATGGTCAAGTAGTGTTAGTGCAGGTTCGGAGGCCATGAGCACATGTTGACAGTAAATATCTCGAATTGACGACTAAGCTTGTTGAAAATAGTTGGGATGGGAATGGCAAGGATATCAGATTCCGACACACAAGCCCACCTCAATCAAACACGCGACTCACCCAGATTTGGGTTACGACATTAGAAGAGTGATCTGCCGGTTCTAAGGAGATGGTTTCGTTAGGGGAGCGCTGGATTACTAAGGCATCAGGCATATTGAATTCACGTCGGATTCTGTTGTCCGAAGAGCAGCCGCAGCGAGCACAAAGGGCATCGGAAGTGGGAGGAGGGGGCGGGAGCGGTCCAAGCGCATGGGGGACAACTGGACGGGAAACGGCGTTGGGCTTGGCCGGAGAGACAGTTAGAGGCGGTCGTGGTGGAGGAGGTGCGGAAGGGGCTAATGAAGGAGCAAACGGAGAGGTTGATTGGGGGGCGGGCGCGTTGCCGGCGGGGCTGGCGGTTGGGGTGTTGGAGTCAAATGAGAAGGTGCTGTATGCTTTAGGAGTGGGCGGATGATTCAAGAGGGCTGAAAGACAAGTTAAATTAGCCAAAGACAGCTCCAAGATCTCTTGGGGTGCAAGCTCCTCAACTCACGGTAAAAACTCAGGATACTGAGAGCTAGACAGAGGACGAGGATCACGTGAAGCAAGAATAGCCGGGTCCTGCAAAGTGATCTGATTCGGTTCAGAAGACAATGGGAGCTAGAATGCATTGACTGCTCGTGTATCAGGTCTTGAGTCGACAAGAGGGTGTAAGGCGTGTTGCCTTTGGATCCAGACTGGGAACGACTCAGCACGATACCCATAGCTAGACGAGAAAGATCAATTTTGCAGGGTAGTAGTCAAGGTGATGGCCGGCGGCGAGTGCAGATGAATTGAGATAATGGTGCGCTAAAGGAAGGCTTTGCCGGGGAATATTGGAGATGAATGTTGGTTTGAACGCCAATAATGGCTTCTTTGCTTGCGGTTATTCTCCGGACTGCGAAGGAATGAAAGGGAGATGAGGTATGTCAGATTACCGGGCAACAAACAACACAAGGGATGAAGAAATTTCTTGAGCAAAATCCACGACGAATCAGGTAACGGGAGGGTGGTCTTTACATTTTGCGGTGAATGGTGCCCAACTTGAGAATTACCAGCCATCACAGACTTCGAATATCCACCACGAACCAGTTCAGGAGACCACAAGGAGTCCGGTGGAAATTTTTTAATGCACCGTCCAAAATCTCAGCTTTTTGTGAGCTGCCAAAGTCAGCATGTTTTCGGGCGGTTTAACGCATGGGAAAGCGAAACCTCAGACCTAGCTGATTTGGTCCCTGTGAAGTTTGAACCGCCTTGGCTGAAGACTAGAGCGGGCGTCGGTTCTGGTGCGATGAGGACAGAGGTGCGCCTTAGCACTCTTCACCATGTTGCACGGAGTTCAAGACCTTACTCAGTTAATTCTCGGGTGCTTCAAAATCTCCCGACTAACAGCTACTAACAGTACCTCTCCAAATATATTGAGAGCGGTGTTCCGAGCTTGACGGTCTCTTACATGGAGCATCCACATCGGCTGAACAAAGTTAACCGCATTTAGCGAGCTCAGTTTATGCCCCGAGTAAGCTAAAAAACATTGGTAAGTAGGGATTTCACTTGCGCGCGGCAACTTAAATATCCGGATGGTCTGGACAAATAGGGGTTTCAGAATCGATCCAGGAGGTCGCGCGGGACGAAAATCCCGGAACGTCTCCCGTGGTCCTACGCTCCAGCCTGCGAAGACACTCCAAGAGCTCAGGTGCAGGCCAAGCTCCAGGACGGAACTCGCCGACCATCAGGTTTTATCTCTCTTTTGTCCCTCGACCAAAACCACCCCGAAACACCCACCACTGTTCTCAATTACGCGTTGCGCTCCCCGATCAAATTACTGCGTCCTCTGTGTCCTCCAAAAGAAAATTTTCCGTTCTTCCAACAGCTCCCAACCCATTCCCCTATCCTTGTTCTAGCTATCCCTCAACGAGCCATGTTACCCAATCGGGTATCCGGCACAGAGTCATCGTCTCGTGTAGCTCAAGGCAGAACTCCTACCGCCAACAACAATTTGCAGTCTGACTCTAAAAGCAAGAAACAGGCCATTTTGTGCGACAAAGATGGCACTGAGAGCATCTCCATTGCCGGAGCTATACTCGGGGGCTAAACCCGGGATATAGCTCCTGAACTTTTTTAAATAGTAAAAGTTTGATAGCAACCCTAGATGGCTCCCGCGATGGAGATGCTCTGATGGACTCTAGACTCCAATATCCAAATATTACTAGACTGGCTTGCCAAGGAAGGCAACTACTCACAATGGCAAGGGGGCGCCAAAAATGGTGCAACAAACCTGAGATTTCAAAGGACTAAGAGCATTATATTGTCAGAACGTGAGATGAAAAACAAGAGGAAGCAACACAGCTGGTGAGAGAAGAGAAAGAGTAAAAGATCCTTGGATTGTACCTAAGAGCAGGGTAGAGCACCTAACCCATAGTCAATAACAGGTAATGAAGCATACAAGGGGCCCGCATGAGAGACATCCCTAAGAGGTAGTTTAGAGGTAATTAGAGAATTTGCGGAATTTGTGGAAGTTCCGGCACATTTTCCCAGATCCCCACCCCAATTTCCTGAGCCCGCACCATCCATTCACTCGAATCAAAGGTACCCTTATCCTTATACCTGCACCATTTAATCCTTAACACACTCATGCAAAATCAATACCCTTACAACATCCATGCCTTACAAATACACCACATGGTGTATATACACTCGTGCGGGTCTCATAACTATTGGTTCCACTTGACAAGTTGAAATTACACTCCAAAATGAATAAATTAAGTTAAAATTACACACACATTTTGTGTATTGATTGAGGCAGACAAACACACAATCTACAGTGAGTCAGCTACGCTACACGTATTGTTAGTGTAGCATAGTGTTAGCTTTTTAAGCTACACTAACACACCGCTAACGTTAGTGGTACCATCCAGCCAACTAACGCTAACATTTTTTCAAAAAAAATTTGTTAGTTGGTAGCGTAGTGTTAGCTGGGGGTCAGAAAAAAAACTAAAACTACCTGAAATTTGTGTTAGTGGTGGAAAAAGCTATGCTACACTTGTGGAATTTTTTTGGTTAGTTGGTAGCATAGCGTTAGCTGGGATCAGGCAGAAACAACTAGCACTACCAGCGACTTCTTCAGGAGAGGGATGACAGGTAGGATGGAGGTTTTCATCAAGTGGGACTGAAGGATAAAGGTTGAGTGGCTTATACTTGACTCTTTGCCAGTGGATAGATTTAGAGGAGGAGAAGTTGAGGCCCAAGTGGTTTTCCTGTATAGACTGGTGAACTTCTTTCTTCCTCCTTTGCTTGCCACTTTCCTTGCTCATCTTCCTTGATAAGTTGTTATGACTGATTCAGCAGGTAGTCCACAATACATTTTTCAAGGTCCAGCAATCAAACCATCCTGCAGCATAACATTTATCAAGGTTGAATCACAAGGGAAGGAAAAGAAAGGGTGAGGAAAGAAGGAGTGGTTGTCAGCAAACAGCAAAAAAAAATGCTCTACCGGAAGTTGGTCTTGGCCATCCTGGAGGTGGTGTGGTGGTCTTGGTGGATTGAGGGAGGTGGTGGTCTTGCTTTGATGAGGAAGGGTAGCACAGCATGGGTGGTGGTGGTCAGTGTAGCTAGGGTGGTGGTGGCTTACAGTCAGATGAGGGGAGGGTAGCTTGTCTTGGTGGTAGGCAGGGTAGCTCGGTAGCTCAGTGGTAGGCAGGGTAGCTTGGTAGCTCGGTGGTAGGCAGGGTAGCTTGGTGGTCAGGTGTGGAGGGTAGCTTGGGTCAGTCGTTGGCAGGGTAGCTTGGCTGTGGGGTGGGGAGGGTCGCTCGGTGAGAGGGAGGGTAGATAGGCTTTGTGGAGGGTAGTGGCTGGGTGGGGAGGGTACCTCAGCTCGGTGGTGGGGTGGGGAGGGTAGCTAGGGCTCGGTAGGTCAGGGTAGCTGATACAGTGAGGGGGAAGGTGTCTAGGGTAGCATAGGCGGGTGGGTGGTACTCACCAGGGTAGCAGGGCTCGGCCAACGGGGGGGGGGGGCTCACAATCAGTGTCAAAGGGTAGCTTGGGGGTGGTGAGGGGATGAGGGCAGGGTAGCGCGGCAGTGATGATGGGATGAAGGAAGGGTAGCAAGGGCTCGGCTCGGTAGGTCAGGTAGCTCCTATGGTGAGGGGGAATGGTAGCATGGCTTGGTCAGGGTGTATAGGGTAGCATAGGTGGGTGGGTGGTACTCACCAGGGTAGCAGGTCTTGCGATCAGGGTCAAAGGATAGCTTGGCTTGACTTGGTGATGGTAGTGAGGGGATGAGGGTAGCGGCTCAGTGGTGGTGAGGGGAAGAGGGAAGGGTAGCAAATGGCTCAGCTCAGCTCAGTAGGTCAGGGTAGCACTATGGTGAGGGGGAAGGGTGGCACGGCTCAGTCGGTGAGTCTAGGGTGGCTGGGCTTGGCCAACGGGGGGGGGGCTTGCAATCAACGTTCAAAGGGTAGCTTGGCTTGGCTCGGTGGTGGTGAGGGGAGGGTAGCAGCTCGGGGTGGTGAGGGTAGCACAGTTCCTTGTGATGGAGGTTAGCAAGTCATTTTGTGTTTTGGCCAGTGGGGGGTGGGTAGCTAAAGTGGAGAGGGTACAAGGGTAGAAGGGGTCAGTTGTGGTCAACAAAGGGTAGCAAAGGGACTTATGTGGTGGTTGAGGGTAGCTTTTAGACGGTGAGAGCTGGTAGTTAATAAGGAGGAAGTTTGGGGGTGGTCAGTCCGACCAATTCTCATTGACAGCAGGGGAGACTGCTGTAATGAATGTATTTCATTGGGAAAATTTGATGTTAGCGTGACTGTTAGTTGATTTTTATTTGTTTTTAGCGCCCCTGTTACCTCATGTTAGCCTGACCTGTAGCAGGGATTCACTATGCTAAATTTTATTTGAATCCCCGCTATGCTACTAATTTGGGAAAATTTTGTCAGCGGTAGAAAAGCTACACTACAAATTTGAAAAAATCCTGTTAGTGGTGGAAAAGCTACTCTGCTTTTCCACAACTAATGCTACAAGGATTTTGGAAAAAATAACCTGCTCTTCTACCTGTTAGTGTAGCGGGATGGGATTTCAACTAACACTAACCAAATCCTGGGTGAAAAATTTCACCACTATGCTAATGGTTATTGGCCTTGTAGCGTAGTTTAGCGTAGCAACCCATTGTTGACACAATAGTAAGACAAACAAACAATAGTACATGATAATATAAACAGGCAGGTAAACAAGTACAGGAAAGAGAAACTGGAGGTATTAAGACAGGGAACATGAGGACAGAAAACTGCAGAGCGTGAACAGGAAAAGATAAAAAATAAAGTGGGTTACTAATCACTCCCATGCCACAGCAAATCCTGGGCAACATGCATCTCAGGATGTAGATTTGTCTGGCTAGTCTTGGGGAGTTGAAGAGACCTCTTCTGGATCTGTGTATGCGTGATGCTCCGCTCGTTCTTCATCATCTGGCGGGTCTGGGGCATCATCTGCAAAGGCAAGCCTCTCCAGCACATCATCAATTTCAACCACGTCTCCCGATACAACCTGTTGCTTAGTTGACTCAATACACTCAAACCAAGGATGAGTCGATTGTGTATGTTGGCTTCAAGTCCAATTCCAAAGTAGTGCCACACTTGGCATCCAGGTGACCATTAATCGTTCGTGTTTGTCTAGATTCTGCTTGAGTTCTGATTGAAGCAGTTGCAGCTTTGACTTCATCGGAAAGTTTGGGAAAATCACAGCAAAAGGGTTGTTGCTGGGTTGCGTCAAGTAGATTGTTGGTGGTCTTGAACAGGAACTTGCAATAGTGGCAAGTCCACGTAAGAGCTCGGTCCAATTCTTGTGTCAGTAGCTGGATCTCCTCCTCTACCCGGTCAAGAAGTAACACCGATCTGATTCCCCTCCTCACTTGAGGATCTGTATCCCATGGCGCACGTGCGTGAAAAAAAGTCCATTGTTCCATAGGGGGTCATCCAGATTGATCCGGAGAAACTCGTCAAAGGTCAGGTCCTGATTTTCCGGTAGCAATAGTTTTTGAGGGTTGGCTTTCTGTAAGTAAGCCCTCTGCTGATTGTTAAAGATCTTGATTGCCTTCTCGACTGGCCCCTTGCAGCCAGGATCTTTTCCTTCAATCGAGTACCCAAAACGTTTCCCAACTGAACAGTCATCAGCGGCTGTCTTTCAGTGCGCACCTCAACCACAAGGGCAAATAAGTCCATCTTTGCCTTCCACAACAGGGTCAACAACCCCACTTCCATCTTTTCTGTACCTTGAAGCTCTTCATAATTCCTACCTAAGCTTTCTGCCACCGCCCGTTGGGAAACTTCCTTATGAAAGAATTGTGACCAAAGGCCAATGATAGAGGAATTGATGAGCTAGAAAAATCAAGAGCAGAGTATGCTCAGGGACTGGGACTGGCAGAAGAGAAGTCTCAATAGAGCATGTCTCTCTGTCATGGGCTCTGGAATCAGTGAGGTTTGTATTTCACAGGGGATCAGAAGAAATACTCGTTGTGGAGGGGGCCTAGAAGATGTGGGATTGAAAAAGAATGAAATGGAAGGAAAACAAAGAAGCCCTCTTTTGGGCATGGACTAGAAATCTAACACCTTATTGCGAAGTACTGAAAAAATTTCTTCCATCTCAAACACCAAAGCAGGCCATGCCCCGTTAAGCACACAATCCCTGCCATGAAAGAACTTGATCAGAAAAATTCAAGGTGATTTCAAAGCATCTATCTCACCTGTATGACTTGAGTACTTCCTTGTCGGAGAGGAACTTCACCAACTTCTCCTTCTTTGCTGTCTTCCTTCAATCCAACCCACTGTGATCAAAAGAAATTCACCATGTATTTTTTGTGCCTTGCGCTGTTTGGATTTTCCAGCTTCAAAAGTTCTTGGATAACAGCCCACTCATTGTCTCGACGAATAAGGGCTTTATCAAACTTGGTGCACAGCCACTTTGCTGTGTAATTGTCATTGTATGTCAGTATATGCCTCTCCCAGGTGAATAAAAAAGTTACCCAAGTTGACGATGCACCTTTTGTTACGGTGTTTAGTCCAATGTGTAAGTGGCCCTAATCAGTTATTCCTAGTCACATATTGCAATAGACTGACAAGGGCCACTATGGCTGACCAGAATTGTTCCAGCGATTTGCCATCAGAAAGCCCCCAACCTTGTTGATAGCAAGGGTTATACCTCACCTGACATGCCCACTCATGAGCATAAGCATGAAACATGGATGTTCCAAACTTGGCCTGTTTCGATTGTCGGGAAAGATGTCACGCTAGGATGAAGCACAATCAACAGCGGTGGGCCGCTACGCTGCACTACACTTTTTGGCAAAAAAAGTGCAGCGTAGCGGCGGTTTTTTTCACCCACCGCAGCGTAGTGTTAGTCGTATTTGTAGCGGCAAAAACACCACCAAAAAGCTGCTAACAGATCTGTAGCCCAGCGTAGCAGGCCCTTTCTTGGGGCCTGGGGCACGTAGCGTTAGCGCAATTTGGCTAACGCTTGCCACAAAATCCTGTAGCATTAGCGGACACTATGCTGCACTACGGGTAGCATAGCCAGCCCACCGTTGTAAATGCTGAGGAATTGAAACCGGTGTGGGCCATGTGTTGAATGCTGCCAGCCTCTGTCTGATGCTATCTTCAAACACGCATTGTTGTTGAGGAGAATCTCGGTTCAGCTCCAACTAAGCCAGTCAAGATGTTACAGCTTGTAATTACAATTTTAGATTTTTTTTCCAAGTTACATGTTATAAGGGTGGTTGGTGTATGGTGTGGTTATGAGAGTCTCAAGAGTATTTAAGGGTATTAACAAATATAAGGGTGCCTTTAACTTGAGTGGATGGATGGTGCGGGCTCAGGAAATTGGGGGGGGGGACTGGGAAAATGTGCCGGAACTTTCCCAAATTCCGCAAATTTTCTAATTACCCATGAACTACCCCTTAGGGATGTCTCTCATGGGGGCCCCTTGTATGTTTCATTGCCTGTTATTGACTACGGGTTAGGTGTGGTGTACTCACCAAACATGGCATAAATGTATGAATATGCGCTGAAATTCAGTGTAAAGCTGCTCAAACCTGCAGAACCCCGCTTTTCACCGGGGTCTTTGGGCTCCCCGGGGGGATTTTGCCGCAAGCATACGCATGAAAATGGATGAATCAGCCAAATACATAAACGTATTCCCCTGTCCCTGATGTATGAATTTTTCAAAAACAAGTTTTTTGGTTACTGTCATTTGTAGGGGGTTTCCTGGGTCCTACCTACCTCAAAGTTAAGGTGGAAGCTTTCTGGGATCGGCTATCCAAACTTGTTTTGCCTGGCCGCCGAATTATTTTTTGATTGGTCAACAAAACCTTTTTCTGCGTCCCTGCAGCAATAAATATGGTGGAGATCCTGGAGTCGATTAGCGGGCGGATTGTTTAACCTGGCGAACTACTGACCGCATGGCTTTACGACATAGCACCGGTGCGACATCGTTACCTTTGCTGCAAGCTGAAATACTCAGCCAGACTTCCTCATGAAAAAGACTGTCATAGATGTATGATATAAGCAATTTACCCAAGGGGAAGATTATTTAGCCGTCGATATGGATAATCCTATCGCGGTGGCTATCTACATTGACCAATCGCAACCTTACTACCGACCGTCGTTCCACCAATTTTCGGAGTTTCCGGAAGTTCTGAAAGAAGTTTCGAGAAAGAAAGAAAAAAAGCAGTGCTATGAGATATTATAAAGCCAGCTTCATCATCCGTCTTTCCAACCATCTTCACTCTCCCCCATTCACCTGAGCTACGTAGAGAATATTTCACTCCATCTTGAATCTTGAATCTATTTAGTACCTAAAAAAGAAAAGAAAAAATGCCATCATACAAAGTCACTTACTTTGATGCCAGGGTACGTGTCTTGAATTTGAACGATAAAAAAAACCGCGAAAAAAAAATCTTCCACAACTCATCAACTGACCCATTCCTAAATCCGTCGGTGAACAAATCTGTAACATACAAAAAAAAAGGGTCGAGGAGAGGCAATCCGACTTGCGTTACATTGTAGTGGGATTGAGTTTACCGACGAACGACTAACGCGAGAAGAATTTGTAGCGAGGAAGGAAAGTTTGCCTTATGGCCAAGTACCGGTGTTGACAGTCGACGATAAGGTGATCCCTCAAGAAGTCGCCATCTTGCAATATATTGGTCGTCTATCTGGTCTTTATACCTCCGATCCCGAAGAGGCTCGTGAAGTGGATATCATGAACGGTGTTGCCAATGGTATGTTTTTTCTATCATATTCACCATTTTCAATTCTTTTTAGTCGAATGTTGTTTGAAGGGAATGGTTAACGAATGAATTTTTTGTTTATTTAGATTTCTATGGATTGCTTATGGCCTTTTACATGCCAGACAATCCAGGAAAAGAGCACATGAAGAAGATGGTGATTGAAGAAAAGTTACCCAAGCAGATGAGTTATCTCGAAAAGACCCTCTCGAAATCTGGTACGACTTTCTGTGCTGGAGATCAATTAACGATAGCCGACTTGAGATTACACGGTATCATTTCCACTTGTAAATCTGGTTTACTTGATGGCCTTCCAACCAACTTGGTCGATAACTATCCTCACATCGTCAAGCTTCATCAAGCCATCGATGGCCACCAGAAAGTCTCTAGCTGGTACAAATCCCAAGCTAAATGAACATTTATTCTTGTTGTTGTTGTTGTTGTTCTTGGACCACAAAATCTCTTTTGTATTGTATGTAGCTATCGCTCCACTCCAATCAAGACAAATTGGAGAGATCCTGGTGCCATCCATCCATACATTGGACTCTCAAATTGAATTTCTACAAAATATTTCTCGAATGAATTGATTCTTCCCCAATCTTTCACGATTTACATGTACAGGTTTCGGGGAACTGACTGGTTCTTCAAAGTCTCAATTGTGTTGAAAGCCTAGATACTCGTGTGCTACTAGCTGGATAGATATCACTTGTAGGAAGTGGACATTTGTCCGGATTTGCGCTGACTGAGCTTTAGCCAAGCCGAGTCATTTGCTGAAAGTATGAATAGAACATAAAAAACACCCTCAAGATTTGATCAGGTTTAAAAAAAAACAATCTGATCAAGATTTTGATAGCTCAACCCAATGTGCACAAATTAAAGACTCTCAGACCAACCCGACCAAAATGTAAATGTGTAAGAAAAGAGAACAAGCGGATGATTTTTTTGCATGCATATCTATCAAATATATAAGCTACTAACAAACACTACATCTCTACGAATCAAAGCCTGACAAGCTTCCATTTTTTTACCCAAAGAGATATCTCCAATGATCCTAGCCGCATCACGTACTTCTCTACAAGATTCATCTAATCGTGTCATGGTTCTTACAATCACTCCTTCCTGTATTTCGCTCATCTCCATTAACTCCGAGAACGGCTATGTAAACACAAAAAAAAATCATATTTAAAGAGTTCCCTAATTACACCAGTCACTCATATAAAAATCTTACTTACCATACCCTGAGCCCACTGCCAAACCAATCCGACCATCCCTAAGTTAGGTCTACCTTTCCCAGAATTATTGCTATTTTGATCATGTTGTTCAGCCACTTTATTCCTCAAACTAACCGCCTCGATTCGATCGGCAATCTGAGCTAGTCGTTTACATCCTCTTTCTAAGTTCTCGGTTAGCTCCGGTTGGCTATCTGTCTTTCCTTGAAAGACAAATGAACTTAATAGAGCTACCGTTTCCGCTGGATCAAACTCTGACAAGACATTTTCTAATATTACCTCCGTCAATATTAACTCATGAGATGAGTTGATCTGAGGGAGGGGAAAAAAACCCACAAAATTTCTTCAAAATCAGTCATTCATCAAGTCATGTGAACTAAAAAAAAAGAGATTGACTTCACAAGCTACTCGACCCTTGAGTAAAACCGTAGCACGATCATCAATAAATTTAAGTTTCTTAAGGACATTCAATCGATTTTCATAATCCGGCAAAAGTTCCAAGTTTTGTTCGCTCAAGCTAGCCTGTAATCTGAGATATAAAAAAAACCGAACCCAACATAACAAACTCCCTTCAGATTTGATTTTCCTTAAAAAAATCTCCATGTATACATGGGTATATATAGCTTACAGTGCGATTCTTTGAGTAATTATCTTCTCTCTGTGGATTGCGGCGTACTATAGAGAGAAAAGTAAGCCATCCATCTAAAAGAATGTACACACAAGTGAAGTGAGAGAAGGAATTTCTTGACTGACTAGTTTCACAAATTGATCGTCTCTTTCCACATGGCAAAGACTTTCCCACAGGGCCAGATCTTCCATTCTGCGGTACAACAAGTCCTGGAACTCGATACTTCTCAGTTTAGGATGCTCAAGTTCGAACTGAGCCAAGAGTTGGTTCCGAGCCGTTTTGGCCAATTCGTCAAGGAGTCCTAACGATAACACTTTCGATAAGGCTTCTACCATATGTGACTTGCGATGATGGTCCGCAATCTGGTTCGCATTTAAACTGAGAGTGTGCTTGGTCAACATGCTTATTGAAGTCATCGGAACCACTGCGAGCTCATAAGTCAAATCGGAAGTGCTAGATTTGATGAGCGGTGGCCATTCAGGAGGTACTTCATCAGCCGCAACATCTACAAAAAATTAAGTAGAAAACCTTGCAAGTCAATAAACATCACTTCTTAGATTGCGATTGAGAACCAGTTGCGCACCACTGGCTCTTGAGCGTATGTGAGGAGGCACAAAAGCTAGAACAAAGAAGCTTCGAGTATGATCCAGACGGCCATCGGCTTTGGTCCCCAAAGATTGAGCAGGCTTCAAGATGGCAGCAAGGCTGTGACGAAAATGCTGCATCACAAAACTATCTATCACTAAGGGCACAAGTGAAGATAATCACCAGAGACGACAACTGGGTAAGCTAAATGTACTGACATTATCGTTCAAGATAACCAAGCGACCTGCGCAAAGAGCCCGAGAGCCGCTTGGATGGTTCGAGATAAATTCAACGAGTTGTGAATTCAATTCAACTAGACGACTGCAAACTTCGTGATATTCTCTCATTTTTTGGATTACTTCTGAATCGTCCCTAACTCCCAATGCCAGTAATTCACGTTCACCTGCGAGGATCTTTTTCTGTTGGTCAGGAAGTAATCTCTGTTGAGCGTTCTCAGAAAAACTACTCTTGATCATTTCTTCTACTCGTAGCGTTTCCACCCTCAACAAGTTTAAAACCATACTGAATTTTTCCGCGTCCGTGTGTAGACATTAGTGAAGGGTATACTTTGAGTGGTTGATAGATCCATTGAAGAAACTTACTTGTATGTCAACCTAAACTGAGATTGCAGTTTAGTTGCTGGACCCAAAATCATTTTATGCAGGCTAACCGTCTACAAAACAAACAACACCTAAGTACTCGGCGCCATCTCATAACGTGGGAAAACATAACAAAAAGATACTAACATCTGGTACTTCATTCCCGCAAACGATTATTACCACTCCAGTACTGTCTAGCCCACGTCGACCAGCTCTGCCTGACATTTGAGTATATTCACCCGAGAGAAGTTCGCGGTATGATCGGCCATCGTGTTTCTGAATACCGGAAAATACCACACATCGAGCAGGCATATTGACCCCCTAGATTAGTAATAAATGCGTCAGCTTCATTGCCAAAGTCTAGTTGATTTTGTGAGTGATTGACAAACCATCGCAAACGTCTCAGTTGCGAACAAAACTTTGACCAGACCTCGACCGAAGAGAATTTCGACCATCTAGAACACAGCTCGTTGTTGTCAATCTCGATGAAAGGCAGCCAATGCACAATGCCAAAAAATACCATACCTCCTTGACAATAGGGAGTAAGCCACCATGATGGACGGCGATTCCACGAGAAAGTAAGTCCCGCATTCGAATGATTTGTGGTAGCTTTTTATCATTACCTACAGGCGAATGCATTTTTGAACATTGACATTTAAGCCCCTTGAACCAATTCTGATTTGAAACGGCATAAGTTACCGTTCAGTCTGGTCAAGCTGCGCTCTATGACGACGTGAATTTCACTCTTCTCTTTAGCCGAACAGAGATCAGTATTTGGCATACTAGTCGCGTTCTCTTCGCACCGGTTCTTCGAGAAGGTAAAAGCGACTACCGGTAGTAATTCTTTCTTCTTCAACATGCCCACCAGATGCACCCATCGATTTTGGTCTTCTTGATGTCCTCGTCCGCTGTTGGGACCTCCACCTCCTCCCCGAGTCATCGCCAATGAGAAGTGATTAGAGGACTGGGAACCTCTTCCGCCACGTTTGTCGGCGCGACCACGTGGCTGGCCACGTTGTTGACCTTGTTTGGCTGCGCTGTTCCCCATCCTCGTCAAAGGGGCCTGTCCAGAAGCTTCCCGTTCTTTTACTTGCAGGCGTTTCATACTTTCGATCGCATCCTTCCATCTGGCTTGGAATGGCAGTCAGATATTTCGTGAAATATGAGCCATAGTCTATGGTGATTGTAGACTGACCCTTGGCTGAGAAATTCGCCCTTAGCATCCACAATTTTGTGGATTTCCTTATTGACGTAAAGGAAATGCTCAAGTGGAACTGGTCGCTTGGGCGTACTTATGACATAAATGTCTTTTCGTTTCGTGCGCCTGTAATGCGAAGAAAGAATTTAAAATATGCCAAAATGCAGTGCGATGATGCAAGGTCTCGTACCCGACCCAGTCTGCGAATTCCTTGGTGTTTGGGACTGTTGCGGATAAAAGAATAATGGTGACATGGGCTGGCAACATGATTATGACTTCCTCCCAGACAACACCTCGCTGTCCCACATAATTTGAGTTTCCGAGTCAGTAAGCGATATGACTTCTTGTTGATGTTGTTGTTGTTGATGTTGAAACAAAGGAACAGTCCAAACCTCGGAATCATTGATGTAATGAACTTCATCAAACACCACAAATTCAACATCACGAATTAGATCGGCGCCTTTGTACAACATACTTCTCAAGATTTCAGTGGTCAAAATCAAGCAGCTGGCTTCAGGGTTAACTTGAACGTCTCCGGTGAGAATTCCAACGGTTTCGGCATCAAAAGTCTGTCTGAAATCTCGAAACTTTTGATTCGATAGAGCCTTGATCGGAGAAGTGTATATGCACCTGACAATCAAACTCAGTTCTTTGATCTTCAAATAGTCCAGAAACGTGCGATGGGTTTTTTTTTTCACTACAAATTACCTGGTCATATGCCGACGTGCTAGAGCAACAGCATACTCTGCTACGACTGTCTTCCCTGCGGATGTATGGGCAGCAACAAATACTGAATCCCCCATTTCGAGATGATATATTGCTTCTTTTTGAAAGGTATCCAACTCGAAGGGATACTAATATTTCCAAGAAGATAATTATTTTCTGCCAAGATCAAGTAAGGCTCGTTGGGGGTTAAAATGAGCTGAGTCTCACCTCCCGGGCCATAATAGGAACCAATTCACGGAAATTGGCCAGTTCTTGGTTGACGTCAACTACATGAGCCCAATCGCGCTTGGACACGACTGGTTGACGGCGGGGTTTGATCACTGGTATGGCACTGGTCAAAGCAGATTGCTAGAGAATGGTGGATAAAGTGATCGCTGTCAACTTGCAATGATCAAAGAGAGGATGCGAGTAGTGCCCCTTACAGTATCTGCCAAAAGTACATCGACTTCGACATCGATTCGAGCTGGGCCAGCCTGCGAAGTGTTAGGATGTCCGTGCTGAGTCTTTCGCCGCCAATCATTTTTTGAGGAAACATAAACTGGGTCTAGTTGAACCGGTGCCTGATTAGCGGCAGGGAAAGTTGACTGTAATCCATCCTCGACTCCATCCGCCCCTTCTTGAGCACCAAAATCGAGACCTCGGGTGAACCCAGGGGGAATAGTACGAATACCACCTGTTTGAAGAATTCGTCAATTTTTGGGCTTAGTGATCAAGAGGGGAGGGTAGAAATGATTGCCCACCACGAGTGGATTCGAGATCCTTTTCAAGTTCATCGGTAGCGTTGAGATTCGGATCAGAAATAGGTTCGACTAGAGCTGAGGACAAGAGCCCACCTGGTTGGAAAGGGGTATTTCTGAATTGGAGAAGCGGGTTTTTGGTAAATTGATAAAGTTTGAGCTAGGGCGAACAAGTAGTTAGCGGACAAAGAATAAATTCACCCAGAACGACCACGAATGAAATCGGCTGAATAGTTGGTAGGTTGTCTGGCGGCTGAGGATGAGATGAGACAGTCCACTAAGTCGCCTTCGAGTCCAGCGAATATGAAATCCAAATGAGTGGTCAAGGGAGTTGTTTGAGAGTATAAGAAATCGTGTATGGACTCTTGTCGAGCCAAGTCCAACAGAGGGTTTTCATCCCAGTGAGTGATCTGAGTGGATGTCCAGAGTGGGGGTAGTTGGTGGTGCGGAGTCAGGTATCGTTCGGCGAGGAATCTTTTGAGCTCGGTCGTGCCCAGTCGATCGTCGTTTGGTGGGTTGGTGTTGGTGTCCATCTGCAGATTGCTGGTTGCTCTTGACCGTCCCCGTTGAGAAAACCGTGTAGCTGTCACAGATCTGTGACTGTCTCTAAACACATCCCTCTGCACCTGATTCATGAAAGTCAGTCCCCAGCCAACATCCACCACAAATGTTGACTTTCATGTATCATAGAGAAGGCCTTGAATTGCTTCAAGTATCTGCAAAGAACTCACTGTTATTAACCCCAGGGGTTTCAAACAGTTATCTTCTGGTGGCTTGATTTATTTCGTTTTACAAAGGTGCAATGATCTTAAAAAGACCTGGAAATGTCTTCATGGGCACAACACTCCATCTTTATGTGTAGAACCCCTAATCCTAGCTTTACAATCTTCCTTTTCATAAAAATATTGGTGAGGTGTTCAGAGAAGAATATATACTTTTATAGAATTCTAATTAGCAAGACTTTCATCAATGTATACAGCTTCAATCAGTCCCGGCACTCATCCATACTTAAATGAAATCTAACAAAAAAGGAGGCACAGAATCTTGCTTCAAGTTTATCTCACAGTCAAAACCCTTTTGATGGGGCGGTAAAGTATGTCAGAGTCCCATACTGTCCGTGTTGAATTTCATTCCTTAGTTGAATATTCAGTTTTTCATACTTTTCTGTCTGCCGCACACCTTTCACAGGCATCTCACCAACTCTCAATTTGCCTGTGGCAGCAGCAGTGGAAGGAACCTTTCCTCATCCTTCCACAAACCAACACTGCTGTCCCAAAATAATAATATTATTATTCTCTTTTTTTTATGATCTAAACATCTTTGCATGTATTTACACAATTGTATTCACTTAAGTGCGCAATGTTAAATCAATAAGCACTGTTAAAAAATAAGCACTGTTAAAAAACAAAAATAAAAATAAAAACACTGCTGTCCCAGGTAAGCTCAATCCCAATGTTTTCTTTCTCTCTACTCTTTTTCTTATTCTTTCCCCTTTTGTTTCTTAAAATTCTTATCCTTCCACAAACCAACACTGCTGTCCCAGTCTAACAGTCTGCTCCCATCCAGTATCAAATATCCCCAGTATTCCTGTCCTGTTCCTGTCCAACCAAGTTGTCTATCCTGTCCCTGTTACCTTTGTGTACCAGTAAAGAACAAAAATCATCCAATTTTGAGAAACAAAATCAGCATAACTTCTGTTATACAGCTCCCTGGGTCTATATCAAGTCCACTTCAATAAAGCCTCCTGCATGATAGCCTCCCTCAATATCTCCCTTTATGGATCTGAAATCCTAAACAAGATGCTTGAGATTTTGTAACAAACACATCTTCAAATTCTTTGGGTATTGCTGCAGAATTGCTAACATGATAATCCACATCATACACTACACATTCTCTACTTTACATGCCAGGTCAATTTGATTACAATATCATTAGGCCCCGAGGTTGGTTAAACAATCCCTGAGAATTGGATCTTGTTTTTGGAGTCACATGACCCAAAAAACCAAAAAAAAAAAAAAATGTTACTCATGATTGACATGATCAAGCAATTGGCCCAGAAGTTTGACTGGGTCCCACTTGTACCAGGCTGGTACATAATAATAATGTAATCCTTTGAAGAGAATATCACAATCATTTATCAACTTTCGACCTTCTCCGATTTACACAAGTGAATTGGCATGAGAGCATCTGAGAGACGGATGGTCGGTACAGAACAAACAAGGCAACAATTGAATGAATAACAAGGAAAATGCATCTTATTTTATTTGATATACAAACATATATCAGCGGGAACTATTGGGAAATAGTCCAAAGAGACTTAACCAGACTTCGGCTTATAATCTGGGCCCAACATTAACTCAGGTCGAACGATCTGATCAAACTCGGCTCCCTCCAATAAGCCTAAAGACAGCGTCGCCTCTTTCAAAGTAGTGCCTTCCTTGTGAGCCTTCTTTGCACACTTGGCGACGTCTTTTGAGTATTTAGAGACAAGATAGTTTGATCGACACGACCACAAACAGGTTGTTAATACCCACAATCGAGAGATCAGGAGGATGAAAAATAGGGGTGAGACGACTGACTATCATATCCTAATCGACTGTTGAGAATAGTGGCCAACATCAAGGATTCGTTGAGGAGCTGTTCAATCCTCGCTTTGTTGGCTTGGATTCCAACAACACAGTTAGTCTCAAACGATTTGAACCCGTCACCCAAGAGCCTGATCGACTGTAGTAAGTTCTTAATCAAAACTGGTTTGAACACATTCAACTGTACGTAGTCACCATCACGTAGAAAGATCAGCCTTTGAGTCAATTTGTCGGATAGAGATCGCAGGGACTTACTTCAAAGTGACCATTAGAGCCTGCTATCGAGATGGTGGTATGATTTCCCATTACTTGGGCGGCTACCATCGTAAGCTGAGTGGGTAAAAAATCAATTACAGAATGATCGAGTCACATGATTGATTGACAGAGAGTGCTAACCGCTTCGCATTGGGTAGGGTTGACTTTCCCGGGCATGATCGAACTACCAGGCTCGTTCTCGGGCAGACTCAATTCACCAAGACCACACCGAGGTCCACTTCCCAAGAATCGGATATCGTTTGCGATCTTCATCGCACTGACCGCCAGGACATTCAGGGCCCCAGATGTCTCGACGATCGCATCATGTGAGGCGAGCGCTTCGAACTTGTTGGGCGCAGTTTCAAATGGGATTCCAGTCTGCTGACTGATTTCCTTGGCGATGGCTTCAGCAAATCCAGATTTCGTGTTGAGACCCTACTCAGGATCACCGGTCAGCATCACCAGCACATCAGATCGTATGGAGTTTAACTAACCGTTCCGACAGCCGTCCCACCTTGAGCAAGCATTGAAAGTCGAGGCAAGGTGGCCTTTACACGGGCCAGACCATTGATAAGTTGTTGTTCATAGCCAGAAAACTCCTGGCCCAGCGTCAAGGGAGTAGCGTCCTGTAGATGAGTTCGACCGATCTTGATGATCGACTCAAACTCTTTCTTCTTGGCACCGATAGCACGGATAAGCGATTCGAGAGCGGGTATTAAATTTCGGGTGATTTGGAAGACGGCGGCGACATGCATAGCTGTAGGAAACCTGCAAACGAAACGTAAGGGTTCTTTTTGTCTCAAGTCAGAGTTAATTGGCGATGAAAAATGGCCAAGGATAACAGACGTGTCGTTGGAAGATTGGGACATGTTGACATGATCATTCGGGTGGACCGGTCTCTTGCTTCCCTTTTCCCCGCCGAGGATTTCTATAGCTCGGTTGGATATGACCTGTTGAGACGAGAGTCAAGCAATAAGCTCAGATGTCTAAACGACAAGATCGATCAGTGGATACCTCGTTGAGATTCATGTTAGTTTGAGTACCAGAGCCGGTTTGAAAAACGACCAACGGAAAGTGATCAGTCAATTTTCCACTGATAACCTAAAAACAAAAAAGGTCAAGAAATTGGTTCAGTGAACGTAAAACGCAGAAAGATAGTTTTGGTAGGGAATGGGCGACCTCATCAGCAGCTTGGCAGATTGCCTGACCTATTTGAGGATCCAATCCATAAGTCATATTAACGATCGCAGCAGATTTCTTGACATAAGCGAAAGCCTCGATCAGAGCAGGGGGCATCCGCTCTTGTTCGCCACCAATGTCGAAATTTTGGAGAGACCTGCCAGAATGATTTTCATAATTTTTTGATAATGGAGATCAGAAAAGCAGTGGTTACGGGGATAGATTAAGAGACAGTGAGGACTGACCTCTGCGTCTGAGCTCCATAGTATTTATCTGCGGGTACTTTGAGCTCTCCGAAGGTATCGAACTCGCTGCGATAGGCTTGCTGGAAGTTTCAGAGAGAAGTCAGCCTGCTGGGGAGTATGTAGTGGCTGTGGTGGATGTGTGCGTACCATTGCCACTGTCCTTCGAGCAAAGTGGTTTCTAGTTTTTGAGTATTCGTTTCTCCTCAAAACCGACTGAAAACTGTTTGGCTGTCTTTGGGCAAACAGTCTGAGCCCATGACTGCCGAGCTTCATCTTGGTCCGGCCGGTTAATGCAGTCAGCAGATAAACAAATTAAATAAGAATCCGAATCCGAATCCGAATCCAAGTCGAGCGAGAAGAGCGGTTGGGTGGTTGAAGCTGAAAGAACTCGGTCGGGACTCAACGGAGTGGCTTGACACCAGCCAGACCGGCTTTATAACTATCTGTCCCGATAACGTGCGCGTCTGCTCCGTCAGG
Organism: Puccinia horiana; assembly: GCA_001624995.1. Classification (NCBI taxonomy): domain Eukaryota; kingdom Fungi; phylum Basidiomycota; class Pucciniomycetes; order Pucciniales; family Pucciniaceae; genus Puccinia; species Puccinia horiana. The sequence continues at coordinate 235,941 of LWDY01000019.1, forward strand.
CCTTGGTCACATAAAAGAAAATCCTCATCCAGTCACATCGAATGTGAGTATTTACCAGAGAGGTTGGTACATAGAGTTACGATGAACATTCCACAACATAAGGTGTTTTGGAGTAACACAGTTAAAGTGCAAGATTATTTAGCCAGACTTTCTGAATTGGTTTGATTCTTGCTGGAGCTTGGTTTCCATGGTGGAACATTTCTTTACTGAGTTTAATTGGCCTATGATCAAACATTCCACATTAAAGAGCATCCACATTGGGTGAGCAAATCAAACCAGATTAGCAAGCTTGTTTCTGCCTGTCTCCATCATCCCATCATCCACAATATTGGGTCACGTTGCATTCATCCAACTTTTCATATCCTGAAGATCCTATGTAGTCTTATATTTCATTGGAGGACTTCCCGCAGGATCTACAGCCCCTGTAGATTCTTAATTTGAGCCTGTAAAGCTAAATTTTGGCAGGGGAGATTGGATTTAGACCTTACAGCCCCTGTAGATAGCCACGGGAAGTCCTCATTATCCACCCTTATATTTCATCTACTGTATAACCACCCTTACATATTGAAATAACACCTTCATCAGTTATAGCCTTCAATTATATTGACCTCAAGGTCACACATTCAATCCTCAGTCAAGGAATACCCAAGAGGCATCCTCATTCATACCTTTCCAAAATCAGCAAAAGCTCTTCACTGACACTTTTGAGCTTTACACCGCAACCAATGCAGATGCTCTGAGAATCTGAGTGATATCAATTGTATTAGAATTCTAGTCCAAGCCCTCTTCTGGGTTTCCGTCAATTTCTTCTTTATTATTCTTTTTCATTCTTTTCCTGTTAGGCCCCCTTCTGAGCTTGTATTTCATCTGTCCCCCTCTTAAATTCCTAAATACAAACCTCATCTATTTCTGAGCCTATAGTTACAGAAACTGCTTCCTGAAGTCCCTCCTGTCAATTGATCTAGATCCTCAAGCATACTGTGCTCCCAATTCACCAGCTCAACTCTTTCTTAAGTCTTTAGGCCTTAGGCCACAATTCTTTCAAATTGAAAATAGGGCAGCTCACATTGGGCTATGGTCACACAGAGAGGTGCACACTCCTCTCCTGATGGCCAATATTGGTCACACAAAGAGGTACACACTGGATCACTAATATCAGTGGTACACTCTCAAGTTTCTGGATGATCAATAATGGTCATCCAGAGAGATTCACTCATTTTGGCAATCGAGAGATTTCACCATATTGGTCATCCAGAGAGCTCACCAGATTGGCCATCCAGAGAGGTACAGAGAGTTTCACTCTCTGGATGACCAAAATTGGTCACCCAGAGAGTGGTGTGATGCTCAGTCAGAGCCAACTGCTTCCACATGGTTTTGTCCAAGCTGTATATGCCTGAAGTTTTGCCATCCACTTAAACCTGTAACCTGTTTGTGGGGTGTGGGACATGACTCAGGGTCTGACCCTGGGGTGTGTGGCTTTACAAAAGCCTTCCATGACACCCCAGAGCCCTGGTTTTGGTGTTCAAATATCATTTTAAAAAAATGTATAAATTCTCAATCACAAGATTTGGCAGGGACATGTCAAAAAACTAAAACTCAAATTTTATTATTCTTGACAGGTCCCTGCCAAATCTTGCCTTTAAGATCTTATGCACTTTTTTACGAAATAATATTTGAACACCATATGTGTTGTGGGACACTAAATGTATTATTTGGTGAAAAGATCCTCTGAGGGGGAAATAAATTGCTAATAGGTTGAAAGGCTATTACAACTTACAGGTGGTTTGAAAGACCTGACCCTCTAACAATACTATACAAATGTGTAAGAATCTCAAAATCAATATTTATAAAGATATCACTGACTTCAAGATTGAGTTACTAAGTATAGTAGCCTCAATCAGACTTAGATCAATCAAATCAATATTCTTGTAGACCTGTTACAACTTCTGATAACAATGGATAAGCAACCCAGTGGGATTGGTTATGTGAAATTACACTGATAACACTACTACTTGTTGATAATGAAGTTAATAATGATCTCTTCCTCAAGAAATTTCTTGCTAAGGCACTTTAATCACTACTAGAGCTTCCAGACTAATACTACTACTACTAATTTTTAACAGATAAACTAATAATAAGCTGCTGACGGCGAACTTATTGTTAGTATGATGGCTATAAGGCTACTAATAATCTGCTCAAATTCTCAAAATCACTACTATCACTATCACACTACTTCACTACTCAAACTAACACTAACACTTTAACTAAATACTAATGCACCAATCACCTGATTGATAGCACAAGACCTAATATATTCTGCTCTTGGATACTGATATCAACGGTGGGCCACTACACTACGCTACAATAAATGGATGATAACTGTTAGTGTATTGGTTTATTTTTTCTCACAGAATTATGTATTGTTATTCGGATTTTTACTTCAATAAACTAACTGTTAGTGTAGTGAAAGATTTTTGTTTCAAAACATTGTTATTGTTAGTTGGAAATAATCAACACTACACCAACAAATATTGTAACTTTTTTTCGATAACAGGTTTTTGGGGTAACAGTTAGTGTAACTTAATACAAGTTACGCCACACTACACTGAATTTAAAAGACTAACAACAGCTAACAATGCAGAAAACTCAGCCTGAAAGAAATACCAAAAAACAAGAAAATGATGTGGTTTATTCTTGTTTGTTTTCTGGGGCTTTTTTTTATTCTTTTATGATAGTGGTGAAAAGTAATTTCAATTCCCCAGGTGGTTTCACCCTTGAGATGAATGATTTCATTATCAGATTCATTATCCTATTAGAAATAGTCAAAGAAAGAAAGTAAATCTATTATAAGACATGGAGAATAAAAATACATGATTTGTTTTTTTGGTTTCAGAACAGCATGAAACTAATAAATTGAGTGTTAAATGAGGTTGAAGATTGGTCAATGGATGGATATGAACATTGAATTGGTGATTTTTTTTATTATCTAGTAATAATTCTGCCACTACACTAACAGTTAGTGTAATTTTGAAAACACTACACTAACAGTTAGTGTAGTTTTTGAAAGAAATACACTAACAGTTAGTGTATCTTTTTTTTCTGCTAACATAGATACACTAACACTAACAATGGATTTGGTTATTTTTAGTTTTGGTTTCCTGGATAAAAATAACAATACACTAACAGAAATTTTTTCACCAATAAATTATGTAGTGTTAGTAGTCCAAAATTGCATCTAACAGTATCTTCTTGTTAGTGTATCTAAAAAAACTAACAATACTGTTAGTGTAACTGGCCCACCATTGATGATATACTGATGGATGGATGGGTGACTCAAATTTCCTGGGTGAGAGAGTGAGTGAGTGAAGGGGAATTCTGGCTGGGAGAAGCCCTCCTTTTATATTGGAAAGTGAGGCATTTTTGCTGCAGGGACTTCAATACCTAGCAACTGTTGTATATCCAAGGGATCTTAGAGCATCTTCATCATGGGAGCTATCTAACTTTTAGCAACCCAAAGCAAAATTCACCGCCCACCCAGAGAGCTATCCACGGTGCCACTCTAGCTTCAATGCCAGCAAATGCTATCGGGTTGCCAGATCTATCAACCCTCTGGCACCCATGACATTCTGGTGAAGCCTGCCTGACACATCATTCTCCTTTCACACCCTCACCCACAAAACACTACAAATTCTCAGTTTCACATGTTTTAAGCTCCCAATACAGCTACTTACGGCTGGGTGCCAGCCCAGCTTCAGTTGCTATCAAACAAAGTTGGGAAGCTATATCCCAGGTTTAGCACCCCGAGTATAGCTCCCGTGATGGAGATGCTCTTACTATGCCAACCATATGCTGTATGTGGCTGGGTTTCTAGACTACACAGCCACATTTCTAATTCTTCTAACTATCACCATGCAACTAACTTTCCAGAACATTCCATTACCAGGCAACAAACCCTCCAGAACATTCTCACCACTCCTTCTGATCAACCAGAGTCTTGGGGGTCAGAGCCTTACTTCCCACCTTGCTTCTTCCCTTCTTCCTCCTCACTTAATTATTCATTTCTGCCAAATCCTGAAATTTTGAAATACCAAACCCTTATAAGGCAGTATACCCCCCTTATAATGGATCCCTTATAAACTGAACTACCTAATTACACCAATCCATCCTCTGTTCCAATCCTGGTTGAGACCAAAGTTTCCCAGACATACCAAGTCCTCTTTTCCAATCCTGGTCGGGACAAAATTTTCCCAGACATACCAAGTCCTCCATTTGAATCCTGGTTGAGACAAAAGTTTCCCAGACATACCAAGTCCTCCGTTCCAATCCTGGTTGAGACTAAAGTTTCCCAGACATGACACCTCCTGGGTTCCATTCCTAGTCAAGACAAAATCATCCAATCCACACCACGTCCTCTGTTCCAGTCCCAATGATTGTATATATATTCTCCTTATTGTAATAGATCCTCCTCTTGTATATAATATCTTGTGCATGCATCCATTCCATCACAACACCTCTGCCATGTGCTTTTGGCATTTTAATGTGAATAGAACACCACAACGTATACAGTGATATTTTTGGGGGTTGTATTTTGATGGTGGAATAGTTTTATTTTTTTGATGTCACAAAAAATGGAACAATGAGTGTTGCATTGTTTTGTTGAGTACATGCCTTTCTCTTGAATTGTTTTGAGATTCAAAAACAAAAAGACAAGAAGAAAATCAATCAAGGAAGAAGAAAGTCACCATAAAAATCAAAGAAGAAAGTCAAAATCAAACAAGAAAATCAGAATCAAACAAGAAAAAAAGAAAAAAAGAGTTTTCAAGGTTAAAGGGCCCATTGAAAGCCTGGTAACATGTATTTGGGCCAAATAGTTTCTCAATACTCTTGAGCTTGAGTGATGATATTTGCCATAAAACAGTGCACTGTCATTTGGAAAAAAATTGACCCAAGGCATGCTTGTGGCTGGAATCAAATGAAAATTCTGGGCCATTTGGGCCAACATTAGGTAAGTGATCTGGCAACCAGACCAGTAGATAAGGACCTTGATCCCCACATCATTCTTCAAATATTAGTCTATATTGGCTTGGATTCCTTCTGCAGGTGTAAACAGTGGATTTAATTAGGTGTCCTCAAAGACACTTGGACTGCTCACCTTTTTGGAATTTTGGTCTTATTTTAATCCTTGAATTCTGGGGCTTTAGTCTTAAATAAACAACTTCATTGACCAAAATATTGAAAATTGTGGTTGTAACCTGTCCTTCATGAGCTCGGTGTGCAAGATCCAGACACTGGTCTTGAAATTAGGGTTGAGTATCATCACACACATGTATATAGGTTTTTTGATTGTTTCAGTGAGGTATTATGAAGCTAACTGTGAGATCAGGTTGTAACTGAGCAGCCCCAACCCAGAGCAGGCTTGGGCCAGGTCAGGGAGATCTGGATGAAGAATTGGCCCGACCTGACCCAGCCCACATAAAAGCCGGGCTGGGTCTGGGCAGGTAGTCTGTAAATGGGCTGACCCGTTTGACCCGCTTTACTGCAGCCTTGCAGGTCCAAGGGCTCATCACTCGGCTTACAGTATTGAAAAACCCTTCTGTGGCACCAAATGCTGAACTCAACCTCTATCTTCAAGAACCAACAGTTGATATTGTCCAAGGCCCTCCCCACTTCAAAATAATTGACTGGTGGAAGGTGAACAGCACCCAATTTCCATCTCTTTCCAACCTAAGCTAAAATAATCTTGATGGTTCCGATGACCTCCATTGCCTCTGAATCTGCATTCTCCACCAGCAGCCAAGTGATGGACAACTTTTGCAGCAACCCCAAGGAAGACACCCTTAAAGCCCGTTTTTGTGGGCAGGACTGGATACTCAGAGACTAGTAGCCATAGTCTTGCTGCCTCTTATCATCATGTTGTCATTTTTTTTCATTTCATCATACTTACAAGAAACTTCAAGTAAAAATGAAATAAAAAAATCATATTGTTTGTAAGGATTCAATTTTGGCTTTGCAGCCACGGGTCAACCGGGGCCCAACCCAGAGCCGTAACCCTTCTCCTGGGTTTGGGTTGGGCAATGGAAAAATAATTTGTGACCCTCCCCAACCCAACCCATCATAAAGGCGGGACGGGTCCAGCCTCTGTTTTTTGACCCGAACCCTTCCCAGTTACAACCTGACTGTGAGATCATCAAAGCTGCTGGGTAAATTGGATTGGATTGATTACACATGAGCTGAAAATTGTGTGCCCAGTGAATTCATGTCATCAAGATTATGGAGGTGTTGAGTCTTGAGAACTTGGTTGCACACAACATATCAGTTGCCTCAGATATGGGTTGAACAAGAGACACAATGTCCTTTGCTTGAGTGTATTCCTCTGGTTTCAAGCAATGAAAAGTCCAATTTTGACTTTTAGATCAACAAAATTTAGTACACAAATCTCTTTGTAAGAGTGCTCTTTTGAACATTGTAAAAGTTGAGTTCCATTGTGTTGCCACATCAATCTCAAGGCATCAAACATCTCATGAATGGAGATCTGGCTGAGCAAAATCCATCACCTTTCCAAGCTGTTTGCACTGCTGAGGGGAAACGCAAACTCAAGTGGTTAGCACATCAATTTTCTTGAGAATCATTGAGAATTGATGTTGGTGCCATTAGGCTTACTTATCCTGTTCTTTGATTCTGGTTTTGATTCAGATGGTGAGGTATCTGGTGATGCTCCCATATCAGTTGTAAAGAGTTCTTTTCCAGAATTAGTGTCCACTACACTTCCAAGAGTGGCCAATCTCTCCTTGGCCGCCAGGTTGATGATGTGTGAAATGAAGCCAAGGAGGTGAGTTGAGTTTTTGAAGCTGGGAACTTGCAAATCCAGCACATTGGCTGTTTAATTGTTAGTCAATGTGTTATCTGAAGTGATGGTGAAAAGTTTCTTGGTCACATCATTCAATGAAGAACCTTTTAGAATAACTCAGCAAGAACATTTCCAGTGTGTTGGCCGGAAAAAATCTGGTAAGTTAACTGCATTGACAAGTACAAAGAAGAATGAGTTGGGAAGTCACCTTGGATTTGAGAAACAGAAAGTTTCATTTCCTTCATCTCAAAATCAGCATTGATGTAGCGGGAGGTGACAGCCATGAAAGGGGAGACATTTGGGGCTGTCCAAGTGTCAGTTGTGAAGCTTTTTTTTCTTTGAAAGAAATTTGAGCTTGATTTTCTCTTATTATTGAAGATAAAAAACTGCCAAGATGGGCAGCAATTCCAGATTGAAAGATGATATCCATCAGGGGCACTGTCTTCATTGAGAAGATAATTTTAGGTCACAGAAGGATTTCCATTCAAAAATTGAAAAGGAAATATTTCTTTTGAAAAGGAGTTAGACAAACTCATCCTTCAGTGGTTTGTGTTGGAATAGCATTCCTAATGCCCAGAACAATAAAAATAGGGAGCTGTGACATGAGTTATTTCACGAGAAGCTGAAGAACAGAAAAGTGATGAATAAACGATTTAAACTATTAGAACATCCACAATGGTTGCCTTGTTTTTTAGGTTAACAAACCTCTAGGTAGGATTGGGTTAGTTGGCCTTTCCTGGTGCAATCACATTGGTTGGCTAGTTAAATAGGTTAAGTCACCTTTACTCACCCTCAAAATGCCCCACCTCAGGTTAAGAGCAGTCAAATTTGATTGCTCTTAGGGCATTCACATTGGGCCGGTTAAGTTGCCAATTTTGAGGCGGCAAGCACATTGGTCCCGGTCAACATCAGGTCAAGTTGACCACAAGTTCAAATTCAGGTTTACAACCGCTAAATTTAAAAGTCGTAAACCTGGCCAGTTAAGGCACTCTACCGCAGCTCAAGGGCAAGATTTTCAGGCTAGCTAACCTGATTTCTGAGACCCCAATGCAGTTACCATCTAGGCTAACCTGACCGGCCCCCTAAACCAAGGTCTAATTAACCTTAACTTTCACTGCAGGGATGTGAATGGTCTTAACCTGAAATTTTCAATCCGGTTATCTTAAGCCGGGTCTAAACCCAACCCAATGTGGTTGGCATTCAGGTTAAAGTCACTTAACCTGAACCATTGTGGATGCTCTAAGCTTTATTTGTTCTTATTCATGCTTGTTTCATATCAAAACCAGTCAATCACTTGCATGACACATAAAGAAGACTCAAACCAAACTATTTATGTTCCCTTGAGCAAAGCCAATAACCATCCCTACAAATAATTTAACTCAACAGATTTGTGAGTAACAAATCATTATCTTCAAAACCAAAGGAACCATCAAATAAAAAGAAACTAATTACATTATTAATTTCACAATAAATTAATCAAGCATCAAGAATACTCTTGAGTCTTTACCACAAGATGCTGGATGTACAAACAATCAATTTTTCAGTAACTTGTTAATACTAAATAAATAGATGAATTCTCTACAATAAAAAGTATGAAGTAAATTTTTGTTACAGATCAGAACATTTGACCAGTTAAAGCATATTGTTGTAGGCATGAGCTAAGGTGTATCAAAAAGATACTTTATTGGTTATTCAACTTGTAATCAGATTAAAATTATTTTACAATTGTCATATATAACAACATGAACTAAATTATCTTCAGTTTTTCCAATTCTCTCAATTTTTTGTTGAGATGAACCTGTGGGATTAATAAATATTAATAAAAACTTCAATAAGCATCCAGAGACAGGAAATCAACACACCTTAGGTTTCAAAGATCCCAAAATTTCACATTTTGAAAATACCAATATGCACAGATTTCTTGGTCTTCTTCAGTAGTTCTGGATCAGCAAGCTTCTGTATCTGCAAGATACTCCCATGGAAGTTTTTGGTACTTACAATCTTTTTCCTTCTTTAATGTAGTTGCACATTTCTTTCCATGTGAGTGAACAACTTGACAAATAGTTTCAGTCCCATCCTTTGTTAGCTCAAAGTGATTGCAAACCCAGCTATGATTGATCAAAACCTTTGGTTGTGTTGTTTTCTTCTTGCCTTTAAAGTTCAATGACATTGTTGGAGTTGGGAAGGCTAGTGATCAGATCAACTGGATGGATTGGCTTTCCCCTTCATACATGGTGTATTGAAGGTCAATGTAGTGTTATAAACACATGTCACTTACTGAGGAAAAAAGTACCCAAACACATTTTTTGACTGGGTTTGGGGGGGGCATGACATTTTCAGGGTGTGGGGTTTGGGATGACACTCACACTGCGTCCAGGTTACACTGTTTCAAAACACTCTACACCATGAAATTATTGAGGTGTCATTTGGTAACATCTGCTGACACACCAGTATGACTCCCCTTCAATGAAAACAATCCCTTTGTTCTCAGGCTCATCAAGGAGTTCCCCAACTTGGGGGAGTAAGCTTAATGTCATTTTTCACCCATTCCCCTCAATTATTTCATGGTGAGCCCACCAGGACTAATTGATTATCACTTGATGACAGATGTCAGGTGAAATCAAGAAACTGTGGCTGTAACTGTGGCTCTTCTCTGGTTGTACTGCCAGCTAATTACCATGGCCCCTTTGTGCTTTGCAGGGAGCTATAGTGTGCTATAGTCACTGTCTACCAACTGAACATATCATGGGTAGATCTTTAAAGTACTTGCACTGATGTCACCTATAATCTAGTGATCATTAATTTTTCCTGGTGGCCAGTTCTAACCAAAACAGAAAAAATATGAGTTATGTGACAGTGTACTATATGTAACATTAGGTAACCTGTAAGAGGCATGTTCTGCCTCTTCACTGAACCGTTGACGGAGTGGGACTAGAGAAAGATTTATAATCTTGGAGAGACAATTCTAGAACCAATGACAGATTATATTTGCTAGCACAGTAGAAGATTGAAGTTTAGTCTCTGTGTACAATGAGTTATAAGAAAGAGAGAAAATGAGAGAAATGTAGCGGCTCACCTAGCACAGTAGAAGATTGAAGTTTAGTCTCTACTGAGCTAGATGAGACGCGGGGAGAGATGGATTAAGTAGTGAAGTTTGATTATGTAATACATGTGAAATCTCTAAATGGAGGGTTCACATAATCCCCTGGCATTGTATTACATCACCACTGCCAACCAGGGCTTTTTTTGAATATGTAATGGTTTGTTATATTTACACTGATTTATATAAAAGTTCTGAACAAGTTTTAATTCAACGTGCTATTCAAGATTATCCAACAACTGAATTGTGTTATCTCAGTATTTCAATATTCTATTCAACCAAAAGAACAGGCTCTGTGAGCCCAACAAAAAATGAAACCAACTTAATGTCTCTAAACATGTAGTTTAATGGTCCAAGGTTGAGTGCATGAGACTCAACAAAGGCTAACATCTATTTTTCTTACTACAATGAACTCCTGGGCTCCCTAAATTTTGGGACAGAAAATCTTGTTTCACAATAAACCCAAAGATGCATATGCCTTATCCTATGAATTGTGGTATGTATCCCATGGCCCACTTGTAGAATTACATCAGCTGATCAACAAACTCCCTCAAATTGATCTAACAATTTGCAATTTGATTTGTGGTGATAAAAAAAATGAATGTCTTTTTTCCAATCATATTCACATCGATCCTGCTGCAAGGGATCATGTTCCAGGTTTAATTCTAAAGTCAATCTCATCGATGGATTGGAAGGTTTGGGTATCCAATTCGATTGCCAGCCTTTGCCATTAGACCAGCCTGCTTCAGGGGTACTCCCATTGGGGGTCTTTAGGCTGGTTGGTTGTCGAGGTGAGTGAAGTTCCACTGGGCAGGCACGAGAATCCTGTACCCATTTCAGCCTGCATGTGGTGAATTTTCCTACGTCGAGCAGGTTGAAGGATGGGCTGATTTCATGTGGGATTCACGGATGGAATCGATACGAAGTCCACCGCGGGTGTATTTATCCAAATGTAACATGTAAAATACATATAGCTTTATCCTATCAGATGGCCTTCGAGGCTTTCATACGAGAGCTTTAAGCAAAGCAAAACACGAAAGCTTTCAAAGACTCGTTAAGTGTCGTCAGTCTTCAAGCTTGTTGGTAGATGGGTAGCTCTCAAGCCACACGTCGCTAACTAAGAAGACAGGAGGCGATGGGTGTCGGTACGAATACATGAGGGAACGAGCTTCTTATGGATGAATTTTGAATTTGGTATTTTCAAGGGTGCACATATCAATACATGGAACGAGAATCTGTGAGTGTGCATGATGGAAGCGGAAGATATGCTACTGTTATGTGCTGCGCCGGAGAATACTGTTGGCACATACGTCAAACCCTAGCCTTGGTTGACCCTGGCTATATAGTCCAGGGGTTGTCCACACCGCCCACCTTCCCCATCCTCATGCCCATCTTCACCCTCATCTGCATCATCATCCACACTTCCACCAGCAACTGGGAGCAAATTCCCACTGGAGTCTAACAAATAAATAGTAGCAGCAACCACTTTAGCATCATGAAGGCGATCATTCTTGTCGGTGGCTTTGGCACACGGCTGAGACCTTTGACTTTGACCCTCCCCAAACCTCTGATCGAGTTTTGCAACAAGCCAATGATCGTCCACCAGATCGAAGCACTGGTTGCTGTAAGCCTCCACCCCCTTCCTAGCTATCTAGACACTCGCATCACATGCCCATTTACTATCCTCTTTTTCTCAGGCTGGTGTCGACGAGATCGTTTTGGCGGTCAACTATCGACCAGAGGTAATGGTATCCGTCTTGAAAGACACTGAGGAAAAGTATGGTATTCGGATCACCTTCAGCGTCGAGACCGAGCCCTTGGACACTGGTCAGTTATATTGAGTTATCTCGACAGTTGGTTCACTGCAAACTTACTCATCATCTTCTCTTTTTTCTCCCCCAGCTGGACCACTGGCCCTTGCCAAGGACATCTTGGGCAAAGATGATTCGCCCTTCTTTGTCCTCAACTCGGACGTCACCTGCACATACCCTCTCAAGCAACTCGCTGCCTTCCACCAAGCCCACGGCAAGGAAGGCACCATCATGGTCACCAAAGTGGACGAGCCCTCCAAATATGGCGTTGTCGTTCAGATCCCGAACAGCTCGGCTATCGATCGATTTGTCGAGAAACCGGTCGAGTTCGTTGGCAACCGGATCAACGCAGGTATCTACATCTTCAGCCCTAAGGTCCTCGACCGGATCGAGGTCAAGCCAACATCGATCGAGAAGGAGACCTTCCCCGCCATGGTCCGTGAGTCCCAGCTCCACTGCATGGATCTCGAAGGCTTCTGGATGGATATCGGTCAACCCAAGGACTTTATCTCTGGCACCTGTCTATACCTGAGCCACCTCAGCGCTATCGGTGACCCCAATGTCAAGGACCAGCAAACACACAAGTGGGTCGTCGGCGGCAACGTACTCGTGGACCCTACCGCAGTGATCGATCCTACCGCGATGGTCGGCCCCAATGTCGTCATTGGCCCTGGCTGTGTGATCGGCAAAGGTGTCAGGCTGCAGCGATGTGTGGTGATGAGCGGTGCTCGCATCAAAGACCACTCGTGGGTGAAAAGCTCAATGTAAGCAAATTTCTTGAAATGGCTGTGCTCGCGAATAACTTGAAAAGATCCCTTGACATTTACCATTGGATGTGACAGTGTTGGATGGGACTGCACCGTCGGTCGATGGGTGCGATGTGACAACACCACCGTTCTGGGTGACGATGTCAACATCAAAGATGAATTGCTTGTCAACGGTGCAGCAGGTAAGCAATCTGATTCCAAGCCAGCCAGTTTGACTTGAGTGTTGTACTGATGTCTCGGAATCTTCCACCCTCATAGTTCTACCGCACAAGTCCATCTCCGCCTCGATTAGTGAACCTGCCATCGTGATGTAAAACCCGCTTGAACCGTCGCTCCGTGGCCGGTTACCAAGAAGAAAAAAATTAGACATTTTTTTTCAGAACAATACCAAATATCCTCGTTCACTCCTATCATTCACATACCTTCGGACAATCTTCCAAATGGACGCGTTTCCCCCTTTTTTTCCCCTCACTTTGACTCCAAACAGCACCTCAACGAAATCACTCCCTCGAAATTAAACAAAAATGAAACCACTCATACGCGTGGTTGCCCAGAACATGAAAGAAGAGAACCGTTTTTTTGCTCGATCTCCAGCTGTCCGGGTTGGTGATCAGAATGAAGTCACTCCCTTGTTTGCTTTGAATAGTAATTTCTCCCTCGAAGAATCTTCTCTCCTTTGGCTTCCTGATTAATGCACATGGGTGTCAAGTGCATTTGGTTTTAGTTTCTGCGTGACTTTCCCCTCGCGAGATTACTGCCCTGTCATCCTCCTCTTCTACTACTGTCCTACTGACCACTATTGTCACTACTTTGATTGTATTTTGATCTTTTTGTTTTTGAGTTCTATTTTGGGCATCGTCAACAATAAACGTGAATGACAATCTTTGATAGACTTTTTTCACTCATAATGTCCATCTAGTTGAGTGGCCACGATAGTGCAGAACTTCCCTTCGATCTACAGCCCCGTAAATGAGGATCTGCATCGCCTGCAGATGGCCGCAGGAATTCCTCCAGTCTGGTTCTGTCTGGTTTGTGTGGGTTGCTTCAAGTCTGATTCTTAAGGCTCATATGGCTGATTGAGATAACTGTGGCTAAGTTAGAAGTTTTGTAAGTGGGATTGCTTTTGTATTCTAGAATAGCCCGGTTCACATAGGGTAATCCAAATCAGAACCTGAAATTCTAGATTCTAGATCTGATATGGTGGAAACTCAATCTGAAATAAGTTTTACCACCAAATTGAGTTTGGAATCTAGAAATTCTTCTTCCAGAGACCAGACTCGCGATGGGAAGTCCTCCGATGTTAAGCATGTCATTAAAATGAGGCCCTGTTTGGCACCATCATAAAAATGGGTGTAATATTGAACATTTAATTCATTAACAGCCAAACTGTTGGCACATATATAACAAAATTGGTATAGAAATGAAGAGTGCTACCTGCTTCATCATTTGTGACATCAGAATGGGCATGTGAGGCTGTCATTAGCATCACAATATTAATAGGGTGTTGGTTAAACGACTCCCAATATTTGGAGTTGCGACTCCGGCAACCGCCATGACCTCAATTTTGGGAGTCGCAACTCCAATTCAATTTTTAATTTGGGAGTCGGAACTCCAAAAATGCAAAAAATCAAATAAAATCACAGCTCATTTTTGGAGAGCAAATGGGCTGAAAAATTTACTGAGTCCTCTGAGTGCCGGCCTGGTAATATCCTGAAGTTTTCAGGCAGTTTAAATTCTCCAAATTGAATGGAGATTTTTTTTTCTTTTCCATTTTTCTTTGATTTTTTTGAGTTTTGTCTTTCTTTTTTCATGAATCAATTAGCTCTTATCAATCTTTTGAGTGAATTTCCTCCATTTTTGATTGTAATTTCTTGTTCAGAAATCAAATAAGAATGTGGTTTGCAGTTTATTGATTTTATTCATTTAATTTGGTAATTTTTTGGGCAACAAAACAAATCCAAAGATTTCAAATAAATAACATTATAATGATTAATGTGAAGTTTTCAGCAGGCTTGGGGCATTGAATCAAGATTTATGGTGGCTTTGTAGTTAAAGTTGTGGGTTTTGTGATTTAAAAGGGAGGAAATTAAAAAAAAAGGAGAAAATAACTCATGGGTGAAATTGGTTCAAAATTTCACTGAATTACCATCATGGCACAAATACTGCCCAGTTGAAATCTTGGGGCAATCACACATTTCAAACTTGAGTTATGATTTTTTTTTGTCTTTTTTGGCGCAACGACTCCCAAATGCTAAACCAAATTGGAGCTGCAACTCCCAAATGTGACGTCGCAGCAGTCGCGGGAGTCGCAACTCCAATTCTTGGGAGTCGTTTAACCAACACTCTATTAATATTACACTTGAAACAGATATAAAGGGTAATAATGCTATTATGGCCCTAGAGAGAGTGCAATATATGGACTTTTATCTTGTCAATAAAGAAGCAGGAAGCCTTTTTTCATTCTAAATTAATTTTATTACATTTGTGCCAAAAGTTTTGTATTTATTGAATTAAGTATTCAATATTACACCCATTTTTATGATGGTGCCAAACAGGGCCGAGTGATTCTGGTGAGATTACATGTTAACAGGGGGTGTGACAATACGTGTCCTGATTTAGGTCAATAATTTCAATCATCACACTTGAGATAGTATTAACTTTCTTTACACATCATATGATTTTTCAGGGCCTTTTAGCATTTTTTTTCAAAACAATATCTATATTTTTTCTCTCTCTTTATCCACTGTTCTTGGGGGAAAAAAAGGGTCAATAATGTCGAGCTAGATCTTTAGCCCTTTCTGCGGATGCTGCATACCTGTTACACAGGTGTCACACATAAAGGATCTTACCTGAGTAGCTGCTGGTGATTGAATGGATTGTAGGCAACTGTACTATCAGGGAAGTGTTTAGGTCCAAGAAACAAGGGGGGACACCCCTCTCGATGAAGAGGGGATAAGCACAGGCCGTTGCTAGCGGCCACTCAGTGGGGGGAGCCTGCATGTGAGCGACTAGTGAGGACTCAGACCTGGTGTGAGGAATCCTCTCATCTTATACTTATTGCAAAGTTACCGTAAATACCAGACCCTTCTTGGTATCTATTCCAACTTCTGCCTCAGAAAGGAACGCTGTCTTCTATGCGTTGCTTTCTTCACACTCATACACCTCGGGCGGGGGTATTCAAGTCGGCCTAGACTGACTCCCCCCGACCGGATGTGCAGAAAGTGGTTTAGGACCCGGAGATGTCTTGGATTCCTCATCCATTCTATCAACCACTCACTCGCCCCTCAGGTAAGTCTGATCTCATTCTCATTTCTCATTTCTCCTTGCTCTCTGTTTCTATTCTGACTAATCTTATCCATTCTATCAACCACTCACTCGCCCCTCAGTCTAAGACCCGTGGTCTCGCTCATCAGATAAAGTCTAGGAAGAATGAGAAGAGGACAATACATAATTTTCTAGCTGTATTGTAGATGAAGCAATCATGTTCCTAGTTTTTCATTGCACCAAGAATCTGATTTTGAAAGCAATAAAATCTAACAAGATGAAAGTTAAACTAGTCCGAACATGAAGAAGGAGAAAGGGGATGGGGCTCTAGTCAATCATTACATGATGCCGAGGCTGGAGCTCAAAATGAACGACGGGAATAGATTGGGTGCGGAGAAAAAGCTGGTCTGATCAGGCGAGTATATACACAAGGGTTCCCAACAAGAAGCTTTCGGCGACCCAGGTGGTACCTCCAAATATGATTGAATGGCCGGCGGACTAATGAAAATGATGAAAATGGTGAGAACGATCAGTAAGTTTGGGAAGAACCTAGAGAGAGAAAGATCGAAAATCAAACGGTCGGACTTACGGGAGAAGTGATTCCCGTTGGCTCCGGCGGCGGCGGCGGCGGTGGGTCTTTCTTTTCCGGAGGGGGCGGGGGCGGGGGCGGTGAGTCACCCCCGCCGCTGTTCACCGGTGGGGGCGCGTCGCCGCCGCCGCTGGTAATCGGTGGTGGTGACGGTCCACAAGAAGGTGCGGGGGGCTTGGGCTCGTCCTTGCAGGTGCAGGAGCAAGTCTGACCGGATGGCTATAATGTGCACGGAGAGTGAACAATTGGCGACCGAAATATAATTTCAACACAAGAACGTCGACTTACAGAAGTGAGACTCCATGTTCCACCACCTCCGGGAGGACCTCCGTCTTTTGAGCTCGAAGAATCCGAGGCCGTTTTGGTTTTGCCGTTGATGCTGACGGAAGCGCTCGCCGACGCGGATGCCGAGGCCGAGGCCGATACCGAGGTGGGGGAAGGCATTCCCCCTTGCCCAGCCCTCCCAATCCCGGTGGTGGCCCTCCCAATCCCGGTGGTGGCCCTCCCAATCCCGGTGGTGGCCCTCCCAATCCCGGTGGTGGCCCTCCCAATCCCAGTGGTGGCCCTCCCAATCCCGGTGGTGGCCCTCCCAATCCCGGTGGTGGCCCTCCCAATCCCGGTGGTGGCCCTCCCAATCCCGGTGGTGGCCCTCCCAATCCCGGTGGTGGCCCTCCCAATCCCAGTGGTGGCCCTCCCAATCCCGGTGGTGGCCCTCCCAATCCCGGTGGTGGCCCTCCCAATCCCGGTGGTGGCCCTCCCAATCCCGGTGGTGGCCCTCCCAATCCCGGCATTGGGCCGTCGGTTTTGGTAGGCGGCGGGCCATCCGTTTTTCCCGGTGGGCCTCCGGGTGGTCCACCTGGTGGTCCTGGTGGGGCTCCGTTTGCGTCACCTATACCGGCATTGACGTGGGGGAATTGTCCAGCGAGCTGGACAATGACGAGAAACGATGAGAGCGAAAGGATGTTCATGTTGTTCTAGTTTAAAGACAGCTTTAGAAACAGAAAGATCTCGAGGTACTATTCACAAGAGGATTTTTTGGGGAGTTATTTTTTTGGTTTTTTTATATTTTAACCCTACTAAATTTAGGAATTCAAGAAGCTAGGTAAAATGACCGAAGGTGATGCTCGTATGGACGAGCACGAAATATCAAGAAGCCAAGATTATTTATGCAGGGGATCGGAATATTTATCAAAACTGTGTTTTACGATGAAATATAAAAAAGTCGACTGGAAAATGTGTGCTCTCAATCACAAAAGCTCGAATGTCAATGGAGATGGAGAAGTTGATTGGTAGTGATAGTTATAGAAGTATGGAAACGCTTGTGTGAGAGCTCAACTGACTAGATTCGGAAGCGGATGATGAACTAAGACCTTTCTAAGATGCTTAGAGGGCACTGATAGTCTGAGTAATCTGGTGTTGCCATGAAGGCGCCCGCCCAAGAGTGCACACCCATATCCTAGATTTCGGTAGACAGCAAACAACCGATGTACCGGAGTCGCTTGAAAATGTTTCAGGATTCGTCAGTGTGCAGTGCCCTATTTGCCCATTCCTACCATCAATCCTGGGTCTGGCAAGGGTTCTTCACCCTGTGAGGTCGCTCACAACCGGTCTCGACTCCAGTCCCCCGGCGTCGTTTTGCTACGAGCTGACTGTATCCAAGAGTTTATCCTCGAAAATTCCAACGTCAATCGCTGTGGTTTGCCTCTGACACCAAGTCTCATCGAAGTCGCCCAAATTAGGGCTTAAGGGGTCTCAACACTTCTCGAGCGAAGGCTCATCAAGAAACCTCAAGAGAGCTCCTTCCAAACGCGATATCCATACACAAATGAATGGTTGCTAGGCGGGTGGTGTCAATGTACCAGGGCCCACCCCAGTCTCAACAATCAAAATCCCTTGAGGACACACCGAGCGCAGCGGGCAATTAGAGGCAATTAAGCACAGTTGCTTGAGCGCTTCGGGGAATTGTGCTACTTACTTAGTTAAATATCTACATGGTGTCAGTCAACCTTTGTGGAAGGGAAGACTCAACGGAAACACTTCGTGGAGTGAAAGGAAAATGTAAGAAACTTAGAGACTGTGCAGAACATTCGAAACTGGATGCCTACCCGAATTGTTATTGCAAACTTGCATCAACATGGGTTGAATAAAGTTGAGCACAACTCCCCAGCTAATTTGGTGTGGAAAGAATGGGCGTTGATGCTGAACTGCAAAGGGATAAAAAAGGGGTCAGCCTAAATGCACTCCAAATTTTTACTTCATGCACTCCAGTGTTTTGTCTGTGGGGCTTGGGTAATCCACATCTCCTAGAGTGCATAGGTAATGTACTCCCACATACCGGAGCTCAATTCTTGGGACTCCAATTAATTTGGAGTCCCAGTGGTTGCACTCCGGAAACCTCCAAACCAGTCGAGTAAAGCTCCATGTACTCCATGGTAAATGGAGTACACAATGGAGCACTCCATTTACCAGGGAGTGAACTCTGGCTTCATAATTCAGCTGTCAGGATTTTACCTGGAGTGCAGTCAAGCGGCCAAGCGCACTCCAAGTAGCTGTTTTTTTTGAGTGCATAACTGCTCTTTGTAAAGGCATTGTGGTACACCTTATGGTACAAAGTTTTGTGATTTTATTATTTTCTTCTTTGAAAATATCATGTCAGCACTTGTATGAGCGAAAATAGGCTTGATTTCAGGATAAACTTATAAGAATACTGTGTTTTTCAAGCACTTCAAGTTCTAGCTCATATTATTTACCTATTATTTATTTAAACATGTATTTCTTAAATTGGTTGTAAGTTATTGGAAGCATGGCCACATGTGATGTGGAGATCCCTGCTGAGGTCCAAGTCAGACAGTGGGAAATACAGTGATTGTATTAATGTCATCACATGTATGTTGCCTGGCATTGCATAATGTGGAGATAACACAGCATTTTGAGGTATTTCATTGCATGGAAGCTTGTGATTGATCCTTTTCACAGCATTTATGCAGGCAGCATGTGGGAATAATGGTTTTTAGGTGCAATAAGTGTGTGGAATTTTCTGTTGAACAGCATGTAGTGATACTAACTTGTATAGATAGGCTGTTTACTAGTGAACAGTACTGTATGACATCATACACAAATTCCTCAAAGAACAGGTGATCTTGCAGATTATGCCAGTTTTGAAAACAGAATTATTCAGTATCAAGCCTTGAAAGCCACCAGATCAATCACACTTGATGTACACATTGTTTCCTGGGTGAGAATTCAATTTGGTTATGATGTAATGTTGTTGAGAGGATTCAATAATTAACACCAGAAATTGTCCAATTTTGGGGCTGAGTAGCTTTCCTGAAAAATCTGTATGCTATCTCACACCAAAGTAAGGGTCACCTTCAGGCAAGGGACTGGTGCTAAGTTTGCTTTCTTTGGAGGACTTGCTCATGTGGGTGATTTCCAAGGACTTAAATTATTAATTTACAAGGCTTTATAACCAGATTTGTGAACAAAATGTTGATGTTTTCTGAACCACAGCAGAGCAAGAATTGTGGATGCACAAATTTTGTTATTGAAAACTGCCCAAATTAAAAATTTGGGGTTACATTTATTTCAGGCTTTATATGGCAATAGTAATTCCTCTGTTACAGTGAAGCCTGTCTAACTGCATACTTGTATAAGGGCATAACCTCCCATACCACATAGATATTTTCTTCCACAGAAATCTTCATTTGTTGCCCTAATTGAGACTTTGAAACTGCATAATCCTCCTAGCCCCAGAGCAAATTCTGCCCAACAAGGGGTATGTGGTTAGACAGGTTTGACTGTGAATTCATGGTGTTTTTGCAATCAAGCATCCCAGACAAACTCTCAAGTGTAAAATTTAAAAACCAGGAGCAGGAATATGGGCACCAGATTTTGCAATGAAGTTTCCCAGGCTTGGACAAAGGCTATCTTATCAAATCTTATTGCCTGAGTACAGGAGTTTTGGCACCTAAAATCTTCCATTACAAATGGAAGAAGCTGTCACTGCAAAAAAACCTGCTTCAACGGTAAAGTTCACAAGCTACTGAGCCCCGTGGGTCTGTATAGCTACCTAGGGAAGAGCCCAAAACCCTTGTTGGTCTGCAACGGCTTGGTAAGCAAGATCTCCCTAGCTACCAAGTGTGCCGGAACCCTTGTGTCAAGGTTAAAATTAGGCAACTCTCAAAAATCAAGCTGGATCATGGATCACCTCAATGACCCAAGCGGTCACTAAGGATGGTCATACACACCACTCTTCAACTCAATGACCGGTCAATACCGGTCATTGGGAGTACAATCTACCTCAATGAACAGTCAATAGCAATCATTAAGGGAGAGTGTACTCTCCCTCAATGACCGGTTGATACCAGTCATTAAGGGAGAAGTGTTGATAGGTGTGGGTGGGATGGTGTCAGGGTCGGGTCATGGCTGTGTGGAAGATTTTCACCAAGAAAAAAAAATCAGTAAGAGTTACTTACTGAGGCTAGGTAGCTGATGGTAAATCTAGCAAGCTGAACCAATTTGCTTACCAACTAGGTTGTTACCAAGCCCTATAAAGAGGGCACAGGGGTGGAAATTGGGGCTCAAGTTGGGTAAAACCCGCTTATCAAGAGGGTTTAACAAGATGAGGGTGGAAGCTCTAATCCCTAATCCCTTACCCATCATCCATAATCCCCTAACCCCCTGACCCCCAGGATGGGCCTTTTTGAGTGAGATTTGAACCCATAACCTCATGGATTCTGGTGTATTTTTTGTGGCCCCACAACAAACAACTAGGCTAAATTTTTTGGCCTGGACTGCAGGTTTTTCAACCCCAAGGTGGGGGAAACTCAGAGCTATAAGAGCTGGAGGCTGGAAGAGCTGGGTAAGCTGGGGGAGCTTTCTGAGCTGGAAGAACTCAGCTAGGAGGGATGGCAGAGCTGGGAGAGCTGCATTATGACCACAGGAGCTAGATGAACTGGATATTGGCAATGGGGACTGAGCTATCAAAGCTGGGAAGGCCTAGCTCCATATCACTTTCATCATAAATGGAAGATGAGAACACAGCTTCTTCCGTTTATAATGGATGATTTTAGGTGCCACAGGTGGAGTACAGAGCGTGAATTGCCTAGCTACAGTCACTGTGCCCACTCCTCCCACATGGAGGGGCTTGGGTATAGAGTTGGGTATCTGGCTGGGACAGAAATCACAACTTGGCTGGTGAGAATTTCTTAAGGCTCTCATTCCTGTCAAGTTTTCAGCTCTTTGAGAGTGAGAGGCAGTGAAAAGGGCTGAAGTGAAGGGGCTTGTCAGGATCAAGGAGCAGAGATGTTTGAATTGAATTTAAGGCTCAGACTCAATGATTTTATTACTTCTCGCAACTAGACAGATTAAATAAATAAATACAAGAGAGGCCAGATTGTGGGTGATGGGTGTGCTTGGTACAAGCATAGCTTATAGGAATTACAAGCATAAGTAAATAATAAAGATTGAAGAAGAGCTGGAACAGCAGAGTAACACACATAACAAACACTGCTGGTACATCAGGATAAAAGATAAATGCTGGTACAGCATAGTGAGTGAGACTGGAACAGCCAGAAAAGGAAAGAACAAGGTGGAACAGCTGAAGAGACTGGGAGAGGATATACTTGTTATTTCAACAATTCCCACCCACGACTAACTTAAATAAGCCCCTCCAAAGGAGGGACATACACCCTATGTAAGTCAACCCTGTGGCCTGAGAGAATCAGGAACTTGGCATTTTTCAATCCTGAATAGCTTCATCATGACACATTGTGTGATTGAGTTGTAGGGGAACAAAAGATGCCCAGCATCAAGGGGAATCTTTCCATCTCTTTCACTTGTCTTTAGGGGTATGTAATCATTGGCATTCAAATGTCTTTTTTGTGGCTCCATTTCCTTGGATATGGTCTGTACCACACATGTGGCACTGTACAGGATCTGAAATCAATGATTTTACAACTCTGATTGTAGCTCAACAGGAGGGGTTGATGATGTAAAAAAATGGTAGAAAGATGAGGACAGCTTGGGTTATCCCAGAAATGAAATCTATTTAAAAATTGGTGAGAGACTCATGCAGGAAATTGATTTAAAAAGTCCCCACCAAAAGTTGAAATTCTCTCAGGCCAGGGGGTCCACATAGCGTAAGTCCCTCCTTTGGAGGGTCCCCGCGGGACAGCGCCCCCCCTCCAAATAGAGGGACTTAGTTAAGTTAGCACCCACAACCACTTGAACTTCTGTGTCAAAGCCAGACTGTACTATTCACTCTTGGCTATTTTTTGGTACCAGTCCCATTTATATGGGCCCCATGGTTGGTTTGCAATTCATGATACAATATCATCAAATTTGCTTTTTTTTGAAAAAGGTGAACACAAATACAAACAAACTCATAACTTGATGAGAAAATGATTTTAAAAAATTCTGCAGTCAGATTGTGAAAATACAGACAGTGGATCTTGATACGTTTGAATCTTTTTGGAAATAGCTTTCAGGCCTTTTATGTATTGTCCATTTTCGGGCAGTGCAGGGCTCTACATAGAGCCAACAACCAGGATCAGTGGCCTATTCAAGGAGCAGTATAAAGCCTGCAGTTCTTTCTATTCGGAATTTCCAAGTTTTCTGTCATTCTTTTACAAAAATTACTTGTACTTATTTTTGGGTCTGAATATCCTTTCTGTCCCAGTCATTGCCTGGAGCATTCGCGGGGTCTCCGGGGCTTTTCCCCATGCCTCGGGACCCTCCGGATCGAGACGCTTTGGGACGAAGGCCAGTTGTCTCGAATTATTCGCTGTGCTTTGTTCGGTTCGCGTTCTGGGCGATATGAAGATAACTCGTTCACGCTCTTTTCGGACTTTGACTGGAGTTTGCAGGAGTCTGGTTGTCGTCTGAGGGCCCAAGTCGAGACTCAAGAAGTCCCAGCTAACATCGAAGGTCTGGTACACAAGACTCCGATCGCCTCAAAATTAGAATTGTTTAATTAGCCTATGAAGTGAACATTCTTAAGAGAGCATAGATAGCCTTCGATTTCCATAGTGCCAGTCGGAGTCAGTTTTCTCATCGGAGTGCAGCTTTTAATTTCTGTTGGACTCACCAGTCCAATCTGCGATCGAAGCTGAGCTGGCTTGGGGTCGGGAAATGGGAGTGTGCGGAGTTCCACCTTCCAGATAAAACAGCCGATTCTCAAAATAACTGAACGCCTCACTGCTTCAGTCCAGCAACTCAGCTTGCCCTTACCAGCCTTCCTCTCTCCATAAGACTCTTGACCAGCCTTTGGGCAGCTCCTCATTTCCTCAAGCCAACGAACAACAAAAATTATATCAGCATTGCAATCTCGTCAAAGGAAACCGTCATCAACAGACCGCAGAAAGATGCTCAAGTTGGTCGGCCGATCTTCGTCCTCGACCGACAGCATTGACCAACGGTATCGGCAGGTATTTCATCACCTCCTAGTGACTAAGTTTCAATACTGCTTTCGATAACTATTTCTCCAAATGTTGACTTCCTTCGTTCGGTTGTCCTTCTTCGCTTTCTAGGCCAAACCGCCCCTCGTGGTCACCGCCTTTGCGGCCATCGGAATCATTTATGGTGACATCGGGTAAGCTGTTCCTCCCGTCTTTTTTTCTCATCAGGAGCCTAATCATGCCGCCTTTCTAGCACGAGTCCGCTCTATGTCTTGAATGGTATGTTCCACCAGACGTTTTTCTTA
Organism: Puccinia horiana; assembly: GCA_001624995.1. Taxonomy (NCBI): domain Eukaryota; kingdom Fungi; phylum Basidiomycota; class Pucciniomycetes; order Pucciniales; family Pucciniaceae; genus Puccinia; species Puccinia horiana. Next base: position 260,021 of record LWDY01000019.1, read on the forward strand.
GATTTCCCTTCTATTACATACTAACCATATTTTCTTTCAGGTATCTTCCCCTCATCCGGAGCAGCACCCAGTCCTCAGGATGCAATGGGCGCGGTCAGCGCGTGAGTGAATCACATCTTCTTGCGTCCTTCATCACAATTTATCTCTTTTTTTTTTGACACAAAAAAAAAAACAGGATCATCTGGACCTTGACAATTGTTCCCTTGATCAAGTACAGTTTGATAGCCTTAGAGGTCAGTTTGTCCTTGATTCTTCTTCTTCCCTCCTGTTTCAAAAATATCTGACCATGGGCATCAACCAATTGTAACCTGCGTTATCTCCGCATCCCACAGTTTGGGTAAGCCCTCCTTTGGTAGGTCAAGTGAACAACGACTGGGGACTGATGCCATCGTTATTACAGCACCGGAGAGGGAGAAGGAGGTCCATTTGCATTATTTGCCCAGATGTATCCGACTGAGTTTGTAGTTTTCCTTGATCGCTTCGATGTTCTTCGTCGATTGTTCATGTGCTAAATTGCCCGTCCATTTGTGGTTGGGCTCTCGTCTTGCAGGAAGGAAGGCTCCGAATTGGCACTTCCCTCGATCCACTCAGTCGAAGATCTTTTCACCGCCGGCGCAACCACATTTCTTGCAAGGCCGATGGTTAAACCGGTCATCAAAGTCATTGTGAGCACTTGCATATATCCAGCCGCCTAACATCAACATTCCGCTAATTTTTCATCTGCTGGCAAATTTTACAGACCTTGTTTGCAGTCGCGTTGATCATGAGTGATGGTCAGTGATAAAGTTAGAAAGAAAATTCCCTGCAGTGGAGGTGGTAATTTGACACCTTCGTTTTTGGACCTACACAGGAATCCTGACCCCAGCGGTATCTGTGACGAGTGCAATCTCTGGGATCGCAATTCCAGTTCCCTCGCTAGACTCCTCTGCGATCACCGGCATTTCGATTGGGATCCTAATCATAATCTTTGTCTCTCAGCGCTTCGGCACCCAAAAGCTGGCTTTATCCTTCGCGCCCATCGTCAGCATCTGGCTCATGCTCATAACCGGCATCGGTATCTATAACATCTCACGCCATCCCGCAATCTTCCGCGCTCTCGACCCCAGTCGGGCCGTTATGTTCTTCGTCCGCACCCGGTCTATCTCACCTTTGAGTGGGATCTTGTTATCTATCACTGGGGTTGAGGCCTTATTTGCAAAGTGATTCCAGCACACTTCTCACCCACGCATGACACTTCATGGTCTATTTAACAGCAAGCTAAACGTTTTCCCATCTCTTTTCGTTTTTGGCAATTGCAGCTTGGGACAGTTTTCGAAAGGCGCCATCCGGTTGTCTTTTATGTCTGTGGTCTATCCAGCCCTGATCCTTGCCTATCTTGGCCAAGGAGCAGCATTAATTACCAGTGGACCCGAAGTAGTCACCAACATTTTTTACCGCTCTATTCCTGGTGGCCAGGGCGGTGGATTATGGTGGATCACTTGGAGCTTCGCCCTTTTGGCTGCGATAGTGGCCTCTCAAGCTATGATCACTGGTGGGTTCTCGACGAATGACGAGTTACGGTCTTCAGGAGATTGACTTCATAATACTCAATCACAACAGCCTCGTTCTCTTTGATCCAGCAAATGGTCGGGCTCAAGAGCTTCCCGCCGGTCAGAATCATCCACACCAGTGACTCTTCTCGCGGACAAATCTACGCCCCTGTTGTGAACTTCCTGCTACTGATTGGTACCGTAGGTGTCACTGCGGGATTTGGGGCAGATGAGGCTCTGAACTCGGCGTGTATGTTCACCTCTGTGCCTGTCTCCACAATTTGTAGTGTAGCTAACTTGATAATCTGGATTTATACAGATGGGTTTGCTGTCGCCGGTGTTTTGATTACGACTACATTCTTGATGACTATGGTCATGGTGAGAAGTCTTGCCGGTTTGCCACCACTCACCCACAATCCTAAACTGATGGTGAATGATTGATATTCTGTAGATTCATGTGAAAGGCCTGCCAATATGGTTATCACTACTCTTTTTCCTTCTGGCTGGTTTCGTCGACAGTCTTTTCTTTGCAGCATCCTTGCAAAAGATCCCACATGGGGCATGGTTTACGCTTACGTTGGGCTGTTTGATTGGCATGTTCCTACTTTTCTGGACATGGGCCAAGGGATTGGAGGATACTTTTGATGCTGCCCATCGGATCAAACTCGGCCAGTTATTGATCAAGCACAAACCCGATCATCATGATGGAGAGCTGCTACTCACTCCTCTCAAGACATCACACAGTGACCAATTCGAACGTGGAAGAGTCTACCCCCACCGTGCTGAAGCCTTACGGGCCTATCCATCCTCACCGGCCACTCCGACTCATAATCCCTCAGAACTGCTGCTACCCGCGATGCACATCAGCGATATGGCTCTCCATGAAGAGCCGGAAGAAATCATGGGAGAAAAGCAAGAAGTGATTGACGATTTCCCGACGTCACGGGATGAGCAGGCCAGCCTGAACGAACAAAAAATCACGATCAGTGAGCCAAATCACCCCAGAAGCGCAAGTCCTAATCAGGCCAGCTATCCCCCGGTCCAGGCTATCCATCAGATCACCAAGCATCTTGCTACCAGTCAGAGCCCGCACCGATTTCGAAGAAGGTTGAACACCATCGACGATACGCAGCTGACACTGAACCCGGTCTATAGTCCAGACGTGAAACTCAGTGGGCCGCTACCGCGGCTTGAATGTTTCTCATTTTTCCATCATCTGGGTAAGGGGGTGGGTGCGCCACACTCCTTCTCGGCCTTACTTCGACACCAGCCCGCCCTACCGAGAGTGGTCGTGTTTCTTTCGATCCGAGTAGTTGGGGTGCCCCATCTACAGGAAGAAGACAAGTTCCTGATTGACAAGTTGCGGACGCCGAGTGGGTTCTATGTGATGACTTATCGGGTCGGCTATCGAGACCCGTTGGATCTCAGAGGTCTCACCCAGCCTACCCTAGAAAGAATTATCGAACTCGAGCGCGGCATCCACCCTATCGGATCCAACAAAGCCTTGGAAAATGAGATCTACAAAATCACTAAAGCGGCCAATAACACTAATCACATGTACGTCTCCTGGCTCTCTGCTACTCTCTTCCCCGTTTCGCCATACTCATCCGTTTCTTTATCTCATTCAGATTACCCCATTACCATTGCACTTCCAAGCCTTTACCATCCGACAAACCCGGCAACTTTTTGACACGCTCATTCCACTCGGTCAGATCGTATCTTCTGGAAGAGATCTATCGCAGAATGTACGTCCTCTTCCACCTCCAAACCTTATTATTATTGTTTCATTACTCATTCTTTTTCTCACCCGCCCTTTTTTTTCCTCTATTTTTGATAGGTCTCAAAACTTTCCCGAAACTTCCAATTACGTTGTCGATGAATCCAAAGTCTTGAGAATTGGTGTAAACGCTTTAATCTGAGTTAGATATATACCTCTGTCTGTCACCCCCTTCACAAAATCATTCATCTCTTCATCTTCAGCTTGCCCCTACCCACCTGAATACCGATTGTTTTTTTTTCTTGACCATTTTCTTTTTGTTGGTTTACATCTAGATTAATTGAGCTGTTGACTACTACTTTTTGTAGGATCATTGTATTTCTTCCTTTTGTTTTATTCAAAACGTTTTTTTTTTCTTGACCACGACCAACCATCCCAAGATATTTTCATTATGATAAGATAAACCGTCCAAATAAATATATATATAAAATTCTTCCGAATCCCAGATCATGATTCTTTATTGCTTTCCTATCTTGACCTATCCTATTGGAACTACTCAAATCATTGATTGATCATCCCTAAAATATCCTACATACTTTATATACCATTACAAGAGTTTATTAAGTACCCAATTCCTTTGTTTCAGATTTGTCTGCCTTTTGATTTTCACTATGTTATCACCACCAACATCATTGTCTTTTTTCTCCTTCTCTCTCTCTGTCTCTTACAGGAATAAAAAAAAAAGGATATGTTTTTGCTTATTTTAATTTTAAGAATACATAAAAAAGAGTTGTGATAGGGCACATGAACATCATACCTCAAAGAATTTGATTGTCTTGAAGTTTTATATGCAACTTGAAATGATGAGTCTCGACTGAGTTGTGTGCTATATAATTAAATGTGTAGATCTTAGCAAGGAAAGTCTTTATCCCTATATTCCTCTTACATTTTTTTTACAATCACCAACTCAAGGCCACGTTTAGCACAGTCATAAAATTTGGTGTACATATGAACATTTAATTCAATAAAAACCAAACTGTTGGCACAAATATAACACCATTGGTATAGAAAGAAAAAGTGTTACCTGCTTCATCATTTGTGACATCAGAATGGGCATGTGAGGCTGTCATTAGCATCTCAATGTTAATATTACACTTGAAACAGATATAAAAGGTAATATTGATATCATGGTGCTAGAGACGGCCAAATACATGGAGTCTTAGCTTATCAATGATGGAGGAGATAGTCTTCTTTCATTCTATACCAGTTTTGTTACATTTGTACGGACAGTTTGGTTTTGTCGATTTAAGGGCGCGTACCATAGAGTCTCCGACTGCGGGTTTTCCGAAGTTTTTTCTTGAAAAATGTTTTTGAGCAAAAATCCGTACCACGGGTGTTGGATTATGCTCAAATTTGAAAATTCTTTTGGGTGAATTTCCCGCGCCGAGGTTTTTGAAAATAGGTCTTCCCCACCACAAAAAAAAACGGTGGCACCTTCATGTGGGTGCCTCCCCTTGGGACAAAGGGCCCTTTGTACTTTAAGGAGGCACCCACATGAAGGTGCCACCGTTTTTCTTGTGGTGCCCCTGTTTTTGAAAACGATTTCCGTTGACAAAAAAGCGCAACCCCCCCCCCCCGATGAAATCAGTTTTCAAACACAGGCGCCCACTGTAGTACGCGCCATAAATGTTCAATATTACACCAATAATTATGACTGTGACAAACAGGGCCTTTGTTTTTCTCAATCATCAGGACAATATATACCAAGTCATATTGAAAGAAATGTTTCAACTCAAATCAAACCATTAAATTCAAAATCAATAAACAAAATGAAATCAAAGCAAAGTGAAAAAAGAAAGACAGAAAAAGCAAAGTAAAAAGATAGGAGAGAATTAAGGGGTTTTCTTTTTGGGTAGAAAAAAAAGGTGTGTTAAGAGAGGTTGGAAAGTTGGTTCCCATTCTACCGAAGAAATCCCACCCCGAGAAATGACCTGGACTTGTTTAGTGACTACCGAAATAAGAATGTATTGAAAATTACAACTATCTTTTTTAAAACAACATTTTTTCTTTGAATATATAATTTTAGTATGCGTTGATACATCACGATATTTAGAAAGGAAAACTTAAAAAACACATTAATGAAAACCCTCCACAAGATCCGCCAGAATCTCAACCCATGAGCCTGGTAGCTCTCCGCGCGAGATTGTTTTTATGGTCGCTTTCCCAACTATGGGCACTACTGTTACTAGATGAGGATGGCTTTCTTAACATTTGAACTGGGACGCCGATGATCATTGAGCGATTGGTAGGAAGTCGAGAACTTCGTCCAAATGAATCAGCCTTCTTGATTTCAGGAATTTTCGTTGTCTCAGTGGTCGCAACCGGATTCGATGCCGTTTCTGTTTCAGTGGGGATCGTGATTGTTGATTGGCTGCTCGTTTCCTCGGTTTTGACTCGAATATCACTACTTTGGTCTTCATCCTCTCCACCATCCTCCTCATCTGCATCCTGACTGCTACCCTCAGAATCTCTTCCCGATCGGTATGATGATGACGCAAATGTTATTGATCTTGACGAATGATGATGTTTATCAAAAGTGGGAACTCTACCCACATCTTCGCCATCCCTACCCCGTTCTTCCCCTTCCCGTCCCTGCTGATCGAAATCGAATCTTTTCATCTCTAGCCGAGGCGTTTGAATCAATGCTGCTTTAGTTTCTTTAAATTTTGTCCATTCTGGGTTCGAGTTCCTATTCGAGCCCGAAGCACTTCTCGATTGAGCCCAGCGTCCAATCATCGGATCGTCATCCCATGCGTTTCGATAAATCTGACTCAAACTGGGTTGACCAACTCCACTTGTATTGGCTCCAGAACGATCGTGATCTTGATGATACGATGGATGGGAAGCGGGAGTACGAAATCCTTCGTTTGGGAAGACTCGAGCGACATTCTGTCGCCCGTTTTCCTCCCACGGAAATACAGCTTGTACCGCTTTAGGTTCGGGTGCATTCGCGAACCGACTATAATCCTGATGGGTGATCTCAGGAATGGAATGAGTTATAGGCGGCGGCTGAAAAAAGCTGCGAGATTGTTCGATAAGCGGTTTATCCCAAACAGCCTCGTAATGTTTAGTGATGGGCTGCCTCATCTGATATCCTCCACTAGTCGGCGGCGGGGATCGTGAAGCGTCCCAAACCTCATGAGACTCTTGCTGATTCTCGTGCCTTTCGTCCTGGTGATTTGTCTGCGGAGGATCCGAATGCAAGTTATCTGTAAGATCTGAAGCAGTGGTAGTCTTACTCTGCTTGCTCAGAAAATAATCTCGTGCTTTGCGAGATAGCTCTAGAAAAGGTAAGCTCATGTAACTTCCTTCACTTTTAGACGCTTTCGGGTTGTAGGATTGAGACCCGATCTCAGCTTTCCTCCTACTGAATGTCTCTTTCAATTCTTCAAGGGTTGGCGGTTGGTAAGCGCTCGGCTGTGTCGAATCCCACTGTGAGGCGTACTTAGGAACGTTAAAATCAGGCTGGAATGACGTCCATTCCAGGGGCTCGATTGGCCCAACGACTTTCTCGTAAACATCCAACCAAAGATCAACCAGGCTATCATAGTCAACTGCGTCTAGGTGTTCAGATTGCTGATTGGGCGCGTATGCGTTTCGGTATCTCCTTCGATTGATTAGATGCCAAGGCTTATCTCTCCCAATGAAGTGGATCATTGAAATTTTATCACGGTAGCGCTTGTATGCTGGAGCGTAACTTTTATAAAGCGTTGGTAGGTATGATACTTCTGTCAATTTTCAATTCAGAGTTTGAAGTGGGTAATTAGGGCACTCACGTATAATAAGCAGAAGGAGTCACATTGTAGACAAAGCTGAGGCGGTTCCAACCTTGTGGCTTGTCACCAGACTCTGCTGGAGATAGCTCACCAGATGTTTCGGCAAAATATTCATTAAGTAAACCTTGGTCACCTCCATCCCAGCTTCCTTGAGAAAGAAAATGCTGGAAAATCTTTTCAAAGGTTTCGTTGTTTGGGGTTATGACCATGAGACCTGAATTGAAGCAATCGGGCCAACCAATGTCGGCGCAAGCTGAGAATGGGGATGTGATTTGAAATAGATGCGAGATAGGCCTGAGTAAAAGCGTATCTGAATCGAGATAGATCACTTTTTCGTATTGAGTGAGTCTCCAGATGTGAAGCTTGGTGATTGTTGATGACAAGTCTTGCCGTCCTGGTAAACGTACGAAGATAATAAACATCAGAGAGTCATCTCCACCAAAGCAATTTAAATTAAGTAAAACTAATTTGTGTCTAGATGTCACACACCCAAAAGATTCAGGTCATTCTGAGCGTGCTCTGAGCGAATTTCCTCGACACTGATAACCAAGTCGTAGATTTGCCTTAAGGCCTTGATCGACTGTACGCTGACGGAATCCAAAGTTACCAAGCAAACCAAGTCAAACTTGCGAGTTGATGCCTCTTCGTTATCTTTGATCGAGCAAGCGGTTACCAATGCCCCAGCAAGATAAGAGTCACTGCGATGACCGAAAGCAAACATAGGACGGCGATTAGTACACTTGAGCCCTTGTTTCCGCTGGTAAAGAGAACAACACCGTCTGATAGGCTTACGAGGTCAACACGCTCACGAACGCCCAAGAGGCCATGTGGGCTATTCGAAGGGAGTTGAGCAAATGGTTGTGAGACAAGGTCAACTGGGATGGTCAAGAGGAAGAAGGGCAAAGTCAGCAAAGCTTATCGGCCAGTCCCAATCTGAGATCAGCTGAGTCATCCAAATAGGATTACGTCATAATCGATCGATGACATCATAATCTGCGTCAGCCCACTCTTAATTTTTAAATTTCATTGAATTCTGACTTTCACGAGTTCGCGAGGGCAAAGTGTGTAAAAGCGCCAACGAGGCAAACAGGTGCCACTCAACTACACTATTGTAGGCCCCCTTACAAGTATAAAGTCCATAAGAAAAGTGTAAGTCTTGCCATTCAAAAAACAACTCTTCCTTAGAACTAAAACAAATTCTGCTCCCAAAACCAATGGTGGGCAGATATGTTCTCCCAATGGAGAACTCTGACTTTAACATAACCTTTACAGTTACATTTAGGGTATTCAAATATTGTTTTGGGGAAAATTGCATAAAATCTTGAATACAAGATTTGGCAGGGACCTGTCAAGAATCATAAAATTTAAGTTTAGGTATCTTGACAGGTCCAGACAAATCTTGTGTTTAAGATTTTATGTAATTTTTCCCAAAACAATATTTGAATACCCTAATTCTCTTCCCATTCCAGACATCTATAATCCAGTGACAATATCGGTGGTGAAAATGAAAAAGCCCTTATTTTCAACTAGTCACATTCCCAGTTTATTTCAGCAAAACCAGGGTTATGTTCCTTTTTTACAAATTTGGATAACTTAATTGTAACTTTCTGGGAGAGGTGGTAAATTTTGATTGCTGAGTTCAATATGAGCAAGATTGATTTTGCTCAATTTGAAAAAATCATGATCTCTCCTGATCAACAAGCCTACACTCTCTTCTCTTCCCTCTAGGACTGACCGGTCCCAGGTCAAAATTGCTTCAGTGTGAGGCTTGAACATTCAACCTCAACTTTGGAACCCTCCAGGAGGGATTCTTAACCATTAACACAGCCGGCAAGGAGGCAAGGAAAAAATATTTTTTTGTGTTGACAAAATTCAATGTGTGACTGCGCCCCAAGTAGGCACGGTCACTGCAGACCAATCTGCGCATTTTTTCAGCACAAGAAAATTCATGCTTTGTCACCTGCTTGGGGGCATGGATTTTGAGTTTTCTTTTCTGAACAGAACATCACCTTAAAAGAAGTTATGGTGCACAGACTTTTATTTCAAGGTACGTGACTTGAAATTACAGCAGTCCCAAGAAATCTTGCGGGTTTTCAAAAAACAAAAAATCAGTTGAAAAAATTAATTTTTGGGCGGGTAAAAAAAATTTGGCCGTCAAAAAATATGGCGGCACCACCACACCCAACTGCCATATCTGCCCTCACCCACCACCATCTCCGATTACTATCCGCTGGCAAATCTCACTTGTCTTCAATTGGATTTTCATTATTCCGTAAGTTTGTTTGTTCCCAATCTCCATCCACAAATCATTCCAACTCTTTTCTTAATCTATCTACCAGAGCAATGTATCACTCAAGTTTCTTGTGGTCAAGCCAGCCATAAACTGTGTAACCTTGGACAAAATCAATGTCAGTCCCAACTCCCTTTGACGTTGGCAACAGTGGGTCGCTATGCTACCCGTAGCGCAGCGTAGCAATAACCGCTAACAGCTAACGGCTTTTGCCATAGCTGTTTGCGGTTCAATTGCTATTGCTACAGCGATTTTTAGCAGTAAAAAGCCTGTAAAACGCCTCTACATGGGCTGTAGTGCAGTGTAGCGGCCCTTAGGACCGCTACAGCATTGGTGACAAAAAATTTCAGCCGCTACACTACACTATTTTGGGCAAATAGCTTAGCGTATCAACCCAGTGCTGACGTTGGTCAGATCTTTACGAGAGGACTCGAGCAGTCGTCACAAACCCCAAAACTTATGGACCACAAGGTTGGCCCTTGGCTTTGAACGAGGAGGAAGCAGTGTTTGTCTTGGAGATGGTTACCTAGAAACCTACAATCTACCTGGCCGAGATTCAAAACAACCTACTTACTCAACATCAAATCACAATCTCATTGCAAACGAGTTGCATAGAAGACTTAACTGGACCCAAAAAATGATGCGTAAGGTGCACCCTAACCAGGACCCCAATCAACATGTGGCTTACATCAGCCTTATTTCCCACTACAACCCTGATTGTCTTTTTTTTACCGGTTAGTCTGATTTTTTTAATTGACTTTTAAGCTTTGGCTGATAATGAAGAATTGATCAGATGAAAGTGGTATTTGTCTCGATGGTATCCTCCTTACAAGGGGCTGGGCCCCACGTGGACAATGCACTTCGCGCGCTTTAGTTGCCCAAGCAACACATTGTTTCAACTTGGTGCCAGCGGTTGCTGTGATGGTTCAAGACGAGAGCATGAACTGGAGTGGGTTTGAGTTCACTTGGAACATATACTGGTGAGCTGACTTGCAACAATCTTCTCATCAAATTAAAACTGATTGCTTATTTATCTTTTCCAGATGCCAATGATGAACCCCTTCCTGGGTCCTCGATTGGTCCTTATTTTGGACCATACAACCTTTCACCACCACAGCTGTATTGCTGAAATTGTCAGTGCCAGGGGATGTCAAATGGTATATCTTCCTCCCTACTCCCCCGATCTGTAGTGTTTTGAAGGCAAACTTGCAACAATATGAGCAATTAGATGGAGACAACAGTGAAAGGCTATGCTGCGCTGCAAAAAGCGCCTGTTTTAGCGCAGCGTAGTGGGTACCAGCTACATGCCCTTCCCAAAAAGCTGTAGCGTAGCACTTACCCGCTACGCTACAGCTACACGTAGCCCCCAAGCACTTTTTTCACAGGGGAGAAAGAACAGCACAAAAAGCCGCACTTTTGCTACAAAAAAGCGCAGCATAGCCCATATGCGCTTTTTGGCTGCTATCGGCGCGCTACATGCGCTTTTCTGCTGGCTACAAAAGCGAAAAGGCACAGCAGCCTTCCAAAAACTTTGAAGCTCAGAATTTTCATCTCCTACATTCAAGCTGGCTGGCCTGTCTGACCAGCCAGAGAGAGAATGGCTTGGTTAACCAGTCAGACAGGCTGAACTGCCTGTTCGGACGGCAACTGGTCAGACAGGCTGAACCGCCTGTTCAGCCGGTCAGCCTGTTTGACCAGTCAGACAGGCATCATTCAACCTGTCCAACTGCTCAAACAGGCTGAACGGCCTGTCTGACCGGTCAAACAGGTTGAACGGCCTGTCTGACCGGTCAAACAGGTTGAACGGCCTGTCTGACCGGTCAAACAGGTTGAACGGCCTGTCTGACCGGTCAAACAGGCCGAACGTCCTGTCTGACCAGTTGGTTGGTGCGCCGCAGTCTCGTGTCCGATTGCACGCAATCCAACACGAGACTGCGGCACGCCAGCTTCACTACTACCAGAAAGCGGGTTTTGTGCCCGCTAATTATTGATTAAAAAATTAAAACTGCCCCCCCTCAAATAAGCCAACCTTATAGCACTATAAAATAGCATAGCAGCGCTTTTTCTAGTGGTAGCACAGCGGTTCTGCGCTATTTTATGGCTACAAAAAACAAAAACTACAGGCTCAAGCTGTAGCCCCAAAAAGCTAAAAGATAGCGCTGCGCTTCTTGCAGCAAAAGCCTTTCACCGTTGATGGAGAGCAAATTAAAGCATTTGCCAAGCTTGTTTTCACTCCAAGTCTCATGAGGAGCCTTTTCCGGGGCTCTGGCTACACCAATTGATCTTTTCTTTTTTTTGTTGATTTTATGTTCTCTTTTTATTTTAGTGTATCCATTCATCTTCTCCTTGGCAATTAAAAGTACATATTTTTTTTATTTCACCAGACAAATAACAAATAAAAAGCAAAATGCTTTTACAGACTTGGGATACAACTGATTTGAGCAACAATTGAAAGGGATAAGCTGGATACAGTAAGGGAGATACTTTGATAGAGGAAAGGATAATGAATACACTTTTTTTTCTTTTTTTCACGTTTTTTTGTTCTTTTTACTTATTTTTGGAATTGGAATGAAGTCCAACCAACCTTAAGATACTGCACAATGTCATTTGAAAGGTGATCATTGAGTTGGTCTTGATCGTTTTTTTAAAAGCAGGCCAAATTGACTGGTGGATTGTGCAAGAGATTGAGCAGGCCCAGGTGGCATGCCAGCTTTAGTAAGCTCATCTGCATCAAACCATTTGAGCATAGACCAGTGGGTTATGCCCAAGGTTTCCAAGGCTTTTGATATCACCTTGGAATTCAAGTCAACGTGAGCAAACAGGAGGAGTTTGTCCAAGTGGCTGCCATTGTCCAAGGGGGTGGCTGCTCTGGAATCTGTGGGGGAGACTTGGCTGTACTTTTGGTTGATGCTGAATTAATAGAATATACTCCTGGTGGTGCTGTACCAGGAGCTACTGGGAATGAATACATGGTTGGAGTCGGCGGAGTGTAAGGAATTGAGTACTGATTTGGTATCAGTGCTGCTCCTGGGAAGGCTTGGTGATTTCCAAGCTGATGTGATGCCATCGGGGGGTTTGAAAAGGTTGCTTGTACCAGTGCCACTTGATGAGGGAGATTGGTCAATTAAGATGACTCAGGAATCTCAGCTGTGCTCTTTGTTCAATAGCGGAGACTTTGGGGGTGCAAACAGAGTCACCTCGGTTGGGTTGGCTCTCTGTGAGATACAGAGAGAAAGAATATAAGATTCAGAGTGTCCCTTTTTGCTTGTTAAATCAAGGTAAATATTTGGATTCAACATACCATTGCTTCAGCCCAGGCATTGACTCTGGCCATGGTTAAGGGAAAAAACTCATTTGCATTTTCAGGATTGATGAAAACATGGGTCTCATGAGATCCAGTAAGCCTCTTGCATGGATCTGTGGTAGCATAGATTTGACGGATCAACTCATAATGCGCTGCAGCTGCAGATGCACCTGCTGTTGGGTCAATTTGAGCTTGTGAGCTGGTACTGGCATGTGCTTGCTGTAGTTGACTGTACATGGTTTGTGTCAGAAAAGAAATGGCTCCACCAGGACTTGAACCTGGGTTGGGCTAACTCCAGGTGCCTGCTTTACCACTAGGCTACAAAGCCTGAGCTGCCAGATTCATAATCTAACAGTTTCTCGCAGGAAGAAATTGTTAGTTAAACTGATCATCTTGAAACATCATACACTACTAACATTACAGCATTTCCCGTAGAGGATATCCTGTAAACTGTCAGGATATCCTGTAAGTTACATTTTTTGCCACAGATTCCTGTATATTTTGGAAAGAAATGAGACACCATGTCTCTCAGTTTTTTATCTCTTCCTCAACATACAGCATTGTCATGAAATTAATATAATGGCAACTTGAAATCAAAATGGTCAAGTGAAAAGGAAGCTATTTTCAGAGTCATGAGTTTCAAAACTTTTTCAAATGCTAATAAAAGTCAAATGATTGTTCTGGCTTACAGAATCTGAAATATGATTTGTTAGCCTTGGGCCTTGCTTCATGATGGAATCTTCCACAATTCTGGCCAGTGTTGAAGGGAAAAAACTGACTGGAAGAAAGGAAGTCTACTGTCCCCACAGTGAGACAAGTGAAAAATGTGTATAGATTTAACAATTCCGGCCAGTGTTGAAGGGAAAAAATTGACTGGAAGAAAGGAAGGCTTCTGTCCTTGCAGTGAGACAAGTGAGAAATGTGTATAGAACTTAGTGAAGGAAAAGTAAAAGGAAGAGAAGAAAACCAGTAATAGAGCAGAGCTGATAGGATTAGTAGGAGTATGCATAACTATAAGCGCAGGAAGCCTGCATATGGGTGTTACAAAATTGTGTGTACTAATTCACCAGAATGATTAAAGTTTAAACTTTCCACTGATCAAAGATAGTGCCTAAGTTCATCAAGTTTAAATGCTTGTGTAAGAATTAAGATAGAAAAATTTAAGGAAAACCAAGCATCTTGCAGATTTTGTCAAACAGTCTGCTTACTTGACTTTGATTAGCAGTTGAAAAAATGATAAATTCATTACTCTGAAGAAAGCTTCCTTTTCACTTCTTAATCATTTTGATCTCAAGCTGCCATTATATCAATGGTGGGCCCGATACACTAACTGTAGTGGTAGCATAGCGTAGAGAAGAATAGTTCTGCTAACAGCTAACAGGTTTTCTGTTGGCTGTTAGCGGAGTTGCCGCTATTGCTGGGCGCCCGACCTCAAAAAAGAAGTTGTTACGCTGTGTTACAGAAGCAAAAACTGCTGAAAACAGCCGTAAAGCTGTGTGATGCACCGTAGCAGCTCTGAAAAGGATGCTCACGCTACGGCATTTGCAGGCTGATAATTCAATTGCTACACTGCGACTTTTTCCAAAAAAGAGCAACGTACACTGCAAAAAAATCTGCTTCAACTGCCAGCAGTTGACATGAAGCTTACTCTAATTTTACTCAACTCTTATCCAAACTTGACTCCAACTTTAATGGAGATGCACAGTGACTGTGCATCAAAGTAAAGTTTGAGTAAAACCAGAGTAAAATCAAAGCTACTTCATGTCAACTGCTGGCAGTTGAAGCAGATTTTTTTGCAGTGGTAGTGTAGCGGCCCAGTGCTGATTATATTGATTTGTCATTTCTGTAGTGGTGAGAAAGAGAGAGACATGAAATCTGTATCTTTGAAAAAAATACAGAAATTTGTGGGAAAAAACATGGATCTTACAGGATATCCTGAATTTTTACAGGATATTCTACATGGGATATGTTGTAATGTTAGTAGTGATACATTCAGGAAGACATACCTCAGCCATTATTCTTGGATCCTTCTGTACCAATCAGCACACAATTCTTTGCCCGGTGGAAGCATTGTGTGCAGATCTAAGGAAATTTTGAAAGTTTTCAACTGAATCAAGCCGGCACTTGTGGCTTGCAGCAAAGGTGTGGTCGCTTGAAATGGAAACAAGCCATATCACATTGCCTTGATCTTCTTGTTTCTGTGCATGAACACTAAGGTCCAATTTCTCTTTGTCCTTGATTTTTTGGATCACTGCTAACTTGAAGGCAACAAGATTGTGTTCATTCACAGGCCAATTGATGATGATCTTGTCGCTTTCCGATTGAACTTTTGAATTTTTGGGGGTTGACGCTGTGGTGCTTCTTGTTCAACTCTTTTTTTGGGGATTGGTATCCCATTGAGCTGGCGGCGGAGGCAAAAAGAAAATAAAATTGATGTTGATTGGGATCAAAGTATGTTCTCGGTCGTTTTTGTGTACAGTGCTGTTGTCCTGCGTAGTGACCCTTGGGTTGAGACTTGGCTGAGATGGATCAGCTTCTAAAGCAAGCAAGTTGGACATTGAGGGTGGCGCTTGAACTTCTGAAGTGTTTTCCTGACCCAACAGACCCATCTGGCGGATGAAGTCAGCACGGAGGTGATTGCGTTTTTTGACAAGAAAAGTGGTCCCATCAAAAAATGTTGGAACATGTCGCTGAGGGTTTATTGGGTGTTTTAGCCATTTGCTAGTTAACAGCTCAGATGGCGACCTTTTGTACTCATTTTGGGGTTGAACCATGCTGGACAATCTGTTTTTTTCTGAAAAAGATGGTAAAGAGACAGGGTCAGTACAATCTCAATAAATTGGTTCATCTTAGACAATAGAAACTAGCATTAGGAAGACGTTATTTGTGATTTTGGAGTGTTTGATGAAGGGATTCACCCACCCAAAATGAATTTTTCCATACATTTTTTTTTTTTTTTGAAAACCTGCAAGATTTCTTGGGACTGCTGTACATTTTTTTGGTTAAATTATAAAAATGTAAAAGATATGTTCTTCAATTACCCTTTGGTAATGCCATGTAACACATCTTCCCACTGTTTCCAAAAAAATCCAAAACTTTGTGACCTATAGCTTGTTTGGAGGCCTGTATATACAATCTAGCCTGTCATGTAATTCCCTAGGCTGACATCAAGCTGAGATTCAACAGAACTTCCAAATATAGCTAATGGTCACCTGTATTACCAACATGGCTGAAACAGCCATCTAAATACAATGTTCTTTCTTGAAGATTCCAAAGATTGTGCTAGCTAGAATCCTCCCTTACTCCATGATTCTCTGAGTCCAAATTCTGATTCAGATAGCTCATTAATTCTTTTTTGAAGTTTCTGTAGCCTTATGAGGATTCTATCCTTGTTGCACAAATTACCACATAAATCATGTTCCCAATGCACTGAGAATTCTTGATATGTGCATTTTTGTTATAATTCTAGTCCAATTTCCCAAAGCCTTAAATGACCTTGGCACAAAAACAGGTTTAAAAGAACTTTCTGGCAGAAAGAAAAATTTTGAAAACTGCAAAGGTTTATATTTATACATTTATCTGAACAGATTAGACAAAGGAAATGTTTTACAAATCATCTTCCTGATTGCACAGATTAGGACAAGGGTGTTTTTTTTTCTTCCTTTTTTTAAAAAGTATTGAGCATTGATTTGCTAAGGCTTTCAATGACTGTGAGAAGATCATAAACAGCTATGACTAAAAGGCAAACGGAGCATATGATCTGAGGAAATTATTGGTGTCCATTACGACCAGGTCAGATTTGAAAAGAACCTAAAAAATGGGTAATTTCCAAGATGCAGTCAGTGCCCTTGGGGTGATTGCAATCATTTCGCAAGGCACTTTATGTTACCTATTAAAAATAAAAAAGGTCAGAAAATCAACATCCTTCAAGTGGAAAATTTTTGAAATTTTTCTCACCACAAGCAACTTTAAATAAGGCTCGATCATGAACAACAACAATTCGACCAACAATTGTTGGAAGTCGGATGACCTTGTCGGTGTAATCCACTCTTGCAGCCTTTTCACCTCCCTGAGAATTTAAAAGTCCTCCTTTACCCGACAAATCCTGATGTTTCATTTATTTGTGTCAATTTGTAGCTCACCAAATCAGCAATCGACCAGAACCTCAGAGTCATACTTGTCTTTCAAGTATTTTTAACTTACACCAACTTGACAACTGTTTTGATTTGATCGGTTAGGACAGGGGAAAGGGGCCCCCAATGGATTAAAATGACCCCCCGTTGATTCACAACTATTGCCTGAGACTGGTTGTTCATGAACTGTATTAAAAGCAAGATGGAAATGATAAGTGATCTTGTCCTATGAAATGTCGCAAGGAATCTATTGCTCACCATGAAAAAAATCGCCCTCCTTAGTTTGCAAGCCGTTAACTGTAATTGACACCTGAACGCCCCCAACAACCTGCTTGAAATCGGCGATGCCGGTGATACCTTGAACCCCACTAAGCTGTGCCCTAGCCCGCGAGCAAGTGGGTGTACCCCCAGGACTTTGTGCAAAGGCGATGGTAGAAATATTGGCGAACATCAACAGTAGAAGGCCTAAACCATTAACTGGCCTTGGAATTTGAGGGTTCATTTTGGCTTCCAGCTGGAAACAAAAATATGAGAACTTATATAATATTTTGAGTGGATTGGTGATTGGACTCAATCACACATTAGATTGAGATATTTATCTAAATGCTATTGAAATTGATGATATATTTAGTATTTACTTACTTTGATACAAGGAGTTCTATTCGGTTAGGGGTTACCGTTGAGGACGCTGGCAAACCCGATCAAGGTAGCACTTATTATATTGTAGTGAGCAATTATAATACTTCACTCTCGCGAAACTAGCGCACGTCTTCCGCGAAATCAAAGCACTTTGATCTCGCAAAATTGCCGCGTGTCGCCGAGTTTACTGGTTGCGGGCTTTTTCTTCTGAAGGTTCAATCGTTTGTGTCTTGGCTATCGATGTTCGGTGACCATGCCTTTTGGGGGTTGAGTCCTTGCGCTCGTCGGTGGTTACTTTGAAAACCTGTCATCTGCTTTTTTAGCGACCTTGCCCGACGGAACAAGCTCCTCGGTAACTAAATCCCGTCAGTCGAAATGACTCTGGAATCAGACTCTAAGTCGCAAACTTGCTTAACAGCACGCGCTTTTACACTTTCCACTTGTCCAGCTTTCCCCAAGGCCTCTGAAGTTGCACGCGCCCATGTTGGCTGGCCTGATAGAATGGGCCGAGCAAGCTGAGAAATTTGGGATTTCCGGTGAAAACCTCCAAATTCAGGATTATGCACCAGGGTACAGTTGCGCGCGGCATTCTGCTGTACATAACTATGGGCTGGGTCCGAAATTTTTGGCTGGAAAAACCTGAAAAAATGGGCTTTTTGCCGCTGGAAATCCATACATATGGGTTAAATCCATGATTTTAAACCAAGAATACGGCCTTATGTGGCTTAGTAAACCCATATTTATTTACTTCAGGCTGCTTTATATTGTCACTAGGTCACTGCGATGTGGTTGGTGACAGAAGTCTTAGGTTTGTATTACTAGTCCCCGCGATGCTCCACATTTGGAGTGTGCACACCGTACAACACTTTACAGCCCATGGGTCCGAATTATCAAGCATAAAAAATGAAAAAATAAAGTTTGGCTCGGCCATTTTGGCCAGCCTTTTAGATTTGGACTCTACACACCCCAAGCAATCCAAAAATGTGCTTGGAGTGAAGTTTGGTGCCCTATCGGGGGCAGCTTTTTCCCCCGCAACCACCAGTTTGCTTTTGCAAGCAGCCGTGTACAGCGGAATGCCGCGCGCAACTGTAGTCACGCCAAAAATGGTGTTTTGGAAGCAAGTCCCTCCCGAGTCCCTGTGGTCGGGGGCTTGAGTTAAGTTCGCGAACAGCCTCGCTTGTGTAATGTTCTGCAACAGGCTATGGGGACCTCACAGGTGAGGGATCAGGATCAGTAAAAGGGTGCTGCAGAGCGCGAGAAAGAATTGTATTCCGTTCTTATTCCCCAACACGCAGCCGTCTGAGTATACACCGAGCAAGATGATTTTTTCCCCTCACAGTCACGCCGGTGAAAGACGTTGTGTGAGAGTCAATCGAGTTCGTGTGACCCATGTTTCCAGAGAACAATCTTGCGCGCTTTTTGCGAGTCATGATCATTTGTCATGACCAAAAATCCCTCAGCAAAAAAGGATTGGGAAGATGATCCGTGTACAGTGTACACACAGATTTAAGTAGAGCTCGTCTTTCCATGAGCACCCTCACACCAGTCATTCCCTCTCTCTCCCAAAAAAACCTTCACCCTAGACGTTCTCTTCTCCCCGCCTCTACAACAAAAGACTTGCCACTTGAGTTCGACTACGGCCAAAGTAAAGAAAGAACAAGAACATGCATTCTCTAGGCACTCATCTGTCCGTCCAGCTAGGTCTTCTCTGTCTGTCACTGTCAGGACTCGCTTGGGCGCAAGGAACCGCCGGCATATCAAACCAGGCCATTGCCTCCTTTTCTGGCTCCGGTATATCAGCCGAAATCCGTTTTACTACCACCAACCAATATGGTCCCGGTGTCCACATCGACGTGCTCGTTAACGGCTTGAAATAAATGAACGGTTTTGACTATCCTTACCACAGTCAGTTCAATAAAACCCTTATAGGTCAAGGATCAATCTTATCTTATAAACTCCCACCGCTTTTGTTTCCTTTGCTTCTCCAGTTCACGCCAAGCCGGTGAACGGTAATTGCGAATCAGCTGGGCCCCGCTACAATCCTACCAATGCGCCAGCAGGTGTTTGCAACCCAGGAAATCCCAGCACTTGCGAAGTCGGGGTAAGTTTCGGTCCAACAGATCATCAGCTATTTAATCGATGTAACCAACTGAACTGACTGATTTTTTTTTCCTTTGCTTACTCCCCTGTTTTTTGAGAAAAGGATTTGGCAGGAAGATACGGCACCCTCTCTGGCTCACCACAAGGCTTGACTACAAGAAGCTACAATGACCCTGACCTGAAACTTTCTCAAGGCCCCGATGGTATTTTGTACCGAAGCATCGTCATCCACGGTCCTAACAAAGTCAGACTGGCTTGTGGTCAGTCTACATCACCTATCACTATACCTTTCCTCTAACCCCAAGTTATTCATTCTCTTGCTCCCCTTTTGCCAGGTACGATCACTCCTG
The DNA here is from genome assembly GCA_001624995.1 of Puccinia horiana. Taxonomy (NCBI): domain Eukaryota; kingdom Fungi; phylum Basidiomycota; class Pucciniomycetes; order Pucciniales; family Pucciniaceae; genus Puccinia; species Puccinia horiana. The sequence continues at coordinate 279,919 of LWDY01000019.1, forward strand.
CCTAGTCCACAACTAGTCGAGCAGTCGCCTTCTTTTGTTCCATTTCATTTGTCCATCTCTGTTTCATCACATTGTCTTGTCGATAGTTTTGTTAATATAATCAGTCCTTGATATAACAAGTCAAGGCACCTCTCACTCTCTTAACCCGTGTCTCAAAAGGGTTTTTCTTCCTGGTTGATTTATTGGGCGGTAATTAGTATCACCCTCACTGGTTCAAAAAGCTGCGTCAAGTTGGGCTAGATTGGCCTGAGGGCCCAACCCCACATCATCCTACCAAACTGAGAACAAACTTCATACATAAAATAAGCGTCTGATCATGGGGAAGGCCGACAACAGGGTCTAAAGAATGTTGGCAAGGGAGATTGGCAACAATATCTGTGTCGCGGCCCGCCGTGTGTTGTGGTCTGACTGTTGGGGTTTATACTACTTACAAGAAGAAGACTGCGGTGTTCTACTCTAGCTGTGGACCAAGGAGAGAAGTACGTGAGTTTGAGGCTCAGGAAGGTATCAAACAAGTCAAAAGAAAGGCAGTACAAAATACTGTAAGAATTGAACCCACAGTCTAAGCAGTCATTAGTGAAGCTCCACCACTCGCCCATGAACCCCAACGATGCGCGTCAAGACCATCAAGAGCTTGATCTCATCCCCACACATTACGATATTGTCTTGTGCGCAAAGCTTGGTCTCATTTCCATCAGAGCTATGTAACTCACGCAACCAAACCAAACCACCAGATGAAAAAAATAAATCAAGTCCATACATACTGTCTACGTATGAACAGAGAGCTCGGATTACAACACGCAAACCATGCAACATAAACATAAATATATATATTTTAACCCGACCAACCAACCAATTAAAAACAACAAAGAAAAAAAAAGAATGAAACTAGTATATAAAGAATGCCATGACGTCAAGAGGAGAACGACTCAATCGGAAGAAAAAAAAGAGGAGGGATGCAAGAAGAATTGAGACCATAAGAATCTAATAACAAAAATGAGAGAAAAGAGAGAGAAGATCAAATGGCCATTAATTGAAAGACATCATTAGGGACCAATCCGATGAATTTTTTAAGGTCCTCGATCTTGTCAGTTTCGCTATACCTAGACACCGATAGGACAGATGAAGATCACCAGAGGGAGGGGGATGTGGGGATGAAAGTGGGAAGAAGTTAAACGAAAGAAGAAGATGAGATAAGGATGGTGAGATCGAAGCCAGACATGAGTACATGAAAACCCTCCAAAGGGTGATGAATGTGGAACAGGAAGGAAAAGAAAACACTCAACTTCCTGAGATGATTTTCCAATGAAGCCGAATCGATCAAGCCGATTTCATTCAATCTAGACTGGAGCAAGGTCAGACAATCCTCTGCCGAGCTAGCGACGAGGTTACTAAGATTAGAAGAGGGGGGTTGAGGGGTTGAAGGAGATGAGAAGAGGAAGTTGAAGGACTGCTTGAATGGCAGACTGCCGCCCGAGATCAATTTAGGGTTCCTAGATTGCTCTAGAATCCATTTTGATTTACTGATGATTGTGTTTAAATTCTTGACGGATTCGATCGTACTGACGCCTAAATTACTACTACCACCACCACCTCCTCCAACACTTTTGATCAAGCTTGATCTCCTGCCTAAGCTACTGCTGGTTCTGCCATTCTCATTATTGGCTTTCCCACCACTGCTTATGTTGGCGACTGCTATCAGATTCTTGATCGTTTCTTCTGATCTTAGTATTTCAAAATAAAGGATGGCCGTCGTTAAATTATCTTTGAATATGACCTCCGACCAAATTGCTGCAAACGACAAGATATCAAGAATCTTTTTTTTTTTTTTTTGAATTACGAATGTTTTTTTCGTTGAACCCACCAAGAAAAAATAATCAAAAATCAAAATGCCATTATAGAGGTGACAGGTGAGAATATAAAAGTGAGACGATCAAACCTGTTGAGCAAGGCGGTCGACATCATGCACGGTCTTCAGCTCATCGATTCTCGATCCCACGCGACTGCCGAGCGAAAACAGAGCCCTCCACAGTTCCCTCCAATCGAATCCTTCGAGACGGACTTGATGGGATTGTAAGCAGAATAGCAACTCGTGGACCAGACGGAGACAAACCAGGTGATTCTCAATCTTCAACTTCCTCTGCAAATTATGCCGCAGATATAGGATCCCACAGTCCAACATCGCGGCGATCGGTGTTCTTGCTAGATCGGATAACGGTCCTAACGGGGGCTGTCTCTGAGCTCCATAATGGATAGCAAAACAAATCTACATCAAGACTTTTCCACTTCACAATATATTTCTTCCTTTTCACTTACATCACGACAAAACTCAACCGCAACTTCAAAAGACTCTTCGGTGGCACCACAGATGAACTTGGCACCCTCCTCAGCCAAATTGATAAAAATAACCAGGACCAGCCGACCGTAGAGTTCGGAGCGAGGAGTGGAGCTGGCATGAGAGAGTAGATAACTAGAGAAGGAGAGGAAGCTTTCCCAGAAGGGTTGACTCGAAAGCAACACGTTAAAGAACGTAGTATTCGAGCAAAGCAGGTCGTAGATGGGGAGAAGAATACACGTTGGCCGACCAGGATGGCTGTCAAAAGCTTGATTGTTCGGCCGACTGGCTGGACTGGCTTTTTTTGCTAATGGAGTCCCCAAGACATTCATGACTGAGCTGCTGACTTGGCCTAGTAATGAGGAGTTCGTGTTTTTGGAAGTGCTTATGTCTCGATAGGCTCTTGAAAACATGAAAAAATGACGGAAAGTCAGTCCGTGTGCCTCCACGTAGGAGAGTCCACACCAAGAATCAGATGTGGCTCACTCTCTTAAATCATCAAGGGCCAAGGTGCTCAGACTGATGATTCTTTCCATCGCTTTTTCGTCCACATAGTCTTCCATCCTGACCAGATAGGGGTTACGAGATTCGAAACGTCTGAAGTTCGCCAAGAGATCCAAGAGCAAGACGCTATCAAATACCAACGAAACTGACTTGGGATTCGCAATCAGCTGTATATTTGTCCAAATTCAAGGTTCATAGCATGTGAGCAATTCTCCAGGATTCTCAACAATAGGATAGCCCACCATATACGTACCGAGGCAATCGTGCTGAATAGATCTCTTCGCAAGAAATACGCGTTGATCGAACCTTGGTTGACGCCTGAAACAACGGACAATGCTAGCTGGAGAGTTCGATGACGGGTTCGCACTAGGAGAAAAAAAAATTGGAATTCATCTTGAAGTTCCAAATTCATTTGAGTGACAAAGAAGACAAGAGACATACGTGGTTGAGTTTGATCGGAGAGAATCTTATCCACACTGTAAACGAAATCCTTTTGTGTAAATAAAATAAGTGAAATTGATACATATTATCAGTATCTACAAGCCGTACACCGCTCATTTTCAGAAACAAGCTTGAAGAGGAACGACTCGAACCGAGAAAACAAGATCACTGTTGTCGATTGAACCAGCGATCAAACTGATCAAGTCCAGGTTGACGTTTTCGTATCCTTCTTTGTACAATATCGTTTTGAAGATAGCCGACAGAGTCTACACATGTGGCTATCAATTAGCTTCTCCTCTTGTGTTTAAAGGAAGATATTGAGGGGGGGAAAGGAAAAAGGCATGTTCCTGTTTTCTGTAAGTACATACCTCTAAAGCGTTAAACATTCGAATTTGGTCGACTTCGTCATGAACATTGAGTGCATCTTGATCGATTGGATGATCTTCAGGGGCAGTCTGAACGGGTTGTTGGGGTTGAAGGGAAAGGCCGTTGTCGCTCTCGGTAGCGTTTTTGAGGGACCGAATGCCATAAGCGATGAGGTCGTTTAAGTTTTGTCTGTGTCCGCCGAGCAGTTCCTGGACGCTGAGCCTGTCCAACATTTCCCTGAGATGCTGTTTGTCTGGATCTAACAAGTATAGATCCTGATGAAAAGGCGAGAACGGTTTGATTATGAAGACTGTCTAACTTGGATAAGAGAGAGGGAGAGCGTACCATGTAAAACCTCTCCCTGCTCTGGAGTGGTATATGGTAGTCGGTTGGATGGAATGCATGGTCGATGGAAGAGTACCACTTGAGGTTTCTGCGCTTGGTGAGTGGTGTGCTGGGCTGGTCGGTGGTGGTGGTTGTTGGCGGGAGATTGCAGTGGGCTTGCTTGTTGACCGTTTCGCTGGTTGGTTCCATCCTGAAGTTCTGCGCTCAGACTGCCGCCCAAAGCCTGGCGAGCAAAACTCAACATGTTTATCCTTATTGTATCTCTTCAACAGGAAACAGAAATCAAGCAGCAGGGTATCATGGCCTTCATTCATACAATCAAGATACGCTTAGGCAAGTCAGCCATTCCAAAAGATGAGATACAAGCGTTCATGTATTTACAGAGCACAGAATCAGAAGCATCATCAAAGGTGAATCAATCGTTCCAACAGTTCGTGAGGCTCCAAGTGATCTCTGGCATTTCTCATTCTAGTCATCGAAACGACCAAAACACATACCAATCAGCTCACTCGTGTAGTAGCAACAGCTTTAAAAGGAAGCTGAAGGGCTCGTTCAAGACAACATACCTGTGGGCAAGTACACAATTCCCATCTGATTTGACCATAATGAGCCACCGCATACATATGGATCAACAGAAATTTTTGGTCGTCAAAATTCACGTCAAACTCTTTGATCCAAATCAGAAGAAATCTTAAACTGGTAAACGAGCGATTACTGACCGACAAAGATAAAGTCACCACCCAGTTGAGATATTTTACCACTGCGAAGGAAAGTTGATGGTCCCATTTTCCAACCGTTCTGGTTCGCGAAGACGTAAATACATGAACACTACCATCAGCACCATGTTGGTTGTATATGCACATGGAGTGGGATTCAAGAAAAAGCAAAAAAGGGGGAGAGAGAGACAAACCAGAAGGCTGTTGACGATGGTATTCGGGAGGCTCTGAGTGATATAATGTCCTTGAGTCTTTGCGTCACCGGCATCCAGCTTGGAGCTTGTTCCGATCACGGGATTGGGTGTCAGGATTCTCTCAAGACTAATAACAAGGGACAGCCTCGCTCGGCTGGGCTCACATCATTCCTAAGGAGCTGAACAGGGTAGTCGTATTATCCGAATAAATCTCGAACGGAGGATCCTCTAATAGTTCTACAAATTTCACCCACCCAAAAAAAAAATCAGCAAGTCCTCTCTCAATTATCCGAATCGTTGTATGATGTGGATAAATGGGAAACTGTGTTTACCTTGGTATGATTTGATCACCGACCAGTGTCCACAACCGATTACGATAATCTTCTTATCGGCAATCGGTTCTTTTGAGACTTTCTGCTTCAACGCGCTCAGATAATCCTGACAATAGCCACATAAAAAGTGTCTGTCGAAGGGAGGTATGTAGTTGGTGATGGTGAAAAGACACAGTTCATTTTTTTTGGGGGGGGATAAAGGATCCTTACCTGATAAACACCACACAGACTTTACCATGTCGGACGAGCCCGCCAAAAGGTCTCTCGTTTCCATCCTGATCGAATACGCCGATCAGCCCGGCGGTTTCGAGCGTCTTGGGGTCGACTAACTGATCGTGGGCAGGATTATCAGAAGTCATTTCAATTTCTGTGCTTCAAGGAACAGAGTGGTTGTTGGATGTAGTCTGCAGGTTTGGGTATCAACTTGGCAAAAGGTCGTTTCCAAAATAAAAGTTTAATTTCTCTACAAGAAGTCGATTGGGATATTGTGAATCTCACTTGGCAAACAACTCGTGCTGGATGAACACATGTGTCTCTACTGCAAACTACTTCAGCATACAGGGTACACTCACAGCAACAGGAGTGAACACGGCAACGGTCGAGTGGTGACCCAGAAGGTTTTCGAACTTTGGCTGTCGACTGCGGCACAGCCCACCCAAAGTTTCATCCAACCAATCTCTCCCCCTCCACACACCCAAAAACAGGTCATGAGAACTGGCCAGTGGGGGGTCAGCAAGCTGGGGGATCTGGTCAAAAGCTCAAGCTTTAAGTGTTTTATTTTTTTTGGTATGATAGCAAAGGGGAAAAAAAGAACAAGGTAATAAAATTCATCAATTTTCTTCCAGATTTATCGCCCTCTGCCCCGACCTCTCAATGCTCCCCTTGCTGCTCCTCTAGGCATCTGAGGTCCAGCACTTTGTTTCTCAGATTGTGGATTTCGAACGGTCGCATCAACACTGCAGAAAGGGGAAACAAACCAATGTCAGTTGAGGAAAAAAAAACCTTTTCTTAGTGAGAGAAGGCAGAGGAGTAGGGCCGGATAAGAGACAAGGGTGACCGACCTTAGGATCATACAGGCAGCTTCAGTGGCGCCTTCCAATGCGTTAGTCTTCACTAATGCAGGTTCCCAAACGAATTTCTCATAATTATCAGCAACGCCCAGATCGAGATCGACTTCCAGATTCACTCCCACCCATTTCTGTTCTTGGGCGTGCAACATCCGTAACTTGTTCAGGATATCCGTCGCGTCTAGGCCGGCATTATCACATAACTGTCGGGGGATACATTCCAGAGATTTCGCGTATGACGCTAGCATCAATTGTTGTTTGCCTTGAATCAATTTCGACTCTTCTCGTAGATATTTTGAAACTTCCATCTAAGCAAAGGTGAAGAAAACAAAAACCAGTTGATTAATCCATTTCGAATATTGTAGGTAAACCAGCCTTTTTGGCTGATATAGATTTGTTCCTTACCTCACAAGCACCACCTCCTGCAACAACTTGGTTGTTTTTGATCGCCCTCTTGACGACCATAATCGCATCATGTAAACTTCGCTCGACTTCGGAAATGAACTGTTCAGCCCCACCTCTGAGGATCAAAGTACACGTCTTGGAATGTTTACCACCCTGGAAGACGTTATAACGCTCGGCTCCAATCTGGCGTTCTTCGAAGCTCTCGCATGAGCCCAGATGGGAATCGTGAATATCAGATGTCGTCGATTGAATCGAACCCCCAACCGCTTGGACAACCCTCTTTAGATCATCTATCGGAATCCGTCCGGCACAGAAAATGTTTCGGTCCGCAAAGTATTGAGTCGCCAGGTCACCGATCGGGAGACGCGAGAGTACTACTTGAGCTCCTGTGGCCACGATGTTTTCGAGTTTTCGGAAGATGATCTCCCATTCCGCGTCAACTACCCGTTGATAGTCCTGTGATAGTGAGCGTATTAAAATGAGTATCCATCTATTATCACAAGTAATTCGGAATAGCGCTTATTCACCTCGACCTGCTCAATCCTAACTTCGGCATTATCCCTCTCTGCCTTGAGTTCGAGCTCGACGTTCAAACACAGCAGCTTTGGGGCTTGAAAACTCTTAGGTTGTTGCTCAAAACCGGCATATGAGAACGCCTTTTTGAATGCGACACCTTTGATCAACAAGCTGTCCTCCATCCCACCGCCGGGGATCTTCTTGATTCCGATCAAAGATTCATCGAGATCGTTTTGGTCTAAGGTCATCACTGCATCGACGACCATGTTAGAGAAGAAGGGTTTGTGGTGGTGGATAAGCTTGGAGGACATCGAGGTGGAGGCACATTTGATCAGAAGTTCTCTGAATTTTGTTTGGTCTGACTTGTCGACTGTGACGGCGAGCTCCTTGACCTTGGCGACTGCCTGTAGGGTGATATGTGTAGTTAAATATTAACATAAATAAATTGAGCCAGAAAAGCTTGGTTAAAAAAATATTACAAACCATTTCACAAGCTTTTCGGTATCCTTTGATGATAATGTGAGGGCTGACACCTTCTTCAATGTAAGGTTTACATTGCTTCAAGAGCTCGGCACAGAGTAAAACAACACTGGTTGTTCCGTCACCCACTTCGGCGTCCTGAGCCCTTGCGATGTCGACCAACGTCTTGGCTGCTGGGTGGACGACTTGTAGAAGTTTCATAATCGTTGCTCCATCGTTCGAGATCGTTGCTTCACCGTTAGTCTGCAAACCGAAAATAAAACGAAGTTCATTTAATAAACTAAAAAAAAGGAAAACAAGGATCCAGAAATCATTAAAAAAATTGTGCAGAGGAAGACGTACTGATACAATCAGCTTGTCCATTCCTCTGGGACCAAGGGTTGAGGCGACTGTTTGAGCGACGGCGAGACAGGCATTGATGTTGGAGAGTAACTGAGGGGTGCCTTGAGAGGTATCGGTACCTTCGCGTAACAGGATGATCTGAGGTTGGATGTTGGGTAGTTGGGGTCGGCCGGCCATGATGAGTGGTTGGTATGAAGTTAGTTGACTTGATGAAAACCAAAAAAAGGTTGGTCAACAAGAAATAATCGGTTCAGTCTGAGCTGGAGCTGCTTGTTGACCATTTCGATCGATCGAGGCTGACGCAGATCAGCGCATATTGAATATATTCAATTTCAATTTCAACCAAACCTCAAACTCAACAATCAACAATCTCCTCAACAGTAACTAGCTCAAAAGAACTTCAAAAACATTATCTGCGCACAAAGAAATGTGAGCCTAACATAGCTCTCTGTGTCTCACAGAGAGGCTTATGAGTAATACCAGATTATTGGCTTGAGTCCCTAGTGGGTTCTGTGCTGAAAACTGCCTTTTTGCACAAATACCTCAATACAGATCAATCCAGCCCAACCCCGGCATCGCCGAGGGGAGCAGGCTGTAGCGCTTGATGTTGCGCTGAGTTTGGACTGTCCCAATTTGCTCCTACTCCTAAGAGGCAAGCTCCCTTGCCTGCTCAAAAACCCGTGATTTTCCTTTTCTTCCAACTTTAAGACTGCATTCTGTGGCTGACACATGAAGAATACAAGCCAATACGTATTACAGGTATAAAGTCATGGAAAGGCACCTTACAAGTTGGGCACTCTGGCGGTTATGGGGAAGGGATCAGGCTTAAAAATTTGATAGGATTGTAGAGGGGACCAATGACGTCATTTGGACAGTTTGGCATAGGGATGGGGTCATCCTAAGGTGTAGGAAATGATGTCTCAAGATAGCTGCCACCATAACTGGCTAAATCGAGTCTCAGGACTCAAGCAAAGAATCCAGTATTACTCACACCTCCCTGCGGTCGGTGCTCTGCAATGTGAGGTCACTCATATGCCACCATCAGCCGCTTACAGCAGGGAAATGGGGCTTGTGTTGAGTTCAAAAGAAATGGGAAAAGAATGAGTTGGAATTCATGCAATTTGGTTACAACATCAAATGGAGCCAACAGCACTGTTCACATAAGATATTTTTGATTTTTTTTTGTAACTAAACATCAACGATTCAACAAAATGTTGGCTTGATGTGGTGCATGGGAGAGTGATAGATTGGTGATAATTAGCTTAGGTTTTTTGAAAAATTCTAATTTGATTTCAAAACCCCCATACCTTCTAACTGCATGGCCCAAGGCATCTCAAAATTTCACAATGTTGTTAGTTTTTTGTTGGGAATCCTTCAGAATTTTCATCATTGGCTGTTACCAGCCAAGCGGCCCGTAAAATCCCCAGGAGAGTGCGATGCGGAGCCCCCGCAGTCGCACCTGAAACCACAGGAACCTAAGCCAAACTCCAAGCGGCTCGTATGAGGCGCCAAAATCCTGCTCCTCCTTCCCTAACCATTCTCCACCCCACACCCTAATACCTGGATGACAGGATTACCCCTCACCTTCCGATTTTATTTTACCACCCACCCACCCGGGTTGGAGTTCTTCCTCCTTGCCTTTAGGGCAAGGCCTTTGTTTCTGTTTCATGTCTCGTCCTCCTCTTCCTGCCTCCCCCCGCTCTTCACGGGAGGTGACGGCTTTGGGAACTACGGCAAGGAAGGGATGACTCGGCCCCCCAACCCATACCCAGCCGGCTTGGAAGCATAGGAAGAATCCCACCTCCGGGCCGGCCTAGGGGCCTGTCACCCAGGCCCCGAAAAGGTCAATGGAAACACTGAGCCCAAGGCAGAGGCTCAAGGACCTCTGCCAGAAGCCATAAGGCCGTGAGAAAAGAAGGAGGTATATTAGGGGAAGCTAAAGACTTCCCCCCAGAAGATCCATGGCTCTGAGACCGTGCAGTAGTCTAGAGCGGACTAAGGCCCTGTTTGGCACAGTCATAAATACTGGTGTAATATTGAACATTTAATTAGATAAAAACCAAACTGTTGGCGCAAATATAACAAAATTGGTATAGAAAGAAAGAGTGCTACCTGCTTCATCACTTGTGACATCAGAATGCGCATGTGAGGCTGTCATTAGCATCTCAACATTATAATCACACTTGAAACAGATATAAAGGGTTATATTTCTATTATGGTGCTAGAGATGGTCCAATACATGGATTCTTATCTTGTCAATGATGGAGAAGGTACACATTTTTCATTATACACCAATTTTGTTGCATTTGTATTAACAGTTTGGTTTTGATTGATTTAAATGTTCAATATTACACCAATATTTATGACGGTGCCAAACAGGTCCTAAACAATTTAACAAGTTGAAATGAGGGAAAATACATGAATCAAATGAATGAATACTGAAAAGTTAACCACATCAAATTCTATCTTGGTTCTGTATGAAAACTAACAATTGTCCCATGTATGAAAGTGAACCAAACAATGAATAAAGTTCTTTTTCTTATATAATAAAATAAGGAGAAAACTAAAAAGAATCAAAGAATTCAAAGAATAGCAAATTGTCACACGGCGTCTTGTACAAGAGACGGGTGGGCACTATTTGAAGGAAGGAAAGGAAAAGAGATAGCTCCGAAGAGAGGACTGACTGTTCAAAGATCTTCTTTGTTTTGAAGAAGAGTTACTTAGGCTTAGAGGGACTTAGAGTAGAACACTGAAAGGGTTCGCAATGAGAAGGCTCGAAGAAGGCAGGTTCAAGTTATGCTAGAAACTATAATCTTATTTTGATGAAGAAAGATGGAAAGCATGGAAGCAGACAGCTTATATAGTAAATACAAGTGAAGCCACAAAGGTATGACATAGGTTCGAACAAGATGTGAGGTCATAGGGTCAAAGCAGAAGAAATGAAGAGGGAGGTCAAGCAACACCAAGGTGAGTCCATGACGGGAGGACCAAGAAAGGGTAAGTGCAATGGGTGCGAGAGTGAGTGAAATGAAGTTCGAAGTTCGAGGACTGTGCATCAAAGTTCAAAAGTTCAAAGAAGAAATGCGTGAATCCGGAAAAGGAAGTTAAGCGCATGAAGAAGTAATGCTTAACGTAAAGTAAGACCAGTGAGAGGATTATTGGTCTTGCTTTTGTTTGCATAACTGGAAAGCAAACATGCTATTGAATCTTCGAAGGTTTGGAAAGTAACTTTGAGAGAGCACTGAAGATTGCTGAGGGTGCATAGGTGATGTCATATGCAACCCGAGGATTAACCAAAAGCTTGAAGGTTGCTGAGGTTGTAAAGCATCCTGAGTGCTGAGTCTGTTGTATGACACAAATGAAGAGATCTGAAATTTGATACTTTTTTTCCTTGCACCAGCCTTGTCAGCCAGCAAGTAAACTCAATGTACCTTGATTAAGCTTACATTTCATTTACTACACAGACTGCATCACTTACCTCTTGTTTAACCCTTTTTATTTATTCTTTCTCAGTATTATCAAATTTTTATGCCTATAGTAGAGTTAGTCATTATCCTCTAGTTATAAGCCACACTCCTTGTATTTTCTATGTTCCTCAGAAATCCAAGACAAGACGACAACATTTCCTCTTCATTTTCAGATACACATCCGAATCACTGTCTGAAGATTGCCAGTCCTCAATAAATATCCAAATCACTTTTCAAGACACCGGCTTTGCATTTCTCACATCATCAACTGACTGTCACTCTAGAGATGCCGGCTGACAAGCCTCAGCATCAAGCTTATCAGCCAACTGGAAGAAACTGGAATAAATTCTATGCAAATCCAAAGCTTCATGCACAGCACAGTTCTGCTTTTATTGTGTTTGAGTTGACAACTCCCCAAACAAAGCTCAATTAAAGCAGTAACTCCCAAAAATTATGTAGCATATGGTTCTAGAGTTTCAAAAAAAATCCTGGTAGTTGTCTAACCAAGCCTCATTATAAGAGCATCCACATCCAGTGCTGCTACACACTGGATAAACACATCCATATCAGACAAGTAAGTGGACTTGCTTCACCCAGTGAGTCTAGCAGCGCCCCACCACTGGGCCACAGAACTTCAACTTGTCAGACAGAAGCAGTTTGGGAACTTGTCAGATTGGTGTGTCCAACAAGATAATATGTGCAGTGCTAGTTCTGCATGCAGCTAAAGTCAAACTAAATCTGCTTTGACCTTTGAGCCACATTGTTTCATCATCATGCAAAGACCTATGTATTTAAGTGCTTGTTTTAGCTTTAGCTTTTTCACTAACCATCACTAGATGTAGCAATGGTTAGCTGCAGATATAAGGAGCAATTTGTAATCTTGGACTGGTTCAGTTTAAATCTAGTTTAATTTAGCAAATTGGTTTCTAAGCTAGCAAGTTGCAGCCAAAGTGAATTCTCTGATAGAGTGGTAAGAAGAATATTTGGCAGGGTCCTGTTGAGAAAATTAAACTTCAATTACTTGGAAGGCCCTTGCCAAATTTGAATATTTTAAAATTTTAGGTAATTGAACATGAAAAGAGCCCTGCCCAACAAGAAGAGGCTATCATTTATTTTCCATAGATGGAAACAGAGCTTTAACAGATCTATTGACATTTTCACTTGTTATCATAATGAGGTGATCAATGATTTTTCATATTGATCCCTGAAAGTTAAACTGAATATGAGTTGCTATTGGTATTTGATGATTGTTGAGCCTGTCACTGGGTTTAATTAGTGTGTTTTTCAATGTGTAAATAATGATGGTCAGGTTGTAATGGATGTCAATTGACTAAAAATTATAATCATGTATAATCAAGAAAACACCTGCATCAACTACCAGGGGCAATTTGAGCTGCAGGGCCTGTTTCTTGAATAAACTTTGAGATTTGCTTTGAACATCCATGAGGAGAACTATTTTTGGTATATAAAGAGGGACTGGAGAAATGACACAAGAGATACACAAGAGATTATCCCAAGTGATTACTTACAGATGACAGATCTGATTTAATAATCTTGAGATAAAACTGCTGGGGGATAATGAAATGGAAGGAAGTGTGTACATATGTGACAGCTTGGTAAAGATCAATACTTGTGAAAAGGTTTACAGCTTAAAAATTTGATTCCTGACCAAGGTGAACTCCCATCCTTCAAGAACCAAGCTATTTACCAGCTTTCTAGAGCAACTTAATACTTGGTATACAGCTAATGGTAGGGTCAGTTTCTTTAGCCAAATTTTTGCTTGTCTGTCTGGGTTTTACACACAGAAATCGCATGATGGAAAACCAAACAATTAGTAAGAGAAGATTGTCAGAGCTATCCTTTGGTGAATGTATCAAGGGTGTATAGATGTTTGCATAGTTATTACATTGGTAATTACTTGAGTACATATGGATATGGGGCAGTATGATGCATTTTTGTTTGTTTGCATGGAGAGCAATTGTTGTATGGGTGTATGTACAATTACTGCATAGTCGAAGATAAGTGCTTAGGGCTGTCTTGACTCTTGAAGGGAAAATTAATCAAGAAACAAGAAGAGTACACCACAGGTGCGTCTGAAACGGAGGTATAAAGGATTTGGGTTGATCCAGGTGAATGATAATTACAACAGGGCTGCTCAATTGAGTCCAAGTTCAGTGGCACGTCGCGACAGGATTTTTGGCCGTTTCTTTACCACTATGTTGCCTAAAAAGTAATTAAAATAGTGACAAGTCAGAAGATGATCAGGAATCAGAAGGGTAAGAAATTGGATGGACTCAGACAGGAAGCAGGGAGGGGGGGTTACAAATAGGTGATGCTTACCACAAGCCATCATAATGTTATTCGCGTTGTAAACTACGACACTTCTACCGAGGATGCCACGCTCAGAGTAACTCAGTTTGAGACTGTAATCAATGTACGCTTCGACTAGCTTCTTGTCAGGGGTCTCGACATAGGAAAGCTTTTTGTGTCTCTTGGATAAGGCCTAAAGATGATGATTGCATAGTTATCAGCTGCCGGGTGTGAGTCTGGTTGAGGGATGAAAGCTTAACTTACCCCTACTTGGCATCGCGTTGGTCTTTCTGGGTCGCAAAGGGTTGCCATTTTTGTTGGATTCCAAAGCTCTCCAGGTGGTCTGCAGCCCTTGCCGTTGTGGACTGTGAACGACGCGATCGAGTTTTTGGGTGTAGAGGGGATCAGTGTCAACTGGATAACTGATAAACGGTGACAAAGTCGCAGCTTTGTTGTACTCACTTTGGTAGGAAAATTCTTGTCCATACAACACTCCACTGTATTTTAGGATGACCGCAGTTCTGTACGGCGGTGTGTGAAGATCAACTAGATAAAACTCAAATGTAGCTTGAAATAGGCCAGATTTAAGTGTGGCCACGGCGTAATCAGGGTATTCTGTGCTGGTCGCAGTCTTCTCAGGATGGGCAGATGTCAGACCCAGAAGCGCTAAAAGAATGAATATCAGAGGCTCTTTGAGAGTCCAGAAACTGGTCGTTGAATGTGGCATTTGAGATTGAGCCGGGCGAATGATTTATTGATGTGGGTGGGTCGGTGAGTTTGGATGAAATGGCGAACGGAAGGTGTTGTTCAACGGGAGATGGAATGGTCTTATCAACAGACTGATTGTATCTGGCAAGTGGCGCTCTTGAATTCGGCTTGCCTACATAGCAAAACCCGTTGCTAGACTGGTCAACGACCCTTCGTCTCAACGGACCTTGCCGGTCGTCAACCACGCGAGAAGTTTTGGGCGGTGCATGATCCAGCTGGTGAAGACTCTGAGAATCCTCAGGGATTCTCAAGGCAACGGGCCAAGCCATCTCCCGGATTCGCTTGGCCGCCAGTTTTGTGCAACGGATCCTATGTATCCTAATTGCCGTACAGGTTCAGGCCTTAGCCAGTGGCCACTGCTCTATGTCTAGCTTAGCTCTATGTATCTATTTTTGTGTATGTGGAGAAGGGCTCATGTTACCTGATCAGCTCGGATGTGTTCAAGTAATTCTATATATCATGTCGCTCTATTCGCTAGACCTCACTTTTCCATTTCTTTCCATCAACAGCCTTGGAAAATGAGAACGCTCCACTCCAGGGATCAATCTGTCAAAATGGCAAACCGCCGATAGACAGACAATCTGATTTCATGTTAATTTTTTTGTTTTCGTCAAGAGACATCACTGCTATACCAATAGAATAAATCTTGGTGCTCCAATTTCTTGAGCTTAATAATTATGTAATAGCCTTGAGGAACTGAGTTGTCCAAGCAGGTCCAAGCAAAGATGAGTAGCACAGTCAATTTCACATAAGGCACATTTTTAAGATTGTTGATTTATAAATCCCAGCCAAATTAGCCAGGTTTGCATTGGGACCTTCTACACCACTTTTATCAGTTACACCCAAAAATTTTACTCATCAAGACTATGTGGGCTTGATCAAAACATGTCAAAAAAAGTTGAAAATTTTAGTCATGAAAGTGGTGTTAACGTGAACCGGGCTATTAGTTGGCACACTCAGGCCAAACCTTATCAAATCCTTGCTGATTGATGCCCAAGGTAAACTGCAAGAGAATAAAGAAAAAAGGATTGTCTATTTATTCCATAGATAGATAAATTTTCTTGAAAAAGTTATCACGACCATCCCAGGACTCGAACCTGGAGTCTCCTGCTGATTCCAACCCTAACTTCCTCAGGCCGGCCCTAGCACGCGCATGGGTGCCGGCACGGAAGTAATCTCAATCGTAGGCAGGCGCCTTGACCATTGGGCCAGATAGCCAGGGTTATGATACCGAACAAGCTTTCAGACCAGGTTCTTGTATACAAAACAGTCGCTCAATCCAGAACAACTCGAAAGAATTATTAGACGAGTGAAAAAAAAGACAGTGCAAACAAAGAAAAAAAAACACTCAACCAGACATCAAAAAGAAAAAAAAAAGAAAAAGGGGGAAATAAAAGTAAGACACAAAGAATGAAAAAGTGAAAGTAGATTATTAAAATTATAAGAATTTAGTAGTAATGTATGTAGAAGTAGGTATATATATGGTCAAGGCGAAAATGAAGTGGATGGAGTGTGGAAAAGAAAAAGAAAAAAACCAAGCGAGAACCAAAAACCAAGGAGAAAGAGAGAAAAAATAATAGACGAAAATAGAAGTGGGCAAAGTGAATTGTAGGAAGGGGGAAATAAATCAAAATTTTGAAGATGACTGAGCGAGCTGAACGAACGAGGCGAAAAAGGAGGGGTTGATCTACGGCCTCAACAGCGGTATACGCTACAAGAGAGAGAACGAGTCAGATAACCCCAGAAAAGAGTTCACACAAACGAAGAAAAAGGGAAAAGAAACTTACGGGTGATCGATTAAGAAAAGTCGAAGAGGGGATGATCAATGAGGGGATTTAGAAAGGGTCGGATGTTGATACGTGTTGAGAGTGGTCGAGGTACAAAGCCTACATGACCCATCGAAACCCGTCAACGAGCCAAGTCAGCCCACGCCATAAAGCTATAAATTAAACAAAATGGAACTTACAAAAAAAAAAAAAGGAACAGGACAAGACGACAAGAAAGAGGCAAGAAGATAAGACGGATGTGGACAGACAAAAGGATAGGATGAGAGCTCAGATCATAAACAGATCGCCGATGCAATCGCCACACCAGACCATATCGTCTCCGAGTTTAGAGCGAGGGATGATTTTATGGCTTTTGGGGTGATGATGAAGGTGGTGGCTAGAAGAGCTGGACTCTGAATTGGAAGACAGGATGGCCCGCGAGGAGAGGTTCAACAGTCCCAGCTCGTTTTCCATGCGAGTCTTGAGCAGGTTCAGGCTTTCTTTCCTACTGTGTTTAGTTTGCTCAGAAAGCTCACTCTCGTCGATCATTTTTGAGAAATTCGACTTGGTGGACGGTCGAGGCACTCCAGATGGAGCAGAGGAGGAGGATGAAGAAGGAATCGGCATAATCGTCGTCGGAGCGGTAGAGGATGAAGACCGGATTGGAGATCGAGCCAGATGGATCGAGTTTTTCCTCTCTTTGAGCGCCTCCTCAGCCCCTCTGAGTTCGTCTTGAAGATTCTCAACCCGAGTCAACATTTCATGAGACCGGGATTCTTCCTCGAAGATCCGACTCTCCAAGGCTCGGATCTGACTGCGAGCGGTCGAGAGATCGATCTGATGTTGTTGGATGATCGAATCCACGTACGTTTGGTCGATCGCCGTCTTTTGCCTCTCCAGAGTTTCCGCTAGCTGGGTCTTCAAGCTCTCAGATTGGTGTTGAAGTTCAGAGACGACTAAAGACTGACTTTCCAATGACTTGCGTAACTCGCTTTCAGCTTCTTCAAGTTTCTTCCGTTCTTCAGTCTTGGATTCGACGATCTGGGCCTGCTGATCAACGGCTTGGGCTCTTATTTGCTCTTGGAGCAATTTTGCCGCTTCCAATTCATTTTCGAGTACTGCCGTCTTCTGTGTCGAGCTGTCGAGAGTAGCCTGATGCTCAAGTTTGCAAGTTTCAAACTTTTCTCGCAGATCCTTGAGTTCCTTCGTTTTGCTTGCCAGCTCCTGATCGACAGTCTCTTGCGCCGCGAGAGATTGCGAGCTGGCCTCCTGCAGTTGCTGCTTATTTTCGGCGAGCTGCGCGGAAAGATCCTTGACTTGGGCCGTCAGTTCTTCGAGATTTTCTGCAGATTTCTGGGTGCGCTGTTCCAACTCATTTTCTAAAGTCTTCTTCTCCTGTTGATGGCTTTCGAGTGCGTGATTCAGCTCAGAAATCTTCTGGATGTTTTCCTCTCTCTCGACTAGGGTTTCATCTCTTATCTTGGTTAGCTCAATCACAGAAACTTTGAGGACCTTCAGTTTGTTATTCAGCCATTGGATTTCATCATCCTTGACATGGTCGTTTTGTTCAAAGGCCGCCTTGGTCTGACTAAGATCCTGCTTCACCCTCTCAGCCTCTTCCTTGAATTGATTGATCTTCTGCTTCAACTCTAGCACTTCCGACCTCGACTTTTCCAAAATTCGATTCTCGCCCTCTTTACCCGCTTCCATTTCTTTGATCAACACATTCTTCTCCTGCTCGAGCGCATTGATTTCTTCCTGCAACTCAAAATTTTTCTGCTCAGACTGACTGATCCGCTCTTCCTGCGAATCGATCCGGTTCTTATGTGAAGAAAGTTCGGCCTGGAGGTTACTCAGGGTCGCATTCGTTCTATCGCGGTAATCCTTAGATTCAACTTCCACGGCGTCTTTGGAATTGGCAAGTGCTTCATTCTCGGCCCTGCTCGCAGATAATTGATTCTCCAAATCTTCCAAGGCGTTCTTTGCAGTCACAAGATCGTGCAAGCTAGAGGCTAAATTCTGTCTTTGCTCGCTAAGATCGCTTCTACTTTCTTCCAGTTCCTTTTCAATCTGTTGACGTTCTTTCAGTCCCGTTGTGATGTCCCCCTCAGCAGTTTCTAGACGCGAGTGTAAATCTACGATCTTTGCCTCAAATGTTTTTAACGAGTTTTTATGTTCGATATTTTCAGTTTCATAGTCCGAGACCAGGTTTTCAAGCCTCTTCAGCTCCTTTTCTGATTCAGTTCTCAGTTCTTCTTGAGCAATTTTTGTTGATTCTAATGAGACTCGTAGCGTTTGAGCAGCGGATTCACTTAGGGAGAGCTCAGACTGAAGATTAGAGAGTTGTTGGGCAAGGTCATCGCGGGACTCCTCAGTGTTTTTCAATTTCGTCTGGGAATCCGTATGTAGACTTTCCAACTCCAGTATCTTTAACAATCGTTGCGATGACTCTTCTTCGACCTCGGCTATCCGTATGGCGTGCTCTTCAAGTGATGCATTATTACTGGCGCGAGCCTCTTGGAGCATTCTTGTCAAATTTTCAACACTCGACTTGGCCTCGCTGAGTAGTGCCTCGATTTCGATCACACGACTCCGTTTCTGATCCAGAGATTGCGAAAGTTGATTACACTCCGAGTTCTTCAACTCCAACTTACCCTCAGTTTCAGACATAAGGGCCTGATGTTCTTGGATCGTTTTTTGCAGTGAAGTGGATTCAGTTTTCACAGCCGAAAGTTGATTTGACAACTCGTCGTTTGTCGACTCTAGATCTTTAAGCTGGGCAGCCAGAGAATCGTGCCGGACTTGATTCGCTTTAGCTTGTTGCGTGGCATCTTCCAGATTTCCTTCCAATGACTTGATTTGTTGCGGCATCTGTTCCAGCTCAGCCTGTGAATGTTGGAGCCGCTGCTCTAGTTCGTTCTTTTGGGTTTCTTCGAGAGTCAGAATCGATGAGAGGGATTCGAGTTTATCTTTGAGTTTGTGCTCGAGAATCGCGGCAGCTTCGAGGGATTCGGTCTTTTCGGCCACTTGAGAATCAGCTTTTGATTTCTGATCAGCAAGCATGACCACCTGTTCTTTTGACTGTTCGAGTAGAGCTTGAGTCTCCTGGAGCTGGAGTGATAGACGTCCCGATTCTGATTGCTGATGTTCGAATTCTTCAGCTTGCGAGGCTAGCTGCTGCTTCAAGGACGAATGTTCTTCCTTCAGAGTAAGGATGAATTGATCGGATTCTTTCCTAGTTTCCTCAATTTGTTGTTCTAGAAGCTTTTTGTCTCCCTCTAGCTGCCGCTTTTGCTTTTCGTGAGCTTGCCTTTGACTTGATAGTTCCTCCCTCATCGTCACCAGTTCGTTTTCACGCTCACGAACAACCGTGCGAATCTCTTCGCAGCGCTCACTGGATTGAATTTTCTGGTTAGTTAGTTCGACGACTTTTGCTTTCAATTCCTCGAGATTGTGTAGAAGGTTTTGGTTTTCTTCCTGAAGAGCAGACTTGCGTTGGTTAGATTGCTCAAGTTTTTCTTCGAGCTGAGTGACTGCCGAGGAGAGAGATCCATGTGAATTTTGGAATTCGGTTAGCTGAGTTTCGAGGGAATCAGCGTGAGACTTGAGAGTAGCGAACTTTTCTGAAGAGTCCTTGAGTTGACTCTGCGTTGTAGACATTTCAGCTGTTAGCTGTTGATGGTTTGAGTCGAGAGCATCGAAACGCGCAGTGATTTTGAGAGAATTCTCGATCGCTTCCCTCATACGTTCCTCAGCGATCGCGTGATCTTCTTTGAGCAGCGCAATCGTTTGATCTTGCTCTTGCTGTCGGGCTTGCTGAGATCCGAGTTGATTTTTTACTCGTGAAAGTTCGCTCTCGACGGCATCCGAGTGATGCTGCTTCATTCTCAGCTTATTTTCAAACTCTTGAACGATGTCATCCTTGCCACTCTCATTCAACTGACTCAATTCATCGATCTGTTTTCCGGCTTGCTCTAATTCTACCCGAAGCCTATCGATGGATGTTTTTGCCTCTTCCAACTCAGTTTGGGCTCGGTTTGAAGATGTGCGATTCTGTTCGAGCTCTTGGGTCAACCTTTGATTTTTGTCTACTGATTTTTGTTCAGCATTGGAAAGTGCATTACGCAGATTGGAGATTTCTTGTCGATAGTCTTCCGCTTGATTTGCTAAATTATTCTTCTCGCTGACGAGTAGGGTAATTGCCTGCTGCTGAGATTCGGATAGCTGAGAAGTTGATTGAGGAGCGATTTCATGATTCCCTTTGGTCTCATCCGGGACAGAAGCCGCAGATGGACTGTCCAAACTAGAAGAAAAATCCGCACGGATGGCTTGAGTTACTTGGATACATCAAATAAAATCATCTAATCAGGCTTACGGCTGTGGAATCGTTGGGATCCCATCAAGTTTTTTATCTTCATTAAGTTGAGGAGCTTGCAGCTCATTGGCTACTGGTTCAACGGTTGGAGAGGAGACCTCGGAGGTCACATTAGACTCGGTCGGCGCAGTTGGGGTTGGTTCACCAGCTTTCTTTTTGGCTTGGAATTTCTTGAGCTGTCGGTATAAATGTATCAGATTTATTTTCCATTCCTATTTTTCATCAGAGAAACAAAGGCTTTAAGGGAAGGCAAACTGACCCGATCCTTAGCTCGGGCCGCTTTCTCGGCACGGTCGTTAGCCACCCCATCGGCCATGATCGGATCCTGGTCACTGTTTTGGCTTTTTTTCTTTTGAGCTGATATCGATTAGTTGAAGGTTGCTGTGGTTGCCCTGTGATGGTGATGGTGATGGTGGTGGTTGTGCTGGGTTGGCTTCACTCCGCCAGCTAGTCCGCGAGGCAGCGCGGATCAGATATCCGGATGATCCGATAACTGACCCGATGACCGTACCAGTGGCAGATAAGAAGAATATCCGGATCAAAGCAAGAGACCTTTTTAAATATTATTGAAGCTGGAGCTTGTCTTGCCCTGTTCTTTGTCTTTTTACTCTCTCGTGATTCTGATTCTCTGAGTTGTTTTTTGCATGCACCTCTACCTACTCAAGTGGCTATCAGAAAACAGGATTGGTTCATCCATCCAAAAAGATCTGAGCAAGACGAAAGGGCACGCAGAAAGACAATGAAAACGATAAGGATAATGGTTGCTTGTGAGGATATGTTTCGATTAGCTACCGTCGGAAGCACCCCAGTCGGCGTGGCCATAACCACCGCCTTGTTGGTTCACTCTAAGCTTTCTTGTCACCATTCTTGCGGCCTTGCTTTGCTTGCGGACCTTCCTACTCGTCTCGAGTATATAACCCCTCCACCTGGGGTATTCCTTCTCTCCAGTCCATCCTCATCTGATTGTTCCTTGACTCAAAATCCTTACCGATTTAGAATTTGTTTTATTTGATTATCATCTGTTGCCTACATATTTTGAACTTCCTATCACTCGATATCTCTACAGGAAAAAGAGCTCAACTGTGTTGGACCTTCCTACCCATATCTATCTTATTTTCATTTCCAACAGCACCGAATCCTCCTGCAAGTAACCAGTTCATAATCAAACACTGTCACGATGCAATTCTCGACTGGATATATGTGCATGCTTGTAGTCCTGATGGGCACCTCAGCTAGTCAAGTCCGAGTACAAGCGGCGGGAGGAGGAGCGGCGGCGGCAGGAGGCGCGGCCACTGGAGTAACAACGACCAATACCGACGGAGTGGATGTCCAGACGGTGTTCGGCGATCTGGAAAAAAGCAATGCCGGGAAACTAACCGGCCATGGCGTCTTTGGCACAAGTACGGGTGGGACGGCGGATTTGGCGGATATACGCACAAGCATCGCCAGTGCCACCAGTGGTTTCCTCAAGGAGACTATCCCGCTTAATACCACTGGAACTGTCTTCCAATTTCTTATCCAGTATCTCGAGAAAGCCAGTCAGGGAACCGGCACGCCTCCTCCTACCACCCCTGGTACAACCCCTCCTGTAGCCGCTAAACCCCCTCCTGGCGGTACTACTCCCCCTGCTTTCGGTACAACCCCAGCTGCTGGCGGTCCGGCTACCACTGTCCCCGCTGCGAGTCTCCCAGCTGGCGGCAAGGCTCCTGCTACTACTCCCGTCGCAAAAATCTGAAAGGTGCGACTGTAAATTAAGGATTTCATTGTACTTTTATTTTTTTCTTCTTCTCATAAATTTTCATACGATTTGTTCCTTTTAAATAAACAGATACATGTGCAACATCATTTTAAATATCTAACAATCTAGAAATTTCATCGTCCGGCAGCTTCCTGGATCAATCCAAAATTCAAAAAGGAAAGAAAAAAAAACTCCTTGCCTGATATCAAAACAAAACAAAAACTGTGTTTGTGGAGGGATTCCTGGTGACCTGAGTCAATTGAGAGATGTCAGCAGTATGGCTCTGAAGCTATTGAGAGTATTGGGAAACAAGTCTGAAAGCCCAAGCAAAGAGAGGCATTTTGAATGATCTAATCTGTTTCTAAATCTCCAACTGGTTATGAAATCCATACTGGCCTTGGCTTTGCAGCAGCACACAATTGATCAGTCGAAAGTATACTACTATATGTAAGTTGACTTGGCAGGCAAGTGTCTCAGCTATATTCAATCCACAGAAAACCCAAACGAAAGAAAATGAATCAAAGACTTAAGGAAAGTTGAGGGAAATCTTAGCTACGAGCGAGTTATCTCCAATCAACCTCAAAAGAAAAATGTATGACGGCAAAAGGACAAAGATAAGGAAACCTCCACACACTGTTGGACCCGAGTCTCTATAGAGACCAAAGACCAAAAACTTGCATATAACTAATTAAATCAAAAAGTCTGGGACGACGGCTAGTTTACATGGATGACGAAGTATGACTCAATGAAGATCCCAAACACTAAACTAATGGGCCACAAAACAAAACAAAACAAAAATAAGTGCAAAAATAGAGAACGCTGCGTCTAGTTGTCAAGGTCGTTTTGTTTTTTTCGGAGAAGCTCCGCAAGAGAATCGAGTGATGACAAAGTCGAATGAGGATCGGCAGATGAGAATCGGGATGTGCTTCCGATCCGCGGGAACGAAAAAGAATAGATACAAGTGTAAATGAAAATCGGCCAGGCTAGCGATAATATTGGTGGACGTTCATCTGCTGCAAGGATGGTCGGGATGGTTGGATTTTGATCTGGCTTCTACATGTCAGGCCGTGAACCGTAGGATGAAGTTGGTAATTACGGCAACTAATGAAATAAGTCAATCAGAAGGTGCGTCAGTTTTTAGTCAAGCGGGATTGCGATCGATCTCCGGATGCAAGCAGATAAGCTACTGACCAAGAAGCGCGATACAAAGTGCCGTGGGACCTTTTCTCAGGAAAAGAATAATCAATCGATCAGGTTATACGTAAATTATTAGGTCATGTACAATTTGATAGACCGACGTACCGATGCGGTCGTCGTAGTTTCCTGAGCCCCTCTTCCTGATTGCATTTGCTCTCCAATGGAACGTTATGAGAGCTGAGGAGAGTGCATAGAAAGATAAGTGATGAGTCGTGCGGGAGAGAATGGACTTGAAGACGGACCGTAAATCATGACTCCCATGGCTAGATGTAGGGAGAGAGAGATAGAGATCAGTTTTGAAGTGCGTGGTCGGAGCGGAGGGAGGAACGAAGTACTGACCGACCAGGGTAAATAAACTGGCAGAGATCTGGCCGACCCGGTCGCCGAAGTTAAGCAAGCCGACGGCCAGGCCACCAAGGACGACGGTGAAGTTAAGCCATGAGAGAAAGGTTCGTTCGCTAGGGACATATGAGAAGGGTCTGAGAGATGGCTGAGGTTAAAGTCTATTTAGGCGGATATGAAGACTCAACTTGGCAAAGAAAAC
Organism: Puccinia horiana; assembly: GCA_001624995.1. Taxonomy (NCBI): domain Eukaryota; kingdom Fungi; phylum Basidiomycota; class Pucciniomycetes; order Pucciniales; family Pucciniaceae; genus Puccinia; species Puccinia horiana. The sequence goes on from LWDY01000019.1 coordinate 304,127, forward strand.
CCTGTGGATAAATGGACAAACACATAAAACAGGTCAGCCGGATCGATAGAAACAAGCTCGTACAGAAAACTTGACTGACTTTGGTTCTACTCTGACTGGCAGTGCGATTCGTTTGCCGGGTGCACGTTGGAGAAGTGGTTGGGTTGACATCCTGCGCTACAGTTGGATGGATAAGGTTGGCTGGGAATGGTAGAATTGCGGCCCAAGCCCTGTTTCAGTCAGACCCCCCTCCAGACCACCAAAGCCCCAACACAAACTCACCAAAACAAGTAGCCAGAATTTTGAGAAACATCAAGCTTCTCCTCCCACTCAAGCACTGGAGAGCTGTTGGGCAATGTGGAGTAGACTTGGGGAAAGCTCTACAACTTTCGTCACATATCCCCCTCAACAAGACACTCAAACATCCCCCCCTCAACAAGACACTGACAAAAAAGTGAACAGGTTAGGCCCTGTTTGGGAGCGGGATATTACGTGCGTGATATTGAGGCTGCTGGTCACATCGGGTCCAATTTTGGTGGACTTGAGCAGATGTCACCTAGGATCTCATAATATATGAAGTGCAATATTACAGCTGTCATATGTCGCTCCCAAACAGGGCCTTAATTTTCAAACAAGATTCTGCATAAATCTCCAAGTTTTTCAAGAGGCTCAAAGTTTTCATGTAAATGATCAAAAGGGCTTGGAAAATTTTGAAAAAGAAAAGAAAGAAGAAAAATTATAAACTTGGATGATTGGTTGCACCTGTCAGCCTGTGTTTCATCTTGTAGTTCTTACAAAGTTTCATGGTGATACATCAGGTTTCATGTAGTTCTCAACATGTCAGAATCTGAGTTTTTCTGATCACAACTGTCTGAATGGGTTGTCACCTGTTTCCTCCAGTGGTCTTTCCTAGTGTCCTGTCCTGTTGATCAAGGGGTCTTTCCTGTCATTTCCTGTTGACCAAGTGGTCTTTGCTGTCCTGTCCAGTTATCTTGTCATCTTCTGTCTAGGCCCCCTTTGGATCTTGTCAAGGGGGCTCTCTAGTTGTGACTTCTTAAGTCTGGCTCCTCACTTCTGAAATCAATTGTTGAGGTTTCTGTCAGTGTGCTATCATGATGTATCACTCCTACTGATGAGTCAAACCATATCCACTACCACCCAACTACCCTGGCATTCATAAGTGTCTGTAGCCTAAACAACCCGCAAGGAGGTGACAAAATAAATATCTTGTTGCACTGACAAAATTCAATGTGTGACTGCATCAGTAGGCACAGTCACTGTGGACCAAACCCGCACATTTTGTCAGTGCAACAAAATCAAATTTTTGTCACCCACTTGCGGTCTGTGCTAGCTGGTAAGGCAGCACTCTAGTATGTGTCTCAGCATTGCTGAGGTCATGGGTTTGAATCCCATCAGACACATCTTACTTTTCACAGTCTCTACATCAATTACCAAGTCTGATTATTTTTCATTGGGAACCTCCCACCGTGGGAACCTCCCACCGTGGGAATAGCTCAATGGTAGAGCAACCTGGAATGAATTGGGGAGATGTGGTTTCGATTCCCCCTTTCTTTGCTAACATTTTATCTTGTTCTACAGAACCATCAATGTTCCTTTCACCTTGGTTTTGTCACACGGAGTCTTGTACAAGAGACAGGTGGGCACTATTGAAGGAAGGAAAGGGAAAGAGATAGTTTTGAAGAGAGGACTGACTGTTTGAAGAAGAGTTACTTAGGCTCAGAGGGACTTAGAGTAGAACACTGAAAGGGTTTGCAATGAGAAGGCTCAAAGAAGGCGGGATCAAGTTATGCTAAAAGCTATAATCTTATTTTGATGAGGAAAGATGGAGAGCATGAAAGCAGACAGCTTATATAGTAAATAAAAGTGAGGCTACAAAGGTATGACATAGGTTCGAACAAGATGTGAGGTCATAGGGTAAAAGCAGAAGAAATGAAAAGGAGGTCATAGCTTCTGAGATCAAGCAACACCAAGGCGAGTCCATGACTGGAGGACCAAGCAAGGGTAAGTGCGATGGGTGCAAGAGTGAGTGAATTGAAGTTTGAAGTTTGAGGACTGTGCGTCGAAGTTCAAGAGCTCAGAGAGGGAATGTGTGAATCTGGAAAAGGAAGTAATGCCGAAAGTAAAGGAAGACCGGTGAGAGGGTTATTGGTCTTGCTTTTGTTTGCATAACTGAAAAGCTATGTGCTATTGAATCTTCGAAGGTTTAGAAAGTAACTTCGAGAGAGCACTGAAGATTGCTGAGGGTGCATAGGTGATGTCACATGCAACCCAAGGATTAACCAAAAGCTTGAAAATTGCTGAGGTCGTAAAGCATGGTAGAAAAGCATCCTTAGCCAAATGCAAGGAAGATCCAACTGCGAGATCCTGAGTCTGTTGTATGACAGGTCCAATCTCAGGAACCCTCAAGATTGTCCCTCCATTGCATCATCACATTGCGCTGAAATTTTGACACAACAGTATTAAGGTTTTTACCACTCTTGACAACAGAAAAATTCCTTGCAATCATCATGATCAGTGACATTTTTTTAAAGTGCACATGTGATTTAAAATTGTGCACTATGCATATTCAAAGTAATTAACAACAATTATGTAGTATAAACCCCATATTTAGGGATTGGGTAGAAATACTAATGCATGGCCAGACATGAAATAGAGTGTGCTCCATGTAATTACAGCCTGTGTCTCCCCCACAAATCTGCTCTCAAAAAACTCCATGAAGCCAATCTCTACCATCACATATCTATCTGATACAATTGAAAATGCAGCCACCTCAAACAAACAGTTATTCTTGTTCTCACTACCATAATAGAATTTTTGGATTATAATTCTCTGTGAAACCTTATTTGACAGGTCCCAGACAAATCGTTGTGTAAGAATTTATGTATATTTCAATTTATGCAGCTTGGAATACCACAACTACAAGAAAAACTGCTTCAACTGGCAGCAGTTGACATGCAGTGGTACAAAGGCTCCTCTGTAGTATTGAATGTAAACTGCTTTCAGTTGACAGTTTTTCTTGTAGTGAATGAAGCTCCTAGTTTTGGCTGCTCCCTGGCCAAAATAATTGGCTGGGCTTTGGGTATCCCATTTGAATTGGGATAAACCTGCATGCTGATTTCAATCAATGGAATACAAATCTAAAGTAGGTATCATGGTTTTAAATGCCATAAATTGAAAGAGACCAATTTCAAATTGGTTGATTGAATACCTGTTAAACCAGGATAACCCCACCAGGAAAGCTTTCTGGTAGTGTAGTTTTTAAAAATTCAAAAGTATAACTTTTTATCTTTCAAGAAACCATTACAGTTTCTTTGTGAGTTCAAAACATTTGTTTTGGTTTGACAGTTGAAAAAGGAAGGTACGTGTTTTGACACCAGTCCATGAGAACTGTACCAGTTGTGTGCAAGTAACAAGAGAAGCCAGATGATGCCTGATAGAACTTATAGAAGACACATTCTCAGGTAATACATATTGACCTTGCGCTCCTGTTCTATCTCAGTCTCAATCTCTCAATCTTCCTCTCTTATCACTTCCAAAATTTTATTTGCCAACACCCCCACCCTTCTCACTCTCACTATCCTACAGCTAGTTGTTTCGTCTGAAGATTTCTACCAAGGAATCATCATCCTTCCTCACTGTCTTGTTTCAATAAAATGAACCCTCTTGGATGTAACTAAATAATTCCTGAAGACAGTCTCAAATGATTTCTGCCTACCCATAAATCACAGTGTACTCTGAGTATAAAATACTGCAGAACACTAGGAGTTTCTTTGTTTATAACCAGAAAATCCAAAAGTGTGCAGTTTGCAAGTGATATGGATAGCTTTATCCTGACCAACACACATCTCAACTTATTTTTGAGAAGGAGGTGTCAAGGATCTCTGGTATGTATCCTATCTGTTATAAGATGTATTGCAAGACTTTTGAGTAATATAGGTCATCTGATCCATGTATTTCTATCTCTACACTCTATTCTCTGACAATTCAATTTCTCTTCTCTTAAAACTGTGTTTCTATTCTCTTATAAATCTCTTTCTCTTCCCTTATAATTAAATTCATCTTCTCTTATCATTTTGTTCATTCTTCTCTTTGGAAAGGAACACATCTTGTGGCCATTAGGAGATGGAAGCCCACATCCATCAAACAACCAAGCAGAATCTCAGAGCTTAACTTGTGTAAACTAAGATGACTGATGAAGCATATTGGATTCAATATTATCACATTCTGATTCAGGAACCTAAATAAAACAACCCATCTAATTACAAACAATTTGAAATACATGTGCTTAAAGAACAACCCACACCAACACATACAACATATTCCCAACCAACCAAAGCTGTTCATTTTTCACCTGGAGGGCAGCAGTGTAACTTTAGACCCTATTTTCAGGTTTGGTTCAGTTTCAGTTTTATTATTATTCTATTTTGATTACCTTGAAAAGTTGAATGCAGATTCAAAATTCAAAAGGAGTAGGTATAGTGACAGTAGAAACTAGTTTTGAGGTTACAAAATTTACACTACATTACATTAGAAGCTAATTATTCCGTGGATAAATATGATTCAGGGCTGACGGTGAGAGTTATCTCATACACTGATCTGATCAAAGACCGTGTTGTTTATTGTTTTGGAGGTTGTCCATCTTTCTTCGGTTCACCGGCCGGTTTGGGCTTTTTGGCCTCGAGTTCGGCGGCTTTGGCAGGGATGACGATATTTATAGCATCCTCGGAAGCTGAGAAGGCATAGGCATCAGAAACGCACACACATACCAGGCAAGCATGCTTTGCGTTTCCATTCTCACTTACCACTGAATACATCTCCGAAAGCTTGTGTCAAAGCACCGTAGTTCGATTTAATCAAACTGTTTGTTGAGGGTAAAGCGGAAGAAGCCGGTTAGAACTAAGTTTTTTTTTTCTCTTCAGAGTCCACGTCACTTACTTGAAATCTTCGGGCTTCGCGCTGATATCCTTCAATATCTTGCTGTGGGACCAAAGAAGTTCCATTGTTACATCAATCATTTGGATAGAAAATGTGTCTTTTGAAGGGGATTTGGATTCTTACGTCATCTTGTCAGAAGCTGCAACAAGTTTCTTCGCCGAATCATCATTTGCTTCTTTGTTGACAGCCTTCAAGACCTTTTCTCTTCCAAGATTTAACTCGGGTAGCATTTTGATGACAGCCTCACTCCCAAGCTTTACGATAGTCGCATTCGAGCCCATGTGGGTTGTCGCATCGAGAGCCTCTCCCGTCTGGATTAGCATTGCAATGAGCTGACCAGCAGCTTCTTCCCCTGGGTTGGGCGGCTTCCCCTCGTTCTGCTGGGGAGGTGCGGGGACAGCTTTCTTGGGCTCCTCTTTCGCCTTAGGTGGAGCGGCTTGTCGGGCTCGTAAGAGATGATGGGCGTCTCTCTTCTGCATACTACTTCCGTTGGACGCTGCTTCGAGGGCTGAGACAGAAACGAGTTGAGTAGCGAGTGTCCAGATAGCACTGAATGCGAGTAAAAGTTTCCATGATGAATACATAATGAATAACTGGGTGGTTTAAAGCTATTAGTACGGGCGGTTTGTTTATATATTTAGTTCTAAGCTTGTTAGAATATAAAAATAAAACTTGAGCTGGGTCAAGGAATTGGAGCCAGTCGTTGATAATTCTTAATAGAAAAGGGGGGAATATCTACCGCTTTTGTAGTTTTACACAGAATGAGGCTGGATCCAGCAATTCGTTTGATCTCAATGAAAACAAATCCCATTGCACTTATAAGCCTATCCTGGAAAATCATGTCTAGCAACGTGCTGTGACTATGTGCGCCTTGCCAACATTGTTGTGCTCATTCTCGGCAGCGAGAGCCGACTGCAAGGCAACACATGGAAACCCACAGATTGGAAGGTCAAGCTTTTAATCGTTATAAAATCTCTTTCGTCGAATTTGTTTACCCGGCGTTTGGGCATAACTCAGTTGACTGCCATTTGTGACCGAAGCCGGAACTGATCTGAGGTAATTTTGGATGGATGCGAAGCCAAGCAGGTTGCCAGCCGCCGGTTGGACCTCATCGCCTGAACACCGGAGACAGCGAAAAAACGTTGACCGAATCAGGTTGATGATTTCTAACACATGCACGGCGCAATGGCAACGAGCATCCCACCAGTCAAATTGAAATCGGCTGTTTCTCTTTCAATAGTGACTAAGTACCCAGGGTATGTAAAACTGATTGTCGAGGAAGAAATAGCCCGCTAGGCTTTGAAAGATCTTGTGGAAGGCACCCTTGAAGATGCCATTTTCAATGCCAGTTGCACTGCCCCTGCGGGGGCCGTTGGGGACTTAGTTAACCTCAAGTCCCACCGCTTGCCCAAGTGGGTCGCGGAAAACCCACCAAAAAGCTGTTTTTTCTTTTTGACTCCTAATTCCTCGCCCATTAGTCATCAAAAAAATATATTCAAAGATACCATCATGTAGCCGTCATTATGGCCTACTCCATATTTTTTTTTATAATGTTTTGGTGTCCAGAACTATCCCAAAATTGGGACAAACTACATACAGGAAGAAAGGGAAACCGAAAAAAGAAAATACATGTATTTCCATTATCTCACTCTTGTAATACAAATCCTGTGTCTGCCGGCACCATTTGACAACAGGGTTCCTCGGTAGCGGCAAGCATTGATTTTTTTTTATTAACTTTGCACCTGATCCAATCAAGACTAATGACAGTTTCAGAAAGTTTTCTGCCAGGTTTGACAGGTATGGATTTTTTTTTAAGATGGCACCGTCAAGAATCCATGACAACCGTTTTGAAAGATGGATTAATCGAAATTGGCTTGATAAGTATGGCCTAAAGTTGGAGATGTTGGTCCCAACATTAACATCAACCACTCCATCAAAAATGGAGAACTTTGTACAATGGGTTTTTGAGAAATTTGGTGGTGAGGTGTGTCACCACCAAAAGGTGAAATCTGCTAGGGCAGGGATTCTGACATTTGGAACAAGTCCTCCCTTCGGGAGGCGCTCCGCGGGGTTCCGGCCCTCCCCCAAGGGTGGACTTGGGTTAAGTTTGTGGCGCTTGCCACATTTGCTCATCTCTTTGCCATGCCACCCATCAGAAAACACACAGTTGTACAAGATAATAGAGGTGTTCACGTAGAGATTTGATCAGTAAAACTTATGATCATCAGAGTGCATACATGCAATTCAGTTGAATTCCCACCCAAATCATCCATCGGCAAGCAAACAATCAGAGCCGCATCAGCAAAAAAATAAATTCTCTCCTCTTGAGAGGAATTCTTAACCAAGTAAATATATAATGGGAAAAAATTATACTCAATCACAGAAACTTAAAGGGCATCAAATTGTCTAGAAATTTATTTGGGATACTTTGATGCACAATTCAGGAAAAAAGACCTGCTGTACCCTCCTGAACTCGAAGATCCAGTTAGATTGAATAAAAGAAAAAAAGGAAAAATTAATCAGGAAACTTTTTACCTTTAAAATTGCTAGTATTCAGGGATAAAAAAACAATAGTAGAAATCAAGGTGAAAGTTTTTTTTTTTGCAGTGGCACAAATCATCTTGATGTGCACATTCACCACCACAAACTGTTTTGGACTGTAGGCCCAATTCTTGTGAGCACTGGGGCCCTATCACCCAATTTAATTAGATAATTGGTTTTATTGAGGGTTTCAGCTTCCACAGTGAAAAGGTCTGAGCTTCAAGAGAAACAACAAAGAAGTTTCTTTTTCTTTGCACATCAATATTCCAGACAGATGGGACTCAGGGTCCCAGTATGAAAATTTAAATATGAGGGTACTAGATTAAGTACATTGCCCTCAACCCATCCATTGGAAGACTTAACTCTGTTTGTACACCCCCTAAAGAGCCAGGTCTGGCAGTTTATAACAGGCAAAATTTTGAGGGTTTCTTTTGTGGTGGTGGTGATAGATTATAAAATGAAACCAATCTTAATTGTGAATTGATGCAATCTAGAAATTTGAAATTTGAGTCAAGAGAAGTCCTTGTCAAGCAAAAAATTAAGGATAGTGCAGAAGGGGAATCAAACCCACATCTGTCCAATGTATGCCAGGTTGGTTTACCATGGAGTTATTCCCATGGTGGGGAACTACTTTTAAACAACAGGCAATTTTGAATTTTTCTCCAACCATTGAATTCAGTTAGTATTTCATTTGTAACACCCACAAAACCTGCTTCAGCAATCTAAGATGGTTATCAAACTTCCTGCAACAAAAAATTTATTCCACATGCATCTCAAGTATTAATTGCTTTCACTCTTTTGGATATTGTTGAATTTTTTTTTTGGGGGGGTGACTCCTGTAGGTGAATTAAAACTTAATTTTCATCCAGTTTAAATCAAAAATAACCTAATAGATATCAAACCAAACCCTATCTTCCAAAATAAATGATAAACTAATTTATCTCAAATCAAATCCTATATTCCACTCCATTTTCATCACTCCCCTCATTCCTTGGCTCCATGAGTCCGTGGTCATTATTGGAAGAGTCCTGTGTGACTCTTCACTGTAAAGCGGGCGGAAGTGGGACTAGAGCAAGGTTGAACCTTGGAGAGACTTCTAGAACCTAAGTTGGGTTGATTTCTGATTCAGTAGAAGGAAAGGGAAAGGTCTCTCAGTACAATGATCATGGAAAAGAAAGAAGAAACAGGAGGAATAGGAGAAGAAGAGAGGAGAAAGAATGAGAAAGAAATAAGGTGTACCTGATTCAGTAGAAGGAAAGGGAAAGGTCTCTACTGAATCAGGCAGGAGCGGAAGCAGTGAGAGCTAAATAGTGGTTTTGAGCTTATGTAATCTTGACGTGAACTTTTAGTGAAATCAATGAAATTGGGTTTCACAATCATTCCTCCTTCCTCTCTTTAATTCCTTACCTCAGAGTCCACTCATCCTTGTTAATCTTTTGATCCATCCTCCTTCTGTAAGAATTCAGGAAACTAAGAGAGTTTATTTCTAATTATCAGATCATGTTTCTCTTTTCTATTTACAAGCATTTGTTGTATATGTTTTTGAGGATGAATGAAAAGATAGTTTGATCTTTACCTAAGAGAAGGGGGTGTATTGTCCTTCTGCACGGATGATGTGGAAGAATAGTGGATTTCCACTTCTTGTTGGGAGATACTATAGTCTGTAGGCAAGGTCCATGAAAATGGTCACGTTAGTTATTCCATGCCTTCCATCCACTTCATCTCATTTTTTTCATTCAGGTGCTTGTCTTTTGATTCCTTGAATCTTTGTTTTGATCCATTTTGGCTCCTTAAGCAACGACGTTCAATTTATTGATATGTTCTTTCAATCTGTTAAGTTTTATTCTTATTCAGCTTTCTTTGTTTGATTATTTATAATTGTTTTTCTCCTCAGTTGGAAGACTCACGTGACAGTGTCCGTGCTAATTCTGTTGGCTAAGTTCCTGACAGTCAAGTCCGATGGTGAGATCCTGTTGGTAATCAATCTGTTTTGTTTAATGTATCACATTGTCAGTTTCTGACTTTGTTTACTTGAGTTGGCAGACTTCTGCGTACCGCTTGGGTTTTTGATTTATTATCTTTGTTTGGTCGTTTGACTGATCAATGTTGCCACGTGAGTTTTTATTGAACTATGTGAAAAGATAACTCTGAGTGATGTGAGGGTTGAACTCACAACCTCGTGTACTGAAGGACTTGAACCCCCAACCTCAGCATTCATGAGTGATGCTCTAACCAATTGAGCTAAGTACACATTGTTGATGATGAGAATGGAGTGACGACACACAATTTGATGACCAGAGGTATTATAACATGCCATTGTGGTACGCTGCAACTGAGGCAGACAATCTACTTCTAATAGTTTTCACCTGTAGGCAGAAGAATAAGATTCAACCGGTTAGGTTTGAACTCTATGGAGCACAAGCAGAGCGGGGCGTGCAACTCGCCTTTGCTTATTGTGCGCTCACTTTTGCGGCACACTTGCTTTGCTGGGACTTAGGACGTATTCCAACACCTCCTTCTATTAACTTCTAAATTCCCTTCTCTCTCCAAAAATCATCTTTGATCCTATCAAACCAAATCAACTTTTCCAAATATTCTCTTCTCATTCAACTTTTTTCAGCCACTTCCTCAACCCTTGTTTCTCACATACTTTGCTTTCCTTCATATTTACTTCCTGCTCATTTCTCTGTCTCTTGAGCTTTCTTTCACTATCAATAATCTCATCATCAAAACTTCAAATGAAAATTTGGTGAGAAAAAAAATGAAAATCAACAAGTCAAAATCTGTTCAAGTTTCCCTCTTTTGAGTCCTAATAGTTATTACTCAATGCTTTCATGTATTTCTTCTCCTGTAGTCTCCTTGGGTCTTGAAAGAAAACACATTTGTTTTTCTTCAATATTCTCAATGCTCAGTGGTATCATTAATTACGTTCTTCATTTGTCTATTTTCTTATCTGTTATGGTCTTCAATGCTACATACACTAAACAATTACATAAATTCTTGTCAAAATAAAACACAAGATTTGGCAGGGACCTGTCAACATTCATAAAACTTTTTTTGACAGGTCCCAGACAAATTTGTGCTTAAGAATTTATGTAATTCTTTTTATTTGTATAGCTTTGAACACCATACATGTATCCTCTGCAGACTGGCATTTGGTTTAATAGAACAAAAAAAACATAGTACCAAACCACATGGTGTACAGATTTCCATTCCTCCATCCATTCTGGAAATTCTGGAAGGATTGTTAATTTAAAATATATATTTATACATATAAGTAAAAATAAATCAGAAACATTCTATACACAATGTCAAAAGTTGAAGAATTATGAAGAAGTCTGTATACACATGAAGATAAAACAGGGAAATTACAGTCATAATTGAATCGATACACAAGAAGAACTAATCAATCATAACCAGAAGTTGACCATATATAATTTATGTAATATGTGTCTTTCTTGATGTGTTGACTAATCAAAAGAGGTTTTAATCCTACTCTAGTTCCCATTAATTTTCGAATGGGGGAGGGGCAATCTGGACAGATGAATGCAAGGCTTTCTCCTCAAAAGAGCTTCCACAGATATCGCTAATCAGATGAACAGTTTGACCGGAGGTATAGTCGAATCGAATTCCTGCGGGGTCTTTGTGGACGGCTTCAATCATGGCAGCTGATTGACTAACGATTGCATGTCCACAAGCGTTACAATAGACCGTCTATGTGAAAAAAGGGGGAATTCTATTTAGCATTCAAGATCATTTCTCCGATCTTTACTTTATGAGACATACCTCTGGGACTGAAATGAAAGCCAGGTCTGCTGGTGTGAATTTCCCGGCTATCAAGGACATCACCTCACCAATCGTGATCTTCTCTCCACTTTGTGCCTCAACCCTACCCAAGACAGACGGGAGACAAAATTGCAAGTTCTCTTTGTATTGAGTGCAGAACATGTTCCTGTTTGAAAAGAAGAACAAAAAGCGGGGCGGGGGGGATTTGTCAGTTTTCCAAGCTTAAACAGGTAACCCTGATAGATGCTTTTCGAGACTTACCTCGCTTCCTTGTAATGGGTGATGATTGAGTAGAGAGCTACAGCGGCGATTGAGCCCTCTTCCAAGTCAGTTTGACATCCTGTTCGAATCATCTGACTGGCAGCGGCCAGGCCTTCCTTGCCACAAGGCTTAGCTGAACAAGTGCTAGAGACCCAAGTCTAAAAAAAAGGGAAAGCAATGGAACAGTTCAGTTAAAATATGTATAAAAAAAACTCATTACTTCCGTCGAAGAAAGGGAAACGCACATTGATTGGAGAGACCAGCGACTCTTTGGTGTCAAAGATTGAGACCAATTCCAGGATGTTGGCGCAGGTTCCGAATTCGCTAGCCAACAAGCCAGCCGCCGCCATTTGACAGGACGTAGAAAGCTTGGCAGCGCCGATAAGGGATCCCCTAGATCCGGTGATAACCACTTCCTCAACGGTTTCGAGTCGACCGAGTCCTGCCTCGCTCGAGGGGTAGCCAAGGACGGTCTGGCAGCCAACTATGTAGACCGCTAGGACTAAGATCATGTGGAGTGAGAAGCTCATGATTTACGAAGGTATATGTGATAAGATAGAAGACTTTAATAGAACGAGGTAATTGGCAGTTGGCCTATGCAACTCAAGCGAATATATATAAGGATGAAAGGTTTACTGGTGGAGGGGGGAACTGAAACTGATGAGGGAAGCGAAATTCACAAGATGGGATGGGAAGGATGAGTGAAGCAAAAAGACAGGAAACTCTCCAGATTTTATTCAAAAAAATCGATACACAATGCTCATTCCAGTTCCGACAACATATGGTGTCGAAGGACCAAGACGGATGGGACTGAGAGGATTTCCAGTTGTTGTATATGCCATGAACAAGGCAAGAAACGACTGTTTCGTTGGACCGGCAGACAACATCTCCAGGCATCTTGGCTGGTCCAGAAGGACAAGCAAGAAACCATTGACATGGCGGCTTCCATCAGAGGTGAAGTCACTACGCGCTGTTTCGCTGTAGACTCAAATCCAGATGGGAGGTGCTCTTCCTCTTCCACCATCTGAACCGGACCCGTTCGTCATAGGAACAAGAGCCATGCCTAGACCAACCTATAATCATCACCTTCTAAGGCTTGCTAGTCAAATCGCCCTAAGGTTGACCATCGTAGACGTATTAGCCTTTTTGGAAACAACAAATAGCTATAAATAAGATTCTTTGAGATGTGATGTGTGCCAGCAACCATGGCAGACACTCGCTCGAAGCACGAGAGAATTGTGCCGTGATCCATAGGGCCTAGCGGGATGGGTTAAGACCCGACTGCAATGCTCCCCAAGACTCTAGGCTCCCAATTCTCCATCCGATTCCCACAATATTTTTATGTAATACAAATTTCCATTAGAAAATGCAGAACGACTTTAGACAAAAAACTCTTATAAATTCATCACCATCAAGAAAGCTTCAGACAAGAATCCATGTATTGGACCATCTCTAGCACCATATTATAATAGAAATGTTGCCGTTTACATATATCTGTTTCCAAGTGTAGTATCAACATTCGAGATGCTAGTCATCACCGCCTCACATGCCCATTCTGATGTCACAAATCAAGAAGCACATACATACATAGAGCAGAACACCATGAAGAGAATCCTCCCTCCCCGCCAAAAAAAAAAAACACGTATCGAAGGAACAAGATAAAATGAATTAAACTGGAACTGGTTATATAGGCCCATAGCACAGAAGATACTCTAAAAAAGAAAATTCTAAACAGGCAAGATAAAAAAACAAACCTATATTATACCAAACCAAAAACAAAAGAAGGAAGTGTATGCACATACGGGGGAGGAGAGGGGATCTCAACAAAAGCAGTAGGAAATCAGCACATCGAAGCACCGAAAGAAAAAAGGTGTAAAGGGGAGTTATAGAAGGGAGAAAGAAGACAGATAAAAGGAGGCCTAATAATCGTCATCAATAGAAGCGCGAGATTGCAAGAAAGGTACGGCGGCGGAATCCGAAGTGTTCAGACCAGCGCCGGCAGGAGGAGGATGAGAGAGGGGCGAAGGAGTCGACGAAGGTCGACGAAGGAAATCGTCTTCTTCTAGGTCTAGAAAAAATGAATGTGCATCTGATCTGTTGATGGCTCCTTCTAAATCGATCGGTTGTATACTTGTAAAAATATTCTTGCCGCTTCTGTTACACACCCAAGTCAGATTGATTAATATTGTTGGTTCGTTGTTATGTGGTCGTTGAATCCTTAACCAAGAAAAAAAATCTCTTTCGTTTTTTTTTTTTTTTTTTGGGGGGGGGCTGACCTTCTTAGCATCAAAGCTAGTCTAGAGAACTGGATACCGTTCCTGATCACTAACAAGAAAGTATCAAAGACTTCCTCTTTTTTAGCTTTACATCCTTGCACAAAGATGATCATTACTGTCACCAAACAGAATATCGTAATTAGTAGATCCAGCCAGTTGAATGGCGACTTCCAAAATTGCTGTACCGTCGTTGAATTTTTACGTCCGAATGAGTTATTTTGTTCGAGAAAAAAAAAAGGGGAGATAAATTGAGTTTTCTTTCTGGCTAGATTGGTTTTGATGAAAAGAGAGAGTAGAGTGTATACGAACCTTTCCAAAAGCGATCAAGCGAATAACTACTTCGAAGATCATGGCCAAATTGACGATAATCTCGAGGATGTAGAACGAGATAGTAGGACATTCAGAGAGGAGAGAAAGGATGACGGTTGTTAGCTATCCTTCAGATCGATCGGGAACGGTGTCGGTCGTTTTCGTTCATTGATGCCATCATTGATTTTAGTTTATTGTTGATGGGAGCAGAAGGAGAAGGAGGGAGACGGAGAGTTTATGTCAGCGCTAGATCTGGATGGTGAGAAAGAGACGCAAAACAAAAACAACAAAAAACTTACAGATAGGATAGCCATAGAAAGATACAGATAAAGATATATCTGACTGAAGACGAAACGATTAGCGATACCCTTGATCCATTCTTGACGAGAGAGATGATAGTGAGATCTAGGAGGACTGTGCAAAGAGAGACAAAACAGGTCAGATTGGACGAGAGCGACTGAGAGGGAAAAGAAGAGGGAAGTTTACAGTAAATGATTGTTAGTGCTCAGTCCGACAGAGTGGGCATGGGTTTGATGGTAGTCGGGGTTTGAGACTCCGGTGGGAATCATGGTGGGGTGTTTGATGAGGTGCTTGCGTTGGTGAGTCGTTTTGACTTGGTTTTCCAGTTCGGTTCTTGTTTTTGTTCTGGTCGTTGTTGCTGTTGCTGCTGCTGCTGTGGCTGTGGCTGTTGATGTTGATGTTGTGGTTGTGGTTGTGGTTGGGATGGCTGAGTGTGGCCAGTTGGCCGTTGTTTGGTTATTCAGCTTGGCAGGTTTCTCTGGGGAGTCTTTTGTTTCTTCTTCTGCTGGCCTTCTTTTTTAACCACAACTTAACAGTTATGTTGACAAGTGTACACAAAACTTTCCCATCTGTAATCAGGCTGGTTGTTCTCTTCCGACGATATGTCTAACTTAACTAAGTCCCTCTATTGGAGGGGAGACGCTGTCAGGGACTTACACCCTAAGTCAACCCTGTGGCCTGAGAGAATTAGGAACTTGGCCTTTTTCAATCTAGCATAGCTTCATCACAACACATTGTGTGGTTGAGTTGCCGGGGGACAAAAGATGCCCGACATCAACAGGAATCTTTCCATGTATTCTACTTGTTATTAGGGGTGTTTAATGGCATTCAAATGTCTTTTTGTGACTCCATTTCCTTGGATATGGTCTGTACCACACATGTGGCACTGTACAGGATCTGAAATCAATGATTTTACAACTCTGATTGTAGCTCAACAGGAGGGGTTGATGATGTAAAAAAATGGTAGAAAGATGAGGACAGCTTGGGTTATCCCAGAAATGAAATCTATTTAAAAATTGGTGAGAGACTCATGCAGGAAATTGATTTAAAAAGTCCCCACCAAAAGTTGAAATTCTCTCAGGCCACGGGGTCCACATAGCGCATAAATTCCTCCTTCGGAGGCCCCCCTTCGATAGAGGGACTTAGTTAAGTTAGATGATATGTCTGCAGAAGTTCCACATTTTTTTAACATTATCCAAGATAAATCTTCTGAAAACAGATAAAAATAAGTAATCTTGGCACTGTGCAAATGAAAACAAGTAACAGAAAAAACAGTTGTTATTTGTAAGAGAGAGGGGCTTTTGAAAAGAAAGAGTATGAATTAATTAAGAAATTGGAGAACAGTATCTAACATAAAGGTTACTACACTAACCACTAATACACTCAAACAAGACAAAATTGGATCTATCAGATTAATTGACTAGGTTAATAATAACCCTACACTTAACCTAATAGTGGAGGACTTCCTGTAGGATCTACAGCCCCTGTAAATTCTTGATTAAAGCCTGTAAATCTAAATTTTGGCAGGGAAGATTGAGTTTAGCCCGGTAATGAAGACTTTGCAGCCCCTGTAGATGGCCACAGGAAGTCCTCCAGTATGTAGTACTAGGACTCACTCAACCAACTTAAACTTACTTACATATCATGGAAACAAATAAAAATACAAGCTATGTATGTGATGTTGAAGGATGACCAGTAGAATGAAAGAACTCAATGGTAAATACAGGTTTTGTGCCTGTCTGTGCTCAAGTGGCACACGTACCTAGTTGCTGTCGGGGTGGAGTAGAGGCTAAAAAAGGCTTCAGCCGATTTTCTTCTCTTTCTTTTTTCTCATTACCTCAACTCAACCAGTGCTGGGTTGCTACACTGCGCTATTTGCCAAAAAAAGCATAGTGTAGTGGCTTTTTTTTCTCCGCCAGTGGTGTAGCGTTAGCGCTTTGTTAGCAGTCCTAGGGGCTGCTACGCTGCCCTGCCCTGCACTACAGCCCTCTGTAGTGGGTTTTTACTGCTAACAAGGGCTGTAGCGCAGCGTAGCAACACCCTTTTAGGGGTGCCAGCACGTAGCAATAGCACTTGAATCGTTAACAGCTACGGCAAACGCTGTTAGCTGTTAGCAATTATCGCTACACTGAGCTATGCTACCCGCTACGGGTAGCATAGCAACCCACCGTTGACTCAACTCAGTGTAAGGATCACGTTCTGATCCTTCACTGTCCGTCGGATAGGCACTAGCAAAGGGGCTCAATAGCTCCTTAGGAGAAGTTCTAGTACCAAAGTGAGGTGAATTGCAGTCTAGACAGGAGAGAAATATCTCTCTATTAGTATCTACAAGTAAAGGGAAGTGGGAAGGGAGAAAGATAGGGTACTTACCTAGACAGGAGAGAAAGATCTCTGCTGTCTAGGTAAAGGGAAAGGATGAGACTAAATACAAGAGAGAACAGGGTTATGTAATTGTGTGACATGTTTGTGTGAGCCTGTGAGGAGCAGGGCTCACAGTCTCCCCTCCTATAAAAGAAAATAAAGGAAGGGAAAAGGCAGAAGGTTCAGAACAGAACAGATTTGTCAGAGTAGAAGTGATGAAGTTGGAATAGGATGGAGGAAGTCAGGACAGAATGGACAGAATAGATGAAGTTGGTTGGTTGAGGCTGTCAAGGATGGAGAACAAAAGGGTCTAAGGTCACAAGTTGCCAAATTTAATCAACTCAGAATCTTCTATTGGTCAGTAGTGGGGATTGTTCTATTGAGCTCAATGCTCAAGGCATGCTTCCTCTCATTGCAGTGGGCTGCACAGATAATGAATTAGGTTTGAATCCTGAATGATGAGACCGGCCAAAACCCTAATGATCCAGATTATGTAATCCAACACAGTCGTATTTCATAACTCTTCTCTCATTAGTTGTTCTCCTTTCTCATCTCTTTAAATCTAAACTCATCCAACCATTATCTGCTTTGGCTCCCAGGTGTGCTCGAACCATCTTAAGTCCACAAGACTGCTCATACTAACGTACTCACAATTGTGTAATCCTCAAAGGTTTCACACTACACTACTTGCCCATTATGTTCTTCCTGCTCAATGCAGCCAGGGTCTCTTCATCCATCATGCAGAGGGCCCCTACAGAAGCTGTTGAATATTCGGCCAACGGAGGTGGTGGTAACACAGCAGGAGAAGTGAGATCAACGGGTTGATTCTTCTTCTTCTTAGTATCCTCTGCCTTCAAAGTATCAAGGTAGGCATTGATGTTGTTGTACTGCTCAAGGGCTGCCTGCAAAATATCCGGTGTAATTTGAGGATTTGTTGTGGCGTCAACATCATCAACAATGGTGATGGATTCAATTGTAGCTGTGGCAAGGCTGTCAGGAAAGGCAGGGCCAATGATTGAAGCAGTAATGACTCAAGATCTTTCGATCTTTCCTTCTCATCTCGTCTTGTTGCTTATTCTAATTAGCTCCTTGCTATTCTCAGATCTTTTAGGCCATCCACATCAGTGGCTAAATTTGAGGGCTAGTTTAAGTCCCACAAAAACTGGGATAACCTTAGCCGTAGCCTGTCAACCGCATTGGTGCAGACCAACACTCAGATTCAAGTTGCTAGCCTAGCCTAAACCCACACAACCACATCAGCTTTCCATTACTCCCTGCTTCTACCATGGAAAACAGGTGAAAAAAAATCCGACACCAAATAATGATAGGACAGAGAATGATACAAGACCTTTTGGGCAACAACCACATTACTTCTGCGTTTGAATCCAATTCAGATGAAGAAAAAGAAGTCAATGATTGTGGGCCTCACCACACAAACAAGGACCAGGATCAACAAGCCACTCATGAAAGGAAATCACTACCCAGCTCTTTGCTAGCTGTTCATCTTCTTCTGGGAGGAAATTAGGTGCTGGGGTGTTGGACATAGTCGAATGATTTGATATCAATGGGTTTGTAGGTTTGAGTTTTGATTCTTGCTAATCTTGGACAACATGAATATTCAACTTCATGTTTAGTCCAGGGATTAGCAAGAGCTACATCTAGTCCCGCTTAGCTCAAATCGGAGCTCCAGGTCAAGTTGATCCGGGGTTAATCCATTCTGATGTGGTTGCGACCTTGGACTAAGTCCCTTAATCCGGGCTAACTTAGCGACCGGTGCGGATGGCCTTAATGTAAGCTTTTGGAATTAGCAATTAACCCAAATAATTTAACTTAGATATAAAGTCTATCCCAATTTAATCATGAAAAATCCACAACAAACCAGCCAATCTGATAGCTCAAATAATACTAGGAGGGCCTGGATGGCCTAGCGGTAACCATCACCCACGGAAGCTTGGTGTCACCCCTGTGTGACATACTATACTCACTTCGAGCAACAAGTCCAGTGTTCAAATCCTGGCCGCTACCCCTCCTAACTTGGACAACTACACCTCCCCTTTCAATTCTATAAAATAACCCTAATTAGTTGTCTACTTAACCAATCTGCCCAGTTTGCATTTGCAATACCCGTGACCATATTTGATCAACCTGAGAACATGGTTAAAACATTGGTCCTCATCAACCCCACCACCTGCCATCACCAAACAAAGAAAAGTAGATCACACAACAGTTTAATTAGATGTGTGTACTAACAGAACTTGTCATCATCATTAAGGACTGGAAAAATCAATTGTCACAATCTAACAAGTTGTACGCAGAAATTATAAAATTCATAGTATGCAATGTCAATGGCAAAATTACACTTATAATGGATGACATCCCTTCGATCTACAGCTCCCTGTAGAGCCAGATGCCAGAGCTTATCTGCAGTTGAAAAGCTGAAAATTTAGCGTTTCCACTTCTAAATTAAGATCTGTAGGGGCTGCAGATAGCGAAGGGAAGTCTTCCACTTCAAAGGGCCCTGTTTGGCAACGTGATAAAAATGGGTGTAATATTAAATATTGAATTCAATTCAAACCAAACCTTCAAGTTATCTAAATAAATAAATAAAAAAACTAAAAAGAACTTATCCCATGATTATCTGGTTAGCATCAGTATCAGTGCATCACAGAATGCTTTTCAAGGTTGTCGTTTTGACTAGAACGATGTGTATGATTTCAAGATCTGTGCACAATTTCTAATCATCCCCCCCCCCCAAAAAAAAAGGCCAGAAAACTAATAACAACTATATGTAATTAACAAGGATAATAATGTAATAATAAGAATAAATGTAACATTTTGATTTTTGATGTATGAATGAAAATGAAAAGTAGAGAAAAAAAACGAAGAACAAATCTTTCTTTAATTACAAAAAAAAGAGTGAAAAAGAGGATCAAATATCGGTTTCACCATCATTAGTGAAAGGTAAATCGATCGAGTTAAGAGACCAAAGACAAAGGGCGCATTGACTAGCAAGCAGTTGATCGAGTTCTTGTTTAAGTTTATCGAGTTCAGAGCTCGGTCCAGGTTGGTAGAAAGGATGATCGAGTGATGGTTTTTGAGTTCTACCGAATGGGTTGGGTTTAGTTAATGACGAAGAAGAATGAGTTTCTTGTTTAGGATCGTTATTCGCTATCGTCGAAGCCGTCATCGTAGCTGTTGTCGTCGATGACGATCGAGCCAATTTGCTCACTTTCGAAATCGGCAAGACTCCGCCCAAGGCTCCCACCCCTGATCCAATCACTCCTACCCCACCCCCTATGACACCAACCAGTGCATCAGGGATAATCATTCGTCGGACGTGGTCCAAGCCTTGCACACTCGCCAACGCGAACTTCTTCGAATCTGAGAGAAGGCTCGTCGGGTTCATCAGTCCTTTGTCCATCAATCGTCCGCCGCCCAGTTGGCTCGAACCGACCGACGATTGCGATGCTAGCTTATTTTGGATCGTCAACATTCGCCGCAGTTGGTAGGGCGGCATATGTGTCATCACTTCTTTTATCAGACAATCTGCATGGAATGAATGTTGACACGGGAACAGGTAAAACTGTCGAGTCAATAATCGTTGGTGACAACTCGAACATTCATCATCTTGATTGATGATCAAGAACCGACTCGAAAGTTTCGAGAGATCGTCCTCAATTAATTTCGTCGTCCGATTCGACTCCTCCATATCGTCTTTCAGTTTCTGGATGTTGCTCGAATACGTCTCCAAGGCATTACAGATCGATTCTTTGAATTCATCGATCACCACAAAGTCCGGGAAGAACGGCAGAATATCCTCGATCTTCAACAGCTCTGTCGATTCGAGAAACTCCATCGCTGCCTTGATATCTTTCTGATGATGGACCACATATTCCGCAATCTTCAACCACAACTTCTTCCGTAGTAGCGTATCATCTTCTGCCTTCTCGGCGTTGATCTTGGCAAGTTCGAGGTCCCCGGTCCGAAGGGCCAGGTCGACACTGCTCTCGTACAAGCCCATCTTACTGTAAATTAATCCACAAGACTGGAGCTTCTTATTGACCTTACAGATCCGAAGCGCGTAATCCAAGTCGTAGTATGGTTTCCCAGTCAAGGGATTATCGGGTGTAGTAGCTAAAAACCTCAAGAGTGATCCTTCATCAGCCTGTTGGTGAGTGGCATAGAGTGTTAAAAGTGCATTATGGACTGGCGCGTCGGAGTTATTGAGTCTGGAAATTACAAATTTCAGGTATTCGATCACGATCTCTGAGTTCTCTTCATTGGTTGCACTTTTCCTGCGCTTGGCAAATGATCGAGGTGGGATCAGGGCCGGAATGAGTCGTTTGACATCTAATTTGGACTGTCGCATGAAAGCGGTGGTAGCCGAGCGGGCGTCATGGCTGACAAGGACCGGGGCAAATTTGTAGTATAGCTCAAGATCTGCTTGTCGATTCAGGCCATCGATCGCTTTCTTCCAATCTTCTTCCAAGATATAATGTCGGATAATGCGTTGATGGTCCCCCACAAGATTCGCATAATAGATCATCACGTCTTTCCTACCATGATTGGTGATAAGGTCGAAGGTTGTGCGTTGATCTAGATCAGCCTAGATAAGTGAGAAATAATATGTTAGTTTCCAAATCAATACCTGCAAGAGCTTTTCAGCTCAACTTTGTAAGTACTGAGGAACTGTTGCAGTTCATCTTCGATTAACTGTTGCTCAGCAATCATATTTGCAGCTTCATCACTAGCAGAAGGATCTGAGCTGGCCAAATCCTCCAATTCATTAATCTTGGCCAAATAGATTTCCGTCAACCAAGTAGCCAACATCATGCGCTGTGTCAAATCCTAAATGAAGACGAATAAAATACATGTTTCAAGAAAATGCTCTTCGAGATGGTTAGCATTGGGTAGGTTGCGACTGACAAAGGAGGGGAATCAAAAGAAGAGCGTCAAACCTGCCGTTTAAGACGCTCCAGTCGACTGATAAGATAATATCGAAGTGCATCCCGTTCGCCCCGATCGATAAAGCCCAACACAACTTCCTCAAATGGCTTCGAGCATTGCGCATAGATCTGAGCCGCGGAGATATATTTGCCCGTTTTTAGGTAGTGATCGGCTTGACTGACTAATATTTTATCCCGATCAATCGCCATCTGATTGCCAAATTTGACCACGAGAAGCAGGCTCAGCTTAACTAAGTCGAATTATTGACCTTATTTTGTAACGTACATGTGCATGGCTTAGTGCTTTCTCGAAATCTTTTCGAGCTAGATAGACTTTCCAAATATCTCGGCCTTCGTTTTTGACAATCAATTCAAAAATAGACTCATCAGAGTAAAGCCAATAAGTCTGATCGACCGAGTCCGTAGTGATAGCTCTAATTTTTTCATCTGGTTTCTTTTACAGATGCGAATGGGCAATTGATTTTTTTTTTAAAAAAAAGGTCGATCTCGGGGAGAAATTTTGATAACAAGATTGTGACAAACCAGGTCTAGGACTTCGTCGTGTACCACGCGACTATCTAGCCGACACAGAATCTGTAGCCGATCGGGGAACAAAAGAACGATGTGATATTCGGTGGCACAGAAGGCAAGTGGGATGGGCGGGTTGGTTGAGTGATGGATTTGGGTATCTGAACTGGGGTCAGGTAATGGAGAATCTGTTGGGCCATGTTGGTGAAATGGGAAGGGGATTAGGTCGGAAGGACCAATTATTGTATCCCCCGCTTCTTGACTCCCATGGACTATCTCTCCACAAAAAATCCCTGCTCCAGTCATCCAGGTTAAGATCGGCGGATTTGAGGAAGACTGAGAGATAGGGTTGATCGGGTTATAGACATGAAGTTCACTGTTCTGAACGGCCTGCAGCTCGAGTGATTCTGATATTATCATGAGAAAGGTGTGTGTGTGATGATGAGTGTTGGTTCAAAGATTGATGGTGTAAAAGAACTGACTGGGTAGGATTCGATTGGATTGATAAGAGCCAAAGAGACGTTCGAGTACTTCAGCATTAGCATCATCATCTCGCCTACTCTTGAGGATACCGACTTGTTCGACAAATTGGAAGAGCCGACTGGATGTGACGACGACAGCTAGGGCACGTTTGATGACGCGATTCTGAGCGGTGTGCTGATACCAAACGTCGAACCAAATACCTCTTATGATGGGGTCATTGGATGAGTCAGGCAGGGTGTAGAGTGGCTTGAGATAGCGATCGACGGCTGATCGATCAATACGAGAGAATGCGGCGGTGATGGAAAGATCAGAGCTGGGCTCTTGGCTGTGATGGTCGACCAACAGGGTACTGAAGAGAGCGCCGGTGGAAGTACCAAGGATGATCTCACGAGTGGAGCTTTGGGGGATACCATTGAAGCTGGAGTGATGCCATCCGATGGAGGTGATGAGTAAACCTCTGAGTTTTGCCAATGGCTTGATGGCCGGACCTGGGGTGACGGAGGCTTGGGCAGCCCTCCTGGTTGAGAGCTGAGAGGAAGCCCGCTGTTGGTTGATTGAGGCGGGAGAGAGAGAGACGTAATAGTTTTGAGCGGATTCGAGAGAGATGAGGACGTGTCTTCCGGTTGGATCACAATGGATACGATAGATTGAGGTGGGAATTTGTGTTGATCTAGCTTGATTGTTAGGTTGAAAGAGGGAAGGAATGAGTAGGGGGATAGTGTCGACTATTGAAGGTTGATTGAGGTCGATCCTGACTAGTTGAGGAGGTGAAGTTGGTGTTGGTAGGCTTGGAGAGATGAGGAAGAGTAGGATGTGGGCGTTGCAGAGTAAGAGCTGTAATGGTAGTTCGAGTGAAAACCTAAATAGAGCAATCAAACTGGTTAGAATTCTGGGAAACTAATGGGCTGATTGACTTAACTGTACTCTTCCTAGAGAGAACAAGTCAGGTTGAGAGACCCTTGGTGGATACGGATCGAACTGAGTGTTGGCGAGCAGAGTCAGTGAGGTTTCTGAGATGGATTGAGTGGGTTTCATTCGACATACTTGGATTGGTTTTGAACTGTTCCTGAGTTCGTTGAGCTGGTCGATGACCGACTGGTGAGGTTGTTCGAAGCCAAGCGAGTGGCCGATCGATACTTGTTGGTTGATGAACTCTTCCATTCTCGTTGGTTCTTGTTGACCGTCGCCTTCTCTGGACCAGGGACTGACTGGATGTGACAGTGGGGCGTCTGTGACAGCCACAGGACATCTCGGAATGACGACACTGAGAGGTGACATACATGTGAAACTCACTGACTCGCCGTAGTGTACCACCAAAGCTCACCCGTAACAGGTCCGTGAACTATCCATCTCCTCAACAGCCACAACTTGCAAGTATATTCTTTATAATCTGCTAACAGCCAGCACAACAGATCAATTTCAGGGGGCACAACAAAAGACAAACTATTTTACAACTGCACAAACTATCATTCACTACCACCCGAGTCTTTTGGTGTCATATAACAGTAATCCCTAGGGGTTGAAGAAACTGGGTTAAGGAAATATCTGTGATTCAAATCCTCTGAATCAATTAGCGAGTGATTTTCTGGTTGATATCTAACTGGCTTAAGGAAATATGTACTTACGTGGGAAACGGTATTTTTTGGCCATCTCCTCCTTGGAAGACCATCGAGAGAAATAAGATCATGATTTGAGCACCACCATCTAAGGCAGCTGATAAGACATAGTTATACTTCATGAACCTATAAATACATTTTAGAAAAACGTTAGTTAATTTTTCTTCTCAAAGAAATTAAGAAGCTTTGCTATATCTTTTTTTCTTACCATGTAGGTTTATATCTTCGTGCCCAGAATTGTGAAAGCAGACCAATGACGATATTCACCAACCTACCCGCAGTAGCAACTACCAACAAAAATACCAAAACAAAAATCGTTGTGTCAGAAAAAAAACTATCATGGTTGATTGGGAAGCGAAATGATTATACCTGTATATCCGGAGGCTATAGACCCGGCTAAAAGTGGTACATTGATCTTGTTAAACTTCCAAGATGGAAAGAATCTATGTAAGATAAAGAATGGAATAGGTAGAAACAATCCAATGACCAATGCCAATGGAATCGCTCCCTAAATTCACAAAAACCCGATTTCGATCATTTGTCCTAATATCAGAATGTTTCTGACTAGCTGGGAAGAATTATTTCGACTCACGTATTTCTCATTAGCAAGAAACATCCTTTGGGCGAAAGCTCCCCAACTAAAAATGTATTCATAAAAAATACGAATCATTTTTTTTAACTTAGGATTGTAACTCTAATTTAATTTGAGAGAAAAGGTGCTAACCTGACAGCGGAAGATTGAAAAGTGGTAATAGAGACACCAGAGAAGACGCCGTCACCACCAGAAGTTAAAAGGACTTCACGCTGACTATGGATGATAGTTTTCATGACGCCATAGTTAACGAAGATGCCGACCAGAGTGCCGATCATTTGAGCAAGGACGACAAAGGTTTGAGGGAGATGCATGTATTGTCCTAATTTTAAATCCTTGAGCATGTTCATTGATTGGTTGACGGTCGATGCTCCAAAAGTCGTAAACCACATATTCCCAAACGCATTTCCTTGGAATAATAGTCCTCCAAACATCTGCACCACTCCTGATACGTGTAAATGAAACCCGGTAATCGCATTCAGGAAGCTCACCGCTAGTCTATTCAGTTCAATTCAATGTCATACTTCGTTAGGAATCTTCCTCCCAAGACATTTTCTTTTTTTTTGAAGACTTTGCTCACGTTAAAATGCTTGATAAAAAGATCGCAAACAGTAAGCCTGCGGGCGGTAGTCCAGATTTACTCAAGGAAGAGAGACCCATTGCCAATGAGATTGAGCAAATTAAAATTAAACCAAACGCCCTAATATACGAAGAATGAGTGAATATGTTTGAGACGTTTCAGAAAAAGGGCCTAGGGGAAGAGGGAAATATATGGATTGAAGAATGAATGGTGATGGGACGTACCACTTTGGAAAGTCTTTGTATTTCATACATAACGATCTGTGAGGATCGATTGGACGATCTTTAGAAGATTTCTTAAAGATCCCAAAGATGATAGAATGATTCTCCAAAAGAACATGAGTGATAGCCGAGGTGACGGCGATTGAGGCAATAATTTGAACGACGACGTAAGTAGAAGTGAAGAAGGGAATTCCGATCTTTTCGATCACGTCTTCATTCGGCGAACCGTTCTCGTTAATCATTGTTTTGATTGGATAGGTCGTTCCATTCGAAGTCAGTAGAGAGACAGACATGAATGGAAAGTTTTGGTTGAAGCCAGCCTCTATATCATGTTCAAAATTCGTTGGTCATCTTCATCAGTTCTCATTCTCCTATCTTCTTTTCATTTAAAGATGTTGATTTAGATTAAAGCGTAACTTACCATACCAAGAATTGGTGTACACAAACGATAAAATAAACAGAGAAAGTATGACTCCAACGATGTGATGAACCTGGAATATTTTTTAGCGGATTAAAGTGGGAGAGTGAGTTGGCAAGTTAGAGGGGGAAAGAAGTACCACGAGACTAGGGAAATTCTTTCACCTGTGCATCCAAGGGTGTATAAAGTGGACCATGAGAGCCAACGAGGGCCCAATCACCGGAGATGGACAGGAAACCTAATCCTTCGAATGGCTGAGCACCACCAAAGATATTGGTAATCAGTTGATTATTGGGTAAGGAGAGACAAAATACACTGATTGCTTGGAAGACTGGTGCAATGTATGCCGGAAAGATTTCGTCTAGTTCTCGTCCATCAAAAAAGAAAAAGCAAATTAACTCTTCACCTCTCTCCCAAATCTTTTGATTTACTTGGATCAAGTGATTGCTACACTTACATATTCCCATGGCCATAAAGGCCCGCTTGAAGAATTTGATCTGGTCTTGAGCCACCGGTCCATCCCCACAGAGGGAATAAAACAATGAGACTGATGGCAAGATATCCCTAATAAAAGATGCAAGAAATTTTGGATCAGATTCTACATTTTCCAATAGAAGGAAGATGCGCCTTACGGATAAAAGACTTGAGAAGGATAGACCAAGATCGGTTGGAGCAATCCAGCCCAACCGTATCCGATGAGCTGAGAACTCAACAGGATACCAAACGACATTCCAAACGTGGTCACTTCGTCGAAGAATAATTCTTGTACTGCAAGTAACTTATTAAGAGAGAAAGTGGTAAGTTTAGATTCAAAAAGGGTTGTTCTGGTTTGTCTCTTACCTCAATAGCATATGCTCCCACACTCGCCGAAGTGGCTATCAATGATGCAAACACCGTCTCTTTCTGATACCCCGCAAAAAGCCTCAACCTCAGTTACTCCATCATCATTGTCAAAAAAAGGGGGCAGGGGGGAATAGTCATTACCATGCTAAACGGCCCAGGATTCCACCACTTGGGACCCGAAATCCAGGCGGCCGCACGGCCTAACAACATTGCGGCTATCTGTGAATGGACGATGGAAGATGATCAAGGATTGTTCACACGCAAACGATTGAATCAAGACTTACCTGAAGAAAAGTGGGTTGGAGACGCATGTGAACTGGCTTGAATACGAAAAGCTACAATCGAAAGAAGAAGAAGAAATCCTTCGATTAAGTTGGTACTTCATTGCTATCCGAGAAACTAGAAAGTGGGCGCCATACCTGCGTCACAGCTGCTCCCAAGATTGCCACTAGACATCCAACGGCCAACGACCTCACAGTGACAATGGGGGATTCGGTATCATCTGTCAGCGGGATAAGAGCCAATTCATTCTGAGCGGAAGCTTGGGTAGGTTGCAGGTCCTCCTGATGTTCAGAAAGAGAGTCCTTAGAGGAAGTGCTTGGACTGCCGCAAGGCTTCTCGTTGTAAGAAGACGTCGTCTCCTTTTCGTCCCACGAATCTCGCAGAACTTCTTTCCCTTTATCTTTCATCGAAATTGTGGAAATCGTACCCGCCGGTCTTCCTTCCGTATTTGTGGTTCGTATCCCGCCACATCGAACCGATGAAATTTTTTTGATTAGTTGAAGCGGCTTTAGTTCCGAATTTCTTAATCCAAGCGTCTTCATTAACCTGTCCATCTCTTCTTGCTTTCTTTCCCCTCCCTCCACTGTGATTTCCCAAAGCTTTCCTACCTTACCAAGGTTCTTTCTTCGTTTTTTTTCTTTATTGATCCTCCAAGAGATTTATCACAGTAATTCTTGTCGAACAGTCTAATTTATGTCTATATATATGTCTATGAGAAAAATGAAATCAGAGAATCGATGGATCCGATGGTAGCTGAATAAATAGTCAAGAAACTAAAAGAAACTTTATCATAAAGAATAAACCAAATAGGGATGAGATGGAGACGAGAGAAAAAAGTGGAAAGGTTAGAAAGACTGAGAGGGAGAGAAGAGCGCGTAGTTTAAGAGACAGGAAAGCTGGGCAAGCGGGAGGAGGAGAGTACTACGAGAGCCAAGCGGGCCAGAGATTGAGGTGATCAGAGTGAAAGGACGGAGTTGGTCACTGCGAGAAGAGAGGTAGTCCACACCACGGCTTTGCCACGCCGTTCCTCCGGAGTTGTCCCCTCCAAGCCGCCCAGTCAGGCTAGAACACCTCCACCTCCCTGCTCAAGCCTTCGCCCAGTTGGGGCCATCCGTACCATCGTCTGGCCAGAGGTTCACATCCCCCAAGGTTACCAAATGGTCTCTTTTTGTTGATCTGAATAGCTGTGGCGGCTGTTCGTTGCTTCTCAGCCAACAGAGTTTGTCTGGGGTCATCAAAACGCGACCACCCAATAATTTTTGGTTGCTTGCGAGCGTCAAAACGTACCCAACATACTTGAAGACAGTCCCGATTAATGATTTTTCTTAGTTTCTTGAGAAAGAATAACCTTATTTATGGGGTTTAGTTTTCTTGAAATAGTTATTTGTGTGTTAGTTTTTTTTTAGCAAAAAAATATTGGAAACGAAAGATGAGACACCATTGGCATTCAACTTCGAGGACAAGATGATAAACTACAGAGGAAAAGTAAGTCTCACAACCCCCGGTGAAAGACGGCTTAAATCAATTTTGAGGGGGGAACTGGATTAACAGTTAAATTGACCACCTCGAAAGATCACTTGAGCTGATTGCAGAAAGTGGTGCAGAAGTGACTCGCTCTGAGAATTCTTTATCGAAAGAGTGGCAATTGGGAGTTCGGGTCAATACATCTGATCAAACCCAGAACAAGGGAGTTAGACACGAATATGATTTTGTATGCTGTGCTAAAGCCCGACTAGAGGTTTTTGAATTAAACGAGTCGAGTCCCGATTTCGGGTGATTGTGTTCTTGGGTCAACTCCACCCCATTCGGGAGCACCGAGAGGACGTTGTACTCTGACCTGTTCTCCGTCCCATTCTTCCCAATTTTTCAATCGTTTAGATTTAGAAGGGTTTTGATTATGATCGGTTTTTGATTGAGAGAGTTGAGAGAGTTGAGGAGCGTCAGGTTGAGAGAGTTTGAAGTATTCTTCTCTGAGGTCGAATCGTTTTCGGTTAGCTTGATCATGGTCCAGCTTGAGCTTATCGGCATGACTCAGTGACTGGACTCTCGTGGCTTGGTAGTCGTATCGGGTTTGAGTGAGCCTTGAGAGCATCACCGAGCCAACGAGGAGGGTACCTGAGCGCGGAGGGAATTGAGGGTAAGCATCTGTGATGGGAAACGACGAGGCCGAGTCAAGAAGGAGATCGAACTGATGAAAGGCAATCCAAAGAATATCACCGGTCGTTGTCGGACATGGCGGACGAGAAACTGGAGGTAGGGGTTCTGTTGACTGTGGTTGGAGCGGTTTCTTGTCTGAGTGTCTGCATCATCATCCAGTTATCAAGCCAGAAAGAATATCTCACACGATTCCAGTGTCTTCCGAGGCAGAAGTCCCATCGCGAATGGTTTCGAGACTGAAGTGGTTGAAGTTGGGAGTGTCCAGTATCCGGATACCACCGTTGCCGGATACTATTACAGCCACACCCAACGAACAGTCAAGTGGGTCGGATAACATGCACGCTCGACCCATCCTTCTGGTACGGAGCTGCATATTACCCATCCTTACGGCCTTCCCTTTACTCTGGCTCCCTGCCGATGTCATTCTCATTGTCATGTGTGTATGGCTAGAATGACTGGGACGGGCTCAGAGCGAGTCTCCGCCTAATCCAGCCATATCTGGAAATGTGCAATTCCGAGTGAAAATTGCGAAACACTATAATCCTGTTATCCTTACATTCAAGCCTGGGACGACTGGATGTATGAGTCCGTCGGCCAGCTTTGTACGCAGACCATCGTCTTGTCGGGATGCCTTAGTAGTGACTATCGGGTTGAATGGAAGTCGTTCGCATTCTCCAGCGCATCATTGACTGATCACCCACTGGTCCGTTTCCCGCCCATCGCTTTGGGCCACATTCTTTATTTGCTGTTGATCAGTGTGCAGTGTGCAGGTGCTAGTCTCCAAAATGTTATGCTCTTTGTTTGTCCTCTCATCTTTAATCCCCATCATTCTCATCATCATCCTAAAGAAACGCGCAATAATTCTGGCACTCATTCCGAGCTGCTGTTACGCTTTTTCTAGTTCCCAAGTTAAGGGTAAGGGTCTATGATCCGGCTCGGGAAGACCCTCAGAGAATTTCTGGTGACTGGTGCAGAGAGAATAACCCAGATATTTATTTATCTCAATCGGGCACCCAAAAACCATCAGCCTTCCCTCAACTCCGTCCAGTCCTCCGGAGCCTTCCCGAAAACATGGCCAATGACCATCATCCCCACGAGCCAGCCGACACCGGTGATGACCAGCTAAGGTCTCTGACAGTCTCTCCTAGCCATCGATCATCGCCATCCCATGACAGATACCACAAGCGACACACTACCGGCAAGATAGTCTTTGTTGGTCTTCCTTCCGACTCCAAGCAACACGTCCCTCGACCCAAATCTTTGCAACACACCCCACAAACAACCGAAACCAAGCCCAAAAGACTCAGCTTTAATCTCCACAAAAATCCCGATGCTGTCTATCAGTGTGTTGTCCTGGACCCCCCGGGTGATGTCACTGAGGAAGCCACCATGTTCCCTCTCGCGGATGACCCCACTGACCAAGCTATCACTGTCAGGTCCTGTGTAACAGGCATCATCATGGGCGTCATAGGGTCCACCGTGGGCCTGATCAGTTGACCCCTCACAAGAACTTTCCATGCTCCGAGATTTACCTATTTTCTTTTTTTTTGTTCGTGTCAGCTTTTTGTCTTCAAACCGGTCGTCGTTTACCTTGCGCCAGTGTTCCTTCAGGTGAGATTTCTCACATAGATTTCTTGGGTCAATGACCATTAATGAGCACTGAGGATTTTTCGGAGTACTAGATAATGTGCATGTTTTGCGGCCGTATCCTGGCACATATACCTGGACCGAAATGGTGGAACCCGGGAGCTTACAGCCTTGTAGGCATCATCCGTTCATCTCTCCTTGAACAAGCATTCTATCAAACTAACTTCAAAAGTCACTCATTCTTCCTCGACTGAATAGAAAGAAACCGTGTATTCCTCTCTCATCTCTATGGCTGCCCGTAACGTTGCTTACTCTACCTTGGTGAATAAATCGGCCGCTCATTTTCCTCACTCGCTTTGGGAACTTATCAGAATGTCTCCCTATGCTTAGATGCTGGCAACCGAGGATCTGTATTTTGATCAAAAATCAAGCCTTCTGAGGTCACTGGGAATTCTTTTTAGTACGCAGATGGTCGGCTATGGCTGGGGATGGTAAGTGTTCCTCGAGAAAATCAGTACAGTTTTCAAACCTATAATTAATCTCCTCCTGAACGCTACGAAAAAGCCTTATTGCCCCTAATTGGTTCATCCAGCCGCCACACTCTTTCCGTGAGCATTCGGTTTCTTTTTCTTCATTTCTCATCTTTGAGCTAACGGCGTCCTCTCTCGTGGATTGGGGACTACTTTTTCTGCAAAAAAAAGGCACGTGCTGTCATCGGCAGCCTTCTTCTACAGCGTTTCCGGCGACGGGGATTACCCCAAGGAACAGATCTCTTTGTTCCATAAAGTGTTCGCGGGGATCAGCTTATGTGAGTGGTTGAAGGATAACAGCAATCATACCACTTGACTGATGACCTCTCACTCTGGGTCGGATCAAATTCATCGACTCAGATGAAATCATTCCGACCTATCTGATGCCTGCCCTCCAAGGCATCAGCTTCCCTTGTCTGTCCTTCCCCGCCAGCAAATTGATCACTAGTTTGTTTGGAGGCGTCGCGCCCTTTGAAGGCTTGGGATTCTTCGAATTTTCCTTCGATTGGAATATGGTTGGAGCTGGCAGTCCGCTAGCTACACCCTTGTTTGCCCAGGTGCGCTTCCAGACCTTCCAAAACTTATAGGACCTGGTTGACGTTAATATCAATATTTTCTCTGAAGTTGAGAAGGCCCTTCAACTGCTATCAGTAGTCATCACAGCCCTCATCTTTTGGCCCGCCGACAAATTTTCATGGTTTGGTGGGTCTTTCATCTTCTCACGCGGCGACTTGAGTTTCTAGAATAGTGTTTGCAAAACTGATGATAACAATATACACAAAGGCTACGGTGAAAAGGAAGAATTCCCGTTCCTCTCAGTCTCGCTCTTTCAAGAAAACGGGACACTCTATCCGATCCAGCTTATTGCCCAGACAAACGACACGCTTAAACAAGAACTGATCGACCTTCCCATCTACACATCTACCAACATCTTTACTCAAATCTTTCAAACGCTCGTCGTCTCCTCCTCGATCACACATATCTTGATCTGGCAATGGCCATTGATCCGTCGGGCATTCAAGAGTACTACTGCCGATGATAATGAAAAAGACCCTCATCGGCTCCTCGTTCAAGCTTCTTATATCGATCTTCCTTTGTGGTAAGCCTGCTCTCTCTGCCCCGCTAGCAGACCCTCTCAATCATTCCACTGCTCACCTTCCTCTTCTCACTTCTTGCAGGGTGTGGGCTGCTTGTCTTGGCACTGCCGCTGTTTGGGCTTTGTCGATCTACTACAAAGATAATACGATAACTCCATACAGCCTTCTGATATCTATCGGCTTATCAGGCATTCTTTCGCAAGTTTTTCTCTTTTTTTTAGCAAAGCAGACGTTCTTAAAATCCTGTAAAGACTATTGACGACAATTGTTTATGTTACTTTCCAGACTTTCGATGGGCTTTATATCCGCTATTTCCGGGTACACTATGCCGCTAAATGGGGTCTGTCAAATGGTTGGAGGCTTACTCTTTCGCAACAACGTCATGGGCAACATGTGGTTTTCGAAGTAAGTTCTACTTTCTATCTTATGTCTAACACCACGTTGAAGGCCCTAACAACAGATTTTGCAGTTATTGGTTGGTTTCCGTCCACACAGGTTTCATATCCTTGCGCTGATTGTAGAAGTGCGTCTGTGTTCATCCAAACAGCTCTGCAACTACTTCTCAAGCACTCAGCGTAATGGCGGTGAGTAAATTTCTGTCTAGCTTTTCCTCCGGTTTGGTGCATCTGATGTTTTTTTTTTTTTTTTGCAAAAAAAGGAAATGAAGTTGGGTCAGTATACACATATGCCTCCGGTAAGCAATTTTCTTCACATGCCCCCGAATGCTTGAATCAAATATGAATTTATCTGGACTTGAAGATTGGCGTCTGACTGTCCCATGAAGATTACGGTAGCGGCTGGACAAGCGACTGGGATGTAAGGCACTCAAGCAGGGTTGATTAGGGGGGGGGGGGGGGGGATGAACTGATTGGTTTTTATATCCCAAACAGGTTCGTTGGAGTGTTCGTCAACTACTTCGTTCTCGAAGGCCTTATGGGCAGTCAAAGAGAGGCGCTTCTCTTGCCGAACGGCAACGGGATCTACTCTGGAACGCTTGTCCAAACCTACGGCGCCAGTGCGGTTGCGTGAGCAGGACTATCAATCTGTTTCCCCTTGACATGATACGGATGAGAAGGCCTCGCTGACTGAACCCATCCTCTCCAAAAGCTGGGGCAAAGTCTCCGACGAACTTTATACTTGGGGAGGAAGATACGTGAGCAAGCAATGTAGCCTTTCAAGATAATCAGGGTCTTGACAGCCATACTTCAATTAGGTATCGGTTCCGTTGGCTCTGGGCCACGGATTATTTTTACCGATCCCATTCTATGTTTTATACAAGCTCTGGCCGCAAAAATATATTCAAGATCTCAACATCCCGATCGTCATGGGTTTTGTCGCCTTGGATACCGTAGGTATGCCCTCTTGCCCAGGACAAATGGTCGATCGATGACTTTTTCCATTGATGCCTCCCCCTTTTTCTTAGGTGTCACTGCTGGAAGAACGATGAACATCGTCGTAAGACTGGCCTCACAGATGTGGGCCCGCAGATATCACCTAGAATGGTAAGCGTGTTTTAGATTCTACGAGACGACGAGATAAAAATATCTAGAAGGCCCATCGCCTGACGCCATTGACCGATCTCAGGTTTTACAAATACAACTACGTTCTGTCCGCCGTCAGTCTCTCAGTCTCTTGACTTCTCTTTTCAGATTCTGGGGCTGATTCCAAATGACCTTGTCCGTTCTTATGTGTTGCTACTTTTGAAGGCTCTGGATGGCGGAACACAGATCATCATCCTGCTTCTTTCCATGACTGTCCAGGGTGGCATGGGCTCATTCCTGAGCGTGCAAATTCCCACGTAGGTTTACAATTGATGATTATTTCAAGAAAAGAAAGGGAAAATCGGAGGGCTTGCATCGACTGACCCTCTCTACCGCTCTCCTTATATTGATCCGTTAGATACTTTTTGAATCCACCTAAATCCATCCCGCGAGATTACTGTTTCTTAAAAAATAGCAAGCCCTCGGTCTGAAGGACAAATTTCACATTACATATACCTAAGGATTCAAAGCACTTTCTTTAATCCTTCCTCTGTCGACTAGCCATTTATTTACATCAATGTTTTTCTTTTCTTTTTCTTTTTTCAATCTATGTAATTTTATCAATATATCCATGTATTTAGATTAACGATACCAATTATTAAGTCTTCAGCTTAATTTTTTCCCAAGGTTCTTAAGCAAACAGAATTTTGTTTTTTAAAACAGGGTGGACTTACATCCTCACTGGAGGACTTCCCGTGACCAATTTAGAATTTGGAATTCTAGATTCTAAATCTTATTTGGTGGTGAAAACTTGATCTGAAAGAATTTTCACCACCAAATTAAGTTTGGAATCTAGAATTTCACCTTCCAGATTTAGACGGAAAGTCCTCCACTGTATGTATTGGATATCCTTGGATCAGCATCAGATTTGCATTCTGGCAATTTTTTGGATAACCTTGATGCGCTTTGGTCGAGTGGATGTCACGTGTCTGTGACATTCTCTCAGCCAGCCAGTCAGCCTCTTGACCGTCAGGCCGTAAGGGCAGCCCTCCATCCAGCGAAGAACTGGCTTGAAATGACGACCACTTCACGAACCTCTCCAGAAATCCCAACTGTCTTGCGTGCGTCTTCAATGAACCTACTTAGTTCTCACTTTTCTCTTGTGCTAATCAATTCAGGATGGTTCTTTGAATAATGTAGTTACCAATGACGACGGCCCATGTTCGAAAGACGAATCGCCATTCATTCTTTCCTTTTCGGAGCTGCTGGTCACCGAATTCCTGAGATCTGAACCAGAGAAACTGAAAGTCGTCATCCCAGACTCGCAAAAATCGTGGATCGGAAAGGCCTATTTGATCAAGCAAAAACTTTCGGTGGTCAATTACGATCCATCCACTGGGAAAACATCCACAGATCCTTCGGCTTCTGTCGCCCAGGATTACCCTTGGAAATTAGTCTCTGGCACTCCCGCCAGTTGCTCAAATCTGGGCCTCTTCAACCTCTTTCCTGGCCAAATTGACCTCGTCATCTCCGGGCCCAATTATGGCAGAAATACGAGTAGCGCATTCAGTCTTTCGTCGGGTACAGTTGGGTGAGCATTAGCAAACAAAATCAACCGCTCAGGAGATATCTCAAAGAATATTCACTCGAGTGCTTTTACGTTTTTTTTTTAAACCCAAATTCTATTGCTATTGACAAGTGTAGAGCAGCCATGGACGCCGCATTAACCAGCCATCGAGCCATCGCACTCTCATACGGAATCTTTGAACGCCCAATCTCAGACGCACTCCTCAAAGCAGCCAATCAAATCGCCGTCAAGATTATTATGGAACTCTGGAAAACCGGTTTCGGAGAGCCCGGAGATCCAGATCACCCGGATCTTTACAGCGTCAACATTCCAGTGAGCTTCTATTTCTTGTTTGCCACCGGTTTTTATTTCTGCTTCGGGTTGAGAAGAGAATAGCTAATTGAACCACTTTCTTAGTTAGTACCAGCGATCTTACAGGAACCAAAGGTGATGTGGACAACCGAATCCCGGACACGATATGCGCGGCTGTTTCTGCCGGCGACGGACCCATCGAAGCCGCAGCCGATGCAGCCGGCGGAGATCGACGAAGCCTCGACCCATCTAGAAGATCATCCCTCCAAAGAGGCCCCTCCGAGTGCCGACTCTCCCAAACCACAAACCGGCCCCCTCGAATTCGTCTTCAAACCCGACATCAGCGCCCTGATTGACCCCAACGCACCCCAACTCCTGGAAGGCTCTGACGCCTGGGCCTTGAATAGAGGCTTCGCTACCGTCTCGCCCCTCTATGCCGCTTTTAAACCCGCCCCTAGACCCAAAGCTCATCCTACTCAATCCCGCAGTACCGGTTCAGATCCGGTCTGGAAGATGTAGTTTTCACCAAAAATTCTGCCTTTTTTCTGAATACCATGTTGTCTTTTTCTCTAGAAACAATAAAAAACCTGAGAAGAGCGCGAAAACAGAAATCACCTGAATGTACTTGAAACCATGTAGAAGCTCTGTAATATGTACTGATTACGTACATACACCTCATCAATCTCATTCAAAGAAACGTGGTTAAAACATGGGACCAAAACAGTGTTATTTAAAAAAAAAAAAAAAAATTGAATTGGCTATACAACCAAATAAAAAATATCTGGATGTCAAACAGATGAATGTTTAAGGTTAACTTTGTGTGGAAGAAGACAGCGAATTGAAAATATCCTTGAAAAAAGGGCAACAAAGATCACCGCTAAATTCTTGACATCAGAGATCCATTGACTTGGTAACACTGCAGCAGCTCTGCAAGGAGATCTCCACTGGAGGGAGAGTTATCCACAAGGAAGATGGGGGAAATGTAATGAAGAAGATGAGGGCACTGGAAAGAAGATCATCTGGGGCAAGTAAGATATGCTCAATCAGATCAGAGCTCGGGTGATTTCTATCTCTTGCCAGAAGCAAACACACACCAAGTCGTGACAATGTGTCCCTCAAGCTGGTTCCAGTTTCTCTCTTTCTCATTCATTCGACCTCGTTCTTCCTTCATTGCTGCTCCAGGTTCTTGAGTCTCAGTTTTGTTCTTCTTTGCTCTCACTCTCATTTCAACTAGTTGTGCTTGCGCTCTCTCTCTTTCATTTCTTTCTGTCTAGGTTGGCCCTCAAGTTGTGTCGCTGCCTTGTGCTCCGAACTTATCACAAGTCCCTTGTGCTCTATCTCAGAGAGATGACATGCTCGTCTAGAGCATGGTTTGGTTTATCTTTCTGCGCTTGGCAACAGGCACACATCTCCACCGCGAGTGCTATTGCATCCCACATTTTAGCAACCAATTTCCCACTCAGCAACGGAGCCAGCTTTTGGCAGTCACCTCAGAACGGTAGACCGACGGCGGTCAGCCAGCCAAATGGGGCAGTGGACTCCGACGAGGGCTCCCTGTGCTGCTCGGAGGGTTGTTGGGTTGAGCGTCTCATCCAAGCGTCCATGCAAGCTCCAAGCTGGGGGGGATCGTAGTATCAAGACTCCCCCGTCGTTTAGCGCGTTGCCATACTCAATGAAACCGAGCGAGTATCACTGGCGAGGAATTGGAAAAGGTCTTCCGCTGGTGTTGGAGTCAAGTCGACTCTCAAATATCATTGAAGACAAAAAAGAAAAAGAAAAGAAAAAAAAACATCAGAAGTTCCCTTACACTCGTTCGTATTCCTTCAGCCTAACGCGACCTTCCCTTCGTATCACTCAGTGTTTTGCTCTTCAATATCCAGTCCTTTTTTTTCGGGCTTCTTCTTTCTAGGTCATCGGTCAAGATGGTCACCCTAGGCCTAGCCCATAGACCGACCTTATTCACATCGCGTTTACTGCATATCTGCTTGTTTTTCTTGGCCTCCCACCGTTTGGCGCAGGACAAGATGAGTGTTCTTTCTACCAGCTCGTCAGAAGACAGTACATATCTTCATAATTCAACCAACTCCTCATTCACCACAAGCTATGGCCGGGCTTTTGGAAATCCAGAGTGAGTCTTGTATGAAAACACTTCTTTCATGATTACTGCCCTGATTTTACTTTTTCAATGCATGTGTCTGCAGTACTAAGACTACAGTTCAGGGCTCGAACAACAAAAATTGGTGCGGAAAGTAAGTCCAGTTATTTTGATGGCTATGAAAGGGACCTTCGATCTGAAAGAAGTTTACCCGAATTGACCCAACGACGGATCCTCTAGACCATACAACGATGAGAGCCCTGCACTTTCATCCAAACCGCACTTGAATTTGCAATGCACTCCTAAACTCAATCCATATGTTGAAGTGGACGACCCTGCAGTCAGCAGTCTCATTGTGGACGCCGGTCTGACATATTATCCAGTCGAAGGGGCCATCGAGATATCCGACAAAGTCAAAGAACTTCAAATATTCATCATCAATACCAACACCAGTCAAGCCATCACCGCTGGAATCGTTGCTGTCAATACTAATACTCTCGGAAACCAGTTTCAATTCCCTTTCACCACTGTTGGAAAGCCTAGCACGGACTCCTATCATATCATTTGTCAAGCTTATTCAAACGATGAATACATTACCGAACGTCCAGTCCCATTTAAATATCTGCCGGATCTTAACCAAAAAGCGATTGGAGAGGCCGTTCGAGTTAACGCAGAATCTGGGACATTAATGGTCACGAATGATAAAGGCCTATTGCAAACCTTAATCCCCTTTGGGTCAGTCATTCAGAAATATTCGGTTTTATAAGAGCTAGTCAGGAAGAAAGGGTCTGCTAATATTGTGCTTTTTGTTCATTTGATAGTTTCGCAATAGGTATGAAGACTTTCCACTTCCTTTTATCCGAAGCTACTACGAAAAAGCGGGTTGACTCACATGCTGTTTACATTTTTGTGATAGATTATAACAAGAAGTACTCAGCTTCTAAACTCACTGATCTAATCAATAAATTGAAAGACTTAAATGGTTAGTTGGCAACGCTGATTCCTAAGATGATATAGGTTTTGAATCTAATGTCAGATCGTCATTTTTTGACCTGATCCAGTGAATACCGTACAACTCATTCTGGGCCCTCAAGGTGCCACTAACATATCACAACTGAGATGGTTTTTACGTGACTTGGGTAAGGCTGGGATATGGACCCAATACGATATGCGCAACGTCTACTGGAATAAAGAGCTGTAAGGCTAATTGAAATCACCATACCCTTATGCTTCAACTTACAACCAATTTGATCATTCTTGATTCAAAAATTTTCTAGGGTGATTTCCCATATTGAGGTTGTGCGACATCATCCCAATGTGTTGCTTTACCATACAGCGATGTAGTAAGCTTGTTGAAAATTTCCATCTGCTGCCTCCTTGTGTTGATGTGACTTACATCATTGTATCGCGGTAGACCTGATGGACATGTGATCGAAGTGGGAGGGATACAAGAGACTAGTCAACTCATCAAACAGCATGATCCTTACCATCCGGTGTCTGTGGTGAGTCAAGTCTTCCTACACCCAGTCTAGTAAAAGTCTTTCTTTACACTGACGGCTCCTGTGGGTTTGAGAAGACTCTGAGTTGTCAAGATTACCAGTTTGCAAACTATACCAGCGGAAACGATATCATTTTAACTAGTAAGTACACAACAGCCCGGGCTTGGAAGTAAAAAAAATCCAATTGAAGCTTACAAAAGACTTCCTCAATTGTGTACTCGTAACTTCTGAAGGTCCATTTGTGATAGGTACAAACCAGTTGAGTATCCAAAGATTTTGATTGGCTGTTTGGTCACACACTCGCTCTGGTCACTGACAACACTCATGATTCACAAATGCTCAGACATTCTTTAGGGAACGTCAATGTTTCGGATTCAACTTTTGGCTCTTCCACCTGTGACAAGTGAGCGCAATAAAACCAGACTTGAATTTGATGCATAGATCTTAAAAAAAACCTGATTCTATCCTCGACAGTTGCAAAGGTAGTCTCCTTGACTTGGTCTACCAAATTCGAATTTTTCGTAACAGACGACACGCTTTACAAAGGGACCGTACTATGCAAATTTGGGGTGTTCCCCAAGCCTCTGGTCATACGAACGGCACGAGCTTGCAAGTGCCTACCGGTGAACAATTCCTGCTGATGGGTTCAATTTATATCATTGAAGGTGCCGTCGGTCTAATGAGCTGGAATGACAAACTTGATTTCTCTCCAGATGTAAGTCACATCCGCTCATCACTTCCATTCCTTTTTTTTGTAATGATCACCCCGGCCAATCTTGAGTGAAAATGATGCTTAAATTCAAACGGAATAATTGCAGCTCAAGAAGGCAGTCCAAACCATGGGTACTACGTTGCCCCACATAGGAAGATATCTCGAAAGACCGCAAACGTTCCTTCCACTTCCACCTGTGAAAGACTACCCAAACGATTCCTTCATAGCCAACCAATGGTTAAATACAGCCGACCAAACGATTTTGGTGATGGTAGCCAATCTTGCACCCGAGAAAGCCACGTGGGAAGTCAACCCACCCCTATTTAATTTCAACTCAACCTCCAACCAGCTTCAAACTTGTTGGTTGTATGTCTCTGAAAATTCTCATCATCCCCAAATCTCCCAAAATCAGGACAAAGTTAGCTTAAAAGGTACCTTGAATGGTTATGGGTTTGGTGCTTGGATCATTGAGGCTAAGTCTGTTGTAGACAACTCTACTAAAACCTATTCACCAAATTAATCACCCACTAAATTGACAAGTTACATGCCTGTTTTTTTACCTGACAAAGTTGTAATTTCATTTTTTTGTTTTGAAAAAGAAAAAATCCAGGGACTTTTTACCCTTCTTTATCCTTTCTTGTTGCAAATTATTACCCTCCACTATATTAAAGGTCATAGAAGATGTGCTTATACAATATTCAAAATAAAAAAAGAATGTAGGAATGTTGTACAAATTTCAGTTTGGTGCTAATTTGACACTCCCTGATATTTCCCTTTTGATTCAGGAAATCTGATTAAAATTGATTTTGGTTTTTGAGAAAATATTGGACTTCAACTTGACAATTATGTTCAGTCATCTTTAGATTCCGAACTTTCATTTCTTTTAAACTGAAATTACCAAAAAATCAATTTACTTTCATGACTACCAATATTCCATATATCCTGGAAGAGAAAAATCTGATTAATTCCTTTGGGGTAACTGCACATTTTTACTTTTATTTCTTCAAATTTTAGTAGGACAGTTTTCATTGAATGTCCCAAACAGATGTTTCATTGTCATTATCTCCCACGTCATATGTTGAGCTTTGGTGCAGAAGAAAGATGAAAATT
Organism: Puccinia horiana; assembly: GCA_001624995.1. NCBI lineage: Eukaryota > Fungi > Basidiomycota > Pucciniomycetes > Pucciniales > Pucciniaceae > Puccinia > Puccinia horiana. The sequence continues at coordinate 345,552 of LWDY01000019.1, forward strand.
CCAAAAAAAAAAATGCAAAGAACACTCTGAGACAGGAGGAAATTCAAGATGAATACCAATAATTTGGCATTTTTTTCCTGGATGATTTTGATGATAACTGAAGCTTTTGAGTTGATTCAATTCTGGTATTTTGAGAAAAATTTCTTGAAAAAGTGTTGCACCACAAAAAACTGATTCACTTGCTTTCTGGTGACATCAAGAAATTTTGGCTGTAGTTCTTATTTTTCTGGTTGTGCGACCAGATGAAAAGATAGCCCTTTTGTACTTTTCAGTGAACTTTATCCAACACCAATTGGCCTATTCTTGGGTAGATAATTTATTTTGAGGTGTGCTAGAAATTGACACTTTTGTCACTTGATTGTCGCATTTGTACAGAATTTTTCTCAACCTCAAAAAGTAATGTCATCAGACTCTCACTCAGAGCCATTCACCTCAACTACATCACCCTCACCTTTGATCCTCAACTCTTACCTTTGTTAGAATTCTGGTTTGTACCCAAAAGAGGGTTTCTCAATTTCATTCTTTTTCATTCCATTAAATCTCCAGTTCTACTTGGCCCTAAATTTAGGCCCCTCTTTGTTGTAGTATTTCATTCATCCCCATCTGTTTCTGAGCCCATAAATACAGGACTTGCTCCTTGAGTCCCTCCTGTCAGTTGGTTTAGATCCTCGAGAATACTGTGCTCCCAATTCTCCAGCTCATCTCATTTTTAATCTTCAGGCCTAAGGCCACAATTCTTTCAACCTTCAAACCCCAAGTACAATCAATCACTCCCAACAAACTTAACACCAAGTCCCGCGACAGTGGAGGCGAAGCCTCCACCAGAGGGACTTGCACCTTAAGTCGTTTCCCAGGCCCCACAGTTTTGCCTATTTTGGTGGGGCTGTTTTTAAAATTAAAATTCTTCAAATTGGAATTGGCTTGGTTTTTTCTTGTTTTTTTTTTTTAGATTCTTCATGTGATACAATCTATCCTTCATTCTTGAGAAGTTGGGACCTCCCAGTACATTCCTTACCTTACAAATTGCAGGTCATAACCTGAAAACTGGTTTTGGGGGCCAACAGCGGTTTTTTTACAAAGTACATACTCTGCCTTGGTGCTGCATGCTAGGGGATTGACAACTCAATAGCTTTCAGAAAAATGTAATCATGCCTCCTTGATGAGAGAAAGGGTTTGTCACAGGTGCAACAATTGTCTTATGGCATGTTCAAATGTTCAAACCATTGACCTGGGATGGACCCCAGACCCAAATCACGGCTTTAGTATTCAGATTTTTCTGGATAGGATGTGCTACATTGATCTGATGGGCTTAAAAAATGAGAACCTCTCAGCCCTGTATTTTGTACACAGGTCAGTGTTGAAAAAAAAAGCTTATGCTTGAAACCACTGAGGTAGGGGCAATCAAAGAAAGGAACCCAAATTTTGACTTCGATTTGGAGAATTGTCATGCAAAGGTTGAGACCTAAGGAGCAAGTCCCTCCGGGGAGGCAAAGCCTCCCCGTCGCGGGAATTGGTGTTAAGTTTGCACTCCCAACTCTCCTCATTCCTTTCTTCTGTTCTGTTCTCTTTATTCACTGCCAGTGCAATTGCCTAGGTTGATGGTGTCCTAGTTAAACTAGGATGCACCCATCCAAGTTAAATCCCAGTTTAACTGGGATACCATTAAACCAGCCAATTATGTTGGCAGTACTTTCTTCCTGGTTTCTTTCATCTCTCTCCCTTCTGTGCTTTGTTTCCTCTCTTTCTGTCCTACCTGGTGAGATCTTCAGTCGAAGCTTCATTTCAGTTATCCTAACTAACTCTTCCCAAAATCTATGTTCCAGTCCTATCCTGTCATTCACTTTTCAACTTCCTCTCCAGATCTTTCATTCTGCGGTAGTATCTTCTTTAATGTTGGTTTGCTTCCCTTTTCTTCCTCTCATCTCATTCTTCATTCTTTGTCTCTGACCTCTTATTTTTCTTCAGATCATTCTGGCCTTATTTTGTAACTAGAGACCAGGGCGGCTGCACCACCACACTTTCAGGTTCCATCCCAGCCAACTTGAGACCCCCAATAACTGGATAGGTTTTCTTACCTCAACCTCACAGCAATCAGTTGTGGCTACTTCCAGGGATTTGAAACGGGAGCCTACCATGAACTGGATAGGTTTACATTGTCTCAACCTCACTGTCACATGAGCCCACTCACTTGAACTTGTGCAAGATGGTGGATGTTTCATGATCAAGCTTGAAAATCTCATAGATCAAGCACATCTTTTATCCAGGCACTTTAAATTAAAATTTCTGTAGTAGTGTTCTGGGTTGTAGTTTGGCTGGTAGTGTGGTTGTTCTTTTTGATTGTAAGTCACAGAGATAAGGCCATGAGTTTGATCCTCACTAAGCTGGATTGACTGGCTGGCCTGTCATCATAGTTGTTTTTAGTTATCCCTTCCATGCTCTTGTTTTATTCCTTTTCTCTCTTGGTCTGTTTATTCTCTTGTTCGCTTCCTTCACGTGCCTTGATTGCTCTGCCATTTTAGAGTTAACATTGACCAATTTCTTTCTACAGACTAGATTTCACAATTATTCACCTTTTCCTTTCTTATTTTCTTGAATTTGGTTTACAAAATCAGGCCTTTTCTTTTTACTCTCATTCACGCCCAAGATTCCATATTGCTCAAGAATTCAGTTCCATGCCTTTCCACCTAGTATCCTCAGCTCCAAGCACACAGTATCCTTCATGTCATTCTTGACCGCCCAGTTCTCAGTTGCTCTTTGAGTCTTCTCCCCATCAACTATCATGAATGGATGGGAGAGAGACTCTCCTCTTCTGTCTGGGACCAGTCGGTCCTGGAGGGAAGGGGAGAGAGACTCTCCTCGTCTGTCTGGGACCAGTCGGTCCCGGAGGGAAGGGGAGAGAGACTCTCCTCTTCCCTTTGGGACCAGTCGGTCCTGGAGGGAAGGGGAGAGAGACTCTCCTCTTCCCTCTGGGACCAGTTGTTCCCAGAGGGAAGGGGAGAGAGCCTCTCTTCATCCCTCTGGGACCAGTCGGTCCTGGAGGGAAAGGTATAATGCTGCTGCTGTTTTTCTTACGGTAGTGGGACTGGTGGTGGTTCAAGTGGAAGTGGCAGGAGTGGTAGTGGTGGAGGAACATGAGGTACATCACCCTCACCGGTGAAGCTTCTTTGTCGGCTAGGGTGAAGCCTGACCCAGACCGATGAGGCTTGGCTGGGTAGGACATTACCCTAGCCAATGAGAAGACCTCTTCGGTCAGGATAAGGCATCACCCTCACCGATGAGGAAGCCTCATTGGTGAGGGTGATGCCTTACCCTGACCGATGAGGAAGCCCCATTGGTCTGGGTGAAGCCTCGTTGGTCAGGGGAAGGCTTCACCCTGACTGATGTGGCTTCCTCATCAGTCAGGGTAAGGCATCACCCTCACCAATGAGGGTTCCTCATCGGCCAGTGCAAAGCCTCACCCAGACCAATTTGGTGAGGTTTCTTCATTGGTCAGGGTGAGACTTGACCCTGACCGATGAGGAAACATCATTGGTCTGGGTACAGCCTTACCCTGACCGATGAGGAAGCCTCATTGGTCAGGGTAAGCCTTTACCCTGACAGATGGGGTTTCCTCACCATTCCAAGTTTCACTTCGACCAATGAGGAACCCTCATCGTCCGAGACCACCAAGCAATGTGGTGTATAAATAAGGGGCCGTTTGCAGCCTTCGAAAGGCATGCTGTTCCCCATAACTGTTGCTTGTCGCGCAGGGGGGGGGGGGCAGCATCCGGGGAACCTCCTCTCCTCTTGCGCAAGCGGGGAGTTGAGCTGAACCACAAGGGGAGGGCGAAAAATCACAAACCTAAAAACCGTGAAAATGTGGTTTTATTATACTTTGATAAACTCACAGTTCTCAAAGTCTTTTAAGATGATTTCCCCTTTCATTTAGTTATCATTGACTATTGCTTGTTCCACACACTAGATTACTAGTTTCACCAAACTTCCACACAATAGATTACTTAGTTTTACCAAACACTGAAGAGGTAGGTCCTGCAAAGGAAACATGATGAGCTGAGTGCTACAGGAATGTAATCTAAACAAAATGAATATCATTACCTCCTTCAATCACATAGAATGTGTGTTTATGGAAAGTTGAGTTGGTATTTCTTCTTTTGTTTCTTGACTCCTTATCATACGGCTGAACCAGATTAATTTTCAATGTGATATTATATTGACAAAATAGCACCAGCAGAAAGATTCAAAAAGCAGACATAACAGTACAAAAAATGACAAATAAAAAACTGTTATCCCAGAGACTGCAGCATTTGTTTCTTCATGCGGATAAGTCCATATGCCACAAGACTTTAGGCTTCATGGTTTGTAAGGGCTGAAGGGACTTTTCAAGAACCCATTGCACCTTGGTGAATGATGTATTGCTCATGATCTTCTCGGCCACCAAACCAGACATGGCTGATAGAGTTGCTATGGAGTGTGATCTCCTTTATTTCAGTTTGACTATTTATTTGAAATCTGCATTTTTGAAAAAAAAAAATGAAATTAATCATCTTTACTTTGGTAGCATTACATATCAGCGGGTGTCTTTAATTGTTGTTAGGTTGGGCCACGCACCTGCCCTGGGCTGCTACACACAAATGAGAGCACCTGCATCGGTCCGGTCAAATCAACCGGCCAAGGCGTTCTAACCGGTCCCACGAACGCATCAGAGCCATTTAACCGGCCGGTTAACAGACCGAATTTCCGGTCAGCGCCCGTTAAATTTAACGGGCCTTAACAGCAAGTTAAGAGCAAAATAAACACCCTGGGAAAGTGGATTTTTCAGGCTCGCCAACCAAACGACTGCGCTTGTGCACCAAGGGTTGGCTGACAGGCCCTAAACCTGTGGTCAACTTAGCATGAAATTTGACGGCACCTATGTGGATGCTCAACACTACAGTTGAGGGAATGGAACGAGCCCCCCAAAACAGAACTTGTTGACTGTGTGGTTATACCCTAGCAAAAAACATGAAGTCAAAAGAAGAAAAAGTAAAGTAAAGAAAAATTGTTTTTATATCAAACAACAAACCATCTTTCCTGCGTCCATTCTACGCCAGTATCCATCATGCACCAAACTCGTGAAAGCTTGGATAGATGAGAATATGATTGACACAAATGCAGAGAAGAATCTTTTGTGAATAAAAAAAGGACAAAAATGCTACTGATGAACTATGGTAGTTTCGTATTTTTTTTCTTCATGCTTGGGCTTCGAGACCCCCATCACCTAAATAGTCAGGAAAAATAAACATGTCATAGGGACGGTTAGAATGATGGAAACGGTGTAGTGGCAAAAACGTTAATCTGACCTGCTTCACGCTTCTTGAGGACGATTTCCCCACCAACAGCTCGACGCCATACATCCTTAACATCGTCCGTGACAGTCCTGAGAGTAAACAGTTCAAATAATTTTCAGCTCCATCGTCCAATGTCACACTTAATACTTTGAATACTCACTCGAAATGACTGGTGGCATCGTACGACCGAGTGATGAAGACGTTGTCTTGTTGGCCAGAAGATGACGGAGCGTAGATCGGGCTTACTGTTACAAACCTGTGGAAGTAGAGTAAATTGGTCAGAGGTTTAAAGCTCTTGATCTTGAGTTGGTTTGTTGTGCACTGACTTGTCGTGGATCGGACCGATCAGTTTGTAAGCCGCATCCAACTCGAGCTCAGGGGTCGAGGTTTCGACGATCGTAGAAACAATCGCCACATAGTAATCTTTGGCACAAACGTTGTGAGTCGAAGAAATAGCGGCGATGTAGATATCTGTCCAGAAATTAGTTGATAGAATTATTCATGAATCAATCAAGCATGCTCAACAAATGGTTAGAATATCTTCATATGAAGTGCTCACCATGTTTTCGACCGACTTGGGCTTGAGGAACAACCAGTTGCAAAGAATCACTATCATCTGTGTTGGGGACAGGGTGCTTGAGCAGGCAAATTGATCGGACTACTTTGCCCTGCTCAACGACCTTCTCGCCATTACCATTTAAGAAGTAGCTGGGATCACCGATGACCTTTTTGGCTTTGACAGTCTCCGAACCACTCCTTACACCGCAAACCTTTCCTTCACCATCGTAAACGATCTCATCTATAGGTTTGTCGAGCATGTACGTACCCCCATAGATGGCTGATAGTCTGGCGAAACCTTGAGGAAGTTCACCCAAGCCGTAAAGGGGATAAATGTAAGGCGACTTGCCGTACCGAGCAACCGACTTGGTATAAAGTATGATGCGTTCATATGTTTCCTTCACGGGCCGGGTTTTGTATGACTCATCGGAATGAAGAGCTAATGCATGGCCAATGAAATCCTGAGTTGCCGCCTCCAAAGAAAACTTGGTGTATACGTCTTGCATTGTGGTGCCCTCCAGGGAAATACCTGAATTTGTTCTTGGTCAACAAAAAATTACGGTTGACCAAGCATTTGCAGACATAAGAGACTGACCTTGATGGGTAGAAGGATCGTTGACCTGGTAGTTGGCCACCCATTCTAAGAATTTCTTCGCCCGCCTCTTCTCGAAGATGCCCATGAGAGGGGATGTGACTGCCTCGACTTCAGTGGAAGGTACCTTGGCCACTTTTCCAGCTGCAAGTACGTATGATCCGGCAATCTATATTTAGCAAGAACGAGCCTTGGTCAATAGGGGACATCTTGAAATCAAGACGAGAATGAGCGGATACTTGCTTGTTTGAATTCGAGGTAACGTGTGACATCAGTGTGCACTAAAATATTGGTCAACTCCCCGTTAATCATCATGAACTATACCAAAGGAAATCAGGATGGTCAGAATAGTTTGTGCTGAGACAATCATGAGATGAATCTCGAGCAAGAAAACTTACTTTGGGGATCAGGTCAATGGCCCAATCTCTGTCTCGGCCTAGTTCGGCGGGTGGCTCTTGACCGGGACGGAACTTGCGATAGAGCTGGGTGAGATTCAGAGAAGCCGATTCTGCACCATAATAGTCATTCCTATGTTTTGAGATAATTAACCAGTTTGGCGATTAGCGTTTCACGAGATACGAGGTCTGCAAAGCGCAGGAAAGTCTACTGACCGGTCCATGTGTAACACTTTCTTCCCATCGACAGAAAGCAAACCTGATAAAATGCATTCCGTCAAGCCAGTGCCCAAGACAACGTAATCGTATCTATAAACGCAGATGTACAGAATCACAGATTAAAATGATGCGGTCATGAGAGCACATGGGAGGCCTACTCTTCATCCATTCTGGTGTTTGGTTAGTGTATTCTGGCTGAGTGTTGAGTGGTTGAAGTGGTGGTGGTTGTTGGTTGGTGCAGTGGATCGGTTTCCAAGGGAAGACTCCAATTGAAAAGGCTTCGAGGCTGTCGATCTGGTGGGTCTACACCGGTGACCCTCCATCCAATATCACCCATTCTGTAGTACCACATAATCAATATCTGCCCCGCCAATCTCTTCCCTCAATCCTCATAGGAAAAAAAAATTGTAGAGTACCTTCTCCCCAGGGAACCTCATGGGTGCTTCTGTTTACTCATCTGCCTGCCGGTTTTGTCTCCCTATGGGTTTAATCAAGATACCTTTTGATAGCAGGGCAGGATTCCACAGATCCTGGGCAGGAGACACAGAAGAAAGGCTGGCAGGTCTTCTCAGATAGTTCCTTAGGGAAAATTGATATCTCTAATTCAGACTATTTTCTCCGACCAGTTGAGCATCTTTATCGGTCCTAGTAGCAGAACTGGTGGTACAAGATATGTTCAATGACTGCTTCAAGCAGTTAAGTTCCACAGTGTCTGAGGTGAGATGAAAAAATGGTTATTTTCTGGAGAGATAGCAAGGACTGGAGTAAAACCCTTTTGCCTTATGGCGCATTGTTCCTAATTTAATAGAAAAAAAAAGTATTAAAAATCAAACTAAAAGAAATAACACACTCAACGCACATGTCAGATTTAATTAGTGCTACCAAACAATTTTAATCTTGGGAAAGGATTTGGTACTTCTTATCAGAATGTTAAAGACTGCTCGTATGATGTTATCAATTCATTCAACATTCCTTCACCTTCTGAATGAACTTTTTGTATTTCAGATTCCATAGAGGATAATTTAAAGCTGAGAGGATTATTTTCAAAAACTCTTTTATATGTCTTTTCAAATTGAAAATGTGATTTTTTCAACACATCCAAATGCTCTTTGAAATCCGCTATACTTTTTTTCGTACCATTGCCTGAATCACCTAAAAGTATCTTCATTGAGTAAAATCTGCCTCCAACTCCACGCAGAAGGAAGAACATTGAGGAAAGAAATGAAACTTTTAGGAGCTCTTCTGATTCTATCAAAATCTTACTTTGATCAATTTTTATAATTTCTTCAATTCTACAAAAATAATCATCAATTTCATTTCAGCCTCAACGTCGTCCAAATTTGGAGAACTTTAACTTGGTTATATGACTCACAAAGAAATCTCTTCAGGAGTAGTCTTCAACTTGAGGAAGGAAACATTTTCAAGTCTATAAGAAAGGTGATTAATTTATAAATGATCAATTTATACTCCATTTTGATTCTGGAATGCTTCAAGGAAATGAAGGCTCTGAGGGTTATTTACAATTCATCCACAATCCCACTGAACATTTCCTGTCTGATAAATGAAAGAAGTAACCAAGTAGCATATGCCCTATATTCTCCACATTGTAATCCATCTACACTTGGGTCCATGTAGACACTTGGAGGATTTCGAAGGACTGCCAATTACAATCAAGTGTTTTATTTCTTCTTTAAACCCCTGTGAATAGATAAACTTGGAAGACCCAAGTTCCGAATTTCTACTTCCAGAAAGATTGAATATTTCCGACTCATTGGTTTCTTTCATTCTACTGAACAATTGCTTCATTGTGGATTCTAATATGTTTTCACCTCCCTGATATTTAAGGTGATAACGATTTAAATTCATTTCGTGGAAATCGAGCTTCTTATTTACAATGTATGCAATATTGATCATAAAATCCTCCCTTTTGCTCAATGCTATTAGTTTTGTTTTGTTTTGAAAAAAAAAGAATCAGTATTGACTAGAAATTTATTTAGGTGAAATATCTTTAATAATTCAACTGACCATCAAGACTACAGGTTTGGGATTTCCAGCTGTTTTTTCCACCCCACTTCAATTTTTGGTCTGAGAAGCACAAATAAAAGTCCAATGAAAGCGCTGAACCTGGCCACAAAGTAAATTGTTTTACCACCTTCTCATCTTGGAAAATTTCTCTGACCATTTCCTGACTGATAAACTCATTTTGAAGTAAGAAATCAATCATCTTGAAACAATATTTCCATGCTACAGATAATTCTGAATGTGGTTGAAACCGAGACTCAAAGTGGGAGTACTGGAAAAGATCTCCATAATCTGTGATTATTTTCATTGAATCCATCAAGACGAGGACCCTGGATGATTTCATGATTTGTTCATGTAATTCTTCGGGAATATATCTTCCTTGGTATTCCTGAGGGGCTTTATCATGAATCATCACATTCTTCTCAATCTTTCCTAGTTCCAAAAGGCGAATTTCTTTGAGGTATGAAATACACTTTTTGGATTTTCGAAATTGGTTTATTACCTTTGGCAGTATCCGGGTAAAATTTCTTGCCAATTTCCGCCTTTTCAGGCACTCAAACTGTGCTGAAGTTTTTCCTGTAATCCCGAAAGCTCAACTGAATACTTATGAAGCAAGATAAGCTTCCCTGCAAAACAAAAACGAGCTCAAATTTGAGTCTTAAGCTGGTCATCAGTTAGAACAAAAACAAGGATCTTGCCTTCATTAGACTTCCATCTTTCTTTGATTTCCTGGCCTTTTGGAATTCAATTTCAAGTCACATCAGATTCACATCTAATAAGAATCACTTCGATTTCACCAGTTTCAAGATAAACTAACGTCTATTGGCCGCCAAAGCCATTTCTTCTGGTTTTGGTTGTCTTCATGTTGGCCGGGACTTTGGATCTCTTCTTGTTGGCCAGGACTTTGGATCAAGCAAATTGAATCCGAGTTTTATTTTACCTATATTTTTTCCGTTACCAGGCATCTGCTTTTCCTGTGGGGGTAACTCAAGTGCTTTTGGTATTGTGTCAGGTGTGTGGAGTGTAGTTGATGGCAAAGAAAGTCAGACTTAACCCGGCTGATCGTTAAGCAATGATGTACAGTGCCTCTTTGGAAAAGATATTTACCACGTAGAGCAGTTTGGATTCCTTCATTTTTTGCAGTTGGTTCTTCAATACAGCCACAGCTAGCCGAGATGGAAAGGGTAAGAAGAATGAGGTAGGATTGCATGGTTTCCCAAAAAAAATCAGGAGACGCAAGTCGGTCGAATCGCTTTTCCACTAGAGTGAGATGTAATGAGGGTCCAAAGTCGTCGCGGTATAGATGTAGCGGGTTGGAGGCGTGACTTGCTTCATTTTACGAGGGCCTGGTCCATTTTCATATTTGTATGTGTGAATGCGCTGTGTCAACGAAAGACATCTTGGAAAACGGACAAAACAAAACACTCAAGCTCTGCCATGTTTCGCAGTCCTCAATTTCTTGATATCAAACTAAATTTTACGGGGGACTTCATGTTAACTTGTGTGAGGACCAACCGTTTGGTTGTGTCAAGGGGAGCGAAAACAATGGATGAAAATTTCAACGGGTGTGTCCAAATTTTACAGGGGACTTCATGGTAACTTGTGTGACGACCAACAGTTTGGTTGTGTCAAGGGGAGCGAAAACAATGTTAGCAAATTTCAACTGGTAGGTCTGGAGGCGAGGGACTGTTGGGACGATGTCAGGCCGGGGCGAACATCGCAAGTATGACTTGCACAATTCTCGTCAGAATTTTGAAAGTCACTGTTTTCAAGGGATTCAAGGAATTGAAACCTGGCAACAACGCCCGGCTAATCGCTGTAAGCATGTTGGGGGTAATTTTCAGGTATGGTAAGGAATTGGGACTCGACTTGATGTTACCTTCTAAAAAAAATTCTTTGCGACTCTGGAAGAGGTGAAGATCATGGTGTGGTGACAAGACTGTGTGTGCCTGGAATAAACTCTTCGAAGCGCATCCTCGGCGAGAATTTTCCAAACTCAAAGACAAGCCCTTTCCTTTCATATGACCTTGCCTTGAGCTTCTGGGTCGGAACTGCTGCAACTGAGCATTTTGTAGATTCAGCTCTTTCACGGATAACCACCTACATTGTGAAGTTTTTCATCCTCGACAGCCGCCAAGAGAAAGCTTCGTTTTGTGGATAATGATGAAAGCTACACCAGAAATGACTCATGATCCTCTCTCGAAATAAAGACCACCGCAGCTAAGACAACTAGATGAGTCGAGGAAGGTAGGAATAGAATCATAAGGTCTGAGATTGCGGGTATCATCAATGTGATCACCGCAGTTTCAGAGAGCTTAAAAACATATTATGGGGCTTTCTCAAAGATTGCATACACATTGTCCCCAAAACAACTTCTAACACCAAATGAAAACCCAAAAGCTGCAGTTTTTCACCTAACATTCCATCAACTGCGACTTCAAAAATATAATAAAATTGGGTGTTGACTCTCAATCCAAAGAGGGGCTGCTATGTTACACTTTTGACAGTATGTGTTATAGTGCTACAATTTTACTCATTATTGTTTGCAGTTTTCTTTTCTCAAACCAACTGCTATTGTATTTAAGCCTAAATTTTGCAATTTTTTTTTCAATTTTAGATTCAATGAGTCTCCCTCCTCCACTGTGTGACATCTGTATATTCCTATGCTTTGTTTCAACCTTGGCCAACAACTTGAAAAGCCTCCAAACCTTCCCTCTGCATGCCATGTCATGCAGCTCTCTCAGCATAGCTGAGCCTTACAACTAAACCCATCATTTCTTAAGGTTGGGCAATCTTATTGGCATTCCAAGCCGCCTGGTGTTTTTCTGCATCCTCTCTGTAATTTTCTATTCTCTGTACTTTCTGTGATTTGTGAAAGAGTCTCACACTTCTTTTCCCAACTAACCTGTGTACATTCAACATATTGACAAGTGCAACAGCAAATGTGTTCCAAATGCATTACTTTGGTTACTTTCCAATCCAGGGAATGATAAAGCCTCATTGGAGCCCAAAGATGCGGACCAAAATATATGTTGAATCTCGAGACATGTCAATGACTCCTTGATGTCGATGTCACTCCCTGCAATCCTGAAAACCTAATCTCAATCTCAAACCAAAACCTAACCCAATTGGTCATCTGCTCCTTCTTCTCATCTTCTCCCTTCCGCATATTCTTCTCTTCTTCGCTCTTTGATACTCGCTACTTGCAACTCCTCTCTTCCTCACTCCACATCTCTACTCTCCTCACTATCTTCATTCCTAAACTCGTCTCCCTGAATCTACCGACTTTGCTCTGTCCCTTCCTAAAATCCATCTAAATCTAACTCAATCTATTGACCTCATTCTTCATTCACCTCTATCTTTCCTTTCCCTTAATCCTCTTCCTCAAATCAATCCCTTCTTACTCAACTCTCCAATCCAGACAACTCACGCTCTTGATCTCAATTTGGTGAGAAAACTAAAACCGTCTCAAGTCACCCATTGTGCTCCTCTCATCGGCTAATCTTCTTTCTTTCTTTTCTCAATTCCTTTCCTGTGTCTCTCCTACTTTCTAGCTTCTCTCAAACTTGTTCTTCTTCATATTCTCTAACTTCTGTGGTGGTACATCTTCTTTCTTTCATTTCCTTCTCTTCCTTATTTCTTTCTTGCTCTTGCTGTATTAGCCCAGTTCACGTTGGCAACTTTAACACCACTTTTATGACTCTTGTCATAAACTTTTCAACTTTTTTTTGACATGCTCAGATCAATCCCGTAGGACTTAATCTTGATGAGTAAAAATTTTATGAAAATTTTGTGTGTAACTATGCTAAAAGTGGTGTAAAAGGTCCCAATGTGAACCGGGCTATTCTTTTCTAACTTTGTTTTTTATTCAGTCTGGTTTTGTGTTCAATCAATAAAAACTTTAGCTCTTTAATATATAAAAGCAAAACCCCCTTCTTTTGAATAATTAAACCCACTACCACCCCTGCTTCATATTTTTTTCTCCACTTCCCACCCAATCACACTTACCATACTCCACACAGACCCCTTCTTCTTTACTTAAAATTTGGTCAAAATGGATCCATGTGATACTTGCTCCAAAACGGGCCGCACATGCACCACTGCTTAAGTTCTAGCTGCTCCTGTGGCTCCACCAGCAGGCCTTTTGAAAAGAGTCAGCATAATTGATCCTGGATTCCAGCCCGTTCTTGTAAACTCTCAGATTCAAAACACATACAAACCCAACCCCAAGCTGGTCTATTGTGGACTGAGTGTCCTTGCATGTCCCGTAAACATTCAATTGACTTCATTGTAGTTGATGATTACAAGCCAAATTTGACTGTGTGTTTAGAGGATGACAAAGGAGCTGCTTGTAAATAATGCCTTATCAGACATGTTGGGATGCTGCCCAAGCTTGAACAACAGATTTCCAATAAGCAGTGTTTTCAGGAAAGTCAGAGGAATTTGGTATGGTTGTCATACCACATATACCAATGGAGGAGGAGGGCAAGCATTAAGAAGGAGGAGGTGGAGAGGGAGTATGTGGCAAAACTGGATTGTAATCATCAACTATAAAGAAGTCAATTGACTGTCTGCGGGACACTTAGGTTAAAAAGAACAGCTTGAGGTTGAGTGTGTATGCCTTTTTGACTGTGACAGCTTACAAGAATGGGCTGTAATCCGGGAGTACTTATGCTTGTTCTTTTGGAAAGGCCAAAAGGGGGAGTCCCAGGAGCTGCTAGAAGTGTGGGTGCATGTGCGGCCAGCTTTGGAGCAATTATCACATGGATCCATGTTGATCAAAGTAGAGAAGAAGGGGTTTGGAGTATGGTAAGGGTGATTGGGTGGGAAGTGGAGAAGAAAATATGAAGCGGGGGTAGTATATAGTGGGTTAGAGAGTTCAAAAGATGGGATTTTGTTTTTAAATATTTTGGTCTGCAGCTTTGGGCTCATCTCAGGCCGTATCATTCCTTTGGTGGAAAGAAACCAAAGGAATGCATGTGGAAAAAATTTGCTGCTGCACTTATATGATGAATGCACAGAGCTTATGGTTTGGGAAAATCAGCAGAAGAATTCTTCACATATCACACACTGCAAGAAAAGCTGCTTCAACTAAAAGCAGTAGACATAAAGACAGCAAGATTCAGAAGGTGTCACAGTTCTTTTAAGAAGCCGATGAGTTCTGTTAGACAACCTTTGAGAGCGTTGGACAACAGACAAAGAGCACACTTTGAAGAAAAAAATATAAGAAAGTTAGAAAGAAATGAAAGAATAAAAATAAACAGAAATGTTCACACCTGAGCGTAGTGAGGAGAGTCGAAGTTGAATGAGATGGTTCAGCGGAATGAAACAAGATAGTTGATGATAACTTGAATGAAGAAAAGAGATTACAACTGAGAGAAGCAAGAGTTAATAAACAAAATTTTCAATTAGGTTTCAATCTTAATTATCATCAATGCGCAGTTTCAACCCGCAGTCATTTGGCCTTGAGTATTGTGCAAGTTTGACCCTTTAATAAGACATTCAATATTGCAAAGGGCCCTTTGTACTATTTCATGACAACTGCTTAAGAGCACTGTGATAATTTTTATTGAATCAAACAGCATTAAAGCCAGACTAAAAGAAAAAGATTCAGAACAAATGAAAAAATGAAAAAAATGGAAAATAAGGTAAAAAAGTTAAGATAAGAAAACTGTAGACAAGAAAAGAAGTTTACCACCAATGATTTTGGTAAGTAAAGAAAATAAGACAAAGACAACTAAAGACTGAGTTTGAGGACACCATGTGATGACTGATAAATGAGAATGAAATGTTGGTGAAAAACGTGAAGAGAGACAAAGAGGATCAAGTTCTTGATGATAGCTTCTCACACCAAATTGGGAAGAAGTTGATAAGTTATTGAGCTAGAGGATGTAGTCAACAAAACCAAACAGGATTTGGAATTTGAAGATGAAGTTATTGAGATTCAGAAGGTAGGGAAAAGGAGTTGAGGAGTAAGAGAGTATGAAGAGAGTAGAGCGGATTAATAGCTGATCAGATGGGTAGGGAAGTGAAGTTATTGAAGTCAGGAAGAATTGGGAATAGCAGATTACAATTTTCAAGATGACTAGAGCACAAGGCAGCTACACCACCCAACCCTCTCAGGTCCCATCTCAAAATATTGACATGAATACAGCCTGTGTGTATCACAGTTTCAATTCCTGTCCTTATCTATTCAACCTTATCATCATAATCACACCTTTTCAACAATATTCCCCTTTTCTGTTCTCAGGTGTGACTATTCTTTTGGTCTGTTTACTTCATTTCATTATCTCCTTGTTCAATTCTCTTTTCTAAGGGTTTTCTCTAAGACATAGGAAAACAACCGTAACGTTGATGGAAAGTCTTCCCAGCACCCATAACCACACCCCAAGAGAAATTGCAAAAATTGATTGCTGTTGGGAGTGATGGAAAAATACAAGAAGAAATATTCTAGAAAACCTGATGCATCCAACCAATTATTCCTGCTGTTCACAAAGATCACTGCTGGCTTAAAATTCTCTTTATCAATAAATTAAGTTTGTAAGTGGTGCAGCTAGGAATGATATTCCCATTGCTTCTTGGCACTGATCATTTAGGGGAAAAGACCTGCAGGATTTAGATTTCCATAATCACGTCTTTAGTTTCTGGTTTTAGGATATCATCCAAGACAGGTTTAAGGTGCCACATAAGGTTTTTGGTTAGAGGTTTTTTTCAAAAATTCCCTTTTGAATCCAACTGTCTTTAGGCCTCATTGGTAGGGGTACAGCTTATACCAAGACCAATGAGGTTTTTGATTATTGGCCACCAATGAGGGTCAACCCTATTGGATTGGTGCCTTTTCCCAGACCTATAGGAACATTCAGGCAAGTTAAGGGAGTGTACTCCCTATCTTATTTTCTGGGACTGGCTGGTCCTGGAGGGAAGGGGAGGAGTTTACCCTTTTTAAATATCCAAATCATTGAAAAACACACTTTCCATTGTGAACATCATCCAATTTTCACTTGCACCCAACCACAAGTTTGGCACATCCAAAACCTCACCTCTGTTCTCCTTGCCAGCCAATAAAAAAGGAAAAAACTGGCATAATTAAGCTTCACACCATTATATCACTAAAAATTGAAGAAAAATGTAGTAAGTCCAATTCACAAATCTGAACAACAACTGAAATTCTGATCTTACTCATCCCTTCTATCACATCAACTCAATCAATCCCAAACCCTTCTCATCTATCAGTGATCAACCTTATTTTGTTCTTTATCCAAATTCCAAACTCAATTTCACAACCAATCCAACTGTGTTATCACAGTTATTCCAAACATCATTTCCTTATCTTGTAATATCTTTTATTGATCTTTGATTTGACGATTTATTTGCTTCTAGGTGTGTAGTGTCTTGGTGGAAGTGCTGTTTTTGTTGTATTGTTAAAAACTAAAACCCAGACATCTGGAATAGTTTGAATAAAGAGTACTCGCCACATTCTTTCAATCAACATACCCCCTTCCCTTCCCTCTGGGACCAGTTGGTCCTGGAGGGAAGGGAAGGAGTGCACCCCCTTCTCTTCCCTCTGGGACAGCTTCGTCCTGGAGGGATGGGAGGGAGTGCACCCCTTTCTCTTCCCTCTGGGGCAGGTTGGTCCTGTGGGAATTACCTCTGCAGTAGACCGGTCCTAAAGGGAAGGGCTATGTTATCTTCACTCTGGGACCGACCGGTCGTAGAGAGAAGGGAAGGGAGCAGCTCCCTTTATCTTCCCTTGCTCTGGGACACGTCGGTCCTACTGTCCCGGGGGAAGAAAAGGGAGTTTACTCCCTTCACTTCCCTCTGGGACCGGTCGGTCCTAAAGGGAAGGGAAGTGATCAACTCCCTTTCATCCCTCTGGGACCGGTCAGTCCTGGAGGGAAGTGAAGGGATTAAATCCCCTTGTCCTCCCTCTGGGGCCGGTCGGTCCTTGAGGGAAGTGAAAGGAGTAAACTTCCTTGTCTTTCCTCTGGGACCGTTCGGTTTTGGAGGGAAGAAGTGAAGGGAGTAACCACCCTTGTCTTCCCTCTGGGACCGTTCGGTCCTAGAGAGAAGTGAAGGGAGTAGCCTCCCTTGTATTCCCTCTGGGACCGTTCGGTCCTAGAGGGAAGTCAAGGGAGTAAACTCCCTTGTCTTCCCTCTGGGAACGGTCGGTTCTAGAGGGAAGTGAAGTGAGGAAACTCCCTGGTCTCCCCTCTGGGACCGGTCGGTCCTAGAGGAGAGTGAAGGGAGTAAATTCCCTTGTCTTCCCTCTGGGACCGGTCGGTCCTAGAGGGAAGTGAAGGAGGTAAACACCCGTGTCTTCCCTCTGGGACCGGTCGGTCGTAGAGGGAAGGAGACATTCCGGCCAGCTTGATGACTGTCAAAGCAGGGTTTGGCGCAGCTCAATGGCTTGTATTTTCCAGTCAATAAGCAGGGTTTTGCCCTGCTCGATGACAGGTACATACCCATCACCAACTTGCGTCAAGCCCAGCTCAATGACTGGTAAATATAAGTCATTTGGCAGGGTTCGGACCGGTACGGCTCAATGACTGGTAAATACCAGTCATCGGGCGGGGTTCAGCCCAGCTCAAACCGGTCCATATCGGTTTTGCAACCAGAGGTTGGTATGGGTACAGGCCATACCCCTAGCGATGAGGGTTTCCTCATTGATCTGGGTACAACGGCCTACCTCATCGCTATAGGTACAGGCAGTACACAGACCAATGGGGGTTCCCTCATTGGTCTGGGTATCGGCCTTACACAGAGCCATGCGGCTCCCCTCTCGACTATAAAGAGAGGCTTCCAAGCATTCATATTAGGCAGCAGATCACCCATAACTGTAGCTTGACGCACGGGAGTGTGATGCTCAGGTGACCCCCCAGAGAGAGTAAAATCTTCCTGGGGTTGATCCAACTGGAATAGGGGGCAGCATTCGTGCACCCCCTGCTAAAAAGGCCAAACGTCGGACCCAAAAAGTCTGAATGTGTGGCTTTATTATACTTAGGTTGAGAGAGTCAGTTGATGGAAATAAGTTGGAAGAGAATTAAAAGGAAGTAAAGGAAGAAACAAGCAATGGTGGGTCGCTAAGCTACCCGCAGCGGGTAGCATAGCAATAATCGCTAACAGCTAACGGCTTTTGCCGTAGCTGTTGGCGGTTCCAGTGCTATCGCTACGCGCTGGTGTCCCTAAAAGGGTGTCACTACGCTGCGCTACAGCCCTTGTTAGCATTAAAATCCCACTACAAAGGGCTTCAGCGCAACGTAGCGGCCCCTAGGAGCGCTGGCGGCAAAAAAAAAAATTGCTATGCTACACTATTTTTGGCAAATAGTCTAACTTAGTGTAGCAACCCAGCGCTGAAACAAGGTTGGTTAAAGATCTATCCACAAGTCTGAGATTGACTTGTGATAATGCAGGGTTTATTTCTTGATCTTGGATGGAAACAAAATCAAGAACACAGTCTGATTTTCAACACTGCTTCCAGTTGAAGCAGTTTTTCTTGCAGTGACAGAAAGCATGTCCAAGACTAGAAAAATACAGACATGTGAATTCTATTTCCCTCTTTCTGTATCCGGAAAGACATGACTGGCTGCTATTCCTGTCTTGACTGCTCCCAGTCTTCTTCTTCTCCTTCTTTGTAGCAGCCCCGCTCTCAGCCAATCTTTTATTTGATACTCTAGCTCCTGGACCTTCATTACCATAGTTTTACCAATTATGATTACCTAATCCAATTTTTTACATTTTTAAGCTTGTGACAAAAAATTTCCATCTGATGGAAATCATCCATAACTGACCATTTGCTGTGATTTGTCTCCCTCTCTCTTGTTTATCCTATTCTCTCTCAAAGTTCTAGAAAAATATCACCAGATCCCTGCAATGGATCCTCAGCTTAGCTTCTTATATCTTTCCCACACTTGAAAACTGGCAAAATGCAGAGCACCAGGCTGCTTGGAATGGAAACAGGAGGCACCAAACTTAACAAATGATGGGTGTGTAAGGCTCAGCTTGGCTGAGAGATTTGCATGACACAACATGCAGAGAGAAGGTTTGGAGGCTTGTCAACGGGTTGAAAATGGTAGTGTTGGCCAAGGTTTAAACAAAGCATAATAATACAATAATGATGTCACACAGTGGAGGAGGGGAGATTAATTGAATCTAAAAATGAAAACAATCTTAAAAATTTGTGCTTAAATACAATAACAGTTAGTTTGAGAAAAGAAAATTTCAAACAATGATAAGAAAAAATTGATACACTAACACATACTGTCAAAATAATTTAGTGTAACATAGCAGCTCCTCTTTTGATTGAAAGTCAGCACCAGATTTGATTTAATTTTTGGAGTGGCAGTTGATGGAATGTTAGGTGAAGAACTGCAACTTTTGTGTTTTCTTTGTTGTCAGAAGTTGTTTTTGGGACAATGTGTATGCAACCTTTGAAAAAGCCCCCATCAGTTTTTTTTAGCTCTCTGCAACTGCGATGATCACATTGATGATCCCTGCAAATTCAATCTCAGACCTTATGATTCTACTCTTACTTTCTTGGAATCGTCTAGTAGTTTTGGTTGCGGTGGTGTTTATTTTGAGAGAAGCTCGTGAGTCATTCCTGGGGTAGTAGGTGCACTGGTTGTTGGTAAAGGATTTAAGGCGAAAACTAAAAGTGATATTTCAGAGAGATGAGACACAAGTGAGGAGGAAAAATGAAGACAGAAGAAAGAAAGAAAACAAGGTCTGTACCTAAAGGATCAAATGATCTGACAATAAGGAGACTTGAGAAATAAAAGAGATGAGAACAATTCCACCACACTACTCTCAGAGACAAAGACCGAAAAACAAAGACATTAGTAAAGAAGAAACAGAACAAGGAAAGAGGAAAAGAAAGAAGACAACAGTACCATTGCTATTGAAACTGGCAGCTGAGATGGCCTTGACAAACGACGATGATTTGACGCGGAGTTGGTTATCCTGCACAGGGGTAGTAGAGTTGAGGCGAGGGAAGAGTCCTCGTGGAGCTCGGCTCAAAGGAAGAGGGGAGATGCTGGAGCGCGGGCCGTGAGCACGGACGCGAGTTTGGAAATTTGACACACCCCCATGCTGATGACCGGTGAGGGAGAGAGCAAGAGATGTTGATCGAGCGAAGGGCTTGTTTGATGGATGTCTTACCAACTGACTTGGTGAGGAAGTCAGTGAGCATCAAGTGAGTGGGAATGAAATTGATGTTGATCTCGCTCCGGATGAAGTGATGACATATTCTTCGTTTTGAAGTTTGAGTGGTTGCTCTCATTATTGGCAAGGGCAATGGCTCCCTGGTTGGCGTTGTGAGCTTGATGTTGAGGATTTTCTTCAGCAGCGTCTTGATCCACATGATGTCCTTGGTTATATCACCAAGGGACTTGTATTCCCCTTCGGTGGAGGACAGGGACAAGGTGGGTTGTTTCTTGGACTTCCAGGAGATAATATTGCCGCCCCAGATCACGAGATTGCCAGACACTGAGCGGCAAGATTCGGGACATGATGCCCAGTTGGTGTCGGCGTAACCCAACAGTTGAAGAAGATCTTGAGGCTGGTTGATTCTGAGTCCTACATCTTTGGTGCCCTTGAGGTAGCGGAGGACTTGGATTCCAGCAGTCCAGTGGGACATACCAGAGTTGTTTAGGAATTGAGACAGCCAACTCACTGCAAAAGTGATGTCTGGCGGAGTCATCATACTGATGTAGTTCAGGGCTCCTACAAGTGACCGGTACTTGAATCCAGATTTGAGATATTGCTCCAGTCAGCCTGGGAAGCTTCAACTAGATGTTCGTTTGGTTTGAGAGGAGTAGATGCTGGGAAAAGATGATCGCAGTTGAATCGAGAGACTTGTGTATTGATGTAGTGCGCTTGAGACAGGATGACATGATCTTTCTCCTGCTTGACATTCATGCCAAGGAGGAGATTGGAGACCCCTAGGTCCTTGATTTTGAACCTGGACATGACTTCTTGCTTGAAAGATTCGGGGTCCTTGCTGAAGATCATGAGATCGTCAACGTGGAGATACAGGAATGTACCTTTGCACCAGAACACACAGGGTTCCGTGTCGCATCTGTGGAAACCTATTTGGAAAAGCCACTGCGACAGGGTTTTATGCCAGGTGTATGGCGCTTGTCGCAGGCCGTAGATTGCCTTGCTGAGTTTGAGCACCTGATTCTTAGGAACCACTACACCCCGTGGAAGATTCAGAAATAGTTCCTCTTCAAGCGGGGCGTTGAGGAAAGCGCTCTTAATGTCGATCTGGTGAAATGAGAGGCCTTTGAAGAGCGCAAAGGCAATGAGAATTCTGCATGAGACAAGTTTGTCGGTTGGTGTGTAGGTTTTGGCGAAGTCCACTCCTTTTGTTTGCTGGTGGAATCCCTTGGCGCACAATCAAGCCTTGTATTCGATAGGTATGTTCAACTGGTCCTTCTTGTCTTTAAACACCCAGGTACAATTGATCATCTTCTGTCCGTCTTCCTTTTTCACAGCAATCCACACGTCGTGACTCAACATGTTATCGATTTCTTTTTCAATTGCCTTCTTCCAAAACGATAAGTCAGATGAATTTATGGCTTCAATTTAAGTGGACAGTTCATTCTTATCTTTCACCTCTGTCAACAGGACAATGATGGAGTTGCCTCTCCTGTCGACTGACAGGATGTCGCCACGAATTTCATTTGAGGGCTTTGATGGAAAAGGATTGATAGAGGGATCAGGAGGAGTGCCGGTAGGGAGTTTTGGAGATTCAGTTTGAGTGGAAGAAGGTTTTGGTCATTGATCCTTCTTGGAGACGGGATTGATTTCAAAGATATCCGGACCTTCTTTGTTTGTGTATCCTTTTAGGCCGGGGAATGTGCTCTCTTCAAACCGTACGTCTCGTACATGAAAGGCTTTTCTGGAGCTTGGCTTGTACACTTGGTATGACAAGTAGTCATTTTCATAACCAAGCAAGATTCCGGACTCGCACGGAGGAAGGAGTTTTGATGATTGCCTTTCTTGTGGAATCAGTATGTGGGTGGAGCATCCAAATGGTTGAAGGGCATTTAGATTGACCGATCCTGCATGCCATGTCTCGTACGGAATTGTCATTTTCCGAGTCCTGGTGGGAGTAATGTTGAGTAGATCGGTGGCTGTTTTGGTTGCTTCAGCCCAGAAGGATTTGGGTAAGTTCGACTGGAAGAGAAGACAGCGGGCTTTTGTGACGATGGCTTGATTTGATCTTTTGGCCATCCCATTGTTCTGAGGGGTATAGGCCGGAGAGACGTGATGCACATGTCGGAGAAGGAATGATTGATAAACTCACCCCTCCGTCGGAGACAATGATGCCGATGGTGTGTCCGGTTTGCTTCTCTGCCAAAGCCTTGAACTCACAGAATATCTCAAAGGCTTCCGATTTGTGCTGAAGAAATTTGACGGTTCGGAATCCACTGAAATGGTCCGTGATGGACAGGAAGTAGAGGTGGCCTGACATTGATTTGACAGAGAAAGGCCCAACTAGGTCCAGCAACTTTGTGACTATTGAACGGTTTTGTTCTCAACTTACAGGCGGTACACACAGAGCACTCTTGAGTGAGGGATTCAGGGACAAGTTTGCGTTGATAGAATTGACTGGGATGGCCCAGTCAATGAGACATGGGCTTGTAGAATAGCAGGATGAATGAGTTTTCATTTCATCAAATTTAGAGTCGTACAATTCAAGGAGATTGTTCTTAACAGTCCCTTTTAAACTAATAATCCCATCCACCTCAATTTTCACCTCGGTAGCCACAGTCTTGGAGATGAGCAGTGTTTTCTTGAAGAGTCAGGGCATGGAGATGAGAGATCAACTCAAGGAGGGCACAAGTAGAGCCTTTTCGAGGACAATTTTCTGGCCTTCGGAGTTGACCAGTATAGCTGACCCGAGAGCTGTGGCCTCGAGATGATTCTTGTGACCTCCGGTAGAAATGTGGATGCAGGTGACTTCCAAGACTTTGAAGACGCTTGGGTCATTCACCATGTCAGCTGGCGTCTCTTATGTGACAACCGGTTAATTAAAAGTCACTCCGTTTTAGGAGGAAAAAACCACGCCTCCACACCTAAAAGGTGGAGGGGCTAGTGTCTTGCCTGTAAAAGTCAAGTGACAACAAGTTCAATTGAACTGTTCTGGCTCTTTGTCTTTATCAGACGGGGAGATCACTCAGTTGAGGTGACTCTAACAGACAGTACCGAGTCAAAAGGTTATTTGAGTCGGTGTTTCGAAGGGATGTGAGAATTGGTGAAAGGAAGAGGGGAAGGTTGAGATGGCGGGATAGGGAGTAGAGAGTAAGAAGAGGAAGGAAAAGGTTAGTGATTTGGATGAAATCCCCAGTTACCTACTAGTAATTTCTATTACTATTGAGAGTAAGTGTGTCAGGAATTAAGTTTGAATAATAACGGGTGGGGGAAAGATCAAGCAAGGATATTTCCCTTTTATCCTGTAGATTTTGATGATTTCAGGTTCTCACCGGTAGGGTGAGGCAATTCTTTAGGGAAAAGAATATTCGAAAAGGTAATAAGGATACACTAAAACCCCTTTTAGTATATTAAAAGGGATGTACCCAATAGGCTATTTAGCCTATCGGGTAAATAAGTTGAATCTTATTTGTCTGATGATGATCATATTAAAATTAGATTAATCTCAGATTAACTTCAATAATTCAGAAAAAAGAATATTATTGATCAAGTAGGGATTGAACTCATGACCTATGAGTTGTAGTTGAACAAGTCTAAGTTCAGTGAATTACTAACTAGAATAATGTGGTTGTTGACAGTGCTGCCATGTGGGTTAACTAGGAGTTATTCTCAATGGCTGACACACCATGTGGTGAGTGGCACCTGAGTCGAGGACAATGGGATTGTAGACAGTAGAGGTGATTAGTAGAGAGACTTCAGACCCATATCCCGCGTCGACCTTGGCGAGTTGAGTGGAAGGTTTGGAGAGAAGATTTTGGTTCTGCTCCGGATGAAGTTCCCAGCATTGTTTGGCACTGTGGGCGGAGGCAGGGTTGTGTTTACCCCCAGAGCAGTAGTTAGTGTTGCGTCTGAAGGGTTTCTTCTTCCTGTCTCTAGCCTCGTGCATCAACGCTGAGGCGGTGTCGTTTTGCTCCTTGGTGTTTTTGGATGTAGAAGGGGCGACATTCTTGTTCTTGCGAGACTCTTCGAGGTGGACAATTTCTTGAATCTTAGAGAGAGAAGCTTCAGGACTTTTGACCAATACCTCATTCATGATAATATTGTCCACAACGTTGTGGAGGTCCTCGGAGAGTTTGGCGAGGATGGAGAAACTCAGAATGTCTTCAGGTACCCCAAGATTGATGATTGCTATCTCCGCGAGCATTTTGCTGATGTCGGAGGTCTCCGGAGTACTCGTAGCGCATGAACTTGAGCCACACTTGCCCCTTGTTGTTGACGGACGATGAGGCATATCGACGAATGATCTTGTTCCAGATGCCGTGAGGGGACTCTTCGTTTTCAGGCGTGATTACGGCTTCAAACACAGCGTCGCTCAAGTAGTTCATGAGAATGTCTACAGCCTCGGTGTGTTTCTTGGCTACGGCGTCTGCAGCGGCACCGGCGAGAGGGATAGGGGCCTCCGTGACGTGTATGAGGGGGCCTTTGTGCCTGAGATGAGCCTTGATTCTCATCGACCAGTGGGCAAAGTTTTGGTCATCCACTCTTGGGATGTTTCGAGTGGACGATGCCCCTTCGTGGTTGGCCATCACGATCCTTTAGTGGTTTCGAAGCTATGGAGACAGTAAATCTAAAGGATTTAAGGCGAAAACTAAAAGTGATATTTCAGAGAGATGAGACACAAATGAGGAGGAAAAATGAAGAGAGAAGAAAGAAAGAAAACAAGGGCTGTACCTAAAGGATCAGATGATCTGACAATGAGGAGACTTGAGAAATAAAAGAGATAAGAACAATTCCACCACACTACTCTCAGAGACAAAGACTGAAAAACAAAGACATTAGTAAAGAAGAAACAGAACAAGGAAAGAGGAAAAGAAAGAAAACGACAGTACCACTGCTATTGAAACTGGCAGCTGAGATGGCCTTGACAAACGACGATGATTTGACGCGGAGTTGATTATCCTGCGCAGGGGTCGTAAATTTGAGAAGGTTGAGAGTCGAGACGAGGGAAGAGTCCTCGTGGAGCTCGGCTCAAAGGAAGAGGGGAGACGCTGGAGCGCGAGAGCACGGACGCGACTTTGGAAATTCGACAGTTGGTGGAAGAGCTGAATCTGCAAAATATTCAGTTGCAGCAGTTCCAACCCAGGAGTTCAAGGAAAGGGCTGGTCTTTGAGTTTGGAAAGTTCTCGCCGAGGATCTGCCTCCAAAGAGTTTGTTCCAAACACTGGCAGTCTTGTCGGCAGTGACAACAACATGATCTTCATCACTTCCAAAGCCGCTTTGGTTCCAGAAAAATGTGTAGTCAAAGATTTTTTTAGAAGATATTCTTATGGTTTTTAGTTTTCTCGGAGCGAGATTCAATCCATGTTTTGTGTTGAGGTCCTCGATTATAATAATATCAACCAACCTTCTTTCGTCTTACCAGTGGCATACCACCCTTATCGGTGGCATGACTGCGCGCATTCTGTTGGGCAATAATCTTCAGGACTCATATGGATAAAAGTGTATTTACATCAAGCTAGGTCCACCATACTCGAAAAGTACCTCAAATATGCTTGCATCCAGTAGGGCGTGTTGCCAGGTTTCAATTCCAAATCAGCTTTCAAAGTTCTAACGAGATTTGTGAAAGACATGCTTGCGTCGATGTTCGCCCCCGACACGAACATAAATCAAGCTGCTCGACCCAACAGGTCATCGCCTCCAGACGACGTCAAAATTTTCATCCATCGTTTCGCTCCCGATGACACCAATAAACTACTAGTCCTCACACAAATTACCATGAAATCTCCTGTAATTGTAGTTTGACATCAATTTGAATATGAGGACTGCCAAAGATAGTGTTTTGTTTTTCCGTTTTCCAAGATGTCTTCGTGAATCGTTGACACAGCCGACACGTAAAATGAAGCAAGTCACCCCCCCCCCCCACCACCACCACCACCACCACCCGCTGCATATACACCGCGACGATTTTGTACCCTCATTGGTGCCAAGCGATTCGACCTCCTTTGCCTCCTGATTTTTGTTCTTTGGCAAATTATGCAATTCTACCTCATCCTTTTTGCCCTTTCGATCTCGGCTAGCTGTGGCTGTATTGGAGAACCAACTGCAAAAGATGAAGGAATTCAAACTGCTCTACGTGGTAAGTTTTTTTTCCAAAGAGGCATTGTGCATTATTGCTTCGGAATCAGCCGGATTAATTCTGACTTTCTTTAATACCATCAACAATTCCACACGCCTGATGCAATACCAAAAGCACTTGAATTACCCCCACAGGAAAATCAGATTCCTCGCAACGGAAAAAAGATTGGTAAAACAAAACTCAAATTCACTTTGCTCGAGCCAAAGTCCTGGCCGACAATCAGACAACCAAAACCAGAAGAAAAAGCTTTGACAGCCAATAGACGTTAGTTTATCTTGAAACTGGTGAAATCGAAATCAATCGTATCCGATCTGAATCTGATTTGACTTGACTGTTAAAAGGCCAGGAAATTAAAGAAAGATGGAAGTCAAATGAAGGCAAGATCACTGTTTTTTATTTTATTTTCACTGATGACCAGATCAAGACTAAAACATGAGACCTTTTTTTTTGTAGGGAAGCTTATCTTGCTTCATAAGTATTCAGTTGAGCTTTTGGTATTACAGGAACAACAACAATTTGAGTGGCTGGAATGGAATAAATCAGGAAAGCTTTCTGGGATACTTCCAAAGGCAATTAAATTATTTGAAGAATCCAAAAAGAGTATTTCATACCTCAAAGAAATTTGGCTTTTGGAACTAGGAAAGATTCAAAAGAATAGGATGATTCATGATAAAGCCCCTCAGAAGTACCAAGGAAGATATATTCCTGAAGACTTACATAAACAAATCATAAAATCATCCAGGGTCCTTGTCTTGATAAATTCAATGAAAATAATAACCGATTATGGAGATCTTTTCCATTACTCTAACTTTGAATTTGACTTTATCACAAATTCAAAATTATCAGTTGTATGGGAATATTGTTTCAAGATGATTGATTTCTTACTTCCAAATGAGTTTATCAGTCAGGAAATGGTCAGAGAAATTTTTCAAGATGAGAAGATGGTCAACCAATTTAATTTATAGCCAGGTTCAGGTAATTCAAATGACTTTTATTTGTGGAGCAAAGACCAAGAATTAAAGTGGGGTGGAAAAAACAGCTGGAAATCCCAAAGCTGTTGTCTTGATGGTCAGTTGAATTATTAAAGATACTTTAGCTAAATCAATTTCTGGGTAGTACTGATTCTTTTTTTTGTTAAAAAAAACTAATAGCATTGAGCAAGAAGGAGGATTTTATGATCAATCTTGCATACATTGTACATAAACTCAAGTACCACAAAACAAATTGCAAAAGTTTTGGCCACATATTTCAGGGAGGTGAAAACATATCAGATTATTCATTGAAGGAATTGTTTGGTAGAATGAAAGAAACCGATGAATCCAAAATATTCAATGTTTCTGGAAGTAGAAATTTGGAACTTGGGTTGTCCAAGTTTATCTATTCAGAGGGTTTTAAAGAAGAAATAAAGCATTTAATTGTTTTGGTAGTCCTTCAAAATCCTCCAAGTATCTACATGAACCCAAGTGCAGATATTCACTCCGTAGAATATAGGGCACGTGCCACTTGGTTACTTCTTTCATTTGTCAGGCAGGAAATGTTCAGTGGGATTGTGGATGAAATGTAAGTAACCCTCAGAGCCTTCATTTCCTTGAAGCATTCCAGAATCACAACAAAGTCAAAATTGATCATTTTAAAATGAATTATCTTCCTTACAGACTTGAAAATGTTTCCTTCCTCAAGTTGAAGACTACTCCTGAAGGAATTTCTTTATGAGTAATTCCAAATTTGAAATAAAAAGTTGAGGCTGAAATGAAATAAATGATAATTTTTGTAGAATTGAAGAAATCTTAAAAATTGATCAAAGTAAGATTTCGATACAATTACAACAGCTCTTAAAAGTTTCATTTCTTTCGTCAATGTTCCTCCTTCTGCGTGGAGTTGGAGGCAGATATTACTCAAGGAAGATACTTTCTGGTGATCCAGTGAAAGAAAGACTAACGGATTTCAAAGAGCATTTGGATGTGTTGAAAAAAGCACATGTTCAATTTGAAAAGACATATAAAAGAGTTTTTGAAAACAATCCTCTCAGCTTTAAATTATCCTCTATGGAATCTGAAATACAAAAAGTTCATTCAGAAGGTGAAGCAATGTTAAGGGGCCGTTCGGCCGCGCGAGTGTATCTCGCGGGCCCCCGCAAAACTTGAGATACCCTTGAGATACATATCTCGTTGGATGAGATACTGAGCGTTCGGGTGGCAACAATTTCTCAGAAATATCTGAGATGCTGTATCTCGTCCCCCACCTCAATGAGATACACCTATTTTGGTGTATCTCAAGTGAGACATTGTATCTCGTCACACAAAAATCACCTATTTTTCAAGCACAAAAAAAATAGACAAACCTCTTGATGGCCAGCACAACTATCAAGAGGTAGTGATTCCAATCATCATGGGATGTAGTCTCTTGACGATTGGAACGGTCCCAATCATCAAGAGGGTGTCTCCTCTTGATGATCGGGATCGTTCCAATCAAGAGATGTCCTCTTGATGATTGGAACAGTCGATGACCAGTTATTCCGGTCATCAAAGGAAGTGATGGTGATGGTGGTGGGGGGTGGGTCTCTAGAGTGAGATATCCAGGCTGCCGAACGGCCAGCATAGTAGTATCTGGATCTCGGTGTTACAGATCCAGATACGCCGGCATGTTCGGCTGCCAGGGTGTGTTCTGCCCATGGGCAGATACGGATCTCGCGAGGTTGAGATTTCAGCCCTCGCGCGGCCGAACGGGCCCTAAATGAATTGATAACATCATATGAGCAGTCTTTGGCATTTTCCCAAGATTGAAGTTGTTTGGTAGCACCAATTAAATTTGACATGTGCATTGAATATGTTATTTCTCCTTTAGTGTGGTCTTCAATGCTTTTATTTTTATCATTAAAACCTAGTCATTCGCTCTCATTTGGTTTTGCCCAGGCCTAATGGCATATACTTAAATATGTTCTGCTGTCAAGAAAACACAAGGTCAAATCCCGCTTGTATCCTTCATAACTTCCTATTACATTTTAATGAAGCTGTCCCCAATTTGCCTTTCTGGCAGTTTTACCTGCAACACCAACTTCGAACAAAATCCCTTCCCCTTCGACATTGATGTACTTTTCGACAGAGACAAGTAAGAGCCAGCCAGCTTTCAAAGCTAGGGGAATAAAAATTTCTGTCGTTTGGTCATTTTTTTGATCCCAAATAATTTTAATTTCAATAAAGTCATGCAAACCAAAAAAATAGGGAAGGGGAGAAAAAGAAGAGAAAGACCGTTCAACTGAATACAGATTTGTATTTTCGAGAGAAACGAAAAAGTAAGAAAAGTAGAAAGGGAAATTAGGAGCGGAGAGGAAAGTGAAAGAGTTGGATATAAGTAGATATTTGTGTGCGTGTTTGTGTATGCAGATCAAACCATCGAGGCAGTAGTTGCGCCGACGTTAGAGGGATGGCTGACAGCTGAAGCAAGCTCATGCGGGATGCAACCAATGAATTCCAACAATCCGCTCCGAGTTTTTTCTTCGTTTCCATCGACAATCAGATTTGTTTGACCATATCTTTCCAGAAGAGCCTCGCATTGAGTGTCTGACAAGGAGCCATCAAGTCGGACATCAGTTTAGCTTGGTTGACTCGATAGAAGATAGACAGGGGGGTTTGTTGACTCACAATCAAGTCTTTGCGCTTCTTCAACCGTCTTCGGAAAATCAACTGGGAACGTTGTCGCGCCGTGTGGTAGGGAAACAGAGAGAGGTCGTAACATCGAAGTGGTAATGTCGGACGTGCGAAGGTTGATTTGTCTGGTAGCACTCCATGCTCTGTTTGACAGACAAGAGAAGAAACGGAGAAAATGAAATGATCGGTTAACAGATAACAGAGTGTGTGTCAATCAAGATACATGTCCAGAAGATCAACTCACAATTCTTGTTTGATGGTTGATTCTTGCTTCTTGATCACGTTTTGAAGTTCTTCAACGGTCTTTACGAGCGAATCAACTTTAGAGATCAATTGGGGAGCCACGGCATCAGTTTGGGAAGAGTTTGAGATTGTTCCATTGTGAGCAGCATTATTAGGTATCTTGGTAGCTGTGATACTCAGCAAATTTTTCTGCCATGCGAGTAATACAAAAACGGACAAGTTGAAAGCGACTATCAGAAAACTGAAAATGCCACTTATTTTTTTAGAGAATTGAATAGAAAAAGATGGAACAAGACTCAACAAGGGCAGGTGATCGAAAGTTGCTTGGGCGCAATTTGATACCAACAATCATATAGTGTGTTTTCCCATCTTCGAGTCGGACGACGACTCTTCCTTCAGGAAAGACATCTTGAACGGCCTTGATGACTTCGGTGGCAGGAGCTAAGGGAGGAACAAATTTATCGCTGGGAACACCTTCGACAACATATTGTGTGAGTTGCTTTTGATAAAGTTGCCACAGGGTCACTTGCTCTACACCGCCGCCACCAGGACCGGCATTACTGGTTGGATCAGGTTCGAAGAGTGAGGCGATCCATAAGCGTGTTCGATATGGTTCCGGAAAGGACACGATTTTCAAAATGTCAGTCTCCTCGAGTAAATCTGTCGAGCGGGCAGCTGGGAGTGGCGGTGGGGTCGGCTGGGTTTGATGGACTTGATGATGTGTGGTACTGTTGCCGAGAGGGATGGCAGACGAAGGCGTGGTAAGGTTATTGACAGCATTCGACATATTATGAGGAGTCGAAGGTGCTGGGACGGACGGGCTAGACTCCGGCGCACGAAACATATCATCCTGAAAAGGACCCACCAGATTTGTCAGTCAAAAGATACCGAGATAGATAAGATGATATCAAAAAAGACAAAAAAAGACAAAAAAAGACAAAAAAAGACAAAAAAAGACAAAAAAAGACAAAAAAAGATAAGCTAACGTACGAGCACAGCATCACGTTCGATGGCGGGCCTCAACTTGAGGCCTCTGATGACATATCTCTTCTGTCCATCGGGAGCAATATAGCTGTCGGGTCTGAATACGCTTTCCATGACGGTGATTACTTCGGTGGCGACCGCCAAAGGGGGGATAGGGGCCACGGCGTCCTCAACATGGTGAGGCTCAAACTGCATGCGATACATACCCCAGAGTGCCACCTGCTCGATCTCGCCGTCCGGGTCGGCTTCAAACATCGTCGCAATCCATGCCCGGGTACGCGAGGGCTCGGGCAAACGTATGACGCGACGAAGATGCTGGCCCACCAATAGATCGCTGGCAGTGACGGTGGTATCGCCCACCTGAACAGAGGATGGCGGAAGGGGAGACATCGAGCTGGTCAAGTGCGATTCTTACCTGAAAAGGGAAGAGTCAAGACAGGAAGCAGACAGTTCGAGTAGAAGACTTTTTCTGGGTGCTTGCAGTTGGGCAGGCTGACTGGGCAGGGGGCTGTCTGCGGAGTCCAGTCCAGTGGGGTCCCACGGACAAAGGTCCAGTCGAGTGGGGCTCACGCAGTTGCGCTGCGGAAGGGGCTAGTGGCTGCGCTGGGAGTCTTCTTCGGGTTTCAACTCAAGCCCGGTGCTGTTTCGGATAAAGATTTGTGACTCCAGATAGGAAATCAAGACTGTACTACCATTCGAAAAGAAATGCAAACCGCCGCTGTTCTTCAAACTTTCTGTCAACGGTCCATACACTCTGAAGCTACCACCATTAATCCTGATTCAAAAACTGTACACGAGTCGATGAGGTTGAAAACTTCCTAATCAGATACATAGGCAGTAGAATTTCCACTCCAGATGTGGAAGAACAAGGCAAAGAAAACTCAAGAAAGAAATAAACAAGTTGTGAGTTCTGGGATTCATATTGAATCCATTATATGCTTTTCGAAATTCGTGTAGTTTCCAATTAAAGGTCTTGTCCCTGCTCCAAAACAAGTTGTCAACCAATCAACAAGACTTGAGCACGTCTGGTTAAAAGCCCACAATCAAATGTAGTACCAATCTTATCATGTAACATCTGTTTGTATTATTAATCAATTGTTCTACTAAATTCAATACAAATTCACAAAGCGAAAGAGTCAATTAAAGTAAAGAATTCATGTCAAGTTTTGATTACAATATTAAGGCTGCAATTATAAACAACTTTTGAAAAATATTTAGTCACAACTTTTAGTAACTTTTCATTTATTTATTTATTAGAAACTTATTATTTATTTATCTAAAATTTGTTATTTTTTTTTTCAAAATCCAGCTCAAATCGACCCCGAGGGTCGATTTGAAAACCGAAAATAAAAAATAATAGCTTAGTATCTGATGAAACCTACCAAATTCTCACTAATACTGTGTACCGCTCCTTCCAAAGTGGTATGATGGCTGCTGGAATTATGAGTACATATCTCTTGAAGAGTCGCTGCCCAGAATCTACATCCATAATCGCATCTTGAGAGAAAATGTTACCAATGTGCGCGGCGGGTTTTATACTTGGCCCGTTTTTGAAACGCTTTCAAAAATTAAATTGAAATTGATTTTCAATAACTATTCAGTAGGGTGGCCTTTTCAAAATCTTTTTAAGAGCGATTCAAAAAAAACCAAAAACCTGTTTATAATTGCAGCCTAAGACCACCAAAGATGGATATCAGACCGAAAGAAATTACCAGGATGACCAAGAACCGACATGGATGAGGTCGATGACCAACATTTCGAGATGGGATTCTAGCAAAGCTCGGGTTTCTATCATACTGGTGAGACATAGCCTCCGATTCATTTACGTGTGCTAAGGTATCCGCTTGAACTGGGTTGGTAGTGTTGACGAAAATGGTGTGGTTGACCGCGGTGTAGTTTGCCAAGATTGGTAGCTTGAGCAGGGGCAGGATTCCTGCACGAGTATGATTGGAAACCGGCATTTGATACCAGTTTAGGCTTGAATGATCAAAGAAGATGGTGTTATTCAGGACTCCTGATCTGTTTGATGAGAAAATCTACTTGGCACGCTGATGAGCGTTGGACTGACCCAAACAGATCAGGTATCGGCCTGGTATCCCAACCAAGAGCTTTCGCCACGGGGTAGGTCTTGATGAAGCCCTGGACAGTTCTCCAGGACAGTTCATGCTCCAAGCTTATGATGCCGTGCTTAGGGAATCTTCCTCCCGAAACCCCATGGCCTATTCGATGATTAAGATAATGTACCAGTTGATGGACATTTTGTGGGCCTGCACCCGGCGCACAATCAGACCCTGGTGAAGATTGGTCAGAGAGACACCAATCATTCGGATCCTAAAAAAATGAAATGCAAGGTTGGTTTTAATCTTATTTTTGTTCATTCCAAGCCGGAGCACAAGCTATCTCTTGCTCTTACCGTAGAGCACATTACTGTTTTGAGGCAAAAGACATGTCGACTGATCGCTCGCACTCGATTATCGATATCACCTACATAAGTTTTTTTAGAAGAAATGAGTGTGTTTCTCGAATAACTAGTTCATAAATGTTAGAACAATACTAAATGGTGGTCTCCAAAATGCAGGCACTAGACCGGTTAGATCGTTTATGATTTGCATCGTCCATCCAATCTCACCCAAGACCTGTTCATCTGACAACGTTGTCATATCTATATCGCACTTGAAGACTAGATGAGTATCTGTGTTTCTTTCATGCGATCCGCGATGTTTGCTTAGTCTTGGTGATCGAAAGGTTGCACAGGTCAGTTGAACGCTTAACAAAGCTGTAGATATATTATCTGGATGACGAGACGGCGAAAAGAGGAGACTTACGAGACCAGGTATGGACCGCAATGTGATCGTGGTTTGTCCTGAAAGTTTCAAGTAGCAAGTTCGGGTTCTCACGGATCCTCAAACCAATCATAAAATGGGTGGCAGTCTGATTATTCTGCTTGAGGAAAGATACAAGCTCAGAAGTCGGTTGTTGAGGGCCGTCGTCAAACGAAATGCCCATTTGGCCATGAGGTGCAGTAACGATGCTGTCAAGAAGCACATAAACTTTTTTGACTCAAATTAGTTGAGGATGAGGAGGGGATAGGTAAGCTCACTCCTTAGAAGAATTACATTTGGAAACACTCCAGCTGCAAATTTTTCTCGGATCGGCGACTGTTGCATCTGAGTAAAACGGGTATTCTGGCTCGCCATGGTTCAAGACTGAAGGTCGGATGGAAGGTATAAGGCCTCGAGCTTTAGCTGATTTATAGCGTTTGACCCAAGCAGAAAGAGGCTTTGGTCCTGGTACGTCTTCAGGTGGATAACTCAGCTTTTCTGTGCTGGTTTTAAGGTGTGGCGCCCAAGTTGACGTGAAGGTTGCAGTGCAGGTCGAACCAAGTAGTATCGAAGTCCACGCCAAGGCAGCAAAGATAATCATAGGAAACATCCCGGATTGAAACAGATTCTGTGATAGAACGCTGGGTTCATATACTTCTGAGGAGCTTCCAGCGAGAGTCGGAGAAGCAGTGTGATGGCCAACCTTGGAGTGCCAAAAGAAGAGGCTTTTAAATCAAAGTGTATTCTTCCATCTATATGGTTCTCATTCACATTAGCCCTGATAGCCGGTGACGAAAAACAGTGTCACCGTCAGACTTAAGGGGATTTTCGGCCATGTTGGCATATGGTCCAGCTCACGATGGATTTGGATGATAGAAATCTGAGTTTCTCTATGTTTTTTCGGGCAACAGTTTCAGCTTCCCCAGCTCCACCATGCGACTGAGTTGACCGATCAAACTAAAGGCCATCTCGGATCAGGCCAATAAGGCGATATCGTTTCTCCTTCTATGTGCTATAGTCGCCGTGATACCCCAACGGCCAGTCTCCCGTTTCCTATCGACACGCCTTTCGGATACAAAAACTTGCTTGCTGGACTCACTCGACGACGCATTGTCCAGCTAATCTTCAGCACCACCGTCAATTCCGCCCCATCGGTCTTGCCTCGATGCTTATAGAGTGAGCGCAATCAATGTGATCAATTCAAGTCTTCACACTAGACAGTGTGTGGGCACAAGCCATCTTCAGCATCCTTGATCTGCCAAGCCGAAGCCCCCAAATCACCATGGCCGAAGGTATTCTCGCGTCTACATAAGGTGCACGACTTTCAATGTGATCTATTCAAGTATATACTCCGGAGAGCATGCGGGCACATGGCATTTTCATGTCTGGCCCACCCCCATCTCCGGAATTCCTGAGATGAACAAGAAAAACTAGAAAATGTACTTGATCTATGACCAATCCGAAACCATACAATCACCATTACAGAAGGTGTTTTCAAATCTATCTGAGTGCACGGATTTCAATGTGATCTACTGGAGTATTCACTCTGGATTTTCTGTGGACACGAGCCATTTTCATTGCATATGTTTTCCAGTACTCATTCTGGGGAGGAAAAAAAAGTCAACAACGTGCTTGAGCTGTTAGTCCACCACAATCCGTCTCATCCTCGTGGTGGCTTGGCACCCGGAGTGAAGCGGAAGAACGTTATCCACAAGTTGGCAGGCTACATACAATCC
The DNA here is from genome assembly GCA_001624995.1 of Puccinia horiana. Lineage (NCBI taxonomy): Eukaryota > Fungi > Basidiomycota > Pucciniomycetes > Pucciniales > Pucciniaceae > Puccinia > Puccinia horiana. Next base: position 381,387 of record LWDY01000019.1, read on the forward strand.
TCCCCTTTTTTCCTCAAGTTGTCAAGTTCAGTGTAAATTTGTAAATGTAGAAATATGCTCGGACCAATGAGTAGATTGCTCGAGCCTATATGAGGGGACGACTCGGACCCGCAGGCAGACTTCGGCCAGCAGGCTTCTCGGGCCGGCGAGGAGACTGTTCGGACCGGCGAGCCGACCACATGGACTTCTGGCTCGAGCCGAAGATTGATTGGATGGATGAATTCCGCTGTCTGGCAGGACCCAGCTCTATTCCAATATGCCAGACTGATCGCACGACTTCCGATGGCTAGTTCCGACCAGAGCATCATCTTGATTCTTGGTGGCTCATTGGGCTTGCCTTGGCCCGAGAAACTGTCGAGATGTCTGCTCGACATGAATTGGCCCGAGTGTACGGACTGGCGCTACTTGGACCGGTCCATCCATTGAGCCCAGCTAATCCAAGAAAACCCGAGCAGAGCTTGACCAGGCCATCCAAGTAGTCTGGGCCAACAATGGGCCAGTGTGCCAGTTCAAAGCAAATAGTCAAGTTCACGTCTTTGTAGCAATGCCATATGGCCCACAGCGTGCCAATATAAATACCAGTTTGGTGGCCCACCATTACTTGATCCACATCCTCCCTCCCACTCTAATATCCCCCATCGTCCCCCAGATATCGCACCCAAGACAAGCCTCATAGATCTCCCAAAGCGGCCCACTCATTTCCTCGCCAACTCTCCTCAAACATCTTCATACCTCAGAATCAACATGCCTATCAACTTGGCTTGTTTGAGCTTGGTGCTACTTTTAGGTGAGTCAATATCGCATCCCTACTAGACACAGAAATAATCTCATACATTCTTCTCCTCCGACAGTTGGTTCTTTCAGCCATGTTGAAGCGCGCGCAGTCACAGGATGGAAACGATACGAGACTTTGTAAGTAAATGCCTGGCTCTTAATCAACAGCATCATTCATACTGAATTTGATTCAAAAAAAAAATTGTAACAACAGGGAATACCCGCAGCAAGGAAACGGAGGCTATCTAGTAGACGACGATTACCTGTATCAATTTCCTCAGACTGTTAGTTGCTTTTTCTCTTAAATCATTTCTACAAAAGGCTCACTTTTTCTTCTTCTACTCGTAATCTCACAGAACGGATACTCGGGCGACGGATTACCATCATATCAAACCATTAGACGAGCAGTGAATTACCCCACCTACCCGATGTATGATGCCCCAAACAGGCCATTACAACGAGTCGACAATGGGTCGAGCAACGTCAATACACCAATCCAAAACAACCAACACGCCAATGAGCCTACCAATCTACTATCAGGTAAAGATCAAAATCCCGACTTCGGATTCGTCAACAACAAAAACAACGATGGCCAATTACGCAAAGTTAGTTATGGTGTAGATGCCCAGGGATACTCGGGCGACGGATTACCATTATATCAAACCATTAGACGAGCAGTGAATTACCCCACCTACCCGATGTATGATGCCCCAAACAGGCCATTACAACGAGTCGACAATGGGTCGAGCAACGTCAATACACCAATCCAAAACAACCAACACGCCAATGAGCCTACCAATCTACTATCAGGTAAAGATCAAAATCCCGACTTCGGATTCGTCAACAACAAAAACAACGATGGCCAATTACGTAAAGTTACTTATGGTGTAGATGCCCAGGGAAACATTGTCGCAAATTCTGCACAGGTCATCTGATCCAGTAACTTTCACCGCTCACTATTTATTGTGATTTCTCTTCACTTACATCCCTTATTTATTTATTTATTGATTTATTTATTTCTTAATGTATTTAATTTGTTTTTCCGGCAGCCTTTTTTCATAAACAAAATATTTTAATTTTCATTCTGCTGGTGTGATCAATTTTAAATTTTAAATTTAACAAATATGGCTCAAGAAATTTTTGGATTCTCCAAAAAAGAAATTGTTCCTACAGAAATGTTCTGAGTGGCCCGATCAACTCATACAGTGTCGGCAGGGAGGGTTTGTTACGCTCCAGTCTGAACCGGAGAGTACTTTATCATCTCAAGACTTCAACTTGGATTTTTGAGTAATGACGAGAGACATGAAGAGAAAGCAGCGAGAGAGAAAAAAAACAGACGATTGGGAGCAAACAACACGTTGTATTCTTGTAGTAAACATTTGAATCAACTTGAGAGAATAGAAGAACCAGAAAATGAAATCAAACCACTCAAATTTGACAAACACAAAACAACAAGTCGTCTCACAAGGAAAAGAAAATATAAGAAAGGAAAGGATAAAAAGGGGAGGTTACTTGGAATTTCGTCTTGTGTCATTGTAGTTTAGTTATCAACATTTTGATCGCGGGCATATAAGTAGTTAATTCATCAGATTTAATCCCAGACGTCAATAAAGAGACATGGCACTGTAAAGCCAACTGAAGATTTCTAACTTCGATCGCTGTTTATTTTATTCCAAGATCATGTCACATGTCGTTTTCATACCGTCAGTCATCAATTGTGTTGAAAAGGCGTTTTTTCTGATACGCGAACAGAACAAGATGAGAGGACAAACCTTTGACAATGTGCATCAGTCCCTCGATCACATCAGCGGGAACCGTTTCACAATTCAACCCATCAAATAACACATTCAGTCTACGTTCGGTGTCATCCACAAGTCTCTTCTGATTTGCCTGATCATGTCAATGGATAAGAAAAGGGGGCATCAGAAATTTTCCATCCTCGCTTTTCTCTGATAAATTGAGAATAGTTAATTACAGGTAGTCCTTGTTTCATTTGATTCATTAATCGTTGGAGAATAACGAAAATCGGTTTGCTTGCCTCAGGGATATGACTGCGGTCACCGGATGCTAAGGAAAGAAATAGAAGCAATGGATTCGATCTTTATTAGAAAGCCCGCGATGATGAATCAGGTATCAAAGATACTAACGGTACTTCGACTTGGGTGCCTCAGGCTTGGATACCGTTGGAGCGGTACCAGTACGTTGCAAGTCATTGCTTAAATTAGGAAATCCGCCTGGCTTCGTGACGTTTCCAGGCTGAGGAGGGCCTTGACCGGGTGGCATGGTTTGTCCGCTTGGCGGCATCCCTTGCCCGGGTGACGGGATACCATATTGCCCGGCGGCTTGAGCACCGGATAAAGATCCCCGTTGTTGGGGGTACATTTGGGGAGGTGCACCGGAGCCGTAGGGAGTTTGTTGCATCGGACTTTGCATGGCAGGCTGGGCTTGATAACCCGCTGACTGAGTGGGAGTTGAGAAGTTCACTTGCCTTGGTTGTGGAGGAGCGCCAGTACCCGGGTGCTGCGCTTTCGGGGGGCCATAAGGCCCTGTGGGTCCAGATGCAGGAATCGCATTCCCTCCTTGAGGCCCATAGAGAACGGCGTTAGATGGATGTTGATCATGTGAACTTGAACGAGTATTATATTGACCGGGTTGGCCATACTGCTGAGGAGTTTGCGGAACACCGCCCGGAGGCTGTTGTCCGAACTTAGGGGGCGGGGCCACATTTGGAGCGTTGCCTGGGGTACGAGAGCCACCACGTGGCGGGGGTGGGGGTCCACCGGGCGATCCCTGTTGGTATCCAGTTTGAGGAGCACCATAGCCGCCGAATTGGTTGGGATACGATTGCGCGGGTGACATTGATTGAGGTGCGTTAGGGAAAGGTGAGCTGATCACGGCCTTCGGCACAGCGGGCGGTGGAAGATTCTTCCGTGCGTTATTGACAACCGGCGCGTCGTTCCAACCTCCCACTTGCGCCTGCCGAGAGGCAGGTGGGAGCTGCGAGACACTTGGAGCTCGGCTGGGGATAGGAGAGGTACCGATCGGTGCTGGAGGAGGCGGTAGGAACGAGCCGGTTGACATGGGTGCATAGTTGTTCTGGGCCATAGGTATTTGACCATAAGAGGGACCGTAAGGATTGGAGTAATTGGCATCCATGTTCCCAACGGGAGCAGCCATGGAAGATGGTGGCCCGTAAGGAGGATTTGAGTAGGCCGGTAAATTGTTGGGTTGGTTGTAAGGGGCTTGGTAGGCGTTTTGGGTTGAGGGAACTTCTGCAAATGGCTTGTCAAGAGGTGGAACGGTAGTAGTAGTCGGTGTTTTCTGCTCAGGGGAAAAATGTCGATTTGTTACGATAGATGACAATCCAACTGATTTCGAAAGCCTTTCTCGCGTTGAGGAGGAAGGTGAAGTACGAGACGGTGTATAGCCCAAGGGAGTTTGAGCAACAAATCGTAAGGCGGTGCTGGAAAGTCCTTGGGAAGTTAGCAACTCAGCATATTCACAATAACAATCATACAACATAGACAGTTTGTACGCCTTCGCACCAGTCTTGGTGGTATCGACCGGCTCGTTGGTTTGCGCAAGATCAAGGTCAACATAATTTATGGCACTTTGGAATACCGTGACTTTTTCCATGAGAGTTTGAAGCACTTGAGCGTGTATGCTGAACGCAGATTGGTGATCGTCCGCATTCACGTTCTTGAGTAACGCCGCTTCTTCCTCCTCCATCTGCTCGATCCAGATAGAAGTGACCTTCTCCAATTTTCCAGCGGCGAGATAACAAAGGATGGCGTTTTTACGAAATTCTGTGGTTGAAACTGGATTGGGTTGCTGATCTGGACTTTCGTTAGGAGTGGATGGATGTGACATATATTCAAGCCTCTGGCCCAGCTGCTCAACCAGATTAGAAAATTCCTCTTTTTTCGCGAAAGTACAGAGGACCACGAAGATTTCTTGCCACTCGGAAAGGTCTGCGTTCTGCACGACGTCCATCAAATCGTCCAAAACAATCGACTGATAGAGCCGCAGGTATGGATGATTAATTGTTTGTTTTCCAAAGTAGGCTTTTTGAGCTTTTTGGAGTAACTCGGGTCCACCTCTAACGCCCAAAAGGAGTGCATCTGCCCAGCGCTCGCTTGATATGCATAAGGAGACTGCGCTTTCGAAGTCGCCAACAACCAGGGCTCGTGTAATAAGCCGGTCTCCTTTGGATTCTTCGGAAGGATATATTTGAAACGTGTTATTTCGAGTGACCTCCGAAGCGATTGATGAAGTTTGCGATCCAATGGTTGCGCCAACTGAAGAAGCAGCAGCGCTGACTCTGCTTAACACGTGATCGGGCAGCCCAGCAGGGCGTTGAGTACGCATGGAGTTGTAGAAGTCCACGGAGGCGGCAGTCTGTCCTGCAGCGTTCGCGTTATCGTCACCAAACAGACTTGGTTCTGTAATCTCTGATTCGGCTTCTGCTAGCTTGGTTCCATCTGAGATGGCACTCACGCTAGCATCAGAGGGCGGCGCATCTGCCGAGCTGACTGTGGCTTCACCACCGCCCTCAGAAGAGGCAGATAATCCCCCGCGAGGGGTATCGGCAAAAGTGACCAACGGCTCGCGGGAAATAGAGCCGCTATCCGAATGGCCAGTTTCGAGGGCGGTCGAGGCTGGACCCATCTCACTGGCCGTCCTTGACAGGGCATTCGTCTTCGAGGGTTTGTAGTTCTCAATTTGCCGTTCCACCATTGATTTTACTTCGCTTTTAGAAAAGCCCAAGAGGTTTACGAGCTCCTCGGACGAATCTGTCTTGAATAGAGTCGATAGGAGCTTCCAACTTTGTACTTCAATTGTTGAAGTGGTTGGAGGAAGGTGATTGACCCGCTCTTCGCAGAGATCTTGTAGGTCGCGGGCCTGACTAGCATTCTCTAGTTTTAAGGCACGTACAACCAACGTAGGCTCTGTAACGACTTGTTTGATGTTGACCACTGGTGAAGTCTGTGCGAGGGTGTTATCAACCGTGGCCTGTTGTGCTGGATTCGAAAGGCTCGGGTTACTGATGGTGACCACTTTACCGCCAAATGCAAATGTGGCGGCGCATGGACGTTTGTACCACTTGGGTGCTTGCTTACAGCTTACAGCTGCTTTGGCACTGTTCAGCGCAAGTATTCCCTGATCACCAAAGATATCACTGCCATCGACTGCTGGGCCCGGATTCAGCGGGGGTTGGACGGCGTCAGATTCTTCGCCAGTTGATTGGAGGGAGTTAATGGCTATTCTGCCGTCGAAAGATGCAGTCGCTATCAAGTCAGGGTTCCTTGGACACCAATCGGCTTGGAAGGACCAATTGCTACCGGGAGGAAGCTGCCATCCAAAAAAAAAAAATGTCAAGATTCAATCACGAAATACTTGGCAGATTGGAAACAATTAATCGAAAATGACCTACTTCCGCCACTATGTCCCCACTCGAAGGGTTCCAGCAAATCGTTCGGCAATCCTTCCCACAACTGACTAATAAATCTGAATCCTGCTTGCACCAAGCTAAGCTAAGAATTCCTTTTTCGTGGCCAGCTAGAATCCTTTCAGGTGCTCTAGCGTTTCTTAGGTCCCAAACCAGGATGATCGGAGAGGCATCGTCATCAGAAGCAGTGACCAATTTGGTGGGCTAGAAGATAAAACTGGTATTAGCAAGACTGTACAATTGATCGAATACTAAACCTTCATTTGAATGAGCAAAGCTTACGTTTTCGGGGTGCCATACAACTGAGCTCACACTGCCAGGCCGTCCACCCGCAGGGCCCATCCACTGAGAGCCATACTGAGGGCCACCCATCATGCCAGGTTGGGGTTGTCCATAAGCAGGCATTTGATTTACAGCGCCACTGTAGCTTAACGTGGCAACTTCCCTACCCTTTTGACCATTGGCTTCACGAATGTCCCAGACGACAGTGTAGCCGTTATTGGATGAGGCAGCGAGGACCGATTGGACGATGTGATTCCAGTTAACCGAAGTAACATCATCCAATGAACGCGATGAGGGGGGAGCAAAAGGCTTGACTGGGTTATTCAAATCCCAAATGAACACCTGTTTTGATTCGTCCAAAATTATCGAGATGGTTGATATTAATTAACAAATGAAATTGTGAAAAGTGGTCAGACTTAGTCCCGAAAAATGTTTACTCACTTCTCCCTTACTAGCACCCGAGGCCAACAGGTTGTTTTTGACCGGATTGAAGTCGAGGCCTTTCACAGGACCATTGTGGTTTGTCATTTTGCTGACCAACGCTTTTTCAGGACTAGTTGGTATATGATTGAGTGCAAGCCACAAACAGATCAGCGATCAAGCAGATGTGCGTTGGAGATGAGAGAGCGAAGGACGTACCCTTGCCCAGCTAGGATTTTAATGGGATCCCAGATATCTAATTCAGCATTTTCCATGCCAGCTGCAATCACACCTCGTGAGCGAAGTCCAGCAGCATGACCCCATGCTAGACGGTGGAACCTGATAAAATGTATTCATAAAGAAGGTTTGGAGATGAATGATAGATAAGAAAATAAGTAACTGTGATATAATCAGGAAAGAACGGTTCAAAGAGCTTTCTGACCTAGATTGAAGGGTGACAGTGCCCTTAGCGTCGGCCGAGTCGTTACCAAATGGGGACCATATTTCGAGCTTGGAATCTGTACTGAAGCTAGAATCAAGTACACCACTGGCGGTACCGGTGGCGAGGAGGGGGGAATTGAATTGGTTTAGTTCGGCTTGCTGCTCTGGATTACCATTGGCGGAGGCAGAGGAAGATGGGCTCTGGGAAGAAGCGACAAGTGGACCGGGTGACCAAGCAAAAGTGGCCGTCCGAGGGAGGCTTGTGTAGCGCATGGTTGATCGACAGGTTTTGAGGGAAAAATAAAAAGGGAAGACTCAATGAGAGCGAAGTGGTTCTTGTTTGGAACTGGTCAAGCAGAGAAAGAAGATGGAAGTGGTAAACAAGGACAGAGTTTGCGTGGAGGGCCCAGACCGAGACTGGGTCACCATCGATGACGAAATACTGACCGAGGCCAGACACGCAGCAACCTCACCACCGATCACAATCTACCATCCACTCCAGATCTCCAGTTTCTCTAACACTTTAACAGATGCTTCCCATTGTTTCATACATTGAGGTTTTCGGGAGGCATTCAAATCTCAAGGCCTTGCTTCAAGTTTCGTGCAGTCTAGTATTCTTTTGAAGTAATTCTATGCCCTAAGCCAATGGTTCAATAAATATGGTGGAACCAAACCAATGGGGACTCTCTTCACCATCAGTAAGAAATCCTTTTTGTGGCTTCCTGTGTTTTTTGGAAGCCTGTCAGTCACTAATATAACTCCCCAAATATTTCAGCTGTACAAAATTTTCCAACTCATGGTCCCTTGACCTTGGTTTAATCTTCTACAAGTGTTTTGTTGCCACACCCCAAGAGATGATGATGGCAACTTGCAAGTGTATTTTATGGTAAAGCTATGTATTGTCTATTGAAGTAATTATGCTTTGTTTTAGCCAATGAAATCAAGTAGTTTCAAGTCTCCAGGTGTGAAATCCTTCGAATGTCTGCAGTTGTGTGAATCCCACATGTTTCTCCTTTCCTCTCCCTGTCTCCCTCTAGGATGATTTGCTCCCCAATTTCTGCTGATTTCTGAAAGAAAAAAAGGATTCATGTGAGAGGTTTTAAGAAATATTAGACTCACCAAGATACCTTATACCACTAACTTAACACAAGTCCCTCATTTGGAGGACCTGGTAACCTGGAGCGCCCCTTGCGCAGAGAGCCTACAAAGGAGGGACTTGAAAGTAATGTTTCCTTTTTGGTTTGAGAGCATGAGTGTCTTTGGTGGTGAGTTTGTGCCTTTCAATTTTTATCCATCTCCCCCACAAGCCAGCCAGTTGCCCTTTAGACCATTTTAATTGCCTCCACGGTGCCTATCTTTTGGTGCACAAATTGAAGTCATGGGGCCATTCTTGCCCAGATTACAACTGTCCAAACTTGGTCTCATCAGGTCCTCCTTAAATGTATTTGAACTATAGTCTGATGTGGTGTGGCACTATGTAGTATGAAATGCCAGCTTGGACCAGAAACCAAGCTGATGGTTTGATGTCTTGGCCTGTCATCACCGGTGGCCCTAGGATTATGGAAAGGGCATCATTGAAAAGCTGTGATGCCGAGCTATTTGCCCTCCAGCCAGCTTTGCAATACACCAAATGGTGTGGTGGTAATGATTGCTCAAAGCTTGTATCCATGCTGAGGAGCTAGTAAACCTGGAAGTGGTCACGCCAATTGAGGCAGTTAACTCCTAAGCCTCTCCTATGGAGAGCCCTCCAGGCGGGGGTTCAGATACCCCAAAGTTTGAGAGGCTTAGTTAAGCTAGCTTATACCACTACTTGGGGTTTCAAACTGGTACAAAGTTCACAGTTTGAGGGGAGGTCTGATACTATAGTATTTAGTCTAGATTCAATTTCTGAATCACATCTGATTTTTGGTCTGAGATTACTGGGTACATATTAGGGTCCCATTATTGCCTTACCTAATTGAATGGTTTGTAAAAATTCACCATTTAAAACATGTTGGTTATACATCTACCCCCATTAGAGGCTCATTGATGTCAATTTTTGTTTTTTGCTGATTGATGTGTTTCCAATGGCTGATTTGGCATATTGTATACATCCTATTTTCCCATTCTTATGCATCATCTTTACTTATTTCCCATGACAACATGCTTTCTGAAACTGTGGCAACTTGGAAAATTTTATCATATTTTGAGATCGGCATCAAGTTGGTTTGTATTCAGATGTTGTTCTCTGGCCTGAAGGCAGTCTGGTTTTACTAGGGGGGTTCAAGATAGTGATTTTGGCTTCCAATCCCCCTTAAAAAATTCTGACTGTGGGATTTCCAATGGAAGATTTTGCTTAAATTTCACACTGAAATTTTAAAGTTTGTGCACATCAGTGACACAGCATAGCTAAAAATTTCCAACTGGCACTAAAAACAATTCCAATGAAAGTCTATTGTGAACCCCCCTGTTCTTATCAATGACCAGTTCTGGAATGGTTCTTCAGGGGATTGTATTCTTGATAATTAATCTGAAGCATTCAATGGACCATGCAGAGTCAGATGAATGTAAAATATGGCCAAAAGGTTCTTTCTATTACCATTAGATATGGAATCCTCTTATATCTTTTTATATTAATTTCCAATTGAGTAAATGGCCCTCCTGAGTGTTATCTGTCAGGTATGTGGTGTGTCTGTCGGGGAGCGACTGTGTCAGAAAAAGAGATTCTGTGGCACAGAATCTCTTTTCTGCAATGTATTTAGTACCAACAAGTCAGAACTTGAATCAGAAATCTGAGAGTACTTTGAAGCAAGATATGAGGCACTAAAGACAAATGTACTTAACGAAGGCTTCTACAAGTCTTCATGAGAATGACACATCACTTCTGTTTGCTATCTAGACTACATAGCTTTGCCTTTTTTCTCTTCTTTAGTTATTTTCTTTCTTTCTCATTGTTTTTCATCTTATTTTTTCTTTTCTCTGCAGTCTGTAAAGGCAAGTCGGTCTCCAACGGGTATGCCTACAGTTGCACGCGGCATATCACTGTACGTGGTCACCTGCAAAACTTGAGATTGCCTGCGGGCTGACATGAGGCCCCCGATGGGGGTCCAGCACACTCAAGGACCACATTTTTGGAGTCCTTGGGGTGGTGGCTCTTCAAATCTATCATGGCTAAGCAATTGGCCCAGCCAAAATTTTTTTTTTGTCTCATGTATTCGGACATATGGGTCTATGGCACCCCCATAGTGCATAAATATGGGTTTATGGCACCCCCATAGGGCATAGATATTGGTTTGGGAAGCTTCTGAACCCGTTTTCTGGAGGTTTGGGCGTTCAAGAAGCCTCCAAACTGCCCTCTGAGGCCATATTGTGGGCTTCGGAGGGCTATTTTTCCTGTTTTTTTCTTCATTTTTTGTCCAGACCATCCGGACACCCCCCAAATCACATACAGTGATTTGCCGCGCGCAACTGTACTCTTCCCAAGACCTGTAACCCACCTATTCAATTGGGTAAAAAAATCCTTGGAAATGTCAGAATTCTGAACTCATCTGGAATGTCCTGTCCTGTTGACCAAGTGGTCTTTCCTGTCCTGTCCAGCTGTCTTGTCATCTTCTGTCTAGGCCCCCTTTGGAACTTGTCGAGGGGGCTCTCTAGTCATGACTACTTAAGTCTTGCTCCTTACTTCTGAAATAAAGTATCAAGTCTGAGCATTTTCTCATTTGTGCTACCTTTAGCTGCTCTTCGGTCCTGTTCCCTCATCATGAAGAACAGTCCCCTTCCATTGCTTTCTCACCTTGAGCTGAAATCCTAGCAGGAAAACCTCCCGCGCTCCAACCAACCAGGTCGGATACTTGGGTATACCCATTTAACCCGTGGTGGAGGCCCAGCCTTAGACAAGATGAGAATCCATGTATGTATGGGACCATCTTTAGAACCATAATAGCAATATTACCCTTTATATATGTTTCAAGTGTAATATTAATATTGAAAGGCTAATGAAAACCTCACATGCCCATCCTGATGAAGCGGGTACCACTCTTTCTTTCCATATCAATTTTGTTATATCTGTACCAAATTTTTAGGTTTTATTGAATTAATGTTCAATATTACACCAATTTTTATTACTGCGCCAAACAGGGCCTAAACAATATACTAATTAGCATGAGTATTAGTAATTACATACATATTTTTCATCTTTCAATGTGTGACATTTCATAATTTGTTTATTTTTGTTTACACAGGAATGAGATTTTATTACTAAAAAGATGGAGGGAGATCATTCCTTGGCATCACTCATGCTTTTTGAGTAGAAAAATATAATTGACTTGGACTTGGGCCGCGTTTGGGAGTGGCACTTTAACACACTCGCATTCCTGATCAGACGAGCGGTCCTCCTTAACCAAAAGGCTATGAGACTGGCTGAAAGGCCAGCTCACATCAGGAATTTGTAGTGTCACATACCACCATGTGACAGTACCCCTGGGTTTAGAGGCACTTTGTCCCAAAGTGTGCTATTGCTGATGGTACTCACCCATGCTTCGATCATGGGGCCATATTTTAGTCACTCTTCTGAACGCTACAAGGAACCACCAAGACACTGAAGCATCTCACTGCCTGCAGGCAGAAAACCTGACGATTGTTGATTAGGACAAGCCTTCTTCAATACTTGTCTCAATCGTGAATCAAACCCGCAACAGGGTCATGTAACACACTCGCATTCCTGATCAGACGAGCGGTCCTTCTTAACCAAGAGGCTATGAGACTGGCTGAAAGGCCAGCTCACATCAGGAATTTGTAGTGTCACATACCACTGTGTGACAGGCACATGAAGGCCATAATATTACGCTTTTTATGTGACATCTGCTCAATCCCACCAAAATTGCGCCAGATTTCACAAGTGTGCTCAATATTACATGTATAATATGCTGCTCCCAAACGGAGCCTTAACCAAAAAATGCAGTTCCTCCAACAAGCCCAAGTTTGAAACCATGTTGGATAAGATGATTTAGAAGACAAGGTCCTATCCTGCAGAGGTACTACAGTGCAACACCATCATCCTAGCCACAATATTAAATCCATCCTATTGACTCTTAGTTTCCCAGCTGTGATCCAAGTCACATCACACCTATTTCAAGGGGTTACTTCAAAGTAAATTTGAACAATGCAAGATAGAAAATCATACATACTCCACCAAAAGTCCACATGAATATTCCCCCCACGTTTTAAATCAACAGCCACCATCCAAAAGATTGCTATGCCAACAACATGGGCTTGTTCCCTGATGCTGCTGAATGCCCACCCAAAAAGAAGTTTTCATCATACCTTGGATTCAAATACAAGATCCTTGTGGCCAAATCAGATCAATGCCTTAAGTGGTGGAGAGTAAGCCCCTCTTGTCTGTCTCTTCTGGACTGTTTCTTTTAGTTTGAATTTAAATAAATTGTTGTTTTGTAGTTTCCAATTCATCCATGAGCATTGCCCAGGGTTCCCAACCCTATCCATAATGGCCTACCAAATCATCTTGGCAGGCTTTGAGTGGTGTTTCTCAGCTGCTGTTGACATCTGTGGACTTGGTTGTGTGAGCCTTGCTCCCAGACCCATCAAGAGATGGGTGAGTTCTCACCCATGGTCACAGAAGGCACACAAGGCAAATAGAAACTTTGAGGGGGCCCACTGGCAAGGGTGGGCAGTTATGTTATCCAGGGTTATCCATGGAGTTTTGGATAATGTAACTTATTTTAGTTATCCAAAATCAGGTGTTTCAGTAAAGTAACTTATCTTCAGTGTAAAGTATAGTAAAGTAAATTGAATAAAGTTATTCAATTTTTTCCATTGGATAAAGTAACTAATTGCTAGTTATCCAGGAATGTAGCTAAAAAAGTTACTTTATCACAGTTACCAGGATTTTTTAGATCTAAAAACACATTCTTGGTATAACAAATGGATTTTGACCAATCTGCTACCAAATTAAATTCTAAGATGGTCAATAAGTTGATCTAAAAACACCCAAAAAGATAAATGATCTACTGAGCTTTCTCTGGTGTGTCAGTTTTAGTTATGGTAACTGATAAAGTATCTAATTTTTAGTTATTCATTTTTTTGAATTGGATAAAGTAACTTGAATCAAGTTATCAGTAACTAGCAGATAAAGTAACTTAAAAAGTTATGTTACAGCCATAGTTATCCATTTGGATAACGTAACTGCCCATCGCTGGGCCCAGGTTATCACAAACTTCAGGAAAAGACAAATCAATACAGAAAGCCAATTACTTGTCCTGCTACTACTGATCAATCATCAGGTGGGAAGTAGACTCATAAAACTTTGAGATATTCCTTTCAAGTCTCCGCCTATTCCAACTGCTTACCTTCTCTTTTTTTCCCTAATTATCCCCCCCCCCCCCATCCAAAAAAAAAAGAGTCCATAGTTTGATTGTAATGGCCAAAAAACACATGATTGGTGAAGAACTGACTACAGCCAATACTGAAATGACAGTGCATTGATAGCTTGAAGTGCTCAAGTGATTTGGAAAATGATGTATTGGAGAAGCCATACCTTGCATTGGAAGAGCAATGCACCACACCCTATTCAAAAATGGGTGTATCAACTTACGATTACTGTCGAATTATCCCTGATCAGCTCTGTTTTGCTTTGTTGATATCCACTTCCAATCCTCACGATTATCTAAATGTGCAACTAACCTCACCTAACTGCCATCTCTTCTGATATCAAAACCAAGTCAAATTTGCACCACCGCAAGCTAGCTCTTTCTTATACAATTGAATGTGTTTTCAAATTGTTAAGAGAGAGATAGTGAGTCCATCAACCTCAAATCAAATCAGCTAAAATAAACTATTTTATTTCCCTATCCAAATCACTTCCATTATTTCACAGATCCAATCTCTGTCACTTACTTAATCCCATTCCAAAAAATTAAATTCTTTGTTGATTTGCAGGTGCAGGTGCAGGTGCAGGTCTATTTGTATTTGTATTTTTTTTTTTTTTTTTGAAGAAAAAGGACAAGAGACACAAAGAGAAAAATGTAACAAGTGAGAGATAAAAAAAAAAACGCAGAAACAATTTACACACACAAAAAAAAAAACAGCAAACAGTCTATACATGATTATGCACGAATTAAGACAGAAGTTTTTTGTATTATGATGATCATTACATATTATCGATAATCGGGAGGCCGTTCGGTAGAGTTAGATCGTCTGAGTGGACGATGCTCGAGATCGGTATCATCACGAAATTGGTCTTTAGATTGATGTAGATCTTCTCGATCATCAGCGTCTTCGTCCTCGCCAATATCGAACTAGAGTGCCCCCCCCCCAAAAAAAAACCCATGAATGTCAAAAAAAGCCCAAATCAGGAAGAAGAGGCTGATTATTTACCACTACCGCTTCATCGCCCATCCTCCGTAGTTGTAGGGGCACAGCATCACGTCCTTCGCCTAGAGGAACCCATTCCTTGCCGCCATCATCATCCTCACCCAACGCGCCATCGCGCTGGGTAGCTTGGACATCATACTCATCTGCGGCCTCCTCATCTTGTGCGAGCTCGTCGCTCATCGCCAAATATCGGTTCCGTTCCGTCGGCCGCCAGAGATATGCAATCGACACAAAACACACCATGTATAAGAGCGATAACCAGCCGTCTAATAGAAACCATCGTGTCCGCCATGTGTCGGGTGCAAAGTCTTGTTCCATTCGATTCGAGAATGATACCGATGATACAAAAAAGAATATCACTATCACTATCGCCGCACCGATTAGTATCCGGTGTAGTCTGACAAACACTGTTTCAAGGGCAAACCAGTCAGCGGAATGGTGGTAAAACTCCTTTTGAGCTGTGTACTTACTCTGAGTCTTGAATGTTTGTTTTCGCGCTTCCAAGTCCTGGATAGCTGAGAGAGAAAGAAATATCGGTTTCAAAAAAAAAAAAAGGTATGAATTGGAGGTCTCACAAAAGAAGTGTTGTTTACTCACTGTGAGCAAGAGCGGCCATGATCCACATCATAAAGCCAGTCAAGGTGAAGGCTAGAGGGAAGACCATAAAGAATATCCACAAGCCGGCAGTTTCGAAGGGGAAGATAGCCATGCCAATCGCATAGCTTTGAAAGTTTTTGGGAAGAAAAACACACATAGAGTGGTCAGTCAGAGTTCTAAGAGGATGACCAAGACTCGCTTACACAACCCCAAAGAGAAAATGGGAAATCGCCAAAAGTCTGACCCTCAGCATCACCGATCCTAGAGAGTCTTTGACGATACTGTAGCCCAAAGAGACGATCAACAACATAAAAAACGATAAAGCGTTTCTAGCTGCACTGAGTATTGAAACTAGGTTTGGTTAAGCATCATTTTAGCCTCGGTAGCGTTGCATACGGATATTCTTTTCCCTTCATGGGGTGAGTTGTTGTGAAAGAACGGACCTAGGACGAGTAAGGCTCGAGTCATCGAAGGATTTCCAAAGTCGTTCAGATATTTATAGTATCCAAACACCGTTGTTAATTCGACGATCAGGAAGACGATACTTCCAGAGATATAATGCTTGAAAATGTATGATGGATTAGAAAACATGTCGGACAAGACGATAATGTTATACATGAGGGCTCACTTGAACGGGTAGGATTTCGGTCCGATGTTGATAACAATTATAGCCCCAAAGGATTCCAACGAGGGCGTAGATGATTGCGACAAATCCATAGAACTAATCCAATCACAATCAATATACTTGGAAGCTTCTCTTCAGAAGACCTGAAAACCTACAGCTACTTTTGGGTATTCGCCGGCAGGTAAATTACCTTTGAATACGTTTTCAAATGCCACCACACCAGTGTATGTGCTGTATGTGGAATTTGATGAGGTTGGGAGACCGACAGTGAGAGGGACGGCTCCTACACAATCTAGAGAGAAATTGACGGAGGTGAGAACAGATGACGATCGAAGTGAAGTGTCCAAGAAAAAAAAAGCAAAGAAATCCTGCTGACGGGTTCGATCGACTCACAATAACCAGTCTTGGTAACATTATATCGGTATGGACCCGATCCCATCTGAGTTCCGGTATCTGATGGGTTCGGTTTGGCTTCGAGTTTAATGCGCTGGGTCCATATATTTAGTGATTCTCTTTTGACGCCAGGAGGCAGAGGTGAGATGATAAATTCTCCAAGTTCGGCCTTGGTACAGAGAGATTGAGCGATGGCATCCAACGTGCAAACATAGACCCTCTGAAGATTGTTTATATGAGGTCAGTTTTGGGGAGAGTATCTCACAGGGCAAGAAGAGAGAACTAACCTCATCCTGCCACGAGTTTTCTGCTTGTTTATTGGATGGATTGATTCCTAACCATTTTGCGTCTTTCCATTCATATACTACCAGAGCGAGTTGACCGGAAGAGGCTGGTCCAAAAATGACTGTCGAAAAGATAACACCAATATTTTAGAACTTGGCATATCTTGATAGAATGACGAATTGAGTTTATTTACTTTCGATGTACGGATCTCTTGACTTTGCGAATTTGTGCCACATTCCAGAACATACTGTTAAGAAGTGATGTGGTCTATCAGTGAATGGTCGACAGCTTAGACGACTATCAAGAGTACTCACCTTGCCTGAGGTCATCCTAAATATGTATGTACATAGCCAAGACAGAAGCGGATTGGAAGTCAGGATCTCAAACAGGAACCGACCCAGTGAGTTCGACTTACGGTATCCGAGATGAGGACCTGATAGGCCTGTGAGAGTGCGGTCGCTAGGAGCAGGAAGAAGAATCGAGCAGTTGTTTTCATGGTGGTTTACAATCGTGTGCGAGTCTGTCGGGGTGCACTGGTGGCATTGCTGTTGTCGATGGCAACCACAGACCCCCCTACGCACACAGCCCAGCCCCCAACTTCCAAGTGGCCAGCACAGATTAATTTGCTGGTTGTCTTTGGCCGTACCAACATCTTCATCTCTGCAGCGGTCAAGTGGGCGAGCTTGTACAGCCTCTCGATCGCAAAGTGGCTCTCTCCACCATCTAACTTAACTCAAGCCCCGAGGGGACTTAGTCAAGTTAGCTCCACCATCATCACTCCCTTTTTTTCTTTTTTACTCTGCTCGCTCGTTTTCACCATTTTAAAATGAAAATATGATTCCAAAAACCAAGATCGTTGGTCTTCCACCATTTCGACTTGTTATCTCAGTTGGATGTAGTGAGTGTTCTTTTTAAAACTGCTTCAAAGCTCTTTATCCTATTGAGGCAATGCACTCAGGCTTACAATCAGCCAATCAAACAGAAACCTCCAGTGTTATCCCGTTCACACTAGTCTATCGGGGTTTGTGTCGACTTGATCTAAAAAAGGGGTATTCTTATCCGTTTTTTCTTTAGATCGTTTCTTCCACTCACAGCTCCAATAGTCTCGAGTCATCATCTTCACTTCATTCGATTGTAAATAAAGTCACCCTCGATTCCATTTGATATCTTCACATTTGCTTCGGTTCTTCAAATTTTCTCTTTCGAGGCTTTGACCCTGTCAAGCCGAACCAATTTTTACGACCCGGAAACACGTGTCAGCTTTCTCTTGCTCGACCAAAGGTTAGAATGCCAGGGAAGTGATCAGTTTTGCACGAACCATTCTTTGACGTACTGTAAAAAAATAGAGGAGTAGAGATAAATGGTTTGTCAGTCTTTCAAATCGTTCATACAACGCTCTTTCAGCCAGAAAACATGTACGCACATCAGCGAAGGAAACCATGCAAATGGTCTGCCAGATCCCTAGACAGATCCGAGGAGTCACACCACGATATAGTCCTTTCAATCCGTTCTCTCTTTGCACATAACACGTCAAGTTTCCAGAATGATCAGTGGCGACTTCGGAGTGGTCATAACAGAAAATCGGAGCTGAGACAGACGACGAACCTGTAGACATATCCCAAGGTATTGAAGACGGTGAGTTTAGCGGGTCGAGTGCCACCAGAAGCTTGTTTAGCCATCGACTGCATCTCGACTCGGACGACTTCGATCGGTTGGTTCCAGCAGGCCAGCGCGCCCCCAACCGAGCTACTCAAGATCTTATCCACAGCACTCAATCGTTCGCCATCGGTCTTTCCGCGCAAGACCCGGATTTGTTCCTCTGCTAGTCGGGCAAATCCCATCCGGGAACCCCAGTTGGTGCATTGGCGAACTGCAACCGCGTTGACTCCTTTGTTGATCCCTTTTATCCCATCCTTCTTGTACATCTCCATGAACAGTGCCATAGTTGAGCTGTCGCATCGTAAGAGTGGGTAAGGCTATGTGAGCGGTGATAAAAAAAAGAGCTTGGTCAAGCCGTGTAGTTTCCACTTACGGAGGCTTGATCCCCGCTGATGCCTGTTTGTGACGAGTGATTTCAGCTGTTTTCATACACGTGCAAAATCCTGGAAAGGTACATAAACTCATTCTGGATTAGTAAATCACGTCAAGATGTATACGGGTTTGTGTGCGATTTCTAGAGAATCCAAGTGGGCCAGAAAACTACAACATACCCATCGTAGCATAAGCTTGTGAAATCCCACCTCCCATTCCGCCGAGCAAACCGGCCAAGGCAGGACTGATCCTATGAGAGACCGCGACGGTTTCGATCTCAGCGGCAGTAAACAAGAGGACAGCTCCTTTAGTCGAAGCCTCGATCCACGCCCATGGAATCAGCCCCTGGTAAAACCTACGTATGTGTATCGACACCGGAAAAAAAGCCCTTGATCAACGCTCGTCCCACCGAGCAACCTTCCTACAAATCGGTGCTTACCCTAATGGACCCCCTCGCGACCAAACTGTCTTGAGCGCATTAACCATCGATTGAGATCGGTTGGAGGCCATTTGAGTTTTGATCACCTGGACAAATCGAACGAAAAAAGAAATTGTTACAGTTAGCTTTCAGAACCAAGAAACTAAATATTTTCCGACAAAAATCGTAACCAAATGTTTTCCGACAACAATCTTCTCTTGTCCTTACTGACCTCGAGAGGCTGACCCAAAGTGGTCACCTATTTTTTTCAGCCCAATATGAAACGATCGATTCGAGGAAGTATGTCGTCATTTTCTTGTGGTGGCATTCAAAATTTATCGAGGCAGTCGACACTACAAAAGCTCTCACCTCGAACATGTTCATGATACCCCCGACGGCCTAACAGAAACACAAGTGGATGGCCGACTCAATATCAATTACAGTTCAAATTAAAACTTCGATCGAGAATAAAGAAAGAAGGATACTGACGACATTGGACCAGTTAACCCCTCTCTTTTCGCCCGGTTTCAATAGTGGAGCAGCTGCTGCTGGTGCCATTTCGCTAACCAAAGTATATACGCACTAAGAGCCTCGGTCTATGTCTTTTGAGCCTGGGGATGAGAAGAAGGAAAGTGGTATGTTAATCGATGGATGGAACAGTGGTTTTGGCGGGGCAGCAGCTGCTGTATGGGGCACCCTTATTAGTACATAGATTGGGGTAAACTCTCCGATCGAAACCTAACCCATACTTCCATCTGCCCCACGCTCGTCTTTTGGCCTGTCACAGATTTTGGGGCAATCTGGCTGTTTGCTTCTGTCTCTTGTTTCCAGCTGGGCTTTCGCTCATTTTCACTCCACAGCTCAACTTTTGTGCCTACCTTTTATATCAATGCTAACTTAACACAAGCCCACCCTTGGTGGGACGAGCCTGTTAGGACATAGGTATGCTTATATCTAGTACCTATTAGAGGTGCAGCGCACCATATGCTTGTACATAGAACCTACAAATAGTTGTACTCAAGTCCGAGAGTAATGTTAATCTCTAAGTTCAAACCACATTCTAACAGGTTATGATCCCTTTAAAAACTCTCGCTATACACACTCAATCTTGAATATCTTTTCTATTTACACTTTCCGAACTCATTCAAACACCCCATCAATTAGTAGCACCGTGAAGGTTGCGAGGTAGTGACAAGATGGAAATCTTGTTGCGAGCAGTGAAACTTTCCATCTAACGGTTTTGTCCCGATAGAAGCTATTTCTGGCCAGTCAAGACATATCTCAAGTACAGACCGGTAGATGGTCTGGAGTAACTCTTAAAAGACTAGTGTGTTGATTGCGTACTCTACGAGGCTATTATTCTTCTTCCCTCTATTTCCTTTTATATATATACTCCAAATGTCTGAAGATTCCCCACCGAAAAAACTCCTACCCCTTTCGGATCATCATCCCCCAGTGTTAGAAATCAAATGGGGACATCAACAACTGAACATATTAGAAATCAAACCAATGCTCTCCAAGATAACATTCATATACCTTTCCTTACCTCCAACAATAACAAGGATCCATCTGATGTCAACATTCAAATTAAAACAAAAACACTGAAACCACCTCCCAGACAACCTACCCCTCCCATTCCCCACTATCATCATATGAATACTCCTTTCAACTCCAACAATCCGGGGATTCCGACTCCCTCACCTTCTGGAAACAACCCCACCAACACATCTCCTTCTGCCAAACCCTCCTTTGCCTCTGCCCACACTGTCCAACCTCCACCCAAATTCTCTCCAATGAATCAATAACCTCACCTACACCACATTCCCCAACCAACCTCCCAATACCCTTATGTCACTCTTCCCAACGGTGGGTTGCTACACTCCCAGTAGCGGGTAGCATAGCGATAATTGCTAACAGCTAACAGCTTTTGCCGTAGCTGTTAGCGGTTTAAGTGCTATCACTACGCGCTGGCACCCCTAAAAGGGCACCGCTACACTGCGCTACAGCCCTTGTTAGCGGTAAAACCCCGCTACAAAGGCTGTAGCGCAGCGTAGCGGCCCCTAGGACTGCTAACAAAGCACTGGCGGCAAAAAAAAATTGCTACACTACACTATTTTTGGCAAATAGTGTAGCGACCCAGCACTGCTCTTCCTTACAACCACCCTCTTCTTAATCAATACTACAATCAAAACAACTCCCCCACTACCCAAACCCTCCCACTGAGCAATTCCGCAGAGAAACCCTTGACCGTGTGGTAGACAAAAATCATGTGAGACGCACAGCTGAAGAAGATAGAAGAAACACCGCCACTGCGGTAAACCAAATTAGAGGCTGGAACACTCCTCTGGCTGATGGGTCCAACTATCGCAAGTGGGCACAAAGGTTCAGAGAACTTGCCCTCCAATTCATCTACAACACAGATTTCTTTACAAAACCATTGGCAAATATCCATCATGAAAAGATTGTCTGCGCTATCCTCTTGAACTCCGTTTACCCCTCCGTAGAAGATGAACTCTCTCTATTTAACATATTCTACCACATTTTCTCAAACATCTCCACTCGATTCTCCTTGGTCTGTCGATCAGCACAGATCACCACTTTCATGTGTCTCCTATGCCTCGACCCCAAGTCTTTCCCAACTGTTTTGGCCTTCGCCTCCGAAATCAAAGATATCGTCTCTGATCTCAAGTCTCTCAACCTCACCATGGACTAGTGCTCAAAATGATTCTACATGATGGCCTTGTGAAGCACGAGTTTGCTCAACTGTTGAGCAGATGATGTACAACGATGTCTTCCACAGAACACCAAGGTTTGACGAACTTCTTAAAATTTAGGGCCTTGGTTAAACGACTCCTGGGAATTGGATTTGCGACTCCCGGGACCCGCGCAACGTCTGGTTTGGGAGTCGCAACTCCAATCCAGGGAGAGGAATTGGGAGTCATCAACCCAAAAAATCACAAAAAGACCAAAAATAAAATAAATTCACAGCTCATGCTCTACAAGAGCAATAGGGCCAAAAATTTGAGTAGATTGTAATTCTATGAATTTTTTAGATAATTACATCCATAAGTTTTTTTTTTTCCTACTGTAATCTCAAAACCCATGCCAAAACAAGAGCAATTGGGCCCAAAATTTTAACAGGTTGTATTTGTGCCATTATTTTAATTCTACAAATTTTTTAGAGGATTTCACCCATAAGTTTTTTTTTTTTGCTTTTTTTCCTACCCTAATCTCAAAACCTATGCCCAAATCCGCCATAACTTCTCACTGAAACCCTCCAGATGTCTCAAAATTTCACACCGTGGAGGAATTGATGCAATATTACTAGTAATAATGGCACCATTTAATCAACCAACCTGAAATGATCACAAAATTAATAAACCGCAAACAATATCAAATCTTATTTGAATTCTAAAAGAGAAATTGAAATCAAGAAATGGAAGACAGTAATTTAATTTAAGCAAGACTAGAGTTCAAGGATGCTTTGCCGCCCCCTTGTTGAGTTGTCAAGATGTAAGCTTTATATGAAGCCCAACTTCTTTGTGGAGATTCAAGCCCACTCTTACCCCTGCCCGACTTCACTTTTACTCCCTCAATAGTTACTCTTTGTTCATGTCAACCCACCATGAACCAGGGCTAATAAATAACCATTTTATTGCAACTTGCAAGTGACATACCAAAGTACCAAGGCCACTTTGTACTTTTGGATGTCACTTGTAATAATGTGATTATTGATTGGTTCTGGTGATGAATACATGAAAATTTCACTTTTTTCCAGTGGCTTCCCTAGTTGGGTCACATTTTTGCCTTTCCTGCTGAATCAAATCAAGTCAAGCCCCATCTTCCCTCCATGTACACCCTATTCCAACCCAATTTTACCATACTATTTTAATAAATTGACACTTTCCCTTACAGTTATTATCTCCTGTGAAGCTTTGAACTTGTCAGTGTAAGACCATCTCCCCTGGGTGTAGTCATCCTACTAAATGTGATGAGATTGGCAGCTGCGCCACAGCTTTAGCAGCTGGCTTTGGGGTTGTCTTGCACCGCGAGCTACAAAACCTGGTAGCCCAAGTTGTGAAAGGGGGGGTAGTGTATGTATGGGTGCTGATTGGTGAATTGGAGGTGTGTAGGATCACAGGATAGTCTTGTGAGCCTTGAAGTGATGAGTTACTATAGCATTTCTACATGTAGTAATGCTATAGCATCTCAGGGTCAATTTACAATATTTTTAGGCCATTTAGCAGCCCCAGACTCAGTGGCTCTTCTAAAAATAGTATAGCTGCTCAGTTTAGCAGTGTCAGTGTTGATGGTCTAACTTGTTTAAAATTCAAACGCAATACATCTAACCAATCTCACTAACTGAAACCTAATCTGAAAGTTCAACTGGTCTTACTCAGGAAGATGGAAACAGATTGATTCCCAATTCTCAACAAAACTCATCTTCAAAACATTGATCCCTCTCAGCAAGTATTGTCAAATCACTACTTTTCACTCACCAATCAACTGCCCTTCATATATCTCCTTTTCCAAACTACATATGCCCCTTTCTACTTTCCATTCTTCATCTCATCCTATGACTTTCACCATCCTACAATTATAACTTCACTCAAAAAAGCCTTCAAGTCCAATATGGTGAGGCTTGTATATCTCAAAACAACTAGTTAAACCAAACCTTAACTGACATCTCATTTCTGGTTTATTCATATTCCTCAATTCAATCCCTGATAACTACCTTCTATTCTTATTAGCTGTCTGTTTGTAACTGAAAGATATTTTTGGGGTTGGTTTCTTTTCTGTTGTTCTTGTTGTTGCTTTTCATTCTTTTCTTTGGTATTTTTGACAGATCTGGCCGCAGGTCTCTATCATAATAAATCACTCGAGCTTCATCAGCGAGTAAGTCCTCTTGCCCTAGAGGAATTCTCTCAGTGAGCACGTAGCACCTGCTTTCCAAGAGGATTTCCCTCAGGGAAGTAGACAACTGCTTGCTAAGAGGATTTTTCTCCGGGAGCAGGTAGAGACCTGACTGCCAAGAGGAATCCTCTCGGCGAGCACGTAGACACCAGCTAGCCAAGAGGATTCCTCTCGGTGATCAGGTAGACACCTGCTTGCCAAGAGGGAACATCTTGTTGGGCAGGCTGGCACCTGCTCGTCGAGAGGAAACCTCTCGATGAGTAGGCTGGCACCTTCTCACCTCTCAATGAGCAGGCTGGCACCTGCTCGTCGGGAGGAAAACTCTCGATGAGCAGGTTGGAACCTGCCCGAGAAGAGGAAACCTCCCGGTGGGCAAGCGTCAGCCTGCTCATCAAGAAGATGTCAAGACAAAAGAGGCAAATAATCATTGCGTTCCAGACACATGATAAGTTGTTGAACAATGGCTTTGTTTTTATGTAGGACACATTTAGATGTTTTTAAGCCTGATCGTCCATTTGCCTCCCCCGACGTTCAACGGGTCCTCCCATGCTGGCTTGATTGGATCGATGAAAAATGAAAATCTGATATCGGCTTGTGGTTTGAAGGCCACTTGATGTGTAAGTACAGTGAATAAAACAATTCAAAAAGACACCTAGGGATAGAGGCTGAGAATGATCTCTGACTCGACCAAAGGTCTAAAATGAAGATTTTCCAAATCCTAGGGAGTTTGGCAAGGAAGAGGATTGAGAGCTGGGGTTTGGGAATACGCCGAGGTTAATGGCGGCCCGCTTGGAATGTAAAGGGTTCGGTGAAGAGGTAGAGTTGGTGGTGGTATTGAGGAGGTTGTGGTAGTGGATGAGTTCTTGTTCTGTCTGTTGGATGATGAGGATGAGTCGGTTTAGGTTTGGAGCTGGAACGTTCCCTATCATGACTGGTTGGTCATTAGAGGGGGTAAGCATTCCCTCCGATGACCAACCGGTCATGAGAGGAGGTAAACACTCCATCCGGGAAACTCATTCTCAACCATCATCAATAATCCCAAAAACAAAAAAAAAACACTTCAAAAAAGTATCTTCAAGGCCTTCTCTTTTATCGTTCAGCTCTATTTCCTTCTTAATCACTCCCACTTCCCCTACTGATTTTCCCATTTCCGATTTTTTTAAGATTGAGTTTTTTGACTTTCCAAAAAAAACAAGGTTCCAACCTTATTCAGGTCGCATAGGTAAAACTATGCTTCCAAATGATCGTGTAGATCCTCGATTCAGCCAAGATGGCTGGTCTAGAAACATCGACATGGAAGATGCTGCTTTGTCCGGGTCTTCTTTACCTTCCCCTTTAACTCCAACTGAATCGGACTTTTCTAAAAATCCTCGTCATAACCCTGATAATGGTTTCCTCAAAGCTATTGCGGAGATCTTTGCTCACCCTAACTCCGATGGGAGTATTTTCATAAATGCTGATAAGGTTAAAACTTTATCCCCACTTTTAGCGATCGAAAGATTGCAAGTGTTCAAACCCTCTCTATGGTTGAGAAGATCACAGAGAGGCTTGATTTGTTTAAGAGATCATTTAGATTGGTTGTTCAAGCTGGTCCTAAAAATCCTAATCCTTGGGCCTCAGTTGCCAAGAAAAACAATCCAGTGATTCCTTCAACGGGTGTTGTTTCTTTTCCTCCCCCCAACCGTGTTTTGAATGAATTTAAACCTGCTTTTTTTGTCATTCGCAAGACCATCCCTGATGACTGTCCCTTTTTCCAAAAGTCTCCTCCTGAGATAACTATAAAAGTTAATGACGTCCTCAAAGAGATTGAGGCCAAAACAATGGATGGAACACCTATCACTATTAAAGGTGTTGCTCGACTCCCTTCTGGAGATTTTAAGTTTTTTACTCAAACCCGTTTTGCAGCCAATTGGCTTCTCGAACACAAACATGAGTGGACCCATTTGTGTGATCATAGTCTTGTTACCCCTCCTTCAACTTTTCCGGTCATCCTCCACTCTGTTCCTATATCTTTTACACCAACCAACTCGGCTACCTTGGCCAGTTTGTGTAAAGAAAACCACATTCATTTGGAGAATGTACACAGTGCCCGTTGGTTGGGGAACCCCCAAGCTGATAAAAAATCTCACGGCTCCATTATTGTCAATTTCCGTGACAAAGATTTAGCCAGGAAAATTGAAAAAGGCTCTCTTTTTTTTAATAATCTTTGCCTCTAGGGAGCACACTATAAGAAATCTCCCATTCAGTGTTTTCAATGTCTAGAGGTTGGGCATACAGCACAGTTCTGTAAAAATAGCCCCTTGTGCAAACACTGTGGTGATTCTCACAATTCCAAAGATTGTCAATCCGACATTGGTAATGATAAATGTGTCAAGTGTATTCAACATTTCAAGAAAAGTAACCCTTTGTCTGATTTTGATGACAATAATGTCCATTTTTATCATTCTCCTTTGAGTCTTAAATGTCCTCTCAAAACTAAGCATTCCCGCCACAACATCATTAGTCAATGATGAATTACACCCATTCCTCTACATACCCTTCTTTTCCTCAAAATTATCCGCTGTCACCATCAATTTCTGATTCAGAAGCTTCATCTGGCTCTTTTCTCAAAATATTACAACTTAATTGTCATAACTTGTTTGATGTTACTTCCAACACCCTCAACTCTGAATCAGCCTTTTCCATTCCTGTACTCCAAGAACCTTGGATTAATTCACATACTTTAAAACTTCCTCACTATGTCAACTGGTCGTGTTTCCTCGATTCTAATCATTTGCCCCAGAATTATAATGACAAACACAGAATGTGTTTCTTTTTCTTCCGACAAAATTCATCCTATCAAAGATGGCAGCTGTATTCTTTCAGCTATTGATCTCATTGTGGATAATGATAGAGATCAAAAAATTTGACTTATCAATTTATACAATCCTCCAAGATCCTTTGAAGGAATATCTACTCTCTCTGAATGGCTTTGTTTGAATAATGATTGTCGTATCCCCATCTTCATCTTCATGGATTTGAATTTACACCATCAAATGTGGAATCCCTCTAATTACATTCATACTCATCGAAAATCCAAAGACCTCATCAAAACCTGTGGTAGTAATGGTTTCAAAATCATTTCAGAAGTTGGCTCTCCTACTTTCCTTAACAGAAGAACAAGTCCTACCATCATAGACCTAACTTGGGGTAATTTTTGTTCTGCTAAATTCGTCCATTCTTGCTGTACCACTTCAAAAAATTTCGGCTCCGATCATCAAGCCATTGTCCTTCATCGTTTTCCTGTTACCCCTCTATCTGTCGATCTTAAAAATGTTGATGTCAGTAAATTCTGTACTGATCTGTCCAGTAGTTTTAATAACTTTGTTGATTTACCCCTGAATGATTCATCCAATATTGATAAGTTTGTTGAAGCACTAACAGTTTCTTTTCAAAACTCCATCGATAATCAAAAGAAAACTGTCACTGTGAATAAATCAAAATTTAAATCATGGTGGAACAAAGACATCCTCTCACCAATCATCCAAAACCAAAATCGCGCTAGAAAATGGATGCTTATTGCCCACTCAGTTCAAGCTTGCGATTGCTATCACTATTGGCAAAAAATCTTCAAGAACAAGGTTTTTGAGCTCAAACGTGATCACTGGCGAAGATTTTTGGCTGAAAGTAAAGACCACCAAATTTTTAAAGCTTATAAATTCACCAAGCCCAACAACAATGGTAGTATTGTTCCTTTAATCAATGAAAACAATGAAATAGCCTCTGATAAAGAAGAACAAGCCCGTCTTCTCTTTAAAGGAACATCAGAAGTTCCCATTCAATGTGATCTTGATGACATCACTCCCCCTTCTTTCGCTTTTCTGGATATTTCACCTCTTGAAATTGACAACATTCTATCTAAACTACCCAAAAAGAAAGCATCAGGTCATGATGATATTGCTAATGAAGTCCTTTTTTGGAGCAAACATTTAATTATTCCAGTTCTCAGCATGTCTCCAATTAGGGTATTTTCCTATCTTCTGGAGACATGCGATCACGGTTATAATCCGTAAAGCTGATAAAGATTCTTACACTAATCCAGCATCTTATTGTCCTATTTCTCTTTTATCTTGTTTGGGGAAAATTTTTGAGAGTTTGCTCACCAAACGTATTCCTTTCTGGGCAGAGAATGCTAATTTTATTGCTCCAGGCCATTTTGGAGGCAGAGAAAATTGGTGCACAGATGATGCAAATGTCTTCCTTTCATCCTGGATTTGTCAGAAATGGAGAGAAAACAAAATTGTTTCAGCTCTATTTCTTGATGTCAAATCAGCCTATCCTTCGGTAATCAAAGAAAGATTAATTGATACCTTAATAAAATTAAATATTCCTTCTTACCTCGCAGCAATTCTTCAGTCACTCCTTTCTAATCATTCGACTTCCCTTTGCATGGACGACTATCTTTCCCCTTCTTTTTCATTGAAATGTGGTTTACCTCAAGGATCACCACTATCTCCTTTCCTTTACATTATTTACAACTTGGAACTACTAATGAAAAACCCTATCAGTCTCAATCAAAATAAGATTTCATTAGGTTTCATTGACAATGTTACGCACTTTGTGGCCAACAAAAACCTCAAAAACTCCATTTCTTCTCTTGAACAAGAGGGAAGAAGATCACTCGAATGGGGTAAATTGAACAATGCAATTTTCAACAAAAAGAAGGCTCACTTTATGGTTTTCACCCATCGGAAGCTGAATATTCACCAATTTCACCTAGGTGACATCAACATGGATAAATCAGATTCAGTCAAATATCTCAGAATTATTCTGGACGCCTGACTTTCCTTTAAGCTTCATCTTGATAAAATTAAAAAATGTGGTACTAACACAGTTAATCAGCTTATCAGAATATCTTGATGTTCTTTTGGCTTAGGTTTAAAGCAAACCAAAAACTTGATTATCAGTGTTCTTCGGTCCAGGGTACTGTTTGGTAGCTCTGTATGGGCTTCTTCAAGAAACGAACCATCTGTTAAAAATTTGATTGATAAAATCAATAACCAGGCTAACAGAATTATCTTAGGAGTTTTTAGGACCACTCTGTGTGCCTTTTTGGATAAAGACTCACCAATTATCCCTTTCTTTGACATCCTAAAAAGAAAAAAATCATCTACATATTATTAAAAAATTGACAGGTCCGACTGATCATCCCATTAAACAACTTATTCAACAAGAAATCCTTGACTTGCCTTGAAATCACCGCTCTTCCATTCACAATATCCTTGACAAGCATCAATTTTTGGATTACAACCTTCAAGATATCGAAACAATCCATCATTATCTTATCCCCCCTTGGTTGAAGTTCTGCATTGAAGTTAATAATTTAAATATCAAAAAAGATATTGCTAAAACTGTTGTTACTGACCAAATTTCCGAAAAGAAAGACAATAAAAAAATCATTTTGTTCACAGATGGCTCCAATATTCCTGATAAAGGATCCGCGGCAGCGGCTCTACTAAACAATTTGACTTCTTTTTCCTGCAGAATCAATGATGCTGATAAAGCATTGGCATTTGAAGCAGAGATTCAGGCAGTAAACATCGGACTTGACATCATAAAAATGAATTTATTAAAAATAATTTACCTTTTTCCGATCAAATTAACATTTTTTATGATAACCAGGCCGCTTTACAGCTGATCTCTAAACCACCCCGTCTGATGTCTAATCAATCATTTTTTATTCAAATCTTTGAAAAATTAGAAGCTCTGATTTTCTCTTATAGGTTTTCAGTCTTACTTTATTGGTGTCCATCTCACCTCGGCATTCCAGAAAATGAAAAAGTCGACCAACTCGCCAAAGAAGCTACAGAAGGAAATAATCTGTTCAACCTAGAAAATCAACAAAGATCATTATCCAATTATCAACAAACAATTAAAGAAATTTTCAAGTTCAAAAAGAAGAAACCCCCTATCACTCGCAACAAAATCCTACTTTCTAACTCACCTCCTTAAACCGGCTCAAACGAGGTCTCAGTTCTACCATTTATCAATTACGATCCGGGCCTTCCCCTCTCAACGACTTTCTCTTTCGAATCAACAAAATTGACTCTCCTAACTGTTCTTCCTGCCAGTCTCCAGAAACCGTCAAGCACTTCCTCATCGATTGCAAGAGATTCACTAACCAAAGGAAGACATTCAGATCAAGGTTAATCTCCAAGAAAATCAAAATTAATCCGATGTCATTGAAGGACTTACTGGATAATTCATTGACCTTCGACATCCTCTCCAAATTCATCACTGACACCAATCGCTTTAAGAACATTAAAAATTATATTGAAGAAGCTGATTAATAAAAAATAAAAAAAGTTAAAATAAAATAAAAAATTGAAATAACTCATGTTTTTCTCCTTGTTTTTTCTCGCTGATTTTTTTCTTATTTTTCTTTCTCATTTGATTCTCTTTGTTATTGTTGTTATCCCTCAAGGATATTCGGTAGGGTCGTTGGGCCAGATACAAGTGGCTGTTGGTTCCGATTGACTTCCGCCCGCTCCTAATCCTAAGGTATGTGGCTTGAGCACCTGTCTGGGCCGCAGTAGTGCCGGAAGTTGGTTGGAATTGACTTTCGCTATTTTCAGATTCGGTATAAGAGATGGATTTTCTATCTTTTATTCTTTTTTTTCGGCTGTGGTCTTCTTTTTTTTCTCTTATCTTCTCACTCGGCTTCATTTTCATCCTCATATTTATAAATATCAATGTTTTTTTTTCATTTTTATTCTATCTTTTCTTTTTATCAGTTACGTCATCGCATGTATTCATACACTTAGCATCTACTTATGTGCGCAATGTCAAATCAATAAGAACAAAACAAAAAAAACACTCCATCCGGGAGTTGGATGACCAATCAGTCCATTGAGGCGAGCTTAACTAAGCCTCTCCGGAGGAGAGGCTTACTCCTAAAGTGCCTAGCGTGGCTCTAGGAAAATGAATATTCTTAGAAAAACCACACTTTTTACTCTTCACAAGCAGTTTCTCCCAAAACTAAACATGTGCTAACCAATTCAATTATATAGGATTGCAGCCTGTGATGTCAGCTTCCATCTGAGATTTTTTTTGTAAAATTTCCTCCTAAAACTGTCCCTCCTCCTCCATTCTTGTGTGTCACTCATTGATTTTTGCAATGTCCCACCAATTTGAAATCTCGGATCTTAGACCATCCAACGGATTTTATGCGAGTTTCAACAAAAGAACATAGTATCCCATGTCCAGTTATTATGTTCGGGAGGTTGGTAAACATCCGATGGAGTGCCGTCGGTTTCATTTCACAGCCCAACAATTGAAGCAAGAAGATTCGACCCCCTCAAGGAAACCTCCAGAAAACTACACCCGGTATTACAATCTTGAAAAATTTGTGAGAGAAAAGTAATGAAGGGCTGAAGAGTGAAATTGTGTCCCAAGAAAAGGAACACTACAATGGTCAAGATGCAAAGCCTTTGAAAATTGAGACAGTTGCAAGCCTGGCGCAAGGGAAAAATATGTTTCTCCTAGCCGGAACCGGATTTGGAAAGACGTTTCAAATTCAAAAGAGAATGACGCTGAAGTTGATGGAGAACCAGAATTGAATGAAGATGATGATGGTGGCAGCTCGACTTCTTCAGAGTTTTCGGTGTTTTCCATGGCAACTTGATGAAGAATTCTGACCAAAGCATAATATATTATTAAAATAACTTATAATATAAATTATGTCTTGGGTGTATGGACACATTGAAATTTTTATGGACATATATTTATTTCTCATGGACCGGGTATTTCTGCTGGGAAATCTGGTCTTCAAAAGACCGGATTTTTTACAGAGCATGATTTTTGTAAAATATTTACAAGTTGATCAATGAGAAGGGTGATGGAAACTCAAAGGAAAAAATGTATAATAAAAATCCTTGAAATCTAGTGATTTCAATGGTGCCCAAGGCGGTACCAAAAAAGATGATCTTCAGGGTGGAAAGGGGGGGGGGGGACGAGATTGCTCCAGCCAAAAGGCCCAACTCTGTCAGGCCAGATATGCAACTTTACATGCAAGTCCCTCCTGCGGAGGCGAGGGACTTGTGTTAAGTTTGCCGTTGAGGGGGTGTTGGTAATGAGAGGGGATGCTTACTCCCTCACGACTGGTTGGTCATCGGAGGGGGTGTTCACACCCTCTCATGACTGATTGGTCATTGAAGAGGGTGTTTACTCTTTGTACTCCCTCCAAGTACCGAACTGGGTACCTGATCAGGTTGGGTACAGGCTGTACCCAATGTCAGCATCCGGCTAGCGTGACCAGTACTGTGGCCAAACCAGAGGAAAGGATAGCCCCAAAGCGGAGGTCTAAAGACCTTCCGGAACCAGAACAAGAGGCTTAGTGAATGGTCTCTGCAGGTGTCAAGCAGAGGGAACGGTGGCTGAATGGGAGCCCATCAGATAGTTACTTCAGATCCGGAATGTAGGAGAAGAAGGAGATAAGGTGATCCGACAGGATTCCCCTTAAGAAGAAATATGCTGGAGGAGAGGATTCTCCCCCCAGATTAGAACACCAAGCCCTATTATATTACTAGTACTTTGACTCTTGTCAAAATACTTAGTGATTGGGGCCTTTCATTACGACACTTCTAATAACACCCTTATATATTTAGTATTTCCCTTACTCTTTCCTTCCAATCTTAACCCTTAACCTAGTTCTCAGTTATCCTCGACTAGGTAAGGCCTTCCCTCTCCAAACCCCTTCCTATCTTATCTTAAGTCCGAACCCGTAGGAAGACTCCCTACCAGCCCCTTTCAGCGAAAGGCGTGGTTAGCCCAAGACCCGTGTTTCTTGTGAGCTTAATTTCTAGAGCAGTCAGCCTAGATATTCATTCAGTGGTCAATCACTTTAGAGATCCCCACTGACACCCAAACTGAAGAGACTCTCAAAGTGTGACAATTGAACAAGAAGATGTGTTGAGTTTATGATGAAACAAGGTTTTAGTTGGTGTTTCAGAAGGCTTTTGTTTTTCACAAGTAATTATTGTTTCAAGGGTTTCCCAAGAAGGATTCCTGATGACACAATAGTGATTTAGAGACGAGTTGTATTCCGTGATTAGTTTTATGAATTTTTCATTTTTTTTATTTGTTATTATATAGTGGCTTGTCTCTTGCATTATTGTTTCTTCTTTATTGGATTAATTTTGTTTGTAAATAAATTCTTAAAAAATATTTAGCAAAAGACAAACAAAAGAATTATTTGAGTGTTGAGTCATATTTTCGAGAAACTTATACACAGATCAGATTGACGAACCTTCTCTCTCGAGAAGGTTTCATAATTGTTAAGTGTGTCTTTATTATACTTAGATACTTAGATAAAACAGATAATTTCAGAGAATATATATGAAGAGAAGAAAAGAAAACAATGTAGGGTTCAATAATTTCTATTTTTACTTGCACCAGCCTCAGATTTAAGCTTTTCAGCTAACTGGAAGCAACTAGAATATTTTTCCTCCCAAGCCAAAGCTTCAGGCACAGCACTGATCCGCCATTGCCTGAGGACTTGGGGGGCAGGAAAAAGAATGGGATCTTTGAGCTCAATAGAAATAAAGTGACTAAGAGCGGAGAGAAAAGCAATTAAAATGGGAGGATTATTGTTTGGAGGGACAAAATGGAGTAAGAAGGTCTGGGAAAAGGAAGTAGACCAAAAAAAGACTGGGGTTTGGAAGGCAACCTGTTGTTGGCATGGACTTCCAGTGAGATTTGGAGAAAGGATTTCTTGATTCAACCTTGATTCTGTTTAAGATTGCCTTCACATTCTCAAGATAAGATTTTTCTTGATACCATTTAGCCCGTTTTTTTGACATCTTCATAGAGTTCATTTTGAATTTCAAAAAATTGGTTTTGACCACGCCCAAGAAAATAAGCCGCCACTCAAAAGCCACAATGTCCATCAGCATCAACATTCCAAGCCTTGGAAACAAAAGGTTTAATAATATCCGGGAGAAGAGTGAAAGTGCTGGTTATCAGCTGGAGGATTTTTGTCTTTTTTGACTGCTTTGATTGGGCAGATTTTCTTCTTGGGGACTGGTTTTGGAGATTCTTATTTTTTTCTTTTTCTGTGGCCTTTCGTCAAAGCTGGGTCCTAGTCTTGGGTTTTTCTTCAGTTGGATTCTTCTTTTTGTTCTTCTCTTCTTATTTGTCTTCTCTTTTCCTCTTTTTTCTTTTTCTTCTCTTTTCCTCTTTTTCGCGACACATTCAAAGGCAGACAGGGCTCTTTTGGTTGATCTGGAATTATCTGAGGCCTTGGGTTTATTTTTGGCGCCAGCGGGTCTTCCTTTTCCTTTGATAGCTGCTTTTGAAAGTGAGATGTTGACCACACTTCCAGATCCTTCCAAGAGTCTAGAAATTGCTTGAAGTTGGATGGCTTGTTGGGCAGGGTTCATCTCCAGAAGGCGGGTTTTGATTTGTTCAATTTGATCCTGTGCGTCAGATTCAGTTGGTATGTCCATGGGTCTGTAATTCTGAAAGAGGAAAAAAAATTATTTCAGCAAGGAAAATAATTGATGATTGGGAAAAATTCGACTGGCAACTCCCTGCGGCAAAAAAAAAATTAGCTTTTGGAGCTGTGAATCCCTATGATTTTTTTAATTTTGTTGTTTTGGAGCGGCGACTCCCAACGGATTTTTTTAATTTATTGAATTGGAGAGGCAACTCCCGGTGACTCCCTACGGATTTTTATTTTTGTTTGGATTGGAGCGGCGACTCCCATCTAGAAATTTGAATTTGAGTGCAACTCCCCGCAAAAAATCCAAACCAAACAAATTGGAGCGCCGACTGCTGCGCAACTCCCGCCAAAAACACATACCTGGAGGCATTTCGAGCGGCAACTCCCATCCCCACACCCAAAAATGAATGGAAAAAGCGGAAAAAAGGGAAAAGAAGGATAAAAAGCACTCACCTTGATGTGCCATTGAGGATGGAATTCAGAGGGTTCCAACAATTTCCCCTCCCAAATAACCTCTTGGAGGCGGTGCTTATGAGGTATTCCAGTTCTGATTGGATGGTTACCACGGCAGCGGAATTCACCCCTCTTGATCTTTGAGACTTCAGTAAAGTTTTTCTGAGCCTGGCTGAGCGCAAAATGAGTGATTTTTACGTGTCAATTTTCAAACATCCATGGTAAACTCTTGAGGCTGTTGATCTTCTGCTGATGATATTGGGCTGAGATTTCGTGGGACTGCGCCTCAAGGGCATTTGTGATCATTTTGATGACTGAAGTAAAGGAGTATTGAGGGCCTAAGAGATGGGTTTTGATGAAAGAATGTGCTAATTCAATTCTAGAGGTCATCCGGTGTCCAAAGTGTGTAATTTGTTTAGTCCATGCGTTCAAATATTTTTCTGCAAGAGGAAGCCAAGTTGTTGTGACGTATTCTTGAAAGGCGGGGCCGTATTCAGAAGCAAATCTTTCAAAGGAAGAACAGAATTCGGATTCAATGGTGAGCTGTATCAAATTATTCCAGCATTTGATCATTTCCTTTTCTTTCGACTTGTCCTTGATGGTTTTTTGCCGCATTGGTGACCAGGTTCTTCTGAATATGCCAAGTAAAATGCATGTGAGAGGAGTTGGGAAAGACCGTCGACAGAGAATTCATGAGAGCTAGTTCCCGATTGGTGACAAAGACTTCTGGATGTGGAATTTTGTTGGTGTTGAAGATAGTGAGAAGAGATTTGAGTGCCCATTGATATTACACCTCAGTTTCTTTGGCCAGAAAACAGAAAGCTAAACTGAAAGTCTTTCTGGAGCCAGTAATTCCGGTAATGTGAAGAAGCAACATCTTGTATTTGTTTGTCTTGTATGTGCAATCAAGAAGGAGGACATAGTGATAGTGGGAGAGGAGTTTTACGGAGCCAGAGTGACAGAAAAAAAGAGCTTTGAGCTCACCGTCTTGATCCACTTTTGTAGCGGTGTTGAAATCTGAGTTCACCAGAGTTTGATTGAGATGAAAGATGGGACTGATTCCTTGGAGCATTTCTTGTTGAGCTTTCTTTCTTGCTGTGTAAAGTGTGGTGACAGTGGCTAAGATATTTTTGTTGGGGTGGATCTTCTTTAAAGCTTCAAGGATTGCTGAGGGTCTGAGTCCAGCTTCACCAAGTCTTTTCATTTCTGTGAGCTTTCGGTTGACGGTGTGGGCTGAGGAATCTAGAGAGTGGCGGTGATTGTGAACTTGAATTTCCAGTGGTTGGGCTTCTTCTGAAAATGAGCGGAGGCAGCAAAAGGGCAATTGATGAGTCTTGTGACGTTTGGAGGAGGCTGTGTGCTTCCTTTGTGTTGGTTTTGTTCAGGTGTCCCACCCCTAGAAGTCAAAGAAAGATAAAAACAAGGTCAGGAAGGAAATTAAAGATGAAAAAAGAAAAATAAAATGAACAATACTTACCTGATTGAAATAAAACAATATCCAAGTATATTCCAAGTATAATCAACCCACAGATTTGTAGCTTAAAAATCCAAGTATAATCAACCCACAGATTTGTTGCTTAAAAATAGCATGGCTTCGCCACAATTTCTTTTAAATCACAAAAGGGGGCTTGATTTGACCCCCAGTGGCATAAAATCTGCCTAATAGTGGGGGTCTCATGCCCAATGTGCAGTGCTATTCCCCTATCTTTATATATCCAACACAGTTGGACTTTTTTTTCTTGTCAAGGTAAAAGTGTATTGTATCCCTTGGCATTTAAAAGTTGTTGGCTTGACCATTTGCTGTGGTTTCAATTGGTCTGACAACATGCATACTAGCCCTGACCAGTCACCATGGTATTGATATTGTCATCACATTGCGCTTTCCAGGGCCAACTGGTCCACAAGGGAATGGGAGAGGTGCTCTCCTCTCCCTTCGCAGACCGACCAGTCTCAGAGGTGAGAGGGAAGTACTCTCCCTTCCTCCTAGACCAAACGGTAGAGGAAAGTGGGGAGCTACCTTTCCTCCTGGAGATTTTTTGATTGTTTTCTTGATTTTCTTCATTTTTTTCTTTCTTTTCTTGATTATCTTGATTTTTTTCTTTGTTTTGTTCATTTTCTTCTAATATATTCACACAAGCTTCTATTATATTCTTCTGATCATCTTCAGACTCTTCTTCTTTCTCTTCTTGTTTATTCTCAGCTTCACTCTCTTCTTTATCTTCTTTTTGTTTTTGTTCTTCATTTTCATTTTTTTTTTTTGAGTTTGTCTTGGTTTTTTTTGAGGATTTCTTATGTAAGCTGATGGAGGATGGGGTCTAGGGTTTCTGGTGGCTGGCTGGAGGTGTTGGAGGACATTTTTGGGGTTCTGGGTGGGTTTGGGTGGTTTGTGATGGTTGTGTTGGGTGGGTGTGAAGTGGTTGACGGCAATTGGTTGGTTAGAATTCGGCTTTTGATGGAAAAAGTTTGACGTGACTCCTGCAGTTGAAATTTTTCCATTGACTCCTGAATATCCAAGCGGGTTTAGGGGGAAAACTCCCCCTGCCCACATTTTTTTTTTTTTTTTCACGCACGACTCCCAATCCTCAGCCTGCTTTTGGAGTTGCGACTCCCAAAATTAATATTTTTATTTTTATTTTATCTATTATTTTGGGTTGAAGACTCCCAAATCCTCTCACTGGATTGGAGTTGCGACTCCCAAACTGGACATTGCGTGGGTCCCGGGAGGCGCAACTCCAATTCCCAGGAGTCGTTTAACCAAGGCCCAAAATTTACTATCTATGCAAGCGACAATTCACCTTTTCTCAAACCACCACCGTCGGTAACCCCCCTGATTTCCCATATTACCAGCATATGAACACTTCAGTTGAAAATACATCTCACCACCAACCGGTCGCTGAACCAGAGACTGTCACTGCCAATGCGGCTTGTAACAAAAATTGACATATATGCAAACAACCGGGCCACTGGTCAGCTGACTGTCCACACAGACGCAAACCCCCACCACAATCCCACTAATCACCCCATCCCTGTCACCGTCTACCAACCCTACTTCCTGATCATTGTGTCACCAAACTTCTTGCCTTATCATTCTCAAATTCCTTACCCTAACAATGTCCCCTATCCCAACCATCAATTTGTACAACAAAACAATCCTGTCTCCCATCCTTCAACAAATCCTAAACCCAACTACCCGCCATCCAAACAAAATACAACTGCAGATCGGCCTTATGAGTCCTATAGACTGAACTATAACAAAAAACCAACCGGTCCATCCGCAAAGAACATAGACATAAACCATTTTGATGTTGGCAACATAGAGGATGAGATCACAGAGTTGCAGTTGGCTGGCAAAACTGTTGCCGACACCATAGGTCCTGTCACTGATGCGATCTTGGATACTGCCGCTTCCAGTCATCTGACTGGCGACAGGTCAGCTTTGTTTGATTTTTGTCCGCTAAAGAAACCTATTCCTCTACGAGTCGCGACTGATGGCTGCAACAACTACGTTACAGGCACGAGGACGATGATTTTCACAATCCACCATGTCCTCAGTTCCATTCCCAACAAATTCAATCCTCCTATATAATATATATGTCTTCTGTTCAATTCCCAATGATGATGTGTTCTTGTTCAATGAATGTTGTCCGTCTGAGGTGTATGTATATACATTATCCTTATTGTGATAGTTCCTCCTCTTGTATATAATATCTTGTGCATGCATCCATTCCATCACAACACCTCTGCCGTGTGCTTTTGGCATTGTAACGTGAATAGAACACTACAACATTTTGGGACACTGTTTCATTGGAAATTTACTATGTGACAATGAGGCGGCAATTAAAGTAGGTAAAGAGGATAGCTCAAACAAAAGAACTCGTCATACTGATTGAGAATTCTACATTAATAATCAAGCGCTCTTTGAAAAGAGAGAGACACTAACATGGGTTTCTACTGACAAGCAGCTTGCAGACATTCTCACTAAAGCACTGACCCCTGATAAACATAGAAAAATAGCAGAAAAAGTACAAGGTGAACATTAGGTACTTTGCCTAGTCGACAGAGGGGCTGTTAAGACATAGGTATGCTTATACCTAGTACCTATTAGAGGTCAACTGCGGCGCACCATATGCTTGTACATAGAACCTATAAATATTTGTACTCAAGTCCAAGAGTAATGTTAATCTCTAAGTTTGAAACACATTCTAACAGAGCGCCTCCCAAAGGGAGGACTTGCGACTTATTTCAGAATTCTGGCGTGAGTGATATTTGGGTTTTGGTGGTAAACACCAAAACCCCCCTGTTACTCCGCCCCCCATCAAAAAATTTTACCAGGTTTTCAACCATCATCAAGTCAAACTTAACACAAGTCCCGTCCCTGCTGCACAGAGCGCCGATCGCAGGGAGGGACTTGCATGTAAAACACAAGTTTTTGCGTGAGTCCCTTGGCGCAAAACAGACATAATCCCAGATTTTGATTGGGGCCACAATTTACACCATGCTATCACACTCAAAGGGCCTTGCCCTTATGACCTTTGAATTTGCCTCAATCTCCCCATCATTTTGGTTGGTATCACCATGACCCAGTGATGATGATAACCAGAATATGAGGCTTTAAAAAGTGCATCTTTGCCATCAGCAAAAAATCATAAATGAATATTCTCAATTCAATCCAATGGGTGACACATCTCGCCAACAATAATACCACAATATTATTTATACATAAGAAGATCTTGAACAAATAACATAGTATCAGATCACTGTTATGGGCCATGCCGAAAGGTTGGGATTCAACAATCTCACTCTTGAAAATCATCACTCAATGTTTGGAGCATGACCAATAGTCAACCAGATTAGAAACCATTCCATGGTAATGAGCTTCTTTTTATCTCCAAAGACGAATCAATCATGGGTCCATTAATCTCCAGATGATGAGTCCTACTCTGTTGAATTTTTACACAATGTAACCCCTTGAGAGTTTTCCTAGGTCAGGACAAAAACCTGG
This sequence comes from Puccinia horiana, assembly GCA_001624995.1. Classification (NCBI taxonomy): domain Eukaryota; kingdom Fungi; phylum Basidiomycota; class Pucciniomycetes; order Pucciniales; family Pucciniaceae; genus Puccinia; species Puccinia horiana. Next base: position 421,319 of record LWDY01000019.1, read on the forward strand.
AAGATGATTAAAAGACTCGGACCTTAACCTACCTTAACCCAGTCGCGAAGATTAGAAAGAAAAGGGGGAGGGTGAACTACTCCTTCCTTTTGAAAGTATGAAGTTTGGGATTTGGGATTCAACAATCTTGCTCTTGAAGATCATCAAGCTCAAGTTCATGGCCACGGAGGTGGGTAGAGATGTTTGGGTTGATTTCATCAAAGACAAGGTGCGTACATCCCTTCTGGTCATTTGTGCTCCCAATAAGGGAGATACTGAAATGTTGAGGATGTCCACAGGCCATCTGTTATTGGCTTGATGCGCTGGTAGGTGCTGGGGAAGGCAGTCTTTCATTTCCATCCAGATCCATAGTATGGATTGGTACTGTTATTTTTGTGTGTACAGTAATTTCCACAGCTGTACACATGATCTATAAAACCATGATTGGAATGTGGGGGAGGCCTCATGAGAATGGACACAAAATTCTCTTTGGAAGGCAAGGGAGGTGGAGTGAATTATGACTCAAAAATTAGGTAGAAAGATGCACAAGGCATCATTTTAGTGGGCCCCAAAATGTTGGGCCAGGGGCCTACATTGGCTCTTTGTAATGAGAGAGAAAAGGAAAAAGGAAGGTAATACAGGCTCCAGCGCCCAGGGGACTCAGGCAAAAATCCAGCTTTTACATGTAAGCCTCTCTGTGAGACAGAGAACCTCTGGGGGCCTCTCACGAGAGGATTTGTTAAGCTTGTCATTGAGTTGGAGACTAAGGATGTGCTGAACCAAGCTGATTAGCAACATGTTTCTTATCGTCAGATTCACTTTATTATGTCGGAATTCTGGACCTGTCCGCTCACAGTCTCTCTCCCTCTTTTCTTCCTGTCCGGCCAAGTGGCCCCTGTTTTTCTTGTCTGACCATGTGGTCTTCCCTTGTCCTGTCTCCTATCCTGTCACCTGTCCTATTCTGTCATGTTCTGTTGCTTAGGCCCCCTTTGGATCTTGTTGAGGGGGCTCTCTAGTTGTCACTACATAAATATGTCCGCTCCTTGTTCCATCATCGAGTCTGAGAATTTCTTCCCAAGAACTGCCCTTGGTTATTTGCTCCTCGGTCCTGTTCCCTCATCATTGAGAACAGTCCCCTCTCATCGCATTATCTCATTGAGCTGAAATCCCAACATATTACAGCGCTAAGCCCTGTGTCCATGGGTGCACGATGTCGTGTGGACGTGTGTCATCCACATGGGCCCCACACCTTCGTCGACCTGTGGAACCCACAGGCAATATGGCCGCTGTGGGCTTGACGGGTCCAAGGATCGCATGGAGCCCGTGTGGAAAGCACGCCGGGCTCCCACCATCTGTGGGTTCCATGGAGGCCGGCTTCGTGGAGCCCACGCGGTTATACTGTGATAATGTAAACCTGACGATAAGGAATACGTCACGTGTCAGCTCTGGAAACGCTCGGATTCCGGTTTCCAACTTGGATGGGGAAAGGAAAACCGGGACCCGGACGGTACAAGATAAAGCTAAATACAATTGGGCGCGCCGCAGTAGCAAGGTTGGCGGATTACATGGTTAGGTTTGATGACTAACTATGTATTTAGCTCTAAGTTTATAATCTTGGTCGGTCTACTCCCAATATGTACTCGCGGGGGTTCCACGAGTTTTGTCCCTTCGTGGAACCCAGAGGCGAGCGCGAGCCCAAGTGCCCCTGGGGTGTAGTGTCGAATCCTGTCGAATCTTTCTGAGCGTGTTCTAGCGTGTCGGAAAACCAGAAGTGGCCAGTACACAATACATCATGTGTTAGAGAGCTTGAACTGGAGAGCAATGCCGGTCGCATACAGTTTTTTTAAGGAGCTCAATCAAGTTGGTTGGCCGCAGTGTAGCAGAGCACTGTGTCCTAAGATTCAAAGATTAACTCACACCAAACATCTACATAACCGCCTCGCACGAGTTAATGCCTGGCAAGGGTAAGATCTCAACCGCGTAAGAATGTTGATTGATGACCTCCAATCCAAGCTGATATACGATTTCGTATCGATCCGGGAACCTCTTGCCAGGCAGTAGAATTGCATCAGGAACTCGGCATCTTCGAAATTTTTCAAGAAAATTGGGGCTAAGGTGACTCTGCCATGTCTTGATTCATCCATTTTTATTTTTCAAAAGTAAATTTCTAATTGTTCGGGTTTGCTTCCTACACCTCGCGAGAAGAACTTTTAAGAAAACAGACACGAAAATGAAGAATCCTGCCTTGGGATTGGTTTTCATCTGGGCCACCTTTCTGGTTTCGAGAAACATAGGAGCCCCCGGCTTGGGGAGTTATGACGCGCTCTTGAATGACGGGTACAACACCATCGACTATTCACATATGGATTTCTGGCATTCGACAACCTCTCTAAGCCTTGGGCCCATCTACGAAGACATGAAGCCTGCGACTCAAGCCGTAGCCGCTCGCGCGCCTAATCCAGCCTCTGGTCATGGTGGCGAACATCCGACTCTCGGAGGTTCCGATAGCAATGGCTGGAATCCAACTGAACCGACACGGCCAAACTCCAGAACAGCGAATAGTCCAAGCGTCCCCCAAAGAGGGAGAAAAGATAATACTCAAAGCGGCTCTAGAAAAAGGCCCAACTTGGAAAATCCAAATGTTTCAAGTCATAGGACCTCTAGCTTCAATCCGTTGACAACTACAGCAACCGAACCGACACGGCCAAATGCCAGAACAGCGGAGAGTCAAAGCGGCCCTAGTCAAACGCCCAGCTTGGAAAATCCAAATGTTTCCGGTCAAAGGATCCCTCAATTCAATCCGTCGACGACTACAGTAGAGATGTCCCCGGGCTGCCCGATTACCGCTAAAGTAAAAAAAAAACGGATACGCATGTAATCTGAGGATCGCAGAAAGGCAGTTGAGAAGAAAGCAGCCGAGCACTTCTTGCCGCGATCTTGTTATGACGTATAGCCATCCTAAGCTGTTACCTCTCGAAGGTGTGATGCTTAGAAACAAATCCACAACTTCTACGATCACATATTCCTTGGGCGTCCAGGAAGCAAGATTCGGTATTTTATATAAGACCATTAAGCCAGGCCACCAACACTACATCCCATGCAAGTATCAAGAAGGAACTTTGAATTTTGTTGTCTACGGAGATGCCCAGACGGCCATATAACTACCGAGACTAGGAAAAATATTTTGATTCCGCATGTTAAAAAGAACTGTCATGTAATCCTGGACAAATGTTTCTTTCATATTGTTGAAAAATGAACACAAACTGAACGTAAGGATCTTTCATTTTACTTTTCAATTAAGATTGGCAAAAGATTTCTGTTATCAATAAGGTACTTAAGTAGTTTAATAGTAACACACGTGGCCACTTAATTCAGGAATCAAACTTCCCTCTCACCTTTCACTCTTAAATACTAGCCCAAGCTGAATTTTGGGAGAATCTACATGGGGAAATTCAGATAATTAAGGCTGATTGGGTGATTATTGTAAGGCCAATCTGCAAAACCAAGGACAGAGCTCAAAAACATTTAGCTATCAAAAAATTCAAAGTTGCCTCCTTGGTACTTGATGGAGGATTTTCTCTGCAACTATTGGTGAAAATGTCAGAGAGCTGTACAAAGTCTCTATCCTAACATCCCAAATGATCCTAGTGGTTCAAGACAAAACAACACAAAAAGTAAATGATCACTTGACAACAAGTGACAAACCGCAGTGCAAAGGACCCTTTTTACTTTGACATGTCACTTGTTTTCAAGTGATTATAGATTTTTCCTGGAGAAAACCAATCCCACAAATCCAACCCAATTCTATATTGTTGAACCAAATCTCCAACAGCCAGTCATTATCAGGGTCATCCTTCTTCATCCCAAAACAACTATATGATGAAATTTATTATATGTCTCTTTGACTGAAAGTGTTTTCAGCCCTGAACAATTTATTTTTATTCCTGGCCTTTTGTTTCCTAACTTCTGGGGTCCCCTTAACTTCCTAGCCATTCTCCTTCTTCAGCCAAAGTGGCTGATTTTAATCACTTGATCACTGGCTCTTACATTAAAAGGCAACAGGCACAGGCTGAATTCTTGAACAAATTGTATTTTCTTATTACAAACAAGATCCTCTGTCCCCAAAATTTGGGAGCTTGGTGTGGTCTGTAGTAGAGGCTGAGTCAGAAATTTGGCATGGCTGAGTCATTCCTTTGGGAGGAAAATCAAACAAACAAATGCATGCAAAAAAACATGCTTTTGAATATCAAATGCATGCAAAAAAACATGCTTTTGAATATCAAATGCAGGAGACTTTTTGCTTATGGTGGAAAGCATCAGCTCTGGGCCACTGTGCTTTTTTGTAAAAAAGCGCTGCATAGCAATCAAATTTTTAGCCTACAAACACTTAGCATGAGCAGTGTTTTTAGCGCTGCTACACTTCTGTACGCTGTGTTGCAGCCGTTTTTACCTCCAACAACAGCTGCAATGCAGAGTGACAACCGCTTTTTTGAGGTTGGGGCGTGCGGCAATAGTGGCCACTGCACTAAAAGCCAACAGAAAACATGTTAGCTGTTAGGGGAATTACAATGTGCTGCACTATAGTTAGTTTAGCGGGCCCACCATAGAAAGCATGGGGAAGGGAAAATTATGTAGGGGGCTCACAGAGTAAATGACAGATTGAAACAGCAATAAGATGGAAAAGGGTGTGGGTGTACCATTTTGAGGATAGAAACTGGCAGGTGTTTCACAAGCAGCAGTAGGGCTGTGTGAGTTGATAAATTGCAATGCTTCTTGGGAAGGTGCACTTGCAGTACCTTTCAAATTCTATGTGTAGTTCTTGTCATGGGTGCAAGAGGGTTGCTAGATTTAGCACCGTGTGTTGAGATCCCTTCTGTATCTTCCTCTAATCTCAAATCTTGTCCTAGGGGGATGCACTCCTCAAATCAAGGCATGCATCCACCAAGCAGGACCCAGTGGACAGTCACTGGGCCCCTTGGGTCCTGTCTGGGGCATGCACGCCTCCTCAAATCAAGGCATGCATCCACCAAGCAGGAACCAGTGGCCAGTCACTGAGCCCCTTGGGTCCTGTCTGGGGCATGCACACCTTGGTTGAAGGTGTGTAAAGTATTTCGAATCTATGATTGATTGCAAAAAGAAGTCAGACTGAAAAAGAAAGAAAAAGAGAATGAGAGAAGAAACAAATAAGAAATGAATGAAGATTTAACTAACATAGCCGTGAGCAAGGCAGGACAGTGATTGAGAGTTGGACAACTGAGAATAAAGAAAAATCAGTAAAGGAGAAGAAAGAGACAGAACTGAAGTTGATATCTCACCGGACAACAGAGAAGGAAATGAATTATAGGAAAGAAGAGAGAAGAAAAGAAACAGAAAGTAGAATGAAAGATTTATTGAGGTAATATCGAGAGATGAGATTTGATAATAGAGTAAGGTTTGAGTATTGAGCGAGGTTGAGGGGTGATCAAGAAGAGGAGAGAAGAAGAGAAGTTGAAGAGATGAGGTTTGGAACAGAAGATTGAATTTGGAAGAGAAGGACAATTGATTGGGTTTGGACTAGAGATTGAAGCGCGCAACTAGAGGAGAATTATAGGGACAGGGAGATTGCAGGAGGAATGTCACAGATATTCAACAGTGTGCATCCATGAGGAGGCCAAAATCAATGCTTGTGAGCCTTGCATGCCCCCAAATGGGGCGTTCAGGGGTGTGCACAACAAAGCACACCTTACAGGGTGTCCTTTTAGAAAAAGTGGGGTGTGCATTTAGCCGGTCCCTAACCTTATTGGGTAAACCTGTGGCCCCTAGAAAACTAGACCAACTGTCAAACTTGTTCTAACTGAAATCAATTTCCCTCCCTTCTCTATTTAAACTGTCCCTTCAACCATTCCTTCCACTCTTCAGTTAACCAAGACATCAACTCATCCATTTCAAATCAATAAACTCCATTGAACTTCTTATCTTCAATCAATCCTTTCCCTTGCTTTGGTCATTCATCAATCATCAAGACCAATTCTAAAAGGCTTCAATAACATCCTCAAAATCTTCCAACACCACAATCAGTGTTTCTTAGTGGCCGTATGTAATCTGTTCAAATCTCTTTCTTTTTCTTTATTGGTGGTGATCATGCTATTTTCCTTTTTAGATCTATCTTTTGTGCTTCTTTGTTTGTTCCTTCAATTCTCTTTGTCGTGTTAATCTTGTTGTGCTGTGCCTTAGGGACTTTCCTTTTTTCTTCCAAATCATTTTTGTATTCTTTTTGTTGATTGAATAAAAATATTAGTTTTCTGAAAATCAAACACCTTGCTGGTGTTTTTCAGTTCTAGAACAGCTAAAACAGTTAAACGCTTTTAGAAGGAAATGTTAAAAACATAACAGATGATTTGATTTCTCAGGATCCAGCCCATAATAGAAAGCTGAATACATGTGAAACCTCTCCATACAGATTTCACAAGAAGATGATGTTGAGATTTAGCTTGGAGAAAAGGATGCAACTGAAAGAGAGAGACAGTCTTGAGGGACATAAGACTGGACCAAGGAGCCAAGGATGGTTTGGATGAAGAAGTGCTCTGACTTTTTCATAACAGTCAGAAACAGAGATAACAAACAAGGGTCTTCGACACGCGACCCCCTGGGATTGAAGGTGCGACCCACTCCACGTCCTCAGGAAGGTCAGGGTGGGTCGCACCTTCAATCCCCCCGTCAAAATTGGGGGTCGCAGGTCGAATTATTGACCCTCTGCAGAGGAGGAGCCTCGGCGAAGGGTACAGGCTGTACCTACCCGTCAAGGAGGTTTCCTCCTCGGCAGGAAGGTACTGTCAGTACCTCCCACCAAGGAGGAAACCTCCTTGGTGGGTAGGTACGGGCTGTACCATCCGTCGGGGAGGATTTCTCCTCGGCAGACTGGTACAGTCTGTACCAGCCGACCGAGGTGGAATCCTCCCGATGGATGGTACAGCCCGTAACTACCCACGAAGGAGGGATCCTCCTTGGTGGGCAGGTACTGTCAGTACTTCCAAACAAGGAGGAAACCCCCTTGGCAGGCAGGCATGGGCTGTACCATCTGTCGGGGAAGATTTCTCCTCAGCCAACAGGTACAGTCTGTACCAGCCGACTGAGGAGAAATCCTCCCCGGAGGAAGGTACAGACAGTACCTGCCCACCGATGAGCAACCCTCCTCGGTGGCAACATACTATCTGTACCATTCATTGGGGAGGATTCCTCCTCGGTCGGCTGGTACAGACTGTACTGGTTGGCCAAGTAGAAATCCTCCCCAACAGATGGTACAGCCCGTACCTACCCGCCAAGGAGGTTTCCTCCTTGGTGGGAGGTACTGGCAGTACCTTCGCGCCAAGGAGGAAACCTCCTTGGCGGGTGGGTACGGCCTGTACCCTTTGCCGAGGCTCCTCCTCTGCGGAGGGTCGATAATTTGACCTGCGACCCCCCATTTTGACAGGGGGATTGAAGGTGCTACCCACCCCGACCTTCCTGAGGACGTGGAGTGGGTCGCACCTTCAATCCCAGGGGGTCGCGTGTCGAAGACCCAACAAACAATCATCTGTCACACCTGTGACAGGACACAAACAACTCATCTGAATCACTAAACTGGACCAGTACATGAAACATCTGACTACAAGACTACACTGCGACATGAAGCATCTGACTACAAGACTACACTGCTTGTAGAAAGGACAACATTCATCTGAATGGAGGAAACTACACTGTCCTCCACCAGGACAACTTACTCTATTTTTATTGGTTTATGAGGAAAAAGTGGGGAGAAAGAGAAAGAGGGAAGGGTCATGGAAGGGGAGACTGAGAGCAGACAAAGAAAAGGGAAAATCTTGGGTCTATATTCTGACAGATGACATGTGCACAAATCCACCAACTATTTCAACACACACAGCCCACCCCACCTTTGAGCTCAGCAGAGACTCCCATCCTTCACATCTGCTGGGCTAGGTAAGCCAATCACCATCTTTCAATTCTTCCTCTCTTTCATTGTTCCTTTCCTTCTGTTTCTTTCATCTCTTCTTCCTTCTCTGAATCCTTTATAAATATTGTATAGACTAACAAGAGACTCTCATCCTTCACATCTGCTGAGCTGGAAATTCAAAGTCACATTGGTTCTAGAAACAGTCTCCCTCATCCCCATGTCTAGGTTCCATTTGCATAAGAGATCAGTGACGGACAGACAAGTCCTTAAAATACAACATGGCAAACTTGTGGGATCATTGGCTGCAGTGAGATTATGAATACAAAAAATTAAAAGAAATTGAATAAAAAAAAGAAGAGGACTCCAGACGGCAGGAGTTGAGAATTCCAATAGTCATCAATATGGGCTATCCTCAGTGCAACACAAGGGTCAAACCTGGGAAAACCCCTAACTTAACTAAGCCTCCCCTCAATTGCGGTCGAGTGGGCAGCAGCACCCCCCTGACCGAAGGGAGGAACTTGCGACTAATCATGCAGTTTGGGTGGTAGCGGATCCACCATTTTCCTTGTTTTTTTTTTTTTGTAACAACCACAGCTCCCACATCTTGGGAGCTACACACAAACCTTTGGGGAGTAAAAGACATGCTTGAATCTTGTGTTTCCCTCTGTCGATTCAGTATTCTGCAATGTAACCTCAAATATTCCAAATGATCAATAAAAGGCTTTGAAGGCCTTCAGATCCTTTTTTTTTCTGTGGCGTAATTATGAAACATTGAAATTTCTTAAATCCATGGTTAAAAGGCTTGAGCCTATAGTCTGCAGTGAAAAAAAAAAAAAAAAAAAAATGAAAAGAAAAACGGTGAGATGAAAAAACAAGATTATGGAGATAGGTGAGAGAGAGAGAAAGTTCCTGAGTACAAATTTTTTGGTGTTCAAAAAAATTTATAGGCCTGAGAATGGAGGTTTTTGAGGTTGCAAGTAGGCTCCAAAAATACGGAAGGAGCCAGCCAAGGGTACACTTTTTAGCTGGAGTGTGTGGAGTGGAAAAAAGTTCAAAAGTGAACTTTTTGGTGGATCCGCTACCACCCCAACCACACAATGAGGTGTAAGTCCCTCCCTTTAGTTGGGGGGGGTGCTGCTCCCCACTCGACCACAATTGAGGGGGGGGGGGGGGGGGGATTAGTTAAGTTAGGGAAAACCCAGGTTGATGATTGTTTTGAGCTGGGCTCTTTCCAACTAGAGCACAGTTTGAACCGGTGATCAAGCTGGGGCATTCCTAGTTTGTGAATGGTTTGAATGGGTTTCAAACTACACCTGAACTTGTGCTATTTCAGGCACAGGTTATGTATGCTTCAGCTTTTGTGCACCAGAAACTGATTAAAAATTTTTGGGGCATGGCTGCCATTCTCCCAAAAAAGCTGGAGGAAACAAGGTGCTAGAAGGCCCACAGTTCATAAAATTCTGGCCCAGCTTCACAGAAAGCACAGGTGTAATTTGGGGAAGAAGGGGTCCTCCTATGAGTTTTCTTGGAGATACTTGTGGATCAAAAATTAAACCACCAAATCTATAAATTTTCTAGAAAGTACAAAAAAGGGAGTGTGAGGAGCAGCTCACTAGTTCCAAAGTAACCATAAAAGTCACTTGATTATCCATTTCAATCTCACCTGCTCCTCAAAACCCCAAATAATTTTGCACCATGTGCTGTGATAAGTTATAACTGGCAACTGAACTGTGCCCCAAGAAATCAAAAAAAGAGGTGCCTGACATCCAAAACTGGTGCTGCACAGTCGGTTATGGTCTGGAAGTGTATCTATCACCATGCAATTAGTGCAATCCGACTTCCAACAAGACACCTACACACTGAGAAAGCATGATATCAACCTATCCCAGTGATCCACAACCACAAAACATCGTGACATGTCTACCATTCGTTGAGGAAATATCTCTCAGGGTAAGTTATCTGCTTGTTACTTTAGTGTTTTGAAATCATCCAACAGCTCCCATACTTGAAAGCTTCCACCAAAGTGCTTGTGTGGTTTTCTTCTGGCAGCGATATGAGATTCTTGCATACTTTATTCTTGACCTTATTATCTACAAGAAACAAACAGTCAGCTGAATCAAGCTTTATTGGTATGTAGCCTCGATTTATCGAGTTTTCTTTGTTCACTCTCTCTATCACCTGGAATTTCGGCTGGTTTGAGGAAACCTCAGATTACTTATAACCGTCTATGATCCATGCATGTGTGTATCGATCTATGGTATAAGGTTTGAATTATTACGGGACCAAGGGATTACCAGATGAAATTCCATGTTGCAACATTTTCTAATGATATCGTATTTCTTAATCACACGTCTTGATAAAGAACATAAAAATCAAGGTGAAATTTTCCTTGGAACGAGATGTGTTTATCCCCAGGCCGCAGTCGAACTAATCGCAGTGAAATAAACATGAAAGGCAGTTTGAAATCAGCACCCTATCTAATGTTTTTCACTTGGTATCGACACTCGAAACAACGTCTGCAGTTAAATGGCTCCGAGAAAGAAAACGAAATCGTTAAAGAGAGATTTCCAAGATATTATGACCAACATACCTATAATTTACAATCAGATGACCGTCGGTGGAGAAGAATTTGAATAGGTTGGCCACCGTTTCGTCGGGTGCAGGACAAAAGGATGAGTTAATATACAGAAACTGTGCAATGTCGAAGGTATATGATCAGTCCACTGGCAACTTGGCGTTTTCTTCCTTTGCTTGTTTGGGGGTTGTGGTATGTGTGTAGTGGCGTGAGACTCATACCACTGGATCCGTCGGCTTTAATCCTAACTCTTTCCTGAGAAAGGCGATCACGGCTTGAAAGCGATTCGACGAGGTAATTTTGAAGAAATTTTGTTTCATGATTGGGGCCGAGCCAGTGGCTTTAAACCGAACGACCACTAGATCCAAAACAAGTTGATTAGCGCGAGGTGAAGCAGGAATGGGAGAGCAGCTCGAGAACAAGGTTGTTTCTTACCTTTTGAAGCGTCGCGTTGTTTGAATTGTTCGAGCGCCTTGGTTGCCTCGGCCAGTCCACGTGCCGAACTCGCTGTTGGGAATGGAGCAGACATTTGATTCCACTCGGCTACGTAGCATGAACGCTAGCCCCGATTAATCCAGAGATCGAATTGGCGGGATGGGGATAGTTTGTTCTGGGAGCCGGGCACCAGGAAATCATGAGAAGTTGATGATGGCAAGTCGGGAACTTGAAGGTGCTGCTGCGGCAACACAGCGCACACCACAAACTGATAACTTCCCCTCCAAACCAAGTCCCAAGCAAAAAGAATTGTTTGAAGTGTCTCATGTATATGTTGATTTCCTTACAAGCTGAGCCATCTGTTAGTTATTCCTGGTGGCTTTCATGAGTTTGATTGATTTCTGGAACATGACTTGTCCCCAAGGGTATCATGAACGGGATAAATCAATTCAGTTGTAAAAAAATGTCAGAAACTCTTACCCAAATGCAAAATTGAATCCCGAGCCTTCTCCAGAACAAATGTTACACTTTCCTTCAATTTCAAAATGATCAATTTACCTAGCTTCCCAGTGGTGTTGTATTTGGTAAATTTGGGAGATACTCACCTTGTTAAAACTAATATTCTATCTTGAGGGAAGCTTGACTGAGTTTGGTGAGGCAATGAAGGGGCTGAAGAATTGAAGACAGGGGGAGTCTAGGAGGGAAAGCCAAAAGCCAAATTGCATACTTGATGGTACTTTTCATGGGGGAATGAGGCAAGGGAGTGGACCCAACCTGTTTGGTAATTGAGCTGATGTCATTTACAGGTGTCAAGTTGGTTTCAGTAGCAGGGGGTCACATTGGGCTCTCACAATACCAGTCTTTGAGAGACGGGTCAGGGGGTGTGTTTTCCCTGTGAGCCACACAGTGACTACTGGAAAGGGATTTTGAATCCTTGAGTTATTTGCTATAGAATGTCTTGAATTGAGATTTGTTGACTATGTGAGTCTTGCCAACCAGGATAAGACACATGACCAAGCCCAGCTGTAATGGTCAAAGTCAATGTTATTTAATATTTGGGAGTGTTGTTCTTGCATCTTGAGGGATATAAAGATATATTCTTGGAGCCACTGAAGGGGGGCTGAATATATGGTACCGTATTGATTGCTGGAAGGGGAGTCGGGGACAGACAGTTCATGAGTGTACAGATGTACCGTGCCTAGACAAACGTTTTGTAAAGAATCGGGGGAGGAAGAAAAGGTACCACCCAACTAGTACCTACACTATTGTAGTGGGCATCTGCACTCCCCCGTGATGAGCTGAACAGGGTTGCCTGAGGGTGATGTGAGAAGAGGATAGATTTGGATTGCATAAGTCAAGTGAGAAAGATATGAGAGAGAGAACAATTAAGTAGAAAGTGAATCAGAAAGAGAAGTGGTGTTCTTACCTGAGGGTGATGTGAGAAGAGGATGGATTTGGATGAGAAAAGAATCCATTCTCTAAACACGTCCTCAGGTATAGTAGCCCATTGTGTGACAGGTATGTAGCATTTGCAGAGAGGGCTAGAGGCCTAGCTCAACACCCCCCCTTGCTGCATACCTGGTGATAGGTTCAGGAAACAAGAAAAGAGATTTGAGAGAGCTCAGGCGAAAGAAAACATTCAAGCCAAACGGGCTTTGAGAAAATGAATGAGAGAAGAATGAGACAGAGCAGCCAGTGGGCTTGAAAGAAAAGAAGGGAGGAAAAGGATTAAGGGACAATACCAAACATCAATTGGTGTTTTTGAAGAAGTACTCGTCCGAGTGGCTTGGTGAGCATGCTGGCCAGCATTTCAGAGGTTGGGATGTGCAGGAGAGAGAGTGATTTGTCTTGCAGACACTCATGGGTGTGGATGTGTTTTGTCTGAGTGTGGTGTTCGGGATTTTTCGCCAATGCTTCAGCTCCTTCATTGTCGACATGAAGAGGAATTGCTTCAGCTGGCCCGAGGTGGAGTTTGGTTAGCAGGTGACAGAGATTTATACTCTGCCTCAGTGCTGGAAAGAGATACCGTGGCTTGTTTTCGAGATTTCCAAGATATTGCCCCATCTCCAAGATGGTAGGTGTAAGCTGATGTTGATCTGAAATCATCTTGGTCCTCCACCCAGTCAGAACACTTGAGGCTGCCACCTAGTCAGATGTTGAGAACCCTGGTGGCTGCATACCAGTCAGAGAGGGAAGGATCCCAAAGATACTGGGAAAGCTTGTTGACTGCAAAAGCTATATCAGGCCTTGTGCACTGGGATACCCAATTAGCTGGGGATATGGACCCAGGAAAGCCCGATCCAATGAAGTCTGATGGGTGATGTTTTTGAAGAAAGAATCTGTGGGTGTAGACACCGTTGAGGAAGTGTTTGACCAGCTCAGAGATGTAGTGAGACTGATTGAGGAAGACAAACTTGTTTGGAATGTCGCGCGTGATTTTTATAGACAAGAAATGATTTAAGTCCTTGTCGGTGCCAATTTTGAAACGGTTTACATCTTCGGAAATGAGGGAATCAACAAAAGATGGTTTACCCACAATTGCCAGATTGTCAATGTGGGTAGTGAGACTCAGAGCACCGATGAGGGTGCCGTTCTGGATTTTGAAGTAGAGGGTGGGATCGTAGGTCAAGACCTGAAGTCCCAGTTCAATTAGAGCTTTGTGAAGTTCTAGATTCCACTGCCATGGGGATTGTTTTAATCCATAAAGAGATCTACTTACTTCGCAAACCCAGTCGGGGTGCAGAGGGTCCTCGAATCCCGGCGGTTGCTCCATGAAGACAGGTGAGTCCAGATTGCCATTGAGAAAGGCAGTCTTGAAGTCGACTTGACGACCTTTCCAGCACCGGCTACCAAGTAAGCTAAAGATGAGGCGGAGGGTCAGGGAAAAAACTTTGTCATAGTCAAGACCATGTACCTGGGAATAGCCCATGGCGACGAGTCGTGCCTTGAGATTTTGAATTGAATGGTCGGGTCAGCGCTTGACCTTGAAAACCCATTTGGATTTGATAATGTCGTGCTTGGTCAGTCAAGGAAAAAGTTTCCACATTTGCATTCCAAGAAGCAAAAGGTATTCCTCATCGGCTGCATTCAGCCATCAATTCTTGTTTGGTGATTTGAGAAGTTGACGCCATGTCGTCCTCAATGGTAGCATTTTTAGAGAAATGGCTGAGTCAATCAGGAGGTTTGTGATTACGGGTGGAAGCAAAATGGAAGGAGAGGGGGAAGGGGGAAGGGAAACGAATGATAGATCACTGTTGGACATGGTGATTTATCTATCGTTTTGCTTGCTGACAACGGAGGAAGGGGGTTTGACAGAGGAATGAGGTAACGGCCACAATACTTCGATTGATATTGGAGATGAAGGTTTGGTTAGTGGTGAGCCGCAGGGAAAAATAGAGTCCTCAAAGATGACGTCTCTGGATTTGATGAGAGAGCGTCTTTCTAGATCCCAGAGGCGGTACCCATTGCTGTCAGAGATGTAGAAGAGAAGAATGGAAGAATGACCTTTTGGGTGGATTTTATCCCAGTTGGCTTCTGGAACCTTGTATCGAACCAGACACCTGAACGGGTGGATTTGATTCAAGTTGATTGTTGGATATTTCAGAAGAGAGTTTGGGGTAAAGAAACCGGCCGGGGTATTTCAGGGGAAAAAGATAGTGTCGATGTGCGTCGGCCCAAAAATATTTTGGTACATGGGCCGACAGGAGTGAACATCAAATGAAATTGTGAATAGTTCGATTTGTTCGTTCGGCAACTCCGTTGAGCTGGGGTGAGTGGGGTAGTCCTGGGTCATGTTTGATTCCAGAGGAGACCAAATAGGTGGTGAATTTGTTGGAGAGATATTCTCCACTGTTGTCGGTGCGGAGGGATTTGATGATGTGGTCATTTGACTTTTTGAAAGCTTCTTGGAACAGTTTGAAACCGGAGAAAGAGTCACTTTTGGCTTTCATGGGATAGGCAGTGATTGATTTTGAATAGTTTTCAACAAATGTAATGAAGTATTTATAGCTTTCATAGCCTTCTTGAGACGTTAATTTGTAGGAGGCTACGTTGGAATGTATGAGTTGTCTGGGTTGGGAAGAGCAATAATTTGAGCATGATTTGAAGGGTAGTCAATGAATTTTAGACTGAATGCAGATCAGGCATCTTTGGACATTGATTTTGTTGTAAATGGAGGGAATGATATCATAGAGTGGTTTCAAGCTGAGATGGGAAAAGTGGATATGATATCCGAGAAGCGAGGTGATGGGGACGGAACGGAGGAGCATTGGCTTACCGGATTTGAAGGTAGATAATAAAGATTTCCGCGGCCTGATAACGCTCCGTCAATGGTGACATTGGTAGATTTATAAATTTCACAGGATTCTTTGGTGAAAGCCACAGTTAGCCCAGCAATCGACAAGAGGGGTTCGTGAAGAGCTGGTACAGCAAGGGTTGAGATTGTTGGACCACCTTCAATTGGGAGAATAGTGGTGCCTTTGTGTGTAGCTTCAACGACCAAGTGGTCGGCCAGATGAACGGGTGTCCTGCTAAATTTAAGATTTAGGACCAATAAAATGTCAGGTGTAATTGACATCAAACAGCCCAAGTTGAGGTTTGAGTTACTCAACGGGGGAGAGGAAGATGGGATGGATAGTGAGGCAACTGCGTTGCCAGCGGTAACCTCGACTTCAGATCCAGAATAGTTGTATTGTGATGACTGGAGGGGAACAGCCGAGGTTCTGCCAGCCCGAGCAGGAGGTTTGGAAGAAGATTGGGCGTTGTTAGTGTCTCATTGCTTTTTGTACCCCACTTTGTGTTCAACAATAAGCCTTGCCGCATTTTGACAGGCGTTCAGATCATGAGTATTGCTGTTGCAAAGAGAACAGTGACAAGGTTTTCTGGGATTGTTGGATTCAGAGACTGGCGCTTTGGATTTCGGTTTCGGAATTGACACGGATGTGGAAAAGACGGAGATAATGTCTCCTTGGGATTTTTGCTGAACGGATTTGTTCTTGAGGGCAGAGGCTATCGTTTGTGTCTTGAATCCCTCTTGATTCATCAGAGAAGATACACAGTTGATTCAGTTGGGAGGGATTGAACTGAGAAGGGCAGCAGTATGGATGTCGTCGGGTGTGAGGGGTTTTTCTGGAGTAACCAGAGAATTGAGTCGTTCATGGAATTTAGCCATAACATTGATGTCTGAGCCCTCCATTCGAGTGAGAAGGAGATTCTGGATCCAGAAAACATGGCCTCCAGTCGTAGAGTCTTGATGAGCTCTCCACATACCTGCCACATTGTCCCAGCAATGGTGAAACAGATGCAATACAATGCAGTATTACCCATTTATCGGTATCTTATCACTGGGGCAATGCACAATACCACCACACCACTGTATCGCATTGATAAGCCAATGCATGGAATCGGCTGATTCAATGCACTAGTGGTGGCTCACCTGCATCGCATCTTAAAAGCGATGCAATATTGATACACATCAGATATATCGGTTATAATGGCCGATGCACCAATTCAATGTGATACAGTATGTATCAGGTGGGGGGCTAACAATGAAATCATTTATTTCTTTTCATGTAGAGGGGGATATGGGATGGTGCCGACAAAGATGTAGATGAATTGTAATAAAAAACCCCTTACAACTCCTCTGGGACCTGCCTTTTCAGCGGCCATTCCCTGGTTAATGATGGCTTGAGAAGCCTCAAATTCACCGTTGGGCTGGACACCTTGCAGCAGCCATTGATGAGAGCTGACACATCTCTCAATGGTCCGAGCTGCCAAGCGCCCGCAGTCACGTCCACAGGTATTGGCCGTGGCGGAGAAGGTTCGCTCAACGTTGGCCAAGGTTGCGCAACAGTCCAAATAGTCCCTAGCAAGTAGTAATAAAACAGGGAACTCATGGGAGTGTTCCTGATAAGAAGGCATCAGTGTTAGCATTCAAGCATGAACAAATGATCCATGAGTCAAAACATTTTCCTACCTTCAACCATGCTAGCAACTGGGAAGCATGAGGGCTTGGCCACTTATATTTACCGCCAAGGTAAACAGATAGCTCGTCATCATTTGTCACTTCAAGAGTGTCAGGGAAGAAATCAACATCTTCAACATCCTTAACCCTGGGCGAATGAGTCTCCTGAGGGGTGGGTGGCCTCTCTTTGGCCAGAGCAGTTGCTTTGTAGTTGGCCATTTGGTTGTTAGATTGTTGTGGAATCAGATTCTGAGAATAGTTGTAGTGCAAAGGGAACCACATTTGGAAGATTGATATTCTGTAGCAGGGGTTTAAGATGGTTGCAAGCAAGATTGTATTGCAACTGAGAGCCTTGTCAAGATACTTATCGGTTTTTTCGATCATCTTTTCAAACATCTTGTCGTAATCAACCTTGGTATTCAAGTCCATCTTCTTGGTCAGATAGCTCTTGAGACATTTGTATTCGGCAAGCATCATTCCAGCCGAGGGGATGTCGCCTTCCATTTTCTTTGTGATAAAGTAAAACTTGCTCAGGATATTGTTGAGCCGTTTGACAACTTCCCAGTCAGAGCAAAGGATCTCAGTGTCAGTGTAAAAATTGGTGACTGGCCCATCCACTCGGTCTTGAAGGTCTTGTTTGTTTTCCATCAACTTGTTGATGATTTGGTGGGCTTGGTAGGCTCAATCTCTGCTCTGGAATTTGATATTCCAGTGTATGCCATGGCCCCAAGTATTCTAGCTTCTTTGCCCATGTGTCAAACTCTGATTGTTTGGCTGCCGATGGGGTGATCTTCTGAATCACAAAGTTGATTTTCTTCAAAAAAGGAGCAATTCTTCCACCAGTGTCTTTGGATGGTGGAGCTTCATTGGCATCACTTTCATCTTCGTCAATGGCCTTGTATGGGACGATTTCTTCGAAGCGATTTGTATCATCGACAGCTTTATCCTCACACTCTTCAGTCACAGTCATGAGGCCAGGAACAAAGCCAAGAGTGGCTGTTTTAGTCTTAGTCAATCATTCACTAGCGATTGAGATTGCTGCAAGTCCGCCATTGAGGATGAGTGTGATTTTGTGACAGAAACATTTTATATGGTTCTGTGCCAAGTTGATTTTGATGCCTGATTCCTTTTGAATCAACCAATTGACCTCCGCAGCCATGGTACCGTTATTTGAGCTGGAGACAGTTGTCTGGGCCAAGATTTTTGTGTGAAGGGATGCTTTGGTGATGATGTTGGCAAAAGGGATAGCCAAATACTTCCCCTTGTGAGTCCACATGATATACTTGAGGCCCAGGTGAGTGATCTTGAACTCCCAATCTTTGGTCATGTATGCCGCGGAGATGCCCATAAACGCTTGTCGGTTGCCTCTAGTGGTCCAGACATCGTGGATGAGGGTAATTTTCGATGTAAGATCCTGAAATAGATGTAAGTGAGAACTTAGAAGCTCAATCATTGACTGGAGTTAAAGTGTAAAAATCTTACCCTCAGTGTTGATAAGATCTTCGACTGCAAGTTGCAGTAAAGCCTGTGGGCTTCTTGAGCAGCCCATATGCGAGAATTGAGCTTGATACTTTGCTGAGCATAGTAAAAAGCAACGTGGAGGAGGGGATCGTTGATCCGAGTGGCGAACGAGCCACAAGACAAGAATCTGATTGAGAGTTTTTTGATCAAACTTAGCTATTTGAACAAACCTCTCCATCTGGCCACTCTCTTCAGCTTGTTTCTTCTTGATGAGCTCTTGAGCGGTTAATGGAAGCTTTGTGCCAGCCTCAATTGCTTTGCGGCGTGCGGAGAAAGGTTGTCGATGTGAATTGCCATCACGGTGCAGTACAAGGTTCCCTCAGGTGCCATCACCCTTCTTGTAGGTATTTCCACACCATTTGTACTCATAGTACATGGGTGTTCCGGTCTTCTACATGGAAATAAGCAGGTCCAAGATCAGAAATTCATTCATGAGCCCGACATAGAGAGGATCTGATGACTTACTGGTTTGCCTTCTGCAAACACAGGTGGGTGAAAATAAAGGTTAATATTGTCGGTACCACCCTCATCATCTTTCCTTGCTTGGGTTTTTTGTTTCTTGATGACCTTAGCGTTTTCTCCATCAGAGTCCTGTGTCATGTCCATGACCAAATTATTTGCTTCTGAGCCGGCCAGTTGTGATTTTCCCAAACATCTTTTGGTGGTTTTGAGGTTTGGAGTGGCGACAGCAGAGGCTGAGGTGCGGGACTCAGAAGCCAAAGGATGAGATTGAGAAGCCAAGGGACAAGATTGAGAATTCTAATTCCGGGTTTGTCTAGTTACAACAATTGAAGCAGCCATCCTGTTCTTGGGTTTGCTTGGCCAGGAGTGCTCTGCTAGAATCATTGCTTGGGAAAATATAATTTGGATTGGTGCGACTCAGAGTGATGACAATATGGTGGCTGAGAGGGGGTTCCATGAGGCAAAGTAGGGACTGAGGACTGTGAACGGGTCATGTTGACCTTGCCAAGTCTGAATCGTGATGGTTGAGGAGCTTGATGAGTCGGTGATCTGGGTGGTTGATGCCTGCTGCTATGTATCAGCAAGCAGACTGCCCTGGCCCGGAGGCACACACTGATACACATGCACTGTGGCACAGCTCTCCACTACATATCATTGGGGATGTAAGGTTCACCGATACATGCTGATATGCATTGGTATCTATAGGTATTGCATCGGTTAACCTGATGCACATCCACCCCACCCCTTGTATTGCAGCGCTTACACGATGCACTTTAAGCAATACATATTGCATTGGCCTTCCAAGAAGATGCGGTGAAATACATAATATTGGGCTGTATCATTGATGTGATATGGCCCAATACCAATACCCACAACACATCTGTTTCACCGTTGGTCCCAGTACTTGCAAAGATGTCGAAGATTTGCATGATGACAGAGAAAACTGAATTGTTGAGCATTCTTCCCGTTTGATGTTGTTGATAACGTACATGACATCAACGGCTTTGAAGTAGCCGTACACTACCATTTCCCAGTACAGATAATTGGAATCTGGGACAGGGGGTTTAAGGACAGTAAGACAGGCGCTTGAGACCTTAGGAGTGGAAGCCAACATGATTGGATAGATGGTGGGATTTATGTTGGTTTATTTAGGAGGTTCTTTGTCTGACATTAGATTGATGGATAAGGGGAGATTTGATCCAAAACTCAGATCGTCCATTCAGCTGCTTGATAGCAATTGCTAGTGTGGGCTCATAACCTGATGAGCTGAACAGGGTTTCCTGAGGGTGATGTGAGAAGAGGATGGATTTGGATTGCAGAAGTCAAGAGAGAAGAACAATTAAGGAGAAGTGGTGTTCTTACCTGAGGGTGATGTGAGAAGAGGATGGATTTGGATGAGAAAAGAATCCATTCTCTAAACACGTCCTCAGGTATAGTAGCCCATTGTGTGACACCTGTATGACAGGTATGTAGCATCTGCAGAGAGGGCTAGAGGCCTAGCTCAACACCAGGCCATAATACTCCCCCACAAGCCAATATCACTGACAATGGATGTGATATTGTATTGGACACAAAATGGACTGGTGAGAAACTACATACAATCTACTAGTGTTACTCCCCAACAGACTTGTTAACTGTCAAATTTCATACATACTGGCTACTTTAACTAATACTATACTATGGTTTTTGAAGACAATACTATGCTTGTGATTTAAGGCACCCATAAAACGTGGAACTATTTTAAGGCAACCACACTCCTAAATCAATAATCAATGACATGCTTACGTGTAAGACTAGGAGTAGCTATTCAGTGATGATGTGATATGTGACATGTTACAAGCTGTGGAGGTGTGACATTGAGAAAGATGTAGGCAATGGAAATTGAACACGCGGAAGTGGCAACGTTGGGCTCATAACCTGTAAAGACCCGGGGGAGGAAGAAAAGGTACCACCTGACTACATCATTGTAGCGGGCATCTGCACTCCCCCCTGCAGGTATAAAACCAGGCCATAATACTCCCCCAATGATACATCATGATAGCACACTATCAGACACCTCAACATGTTTTGGTCACAACATATTTCATCATAGAAGTTCAGGAGATAAACCTCAATTTATGAGATTGGTTACAGGGACCTAAAATAGGTTCCCAAGAATGAATATGAAAAAAAAAGAAAAAAATGTAAGTGTGAAAATTATTTGATTTATTGCAAGACTTTTAAGAAATCTTTAATATCATTCCAACCAAGCCAAGAAAATTGGAGATCATAGTATATGGCAAGTGATAAGAATGATGAAAACAAATCAAAATTCTCACAGCCATTTTAAGTTTTTTTTATTGAATTACATGAGTTGGGTCAAATGGGTGCTGATTTGGCCTGCAGTGCCTGAACTTGATGATGAAATGGCCATACTCCTCTCAAGAAAATAATTTAAAAAATTTATATTTTTTTATCATTCTTATCACCAACACTGGGCCACTACAATAGTACCCTACGCTTTTTTGGAAAAAAGTGCAGTGTAGCGGCCCTCTTACCAGATCAAAAACGCTGTAGCGTTAGCAGCCTGGTAGTGACGCTATGCTGTGCTATACTGTGTTTACGCGCTTTAAGTGTGGTTTTCCGCTAAAAAGTTCTGTAATGCAGCAAAAGTGAAAAGCTGCGCTGCACTTCAAAAAGCGGTGGAATTAGTGCGGTGCAGCAGTCCCGCACAATAGCCCTGGTACTAACAGCTGAAGCGTCAGGCAAGACCGCTGCACTAACTGCTACAAGCAGCACATCCACACTTTTTTTCCTCAATTAGCTGAAGAAAGGTGCATACCCACTACAAGCGCGCTTCTCCCCACTTTTCCGCTCTTTACATGCTTTTTGGACAATGTGAACTTGGCCCGTGGCCTACAGTTGCGAAACAAATCTTACTGTACCAACTTTTTGGCCTGTCCGGAATGATGGCTGAAAGAAATGGGTTTTTTTTCTTAATTTACCCTAATTTACCCTGGTTTTCTTGGTCAAAATTCACACACTTTTATCTTGAATTTTTACAAGCAAGGAGGATTCTCATGGCCAAGGTGGATGATCATGAGACAAATGAAACACATGAATACATTTTTAAATAAATATTCTGGGAGGACGTCTGGAATGAGGAGGTCTAAAAAAATAAAAATAAAATTGATTGCATAAAATCCTTAGCGGAGTTAGTCTTGGAATCTACAAGCTTCAAGAAGCTCAAAAATGTACTTTACTTGTTGTATTGACCCTATCGGTGAGGGATGGTTGGGCCTGCATCCTCCAACCAAGTTTTGTGGGCGAGCCGGTACAGTAAGATGTGTTTTGCAACTGTACTAGACAGGGATGTTCAGCCTGTCCAACCTGTGGGACAGGTAGTTCAGCCTGTCTGACTGTTCCATCAAACAGGCAGTTCAGCCTTTCCAACCAGTCAAAAAGGCAGTTCAGCCTGTCTGACCTGTTGTACAGACAGTTCAGCCTATCTGACCGGTTTAACAAGCTGTTTGGCCTGTTTGGCCTGTCTGACCGCTGACCGGTCAAACAGGCTGTTTGGACTGTCAAACAGGCTGTTTGGCCTGTCGAACAGACTGTTTGGCCTGTCGAACAGACTGTTTGGCCTGTCGAACAGACTGTTTGGCCTGTCGAACAGACTGTTTGGCCTGTCGAACAGGCTGTTTGGCCTGTCTGCCCGGTCACACAGCCTGTTCAGCTGGTCTGACCGGTCAAACAGCCTGTTCAGCCGGTCTGACTGGTCAACCAGGCTGTCTTTCCGACTGGTTGAACGGGCAGTTCAGCCTATTTTATTTTTCAGATGTGTCATGGTGCCTGTTCAACTGGCCAGACAGGCCACTCTGCTTGTTTTAACTCTGTTGGTGTGCTGCAGTGTCATGTTGGATTGCACACCATCCAACACAAGACTGAGGCACCACTTTTGCCGCTTCTTCAGTGCGCAGTGCGCTTTTTAGACCTAAATCGTAGTACAAAAAGCGTGCAGTGGCGCTACTGAAATGATTTTTTTCTTCATATTTAAGCGGCAGCGCAGCGGGCCTCTGCTTCAGAAAAGTGCAGTGCAGTGGGGCCAATTCCCGCTGCACTACACTTTTTTGTAGTGTAGCTGTTTCACCCTTGAACACCCCAAAAAAGGCCACATTTTTTGAGGCCAGGCGCATAGCAATAGCACCAAATTTGCTAACAGCCAATGGAAAACCGTTAGCTGTAGAAAAATTATGCTACCACTACAGGTAGCCTAGTTGGCCCAGCATTGTTATCACATGTTTTACTATGATCTCCAATTTTTTTGGCTGGCTTGTTTTGAACCATATTAAAGATTTTCAAAAAATCTTGCAATAAATCAAAGGCATAATTTTCACACCCACATGTTTTACTGATTTTTCCTTTTTTCATATTAATTCTTATCAGGAACCTATTTTACATCCCTGTGCATAGCCAATCTCATGAATTGAGGTTTGTATCCTGAACTTCTGCAATGAAAACTATTGTGCCAAAAACTTTTGGCTAGTCACTGTACATACAGAGATGGAGGCTTATATCCTCCTTCTGCAGTAAAATTTTTATAAGTACCAGGCCACTTGCCTTCACATTGTCAGATAGTTCAGGGTGGCAATCAGGCCAGGTGTCCAACAGGCCACCCATGCCCAGTCAGGTTTGGGTCGGACACAGACATTGATTTCTGATAATTTTTGAAAGTCAGCCCAGCCCATTAACCAGCTAAACGGTGCAGGCCTTGGTGGGCTAGCCTGTCGGGGGCCCGTGGGCCTAGGGGATTTCAAGCCTGGCAGGTTCCACCTTCCGGCTGATGAGGTTTCTGTACCTCATCAGCCGGAAGGATTTCCCCCCGGCTGATGAAGTACAAATGCTCACTGACCGGAAGGAAATCCTTGCGGTCAGTGAGGATGACTCCCAAATTGGCTGATTTGGGAGTCCAACTCCCGTTTTTTATTACTTTAATTTTTCTTTTTAGGAGAACAACTCCCACTCCCTTTGGTGGGATGGGAGAAGTGATCCCTGGATTGGATGTCGACTCAGCCGTGGGAGTCGTTTGTCCAATCTCTGGGAGTTGTTTTTCCAACTCCCTTTTTTGCTTCAATACTCTAAAGGTT
This sequence comes from Puccinia horiana, assembly GCA_001624995.1. Lineage (NCBI taxonomy): Eukaryota > Fungi > Basidiomycota > Pucciniomycetes > Pucciniales > Pucciniaceae > Puccinia > Puccinia horiana. The sequence goes on from LWDY01000019.1 coordinate 445,309, forward strand.
GAGGCAGCCCAGCAAGGTGCTGCTGGACAGCACATGGAAATGAGTTTGGGCACGACAGTAAAATTGGTGAATTCTGGACTCATCTGCTCTCAGCCTTCCTGTCCTGTCCTGTTGACCAAGTGATGTTTGTCAGATTCTCTAGTTCAACTTCTCATTCTCTGCTCTCAGTCTCTTTTCTGTACTCCGTCAATTTTCATTCCCCACTCATCTCTTCCTTTTATCTTGTCCATCTTAGTTAGATGTTAAACTACTGTCATGTCGTGTCCAGCTTTGGTGCCTCAGTCTCTGTCTTGTCCAACACATGTTGCCCCCCCCCTTTCCTTTGTGTCCAACATAGCTGCTTATTCATTTCTTGTCCAACTTCTGTTGCTTGTCCCTGTCCATGCATATGCATGCCTGTTTGTTCTGCTCAACCACTTTTTAGCCTTACTTGTAGTAGTCTACTTAACTAGGTTTGTGTGCCTGGAGTAATAAAAGCATCTAGTTTTGAGCTTCTCAGTCATTCACCGCTCCTTGATCCAATCTAAGCCCCCTCTGGGTTGTTTTCCTATTCTGCCTCTCAAATCTGAGCTATAAATCCAATAAACATTCCTGTCCTGTCCTGTTGACCAAGTGGTCTTTCCTGTCCTGTCCTGTTGACCAATTGGTCTTTGCTGTCCTGTCCTGTTGACCAAGTGGTCTTTCCTGTCCTGTTGACCAAGTAGTCCTTCCTCTACTCCTGCCCAGTTGTCTTGTCATCTTCTGTCTAGGCCCCCTTTGGATCTTTTCAAGGGGGCTCTCTAGTTGTGACATCTTAAGTCTTGCTCCTTACTTCTGAATTCAACTATATTGAGTCTGAGCTCAAAAATATGACCCGTCCAGTCTTGCCAGGACCCAGGAAACCCCCTACAGATGTCAGTAACAAAAAATCACAGATTTTTCAGAATTTCATACATTTTCAGAGCCCATTCATACACGTTTTGTGTCTAGGCTCTGACTCCAGCCAACTTTTTCATACAATTTTCAGGTGTACCCTTTGGAGTAAAATTTTGTATACCAATTTTGGTGTGTGCCCTTTTTTTTGCACTTAGGGGTAAAATTTCATACATTTTCCCACTGAGAGGTGTGAAGAAAGCCTCTCTTGATTTGCAGCCAAACATTTTTCTCCTTCCACAGGAGCACCAGTGAATGTAAAAAATCATCATGTATTCATTATTAATCAAGTAGACAGAGAGAGAAAGAACTATCAAATGCTTTTTTTGAGCAATTCTTATAAGACTTTAGTTACTTTTGTTTAGTTTGTATTTATAGACCACTTATACCTTTGACTCTCCTACATTTTTGGTTACTAACCCTAGTTTTCTCTCAAAAAATCTATACATTTCAGGTGAGTACCTTGTTGGTCAAAAATGACTATTCATATAATTTTGGTGAGTACCATTTTGGATTTTTGCCAAAACATTCATACATTTTGGTTACTGGCATCTGTAAGGGGTTTCCTGGGTCCTGTCTTGCCCCCTTCAAGATATGTAGTCCCTTCCCCCTCTTTGTTGCATCGAGCTGAAATTCTGACCAATTCTGCCCGGCCCGGCCTGTCCACCAATTTGTATTTATATGTATTAAAGTTTCCATTACAAAATAAATCTATAATAATCTACATCAAAAGAAACATCTATAACAACGCAAAAGAAAAGAAATAAAAACGAGGAACGAAAGCGAATAAAGAAGAGTAAGCGTAAGAGTAAGGAGAAGAAGAGTAAGAAGAAGAAGAAGAAAGGATATTGGAGACTTGTTATGTCATGTACATGTCAAGATATATATTTATGTGGATTATAAGAAAGAACACAAGACATTGACAGATCTACAAACAGTTGAAGGAATCAGAAGAAGAAATTAGACAGGAAAGAGCTAAGAGTTTTTTTTTTTGGTTGGATCCATAAATCGATACCTTTTTCTGTTCTTCTTCTTATTGATGTTGGTATCTGATCAGACAGACATAAAGTAAAGTATAAGATTGACGAGAGAAGTACAAAATAATTATCTAAAATAACAAACATACAAAAAATAATAATAATACTTGATGTGACAACACAAGAAAGAAGGAGACTAAGCTTTTGAAGAGTTGATGCTACTGAAAGATATGATCATGGTCATGGGATGAGCTCGGGGACGACGAGTCGACGCAAGTGGAGATAGAGTTAAGCCACCCGAGTCCAGAAGAGTTGAAGTTCTGGATGAGCTGATTGGGCCGCGAGAGGGGAAGAAGGTGGGGGAAGAGGAGCTGGTCGAAGCGGATGCGCTGGTCGACGGAGACGCGGAGCATGCGCGTGAGTGTGAGCCGAGACTCCTTGGGCAGAAGTCTGAACAGGGTGTCTTTCTCCGACAGCTCGTCGTCTTCCTTGGCCAGCTCGGCGGGGTCCCATGTCAGGGGCCAGGCCGGCCGACTGCGCACGCCCCCCGTGGCCGTCTCCGCCCGGGAACTCGACGCGTGCACAGACTCGGCGTCCGTGGCGGGGTGGGACGACGAGGTGCCGTAGCCCGAGTCCGGATCTTCCCAGGCCGGCTTTCGCCCGCCTGCCGCCGCCACGGGCCCGGCGTCGGGCGCCTCTGAAGCCGCCGACGACAATGAGGACGCAGAGTCCGCGCGCGGCGGGGGCTGCCGACTGGCCACCAAGGGCGACGCGATCTTAAGCGGGTGCGTTTTCCGGACGAATTCGCGGAAACACAGGTCCACGCGAGAGTCCGCAATCCGCCACGGAAACCGGCGCAGAATCATGCACACAAACATGATCCCCACGCTCCATACATCCACCAGTCGGGGGTCGCAGGCCCGGTTTCCCTGGCTGTCTCGGATCAGTATTTCCGGTGCCAGGTAGGGGTCGCTGCCGACGACATCCGTCGTCTTGATCACCTCGTCCTCCTCGTCATCGTCCGATGATTCCCCTCTGATCGAGCCCTTCTTTTTCTTTTGCGGCTTGATTGCCCCGGGATATTTGAAGATAGTTGCCGCGCCAAAGTCGATGATCTTCACTCGGCGCTTGGCCGACATCACACAGTTGTCCAGCTTGAGATCTCGGTGTGCGATTCCGATCGAGTGCAGATAGTGGACGCCAGAGACGATCTGTTTGAAGACACAGTAGATCTCCTTCCTGCTCATCTTTCCCGTCATCACAATCGAAAACAGATCGTACTCTGCATATTCCATCACCTGATAATAATTCCCTCGCTCCGAGATGATCTCAACCGAACGAATGATATTGGGATGACTGAAGAGAAGAAGCAAAAGAGTCAGAGAAGAGAGAGAGAGAGAGAGAGAATAAGACGACTCAACTGTAATGCGCTACCGATACAGAATTCAGCGGTGACCTTTTTGAGGTATTCCTTTTCGCTTTCTTCTTTCTTACGAGACCGAAATTGTTTTACAGCGTAAACCTGTTTATGTTGGTTATTAGCAGCGGGGTTTGATTTGGGGTTGAATTTCAAGTGAATGGCTCTAGATTCTGAGCCAGTACCGCCAATCAAACGAACCGTACCACCAGCACCCGAGCCCAAGACCTTACCGAATTTTCCGTACTTTTTATGTAAGCTGGTTTGTGGGGCGAGCGAGGATGAATCGCGAGTGTTGAGATTGTTGGTAGAAAGGTTGGACATGTCTTGGGCCGATTGAAAGATAGGCATCTTGGGTCGAGATGAGCTGGGCCGGTTTGAGAAGGAACCCCGGAGGCCGAAAAAGCCACTAGGGCGGGCCGAAAGGGTGGGATGGCGGGGTGCGGAAGCAGCAGATTGAAATGAGCCGGAAGAGCTTGTGGAGGCGGTTTGATTACGGTTTGGAGTAAGGAAAGTGTGATTTAAGAATTTGCGAAGTTCTCCAAGTGGACTGTTGTTGTTGTTGGAGTTAGAGGGATCTTGGTGAGCGAGAGATTTGGGGTCGACGGGGAGGCTGGCTAGAGCTTCTGGAGTGAGTTGAAATTGGCTGGGACGATGTTGGATAGATTGGTTGCGAGCACGAATTTGGATTGGGTTTTCGAAGATGAATTGAGGAGGTGTATGTGAGTTAGATTGAGGTTGGGCCTTGTTGGCTGCACTCAGTTTAGTGTGTGGGGTTGGTAGGGGTAGGTTGGGTAAGGTCAGAGGGGAAAGGGAGGGCGTGACGCAGGGGAGAAGTGGTGTTGAGAGGGAATGTTTGAGTTGATTATGGGGCAGACTGACAGGCTGGTGGTGGTGGTGGTGGTGGTTGAGATGGTTCGGTGGAGAATGGTTGAGAAATTGGAAGTTGTGAGATGAAGTGCTGGGTGAGGAGAGAGAGGGGGTTGAAGATCTAGTTGGACTCATGTTGAGGAAAGGGATGTCGTCTATTGGAGAGAATGAGTTTGGAGTGCTAATACGGAAGAGATGGTCTGTCATGGTTGTTGCTAGATAATCTGGAGGGGAGTAAGCAGTGCTGGGGTTTTTGTGTTTATGAGTGAGTGGGTTGAGATTGGGGATGTTTGGTTACTGGGCTGGTTGCCAAGAACACTCAGCCAGCGACCAGGGAAACAACCTCGGAATGGCAATCCTCTTGGCGTCCGGCTTGGCAATCAACCCTAAACTTGCCGATAAGAAAAGCTGTACATCTTCAGCAGCCAGCTTGGCACTTTCCCTCAACACCACCTTCAACTCTCTTGCCCACCTCCAGACATCACTCCATCCATCAATCAGCGTAACTGCGATCAAGAACAGCCCCATTCCTACTTCGCCATCCCAACAACCGACACATTTATAGACAGCCTGTCCATCCAAATCCAACTTCTCCAATCAACAAAACCCTCAGTGCACTTGGAAAGTTCCGGCTGTGTAAGCGTTCGGATCACTTGGCTCTCTCAACCGCCAGCAATCAGCCCTGTACAAATAAAACTACCACTCATAAATAACTACGCACCCCGGCTGCGGCTCACAATCTCATGCTGCTCGATTCCCTCTATGTAACACTTGGACAATTATATGGTCTAGCATGCATCGTCGACCTCCCCGTTACAGAACCATTACCCGTTTGAGTCCTTGCTACATATTAAGTATTGTGTCTCATCCACCAGAGTCTCATCATAGCATTATCGAGGAGATTGTGAAGGTGTTTGATCTATCAAGAACGACTGTATACATATCCACCAACGCCGAGTTATTCCTATCTCAGCCAATGTTTTGTATTAGCATCCATCATCATCTACATAATATGTGGATAGATAAACTCGGTTGGATTGGATGGATCGAACACCGATCTTGATGACAACCGATAATTGATCGTGGTCCATCGTGGTGATCAAACCAACGATTATGATCATCATTAACTTCCAATAATCTACACACTATTACTATGTGCCATCTCTTATATCCCTAATAAATTCTCTAAACATTTTCAGCTTATGTATCTTCTACACTCCCTCCTCATTTTTTTCTTCCATGGACAGATGGTTATCTTAATGAAGCCCCTCCTGTTCGGAGGCAGGGGCGCACACGCTCATGTCGCAAAGCAACCCTCCAGACGAGGGACTTCCGGCTGATGTGACATGTATAGCTCTACTCTATTTCAACTTTTGCGGGAGGTAAATACATGGGATAGGGTACAAAATAAGGGAATCAATGAGTTTGAGTCAGGCAAGTAAGTCCCTTCTTTGGTGGGTTGCTTTGCAACAGTGTGTCATTAAGTTAGATTCCTCCGTTCAAGACAAACATTTACCTTTTTGTTTTTGTAACTTGTTCACATTGGTTGGATTGGAAAAAAAAGTGATCAGTTGCTATCTATCAAAAACATTAATAACCCAAGAAACAAATCAACCACCCAAAAATAAAATGCTGTAGTCAATGATTCATTTCTATTACACCACTACATAAATATTAACAATAACCTTATGTATGTTGTACATACATGCTATAATCAAAAATAAGGAAGAGAATTGCAGAACTTTCTGAAGAGTGGGGATGATCTGAAAATCTACTACAATTTGAAACCATCTGAAAGTTTTTACAAAAAATGTGTGTTTTTTGAGAGAAAAGTCACTGATCATCATGTTCAATTGAACCTGGGACTTGTGTATTGAAACTCTACAGCTGGGCCTGGAATGAGACTTGGTGGTGTCACCGTCCAGCCAAAGGGTTTGTTTCTCTCAACACAAAACACACACACACCCAATACTTTTTAATAAACATCAACTCTGAGATGTTCCGATCCCCCAAGGCTGTTGTTGCATGATTTCCAAACAAAAAAAAACATTGTTATTTATAACATCCAAAACACTAGTGCCCCTCCACCCAGGCCAGAGTACAATGAGACTTAAGGAAAAAGAAAACACACCAAAGATTGAGAAGATTTTGAGACTCAAGGAAGGGGTCTGACAGAAATTGAGGGTGACTGGATGAAGGAGCTGGATGAAAGGTGGCTCAAGGAAAATTATGCGCAAACTTGATACTTGATTTCTTCTGGCTATGGGCCAGATTAAATAGACTCCTATAAGAAAGGTACAAGATGTGGTTGAGCTGAACAAACAATATAAGCATATGCTAATAACTAACTAACAAATGGATTGAGGCATGGAATGAAAACAGCATTGTAATTGAACAATGGAAGAAATGGGCATTGCAAACTGTAACGGATAAGGTGAATAGCATCAGAACATACTGATGGAAGAAAAGGGCATCACAATTGTGATGGGAAGATTTGATGCACTACACACATTAGTTGATGTTCCGTGTGGAACATTGAAGAAAAAACACAGGACATCCAGAACATCAACCAGTTTTTTTTTCTGCTTTTTAATATAACCAATTAGTTATATTATACTTTCATAATTACGCATGATGTTATAAAAATCTGAAAATCATGGCACTGAGGATTAAACTCAAAAAAACAAGAGCAAGAATCAGGCACAAGTAAAAAAAAACTGGTCGATGTTTCACATGTCCCATGTGTTTTCTATGATGTTCCGGATGGATCATCAACTAATATTTGTAGTGATGGTAGAATTGTTGATGAGAATGTGAGTGGAATAGAATGAGGAATTATGACAAAGATCAATAAAACACACACTCTGCAACACTCAGACTCTTGAATATTGTGAGTTACTGGTTCATGGTGGCTATTGTAATACCACCCAAATACTCCCCTCTCCACTTCTACCCTGCTTGGTTTGGCATTCTTCTTCATTCCTCCACGTTTGCCTTAACTCAGGCCAACACCCTCTTCACATCTGCAATTTGTGGTCCCTTTATCTCCACCAGGATGGATCACACAAACCTTCTAGCCTTTCTCAACCTTGTGTCTGTGCTCCTTTCTGTGTTAAGGCTGGCCACCTCTCTTCCCCCTCCAATCGTCCCATGTCACTGTGTTCCAGTGCTATGAATCCTGCACTTTGCTTTCTATCTCTTCCTCAAACCATGGGAAATAAGGACAGTCAAAACAGATGTATTAAGGACTCCCTGGGTACTTTTGATTCCACTGCCACCAAAAAAGAATCTATCACTGCAAGAAAAACTACTTCAACTGGCAGCAGTTGACATGCAATAGGACAAATCTCCCTCTGTAATATTGCATATCAACTGCCTTCAGTTGAAGCAGTTTTTCATGTGTCAAAGGGTTTGAAATGTTAACCCCTCACCCTCCTCAAGAAAGATGTACTCCTTGCAAAACCCATGAAAAAAGGCTGCCAATTCCCCCTCACATCTTATATTTATAACAATTTCAAAGACATGTCATTTAGCTTGAAATGAACTTTATCTATTTAATGAGCCAAGAATAATGTTATATGTAAACAAGTCCATCAATTTCTTCTACACTTTCATAAATATATATGTAAAAACATCTTTTCTATTGATAGATTTTTTTTTTGCTTTGTGTAAGTATTTTGATAAAGAATTGTATTTATTTGTTTTTTTTCTTTTGAAAATAAAAGTGAGGATTGGAATGAGAAATTCAACAAAAAACAAAACCAAAAAAAAAAAAATGACAAAAGAAACCAAATATTTATGTAAATTGAGGAAGAAGAAAAAAGAAAAGGTAACATGACAATTTATTTCTTTGTAAAAAGAAGAAAAGATGACCACAAAAAATAAAGTAGAGGGCAAAGGATAATTAGGACAACAGGCAGAAAGAAACATGGAAGGAAGAGAAGCACAAAGTGATAAAGTGATAAGCTTGATTTATTTCATTTGAGTATCTCTAGCGCCAGCCTGTTCACCAGAGGCGACAGCAGCAGCATCGGCGAGAGCCTCCTCGGTAAAGTACTTGACATCGGCGTCAGGGTCGTCGCGCAACTTAGCCAAGTTTGGTAGGATCTTGTCTCGGGCTACTTCTTTTCCTCCCGGCTGACCGGCGACGGTAATGGCTAGCGTCTGGAATGCCTTCGCTGTGTTGAACCGGATGTTCGGGATCGGGTCGGTCACCAAACTGATCACCGTATCTAACACTGGGCCTTTGATTATTTCGACATCCAATGCTGGCGCCATCGTCTTTTGTAATCATGATGAATGATAGAAAAGATGTGTGTAATCAAGAGACGTCAGCTTCCGCTTCACTCCGATGGTAGATAGATATACTGCTCACTCGAATGGCGAAGATGGTAGTCATTCGATGAAGGTAGTTTGCATCTTTTGCCATCGCCAAAACCTTAGGCAAGATAGTAGCTTTGGCCCATTCGACACCGAAGACCTCGGTCAGTTTCCTGAGGTTGATCGTCGCGCTCTCTCGGATGCTGTAGACTGCATCGTTCAACCATGCCATACATAGCCCAGCCAATTGGTCATCGAAGAATGAGATTCCGAGTTGGGTGGCTAGCAGTGGTATGTACTCTATGATCGCTTGACGGACTCTCCACTGTTTGTCTTCCGATAGCTCCATAATCGCCGGTAGCAATGCTTGTGAAAGTAATTCAACTCCAATCACTGTTTTCATCCGCAAGTAGCACATTCACAATCAACACTCAAGTTCTCTTCTTCTACCCCGGGGAGATTACTTGTAAGATAATCAGAGATTGCTTACCTTCATTGACTTGTTCCAACTTTGAGATGATGTTTAATCTTACATCGGCAAACTCATCTTTAAGTAATTGGAGAAATAGAGATAGCAGGTGTTCAATTGTGGCTTCTTTACCAAGAAGGGGTGCTAATCCAGCAACTTGCGTTCCAAGCGCTGCTCGAACATACTGCGATGTATCCGACGCCAATTCCCTGACGCATATCAACACACGTGACAAGATGACTTCTCTGTCGATCAATTTACAAAAACCTATCCATCATGTCCACGAACAAGCCGAGAAAATGAATTAGCAAGACTAGATGATACAAATAAACTCATAATGGAGGTATTTCTTTTCTGACGAACCTGGAATTTGACCGGCGGCGGCGGTTCGAACTTCTGCCTCATTATCTTTTAATAGGTGGACATAAGCTCCGACCAGTTCCTCCCGTACAACATCTTCACCAGTACTCTCGGCCAGCTGGACGAAGTGGTCGGCGATCATATACCTAACCCTCCAGCTTTTGTCGCTAACCATGGCTTTCATCGTAGAGCCTAGCTGTTGTTTGCAAATAGCTTTGTCCGGCAAGGAGGATGCGATTGCAATGAGCGCGTCGACCGTCAGTAGGCGCACCGAATCCTGATCATCTGAGGATAGCTTGCGGAAAACTGGGATCGCATCGGCAACCAAGTGATTCAGGGATAACACTTTGGCGAAAGGCTGAGACCATCCTACGATTAGCAGCTCATTTTGGGATGGATTGAGATAAGACCACTTACTCCTAGTTCTTTGGCAGCAGCTCTTCGGACCATAGGTGTTTCGTCGGCACAAAGAGCCGAGTACATTCTCCTCATGTCATCCTTGGTAGCATCCGATACCTTGGGATATGCTGCAGCATAAAGTGAAGTGGAAGTCTGGAAAGTTGAGTGAAGGGGGAGGGGGGATTATAAGCGAGTTGAGGAACGGCTGAAAGATTAGCAATTAAAATAGGCCTAACCGCTCGACTGGTAAACCATTCTGCAACACTGAGACGCTTCATTGCGGGTATGTAATACTCTTCGAGCTGCTGAGGCGAAAGAAGTGCTGCTATTTGTGTGAGTGATTCGGCCGCCTTGAAAACATGATGAAAGTGTGAAGAATCAAATTGAATGAGTACTTTGTGATGAAAAGATAGACAAGGGTGATGATAAGGCAGCCAACCTTATCGCGAATGAGAGTTTCTTCGACTGTGCCGAGGTTTTCGAGAGGGACGAGTAAGAGATGAGCATACTCGGGACCGCCGAGGAACTCGACAAAAGCAGCATTCAGTTCACCGGCCAAAGCGAGGAGGACCTCACTAAGCAACAAGGAAAGAAAGAAGACAGCAATCAGGAAGTTAGTCTTTTCAAGTTTTTCTTTCGAGACGATCGGAAGTTTACAAACTCTTCATCATCCATGCCTTCGGTGATGAAAGGGATGAGTTCATCGCGTGTTCTTTGAGGGCCAAGTGCGAGTGCGATGGTAGTTAATCGATGGATTGAGGTGAGACGAGCGGAGACGTCATCAGATTTCAGCTCGTCGATCAGGACCTGTGGAGAAGAGAGATCGGGTTTCGGTGACTGTTAATTTTTTGTTTTGTTTTTGTTTGTGAGAGAGAGAAGGTTCTTACGGCGAGTGGATGCATTCCGGACAGACCAGAGTGATGAATGAGTGTTGGGTCGAATTGGGGAGTGTTGATATGTTGAGGTTCAGCCATCATTGTAGTCGTTTTGTTTTGGTGTTTGAGTTTAGTTGAGTTTGGTTTTTCTGGTCAACAGTCCAGCCAACCGACCACTACAGGCTGAGGCGCACTGCCCAGGCTGACGTAATCAGTCCACCCTCAGCAATTTGAAGCCAGAAGGACTGCTTTCAAGATGCTTTAATTGATATCAGTCTGCTTTGACCTCATGCCTAACACTCAATCACTTCTCTTCCTACTGATCCAAAAAACTGCTCACATCATCCTCCTGCGTTGGGATTTCATCCATCATCAATGGTTCCTATTTTAAGTGTTTCAGTGATTAGAACATTGCATGTGCAGTAAAAGTATCTCTGTGGCATTGATCCTCATTCATCACATTGTATACTGCACAAACAATACATAAAGAAAAGGGAATGAGACCCCAATCCAACAAATGCAAAGGCTGGGTATGGATGATAGGAAATGTATTTCAACATAAGAAAGATGAACTGGCTTGGAAATGGGCTAAAAATACTAGATGATGATTATCCTTAACATCTTTTTCTGCCTCTCTCTTACAAGTTTGATTTAATTTTATTGTTGATTTTTTTTGTGGGTGGTACTTCTTACAATGTTTTTGTCAATCAATCAGTCCTGATACTCCTCTCTTTCTTTCTCTTCTTTCAATCTCTTTCTGATATTTTTCTGAGCGTACATGCAAGTTTTTCAAAACTGGATGGACACAAAAATTACAAAAACTCAAAAAAAAAAATTGGGCTAATGTCCTTTATCTCTCTTCTTGATTCAATACATCAGCAAAATCATTTTGGTGGGGGATGGTCTCCAATTCAGTTCTCTAATACATACCCAAGATCACAAGGATTAAGACAAGTAATTACTGAGATTAAACTTGAGGTTGAAAATGTCTAAACAAGTCTGTGAGGTCAAAAGCAGGAGAAGAATAAGACAAAGGAGGTTTACTAAAAGGGGTATAAAAGGATTGGTGGTGAGTCAGTTCTTGGATAAGTCAAATGGGTTGGACTTGATAGGGCTTGGCTAAATAGATAAACCAATTCAAGATACTCAAGGTCTTTGAAATCAAATCTAAGAGGTTACTGATAGTGAGACCAAAGGTTTCATGCTATATTCAGAAGAATGAAACCTCACCTTGACACTATAGCAGCAGAAAAGCTAGCAAACAGACCTAAAGGTCTGGGGAAAACATTGAGTTTAGTTGTGCCTGCTTGGGTACAGTCAAAGTGGACTGGATAAGATTTTGATATTAGACTGTTCAAGTCATTTTGGATAAGGGTTGGAGAGATAGGAATAAATCTTTAGGTAGTAGGATGGAACTTGAAGAGAAGATGTTTTTTTTTGAAGAGAGAAGGGTGTAGAACTAGTTTTGCCGGTTGCCTTTTTATTATATTAAATAGTGTAAGGTTTGTAAGGAATTATGCCTAGGATTTAATCAAGGGTGAGGCATATCAAGAGAGATACATAACTCCTTTTATCCTGGCTATAAGAGCAACTCCACCAAGGGAGTTAAAAAGTCTTGAATAGCTCCCAGCTGCAGCAATTTGCCATCACCGTGTGCTGTGGCGTTTGCTGGGAGGAGCTATCCCAAGAGGGATGGATTTCACCTGTGAGCAGGGATAGGGTTGCCAGATGTGGCAGCCCTATCCCTCCCAAGCGAGCTCAGTTAGCACCCCTGGTGGCTGGCTGTTTTGGGGATCAGGGTGCTAAACCTGGGAAAGCTCCCCCAGTGGAGCTGCTCTAAGAGCATCTCCACCACAGGGTGAAAATTGCGAGTGGAAAACTTGCCTGATGCATCCTGAGATTTTATTTTTGAGGTTGAAACAATGTGTGTTTGGCATTGGTGGAGTGTAAACAAGGATGCAAAAAAGTGTGAACCTGGGTTAATTAGGTGTGAGTTGGGGGATGAGTGATGTGGGTTTCACAGAGGGAGGGTCATGTCACAGGATGTAGAGGGGTGTCAGCCTTAGAGACAATAAGCATTGCCCAAAAGGCTTCAACTTTTATTCTCTCTATTGACAATATTTCCTTATTGATCCTTTTGGTGATAAATCCCTCTCTTAAACTTCTTGAACTGTGTAGTTCCACTTCACCAATTGATGGATGATGTCCTGTGAATATAATTGTTGATTAATCTCTAAGTTGTGTTGATTAAATCCTCTAAGTTGTGAATCAAAATGAATAAATTCATTTTGAAACCACATCAATCCCATTTTTGTGACAGGCAAGAGAAATGTAATGGAAAATTTTCACCAAGTATTCCAGACTCAGTGAAAATTCTAAATCATCACGTCAACTCAGAACCAAGAACTAGGAACCAGTCACTTCTCCCTCACCCAGGCTTGAATACCAATAAGGACCTCTTACTCCAGCTACATCCTCCTCACTACACTGTGTCAGGTTATCTTAGATTAAGTATCCTTTTGACTGTCTACTACCACTTCTTCTTCTCATTGAAGTCATCCCATGAGTGTCGGGTTATCAATCTGTTTCTACTGATCTGCTGGCTTGAATCTCATCTCCTTTTCTTTAATCACACTTCTGGTGATTTATTCTCCACTCTGGTTTTCCTGTTGCTTAACCTTGACTACTAGTCTAAAAAACAGAAGTAGCTAGTTTTTAACTAGACTAACCTTTCTCAGTTTCATTTGAGAAGGAGGTGTTGAGTAAGCTCTGCTCAGAATATCAGCTACCCTTAGAGAAATAAGACTGCCTTTATTCCTTCTTATTACTATCCTAGTTCCCCTTCTTTTCCTTATTATCCTCCTTTTCCCTTCTCTGTTGTAATTTCTCTTATCTTACTTTGAGTAATCCCACTGTGAGAAGCTTTACCCTTGTGTCCTGTAGTCACTAAAGAGACCCAGGCTCACAAGGGGAGCTAGATCTGCACTCCCTTTGATGTTTTTTACACTCCCGATAAATCTAGGTTCACATTTCCACCCCCTGGTGGGGTACAATTTCTCATGTGTGGGGTGGGAAACGAGTTTCCACTTGCACTTTACACCCCGTGGTGGAGATGCTCTAAGGAAGCTTAATCTGAGATCTCAACTTGTGGGCTGGGATACTTTCACTTTGAAGATGATCTTCTGTCATACAACAGACTAATCACTCAGGAGGGTTTGGGGGGGAAGTGTGAGCCTGAGCCTCTTAAGTGGCAACAGGACACAAGGAATGGATATGCTTTATTTAAGCTAACTCAAATTAACAAAGTTAATGAGTAAGTTAATCACGTGGATTAACCTCCAACCTAATAAATTAGATCCGCAAGCATGCTGTTTAAGGGTAATGATGTGGTATTATATAACCAAAGGAGGACAGATTTTAGGTTGATAATATTGAGATTTTAAAGAGAAATAGGGTTGTAATAGATAAAACTAATAAGATAATCTTGTTAGGTTTTCAAATCAGAACTGATGCTAATCCGGTGGGAGGAGAAGTCTGGGAAGAAAACCTTTTCAAGAAAATCTAGTGGGCTTCAAGTTTAAGTATTTTGTGTTTTTCCATTTGAGGATTCTTTGATACTCTTATACTATAGCGGCTATGCTGTATCTAACATGTGTGGACTCAATCTCCTAGTTGACCACCATGTGATGCAGCTTTTGTACATTCATCTAATTATTTGGCATATTTGAATTACCCAATTTAATTCCTTTTCTCTCTATAACAAATGTGAGAGAGATGGTTTTCTCTCTCTAACACTTTAGTAGAGAGATGAAATTTTTCATGTTTCAAGAATAATCATACCACTTGTGGTTGGTTATTCAATTCAGGTTAGTCTATGGGCAAGGATCTAGTTTGTGGTATGTAGTGTCTAACTGTGATCCTTGTTTCAGGGCTGACAGGAAGGATTAAGGTTGGTTGGGGTTGATGGGCATTTTCCAGAGGAGATGAGTTGGGAGAGGGAGATATTGGGTTTAACCGAGTTGTGGATTCACTCTTGTGAGAAGTTTCTGCTGGGCTACAAGAATTGTTGAGATAGACACAAAAGAAACAAATAAGGGAGTCAGAAACTAAGTATGTGGTTTACATGGTGGTGGTTGCCTTGATGGCCGGGTTACTCACTAGTTGGGCAGCAGGCGCAGCTCCACTGGAGGAACATGATTTCAAGGCTTCAGAGCTAGCACTATAGAGGGCCTCAGCCAGACTACATAACCAAGAAATAAGGTTTTATATGTTAGCTCTACCAATCAGTCCAACCAAACTTTCAACAGAGTTAAACTGAGAATCTCCTTGTTTTATCATTTTTATTATCTTGTTTGATCTCTTTCTATAGGGGGTTGGAAAAATGACTCCCAAAAACGGATGAACAACTCCCACAACCGAGTTGACATCCAATTTGGGAGTTGTTGGTCCTACTCAGGCTGCGGGGTTGGGAGTCGTCCTCCCAATCCCAAAAAAAATATATAAAATAAAAACAATAGAAAATGGGGAGTTGTTCTCCCAAATCCACCAATAGACTGGGCAGATTTGGGAGTCTTCCTCATTGACCTGAAGTATTTCCTTCTGGTCAATGAGGTTGTTGTGCCTCATTGACTGGAAGGAAATCCTTCCAGTCAATGGGTTTGTTGTACCTCATCAACCGGAAGGTTTTCCTTCCGATCGATGAGGTAAAACAACCACACTGACCAGAAGGAAATCCTTCTGGTCAATGAGGAGTTGCACCTCACTGAAAATCCTTACGGTCAATGAGGCTGTTGTACCTTGTTGACCAGAAGGTTTTCCTTCCAATCAATGAGGTAAAACAACCCCACTGACTGGAAGGATTTCCTTCTGGTCAATAAGGAGTTGTATCTCACTGACAAAACCTTTTGGTTGATGAGGTACAACAGCCTCATGGACTGGAAGGAAATCCTTCTGGTCAATGAGGCCACTGTACCTCATTGACTGGAAGGAAATCCTTCTGGTCAATCAGGCTGCTTTACCTCATTGACTGGCAGGGAATTCTTCCAGTCAGTGAGGTTGTTTTACCTCATTGATCAGAAGGAAAACCTTCCAGTCAACAAGGTACAACAGCCTCATTGACTAGAAGGATTTCCTTCCTGTCAGTGAGGTTGTTTTATCTCATAGATTGGAAGGAAAGCCTTCTGGTCAATGAGGTACAACAACCCCATTGACCAGAAGGAAAACCTTCTGGTTAATGAGGCAAAGCAACCTCATTGACCGGAAGGAAAACCTTCTGGTTAATGAGGCAAAGCAACCTCATTGACCGGAAGGAAAATCTTCTGGTCAATGAGGCAAAGCAACCTTGTTGACCGGAAGGAAAACCTTCTGGTCAATGAGGCACAGGAACCTTATTGACCAGAAGTAAATCCTTCCAGTCAATGAGGGTGACTCCCAAATGGGCTCAGTCAGGCCCAGTCTATCAGCGGATTTGACTCGGGAGGCCCAAAAATGCTGTCCAAACCTGCCCCAAGGATTTTGTGGGTTGGGTCTCAAATTACAAATTTTGTGTCCAGCCCAAACCCGCAAAGCTGATTGTGGGCTCAGGTTGGGTCCGGGTCATAATTGGGCCAGTGAGGGAAGTGTGATGTGCCACAGTCCTCTTGTTAGATTTCGTGCAATTTGACAAGAGGACTGCAGCACCTCACACTTCCTTCCTTCCCTCCAGGACCGACTGGTCCCAGAAAGAAGAGAAGGGAGTGTATGTCCTCCCTTTGTTCCTTCCAGGACCAGTCAATCCTGGAGGCAAGGAGAAGGAGTGGCACCTTTATGCTTTGTCTCAGTGCTTACAGATAAAAGAGGGAAAATAATTTTATTATTCTTGATTGGTGTGTGATAGGGAATAACAAAATAACAAAGTAAGAAACAGTCCATTTTTTAACCAAAAACCTGCCCAGCCCGACCTGCTTCCTTTGCGGGGCGGGTTGATATGTTCAGTGGAGAGTCATTGAGACGTCTGAACCCGGCCCACTTGCCACCTGAGATTTGGAAGAATGACTCCCCATGTTCTACTATTTTTATGTTATTTTAGGGCCCCTGTTTTTGAACACGGTGTGTTATTCTTTCTGGTAAAGAATTAAAAGGTTTTTCTGCTACAGATATAAGTAGTCATTTTCACCCATTCATCACCCAAGAACTGGATTATACTGCTCAACTTACCCTCGTCACCACTCGTGGAACCCCTGCAACCCAACTGGAACAGAAGTTACACCATTCATTCTCAGCTACACATCAAATTACACAACACACACTCATTACATAATCCACTAAACCACTAACACAGCCACCCAAATACAGTCTTTATACATAATCTTCTCTCCACCACCTTATCTCCTCTCATGCAGGCAACTAGTGGCTATTCTGGCACCACTTCTTGTTTGAATGACACCACTTCTTGTTTGGATGACACCACTTTCTGACAGTGGCCCCAACTTGTTCCCAATATTCTGACACCACCCTTATTGTTTGGTCCTGTATTTCATATTCTGACACCACTTTTCATATTCTGACACCACTTTTAGCCTGTATTAGTATGTTTTCTGTTTGGTCATGTGTACTCAGGGTGCACCCCTCTTGTAGCTAAAATCCCTCACTTTTCTCTATATAAGAAGGCTCTCCTCCTGCTGTTTTTACCTTCCTCACCAGATCTACTCATCAGATTTTCTGTATAGCTCTCACGTACTCTTATCAGAACTCTTATAGTTAGCCCCCTTATAAACTATATTACTGGTCACTCCTCTTTATTATCAGTCACTCAATATTGAGATTTTATAGTTATATTTACCTTATACTCTATTATTATTAGTCTTATTATCAATAACCCTTCTCTATCTTGTAACATCCCTTGTTTCAAGCCCTGTTTGAGTCATAGTACTTACAGGTCCCTTATCCAACTGAGCTATTTTACTTAGTTAACCCTTCTTATAACTTCATAACCCCTCTTCAAGAGGACCTCAGTTCAATCCCTGGTAGAAGCACTTGCTCCCACAACTCTTCTATCCATCACTTCTCTTATCCTTCATACACATCATCCATCACCAATTCAACCAACACCATCATCAGTTAGCTCTATAATCCCACTTCTAAAACAACAGTAGTACCTTTGATACACTCACTATCACTTTATAAAACTTTCCAATCCAAGATTGGGAGGCTTGTTTAGTGTCTAGTACTTTGGATTGGCAGAGGCAAAACTCATCAATACCTGTCCAAACTCAGCTAAAGGTCTTCACTGACACTTTTGAGCTTTACAATGGTTTCTACTGTTTTTTCTTTTTGTAAACACAAACTGTTTTTGAAAACAGGAGACATGTTTTCAAAAAGACCACAGGAAAATCAGCAAAAACAATTTTCAAAATGTATCAAAATCCCACACATGTGATACAGGTTTTTGCTTAAAACAATTTCCAATAAAAATCTTGGGAAAACCCCACCTCAGACGCTCTATGGTATGCACCCTTATTGTTTTGGGATTGGGAGAAGGACTGCCAACCCCACAGCCTGAATTGGACTAATGACTCCCAAATTGAATGTCGCCCAGCCAATTCCTGGGAGTTGTTTTTCCAAACCCCTTTTTTTATCTTTGTTTTCCCTTTTTTATCCTTTTTTTTGTCAAACAAAATGCCTGTGCAGAATGAATAGTTGGTCCCCTACCGTTTCTCCAACTCCTCCAGTGGTAATAACCTGGCCCATGGAGTTGGGTAAAAACTTTCAAAAACAGGTCCTGTACTTACCTCAACCAAGACGGGTAGGCGGGTATACTCAATTCACCTGTGGCTGGGGCCCATCCTTAGTTTCAAGAGGATTCTTTTGGCTCTTCATGTTTTATTTTTGTGGTTTAAGCATGGAGACTTTGATGCAATTGTTGTCACATCTGGGCTCCTGTACATGAGGATAATGTAGAGTATTCTAAAGCAAAATAAAATAAAACCAACAATAGGGAATTGTTCAGCCTGTAATATTTGAAGCTGGTTTCTATTTTGTAATTGCTGATGAGTTTGTTATAGGTTTTGATTGGGTGTTTTGATCATGTTGGGCTGGGATCTCTTCTGAGATGAGTCTGTTTGAGTTGTCTTCTTCAGGAGTACTTTGGATTGTTTGTAATTAGTTTTTTGTTTATGTTATTGAAGAGAGTGTATTACTGACAGTTTGAAGTATCTGTGTATGGATAGACATATCCATTGTGGTTTTTTGATTGATCCACTGAGGGTGTCTGGTCTGCAGTAGTACTGAGTGAGCTTGGTGTTTGGCTGAGACATTATACAGTCAGCCTGTTTTCGAAATGAGCGCTGACTGAGGTTGAAGCCAGTCGACCAAGATGATTCTCCAGTTCCTCCCGTTTGTTTCTTCGATCGATCCGACTTTCTGGGACTCACTCACCAAACTCAAGATCGACTTCCTCAAACTCAAGGACGAGCCAATCTGGATCAGTGCTTCATACGAGCGAGCCAAATCAAACCACTCCAGTCTGGCAAACGAACTCAGAGTCGACGCCAGCTCATTCCAACCTCATCATGGACATCCTCCAAAAACTACCACTCCTCGAGTCACCATCTCGGGTTTACTCAAGAACTTCAACACGATCGAAGAATTCAAAACTTGCGACAAACAATCATTATTCAACTTTTTCTCTGATCAGGTACAACACCACAGCCAGCTCATCTTACTTTTACTCTCATCACTGACTTGTTCGAATAGCTATGGAAGGATAAAGTAGCAATCAAACTGCAGGATCACAGAGCTCCCGAATTCCTCCTCATCACCTTCGCAGATCTGAAAAAATTTAAGTATTACTATTGGTTTGCATTCCCTGCATTCGTCTCAAAACCTTCCTGGAACGTCATCCCTCAAGCCAATCCAGACCACGATTGGCCAAATCTGTCACTGGAACATGCTTTCCAAATCAACAACCTCATCATCAAAAATAATTATGGAGATCGTCATTGGATCGCTAAACTCGATCAATCCTCTCAACAATGGTCTCTTGGACCAGTCTCACAATGGATCGATTTTTTTAAAGACGCACCCGAAGAAATGGTCAACACTACTCTCTCTCTCTCTCTTTGTTGAGATCTACATAACACCACTAACAACACTTCCTTTTTTTTTTTTTGACACAGCGATATCTGATCTTTATTGATCCTGCTGCACACCCAAAAGCGTTTGGATGGCCTCTACGTAACCTATTGGCTCATCTACAAATTCAATATGGTGACCAAGCTAGAAAGTTCAAAGTGATTGGCTATCGAGATCCATTGGCTGAACAACAATCACTCACACTTGTCCGAAGCGTTGTGGTGACGATCGAATTACCTGAACAAGAACCCATCCAAGGTAAGCTCATTTGAGAGAGAGAGTTTCAAATCCCCATTCTCAACATTCTATTCTTTGGGGCTTTCTTGGACTTCAGGTCGGTTAACTGCTGTCGGATGGGAAAAGAATGCGGCGGGTAAATTAGGTCCCCGGATGGCCGATCTAGCACCGATGATGGACCCAACAAGGTAAACTCATTTTCATAAAGAAACAGTCTGTCTAATGTATCTGATTGATGGATTGATGGGTTTCCTTGCCCGCGCGATGATAGGTTGGCTGAACAAGCTGTAGATCTCAATCTAAAACTCATGAGATGGAGAATCTTACCGGACTTGAACCTGGAGAAGATCTCATCGACCCGATGTTTACTCTTAGGAGCAGGAACCTTGGGATGCTATGTTGCCCGAACACTGGTCGTGAGTTCTTTTTTTTTTTTTTAAAAAAATTGACAATGTCCTTAGTGCGATTAAGTTAATCTTTCAACTTTTATTGTGCATGATTCAACTTTAAGGCATGGGGAGTCCGAAAAGTGACCTTTGTCGACTCGGCTAAAGTCTCATTTTCCAACCCAGTTCGTCAACCATTATTCGAATTCCAAGATTGTCTTGAAGGGGGTAAACCAAAAGCAGCATGTGCCTCGGCAGCCTTGAAACGAATTTATCCTGGTCTAGTCAGTCTATCAAACTTTTTTCTCATTTTTTGGAGAGGCTCGCTCAAAAGAAATTGATTTGATAGGACACCGAAGGAATAGAGCTTTCGATCCCTATGCCAGGTCATCCAATCCCAGCTAATCTGGTCGAACAAACTAAGGCCGAAGTGGATCAGTTGGAGAGATTGTTTGACGCACATGATGTGGTTTATCTCTTGATGGATTCTCGCGAAAGTCGCTGGCTACCCACCCTTCTAGGGGCCAGTAAAAGAAAGGTAAATTGTTTGCTAACCATCCCCCCGCCCTTAAAAAGATATACTTGATGCTGATTGATCAATTGATTTCGTTTCAGTTGGTTATCAATGCTGCTTTAGGATTTGATTCCTATCTGGTCATGCGACATGGTGTCCGACCAATGACATCTGAATCCCCACCAATGACGAAAGTAGACGCGAGTACGAAACTGCCCCAGATCCGGCAATTAGGCTGTTACTTTTGCAACGATGTGGTGGCACCTTCTGATGTAAGTCAATCCGAAACACACACGCCCATCATGCGCTTTGTGACTCATCGTTCGGCGTCTTTTTTAGTCCTTGACCGATCGTACTCTGGATCAAATGTGCACAGTCACTAGACCTGGCTTGGCCCCTATTGCCAGTGCCACTGCGGTAGAGCTGATGGCCTCCGTACTCCAACATCCCCAAGGGTAAGTGTGAATCATCACCCATACCCATCCATCCAAAAAAATGTGTTCATTCTCTTGTTTTTTTTTTTTGGTTAACGAAAAAATATGTATTTAGAATTGAAGTTTTAGCCGAAGTGATAATCGAAAAGAATCGAACGAAGGAAACAACAGAAGGTTTATCGCCCATCCAAGAATCTGTACTCGGATTAGTCCCCCACCAGATCCGCGGATTCATATCGAAATTCGAGAGTCTAAAGCTAGCCGGACCAGCCTACGACAAGTGCACGGGATGCAGTGAAACAGTAAGCCACATCCACTTTTATACACACACTTACCAAGAGATTGATCGTTTTTTTTTTTTTTTTGGCGGGATAGGTCATTAAAGAATACGAAAAGGAGAAGTTTGGGATGTTGTTACTCGCGTTCAACGAGCTCAAGTATCTCGAAAACTTGTCCGGTCTCGCCCAACTATATCAAGACAGCGATCAGGTCAATTTGGAGAGCTTGGAATGGGATGATGATGATGACGATCAAGAATGAAATGTGTTTGTTTGGTGGTGATTTTTTTTCGAATATGTTGGTTTCACTTCCCCACATCGGTTTTTTTTTTTTTGGTTGTTAAGGTATTTGTTTGAAGAATGGGATTGATTTACCCTCTCTACATCATAGGGTATTGAAATCGACACACCAATACCTGATGTTGTTTTTTTTATTAAAACTAACGGGCTATATATAATATAGTGATGAAAATAGATTGATACATCAAAGAAAGGGTATATTATAGTCTTGTGAGATCGGATAAGAAGGGAGAGAGAGGTAGAGACAGAGGTAGATCAAGGAAGTTGGTTTTGGTGAGTGAGGGTACATGGATCTTATAACCTGGGTGCATGTAGGGTAGTAGTCTTTGTTTTTCTTAAGGTATCTCTTGATGAAGTGAATGATCTGGGACAGCAGAATGAGTTCGAGGAAGGATAAATTTGATTGAAAATAAATCAGAGGAAAAACAACAATCAGTTAAGAAGAGAAAAAAACATATAGAAAGAAAACAGAGGAAAAGAGATGGAGAAGAAAAGTGATCAGTGCTTACCTGGGACAGCAGAATGAGTTTGAGGAAGGATGAGGAAATCATCCTTCCATGATTGCTTCCCCAGGTAATGTTCTTGTTGTGTGACATGTAGGTGACAGGTATGTAGCACACACATTTGAGTGAAACAGAGAATAGAAAATGAAATGTAAGGAAAAATACAGTTCAACCCCCCCCTTGCTTCAGACCTGGAAACATAAAGAATAGAAGAAAAGACATAGAAAAAAAAAAGAGATAAAAGAAAAAAAAGGAAAAAAAAAATTAGGTAACGATTCCAAAAAGTTGATGGTGTTTTTTGAGAAGGAGCTTGGTGAGTGGCTTAGTGAGCATGTCGGCTACCATTTCAGATGTGGATACATGAAGAAGGGAAATGTCTTGTTCCTGGACACACTCTTGGATGAAGTGATAGCGCGCATGTATGTGTTCAGGATTCTTTGCAAGTGCCTCAGCACCTTTGTTGTCAATGTGAAGAGGGATGGGGGAGTGAGGTCAAAGCCGAAGTTCTTCCAGAATGTGTCTGAGCCAGAGACCCTCTTTGCAGGAGTCTGACAAGGCTTTGTACTCAGCCTCAGTGCTTGAGAGCAAAATGGTGGCTTGCTTGCATGACTTCCACAATATCGCCCCGTCGCCAATGCAGTAGGTGTACCCTGAGGTAGATTTCCGATCATTGCGGTCTTCAGCCCAATCGGAATCAGAGAAGCCACTTCATTCTAATTGACCCCCAAGTCAAAGTTTGAGGTGTTTGGTCAATAGAAGGTAGTTCAGTATTTGAATGCGCATCCGATGGGTCCCTGAGGTGTTGAGAGAGATAATGAACTGCAAATGTTATGTTGGGTCTATTACATTGCGAGACCCACAAGAGGGACCCAATGAGCTGATTATACGGGATGGATGAGGGAGGGTCTGAGGGAAGACGACACCAAAGGTCTTTGAATGAGCAGTCAGTTGGAGTGCTGCATGACACCTGGTTGTCTTCCAGAAATTTCTCCACTAGTTCATTGATATAGTGAGATTGGATGAGGAAGACTCTTCTGTTAGGTCTGTCACGAGTGATCTTCAGTGACAAGAAATGATGAAGCTCTTCATCCACTCCAATTTCAAAGCGGGAGCCAAGGGATTTAATGAGAGATTTGACAAAGGAACTCTGGCCAACAATAGCCAGATCATCGACGTGAGTGGTGAAAGCTCCGATGAGCTTGTCATCTTTAGTTTTGAAATAGAGTGTTGGATTGTATTTTGGCACGGAGAGGCCTAAGTCAAGAAGTGCCTTATGAAGTTCGAGGTTCCATTGCCTTGGAGATTGTTTGAGACCATAGAGAGACCAATCAAGTTGACACATCCAATTGGGGTGAGAGGGATCTTCAAAGCCAGGTGGCTGCTCCATATAGACAGTGTGGTTGAGATGACCATTAAGAAACGTGGTTTTGAAGTCGACCTGTCGACTGGTCTAGTCACGTATTGCTAGGAGACTGCAGCTCATCCTGAGAGTTTCCAAGCGGAGAGTAGGGGAGAAGATTTTGTCGAAATCAAGACCATGGATTTGGGAGCAGCCCATGACCACCAATTGAGCTTTCAGTTTTTGAATGGTGCAGTAAGGTTGTCTTTTGACCTTGAAGACCCACTTGGTGTTTCTCAGGGTGAGGTACCAAGCACCACATTTTCATGCCTAGGAGTGAGGCAAACTCCCACCTGTGTCAATAAAATTTCTTCAGTTCCAAACCGAAGAAAAACAAGTCATTTTCTTTGGTTTGGAACCGTATGGACCGCTGAGCTGGCTCTCAAAGCGGACTAGTCCTTCAAAAAAGAAATGGAGACAAAGTCTCCATAGTTCAACAGTATGCAGCTGGCTCCAAATCTGACCACCCATCAGGTTGTGGGTTCAATCCCCTCTGCCCTCATCCCCAAATGGGGGTTAGGGGCAGGTTTAGTGATTATGGATTACAGATTATGAAGCTCAGATTCCAGCTCATCCAGCTCAAATGGCAGCTCAGTCAGCTCAAATTCCAGCTCATCCAGCTCACCCAGCTCAATTTACTAAGGAGCTGTATGGCAGGAGGTGTGGCGTACTAGTCAGCCAAATGCCATACTGTGGGGCCCATTCAAACCAAGGCATACAAGCCAGGGGGTCATGGGTTCCTTCCAAAGTTAGGGGTGATGAGCTGGACATGAGCTGAACTCATTCAGCTTGCAGTCCCTTTGGTTCCAAAGCAAAGATGCTTCCGGTTTCTTCTTTGCTTTGGAACCAAAGAATCCAGTTGACAAATCTCCAAACTCCTCATCGACCACCTTCAACCATCTTGCTTTGTTGGGAGATTTGAGGAGTTGGCTCCAAGTCTTTGGTGTGTCCACGTCCTCAACAGCCTTGGAGCTCTTGGACCAATGCCCTTAGCATTCAGGGACCAGAATTTTGTTGCGGAGGGGAGGAGGGCAGCTGGGCTGTGGTGCAGGAGCAGTACCAGAGGGCGCTGCAGGAGTCAAGCCATCTGTTGGACTCAAAGAATTGAGAGGAGGAAGATGAATGATTTTGATATTGATTGGGGAACCCGGAGGATTAGCCGGTAGTGTTGGCAACAAATTCAGAGATGCATCTGGACCGGCATGGATAGAAGCTTGGAGACGGCGGTCAAACCTTGGTGGAAGATTAAATTCCAGAGGAAGCAGAAGAGAACTTTCTTGAGTTGGACACAGGTCCATTTGAGTGTGGCAATGAGGAGGAGAGGTTATCATTTTTCTTTGGAGATTCTGCCTCCAAGTTTTCAACTGGAGAGGAGTGAGATATCAGCCAGGGAATGTCCACTATGACAGGAGAGGGTGTCATGCCGTAGGGAAATTTTGAGTTGTCAAAGATCACATCTCAAGACTTGACCAGGGACCGGCGCTCAAGGTCCCACACTTGATAGCCACTGCCGTTGAAGAGGTACAACAGGAGGATTCCTGCCCTCCCTTTTGGATCCAGTTTTTTCCTGTTCACATCTGGTACACAGAAACAGGTAAGACAGCCAAAGGGGTGAAGATAGTTGGGATTGACAGGAGTGACACCCAAAATTGAGAAAGGGGATATGAAGCCTCTTGGGGTGTGGCAGGGGATAGACGGATACGAGAACGCATAATGGCGGAGTACATCAGCCCAGAAACTTTTGGGCACATTTGCGACAAGTAGAGAGGCCTGTACAATGTTGTTAATCCAACGATTCATTCGCTCGGCAACACCATTCAGCTCAGGGGAGTGAGGAGGTCCTGGCTCGTGTTTGATACCAGCGTCAGATAGATAATTGTGGCATTCATTTGAGACATACTCTTCACCATTGTCTGAGAGGAGTGACCATCCTTTTTGAACATTGCATGGAACTGCTTGAATTTGGAAAATGATTCACTTTTTGATTTCTTGGGAAGAACAATTGTCTATAAAAGTAGTGTAGCATTTAAATCTATCCCTAGAGACAACCTCAAAAGACCCTACATCCGAATGAATAAGCTGGCCTGGACGAGTTGAGCGATGAGCGGAACAATATTTGAAGGCCCTTCGTGGAATTTTTGATGTGATTCAGGTTGGACATTGTTGTTAACCGACAGGACAATGTTGTGTTGCTTGAGCAGTTTCTTCAGTGGTCGGAGACCAATGTGCAAGAGACACCACTGGTAACCTAAAAGGCTGGTGTCAACCTTGGCTGCATTAGCAGTGATCAGAGAAGAAGAGCTCACTCTTCTGGATGGCAAGTAGTATAGGTTATTGCGTCTGTAGCCTTGTCCTACTGGAGTTCCGGTGAGTTGGATGTCGGCAGTAGGGTAAATGTCGCAGGTTGACTTTCTGAAGACTACCGTCATGTCTGCATCATAGAGACCAGCAATGGAGATGAGCGGCTCGGCCAGGGTAGGGACAGTGACGTCCACATCCATGGGGAGTTTGGTGAGGCCCTTGTGTGTTGCCTCTACAATGGAATGATTGGCCCATTTGACCAGAGTTTTGTCGGCTTTTGGGTGAACAATATTAGATATGTGAGGAGTCATTGAAATGGAGCAGCCTGAGTCCAGATTCACGTCACCAGCCAATGAGACTGAGACAGAAGCTTGTCCTGCCGTCACAATAATCTCGGGGCCAGAATAGTCTGACTCTTTGTGATCGGGGGAATTGTTGTCAACAAGAGGGGTGGCAGAGGTATGACCAGCCTTGGCTGGCGGATGAGGATTGGGGAATGGAGGGTTCCGAGGATCATGTGCTTTCTTTTTGGGAGGTGCTTGCTTGGACTTGTGGTCACTGATTATCCGGGCCACATTGTGGCAGCAATTGAGGTCATGACCGTCCAGATTGAAAAAGGTGCAGTGCCAAACCGGCTGACCGGACTCACGAGATCCACCTCTGACAGGAGGCTTTCCTCTTGCCAATGAAGCAGATTTGAATCCGGCGGAGTCATCGGAGCGAGTTTTCTGACGAAGATATTTGGCTTGAAGGGCGTTGATGATTTTGGATGGGGAAACACAAGGCTCGTTCATCATTGATGAAATGCAGGAGAGCCAGTCAGATGGGAGGGAGGTTAGGATAGACGACGAGTATGTGTCTTCCACGGTGAGGGGGGCGTCTGGAGTGATGAGTGCATTGAGCCTCTCAGAAGATTTTGCCATCTCCTCAAGATGGTTAAGGATGTCGTCGTCCATCATGCGCGATGTGGTCAGCTTGCGAAGGCAGTAGGTGACACGACCAGCAGACAAGTCCTGATGGGAGTTCTTCAGAGCAAACCACAAGTCTCAGGTGTCCTGTTTGATGTGACAAACGGTGTGGATGGCCCAAGACAATATGCCAAAAACGGCTTTGTTGTCCCTTGCCCAGTTTGGACTGGCTTTTGACATGGCCTCTGGATTGTCAATGATGTACGCAACATCTGCCGTTTTGAGATGAACGAGCATGAACTATGCCCAGTCCTGGTAGTTCGAATCGGAACCTGGAGGTTTGAGTTGTTTGATGCTCGTAAGTTTAAGGGCAGGGTGAGTCCAGATCTCTGGATCTTTTGAGGAGCTCATTTCAAGCAGTTTGCAGCCAGATAGAGCTGGGGAAGTTGATTTTTTAATAAATGGGGAAGGAGGCAATTGCATATGCCTAGAAGCTTTAACAATAAGCATACAGATCCAAAAAAAAGTTGTGCATCCCAAGTGGAATTATGTTCAAAGCGGTAGTTCACTGGTGCTCATAATATGGGAAATAAGGAGAAGTTTTGGGGCAGCTGTGACATTTGTGTGAAATCTTGTATCTAGTTTTCATTATCTTTCTGGTTGTCTTCTTTTCTCTTCTTTTTCCTTATCCTGTTCTCTTCCAAATTACTCTGACCCAGGTTTGACCACCCCGCGCTCCTCTCCCTACTTTCCTTAGCTGACAACTCCTCCCCACCATTGTTGTCCAAAAAGACTTTCTGTTTCTTTCCCACACATAACCTGATGAAGTGAATGATCTGGGACAGCAGAATGAGTTTGAGGAAGGATAAATTTGATTGAAAATAATTCAGAGGAAAAACAACAATCATTCAAGAGAAAGAAAAAAGAGGAAAAGGGATAGAGAAGAAAATTGATCAGTACTTACCCGGGACATCAGAATGAGTTTGAGGAAGGATGAGGAAATCATCCTTTCATGATTGCTGCCCCAGGTAATGGTCTTGTTGTGTGACAGGTATGTAGCACACACATTTGAGTGAAACAGAGAATAGAAAATGAAATGTAAGGAAAATACAGTTCAACATCTCTCTAGTACTGGGTAAATCTGATTCTGATTTACATACTTACTTCTAATCAAGGGCAAGCAGGAGAATTAGGTGGCTGGAAACCATAGCAACCAGGCTGGGCCTGGAGCTGCTCTCATCCTGAGGCAAGCATGCAGGGATCCAAAGCCTTACATTTCCACCACGGTTAAACATACCATCATGTCCCAAAGATATTGCAGTGAATGATGTTAAAGTTGAATAAACTAAGGGTTTCATATTAACAAAATATAACAAAGAAAATAAGGAAAGTGAGATTTAACTAAGGCAAATACGACAAAATACAGGAGCGAGAAATGAGAAAAAAGAGTTTGGAAAGACAAAGACAGCAGACTGAAGAAAAAGATTAATACAAAGATGAGTTTAAAGAAAAAGAAAGAATAAAGAAACACATACTATCACTTGAGTGGAGTTAATGGATTTAGTACAATGAAGGTTTGATGTTGATAGAATTGGCAGAGAAGATTTGTTGAGTACCAAAGTGAGGGAATGATCAATTTGAGATTAAGGATTTGATGTGATTTATGCTGAGAATTGATTGAAGATGATTTTAGAAGATGTTTGTTCCCTGAGGAAAGAAAGTTGATGTTGAGTTTGAGGAGGTTTTAAGTATTCGAGGATGAAGAGTTTCAGTGAGATTTAATGAGAGTTCAGACGTTCCGTGAGGTTAAAGAAGAGCGCTTGGGCGCTCCACGAGTTTAAGTTTCAGGGTTCAGATGTTGTGCGTTGAGACTAGAGGAAAAAGGAATGGTACTAATCTCAACAAATGATGGGTGGAGGACTATCCAAGAGGTCTTGATACAGAAGCAAATTAATCAGAAGATGAGGATTGGGCTGGTTGTCTCTCATGTCGCAATGTCATAGCGCACAAATGGCGCAATTGGAAGTTCATCACAATCTCCATTGATTTAGTGAATGTTTTGGGAACAGACAGTGTGAGTGGGTGACATTGTCTGGCCTGGGTCCACAATTGTATAAGTTATCACTCTGCAAGGCTATATTATCTGCTGTAATGAAATTGTTTAAATTTGACAAACTAAGGTGATTGGATTATCATTATGAGAAGAGAGATTTGACAACAAAAAACCGGAAAGAAAAGGAATATATCTAGGGTGAACACACAAAGATTGGCACGAGATGACAAAAGAGAGTGGGGAAGAAGACGGATCCAAGGAAAGAATGATGGAGCCAAGAGAGCTGAAAAGATTCACAATAAGGCTCAAGGAAGAAAGGATAAATGAGAGGTCCACATGCCACTGAAAGATTTGTGGCCAGAGGCCTGGAGATGTGTGATAATCATGAGCTGTAGAATAATCAAGAGCACAGAATGATCAAGGATCCAGAACAGCTACATGAGGGACTCAAAAGAGCATGTCCTGCAACCAAATAGTTACACTACCAATAATGGTAACATAACCAATTTTGGGCCATTATCTTACCATTACTGGTAACATGCAGTGCCCTACGTTATCAGGCACAGTGGGAGTGATATTTTTGAGGCTGTACAACATCTGCATGGGACCAGCAGATACTAGCACTGTTCACGTTTCAAAGTTATGTTGCTGACAGCAATTAAAAAATCTGCTTGCTGACAAATAAAAATCACTTGAAATCTAGTAATGATTGTACACATTGGCAGCAAAACAGTTTCACTGACCTTTGAAAATGATACTTCAAGGTTCATTGGCAACCTATCTTGGTGGCTGATACTGATTCAAGTTGGTGGAGCAGGCTTTATTAGATGTTTTGCAATTTTAGCTGTCTGCTGAAGATCATTAAATTGTTTGCTGACAACTTTCAAATGTGAACTGTCCTACTGAGTAAGATAAAATGAAAAAAGGCCAAATTAAGGCTCAATATTGTGTTATTATATTAATAACACATTAATTATTTGACTGTAATGGCCTCAAAAAAAGCGGCACGTTAGGGTACACCTGAGGGCATGAATACACCCGTTACCAATAACAGTAACGGAGCTCTGCAGTAACTGGGATAGTCATGATACAAAAATATGTCATATATTGTATTGTATCGTAGCTACCTAGTGTTGCTGAAACTATGGGCTCATAACTAGATGAGTTTTGTATTTCAGAGGGAATCAGTAGAAATACAAAGCCAGAAGGGGGCCTAAGTTGAGTCCCTAGCAGGACTGAGAAGGGAAAAGAATAAAAAAGAAGGAAACCCTAACTTATCAAAGTCCCACAAGGACTTTGCCGAGGGGCTTTCAAGTCCAGAAGGACTTAAGCCCTCAACACTACCTTCTTGGCTGAGAGTATTGCATTTTTTGCCACTTTTTGACATTTATTTTTTTCCTTCTCTCGCCACACACCTCCTCCAACAATGATCCACATGGCAAGAAAGAGGTGGTCATCAGCTTTCAGCCTACCTGGTCCAATTTTCTTCCACCCTCCAGAGGTCTTTTTGAAAAATAAATGAAAACAAAATTTGTAAAAAATCTTTTTTTTTTTCAGCAAGGAAATGAAAATTGACCGTGCACGGGCTTGGAGGAGTGGTGGTCTGAGGGTGGTTTGAGAAAAATGGATGTTTTTGAAAATAGATAACCGGATGAATAAGGGAGTTTGGAGGGAATGCCGGCAAGATGCAGATCAATACATGATTGAAATTTCAATGTTTTTGGCTGATGAGTCTGTGAGGTAGTGTGAATTGAGGTTCCTGCCACCAAGACTTGTCAAAAGTCACAAGCCAGAATCCTCGTGAAGTCGCCAGTCCCCCTGGGGCAAGACCATCCGGGGCCCGGGGGAATTAGATAAGTTAGAAGGAAGCCCAAAAGAGGGCTTGGACCAGAATCCTCACAACAACTACAAAAAGGAGCTTGATGGTCCTTACGTTATTTGAAGAATCCAAGCTGGGTTTATTGAACCTGTCAAAGATGTGTTTGGAAGAGCAAGGGAATGGCTGAGTTTTCGGTCTGGCCCTGGGAGTATTAAAAAGGTAAAATGGTCGACTGAGAATTGGCACAGATTCTTGAGATGTTGGCTTGCGTCAGAAGAAACTGAATATACTGAGAATGTTGAGAAGAAAGAACGAGTTTTTAAGTGGGCGAGAGGAATGGTTGGGGCCAGTCATGTCGATTGTCCATGCTGCGAGCTGCAAGATTGAGAAGTGATAGTATAGACAGACATGAGTGAAATTGTGCGGATTTGCGCACAGACGAACCCGAGGAATAAACGGATCTTAAGCACAGTTGTGAAAAAGAAACAGAGAAGGCTGGGGATGAGGAGGGAGAATAGAAAGAAGGTGAGTGTAATATCCTCCGAGGAGAGCAAGCCGTCGATGAGGGTGTGATGAGTGTCTAAAAGTTGGCAACAACGGCGGGCCGGGAAGTCTCAGCTAGAGAAGTGGAGATACCCAGGCTTTGAACGACGTGGAGGAGCGGGGGCTCTCATCCTCACACCTGGGTAGCAATCGAAGAACAGGACAGACGGCCGTTCTGCCGCCAGTCGAAAGGCCACCCATAGACGCTCCACACTTGGGTGGGGCGCTTGAGGACAACGATGAGAGCCTCCCCAGAAGTGCAGCTTGGAGCGGATATGTAGAGAAGATGATAAGAGAGACAGGAGCTCGGACCGACAGAGCGGATTAACTGCAGGTCTCTTTATATTGAGTTCTTGGTCCCCTCACAAACACACACACACGCATACACTCGGAGATTGAATCTGGAAGAGAGAAGAAGGCCACAGCCCGAGCTCCAAAGGCGCTAATCCAACTCAGCCGAGAAAAACTCAAGACCAGAGGGAATGGATACATATACATGAGAAGGGCAAAAGAACTCAAGAAAGGAGATAAGATTGTTTAGTGTTGGTGAGGTTGCTTTTGGGGATAATGGTGGGGATGATGATTAGATGATTGGATAGGTTTATGCGGTTGTTGCTGTTGTTGATGTTGTGGGTGATGGTGGTGGTGAGGAGCAGGAGGAGGTTGATGTTGTTGTTGGTGCTGTTGATGATGATGATGATGGGGTTGTTGGTTTTGGTGAGGATGATGAGGATGGTGATGTTGTGGTTGTTGGTTTTGGAGTGGTTGTTGATGATGATGTTGTTGATTATGATGATGATAGTAGTTGTCGATCTTAGCAAACAAACTGGCCACGAAATCATCTCCGTTTGCCATCGACGTATCTACCAGGGCGTCGGCAAAGAACCGATCGATCAATTTAGATTTTTTGTTTTTATTGGTATCAACAGTACTTCTTACATTTTCCTGATCCCCATCCACCTGAAAAGTTCGCACCTGGAGGTTTATAAAGCTCTGGTTTCTCTGTTGAAATACAAAGAAAGTAACAGATCTCAGTGAAGGGATAAGTGAATGGATGATTCAGAGAGAGGAGTGTACCGTTTATTGGTGTTTTATTTGAGGCCAAGGCTTCCATGACGGCGGTGTGACCTGAAGAAGGGGGGGGGGAATCGAGTTTGATGGATGAGAATGGAGTTAATAGGAAGGAGAGAGATAGGACGTACGAGAGGCCAGATACTTGGAACATTCTACAGAGTTGAATTGGAGGGGAGGAGTGGGAGTGTTGGAAGGAGTGTTGTTGTTGGTGGTGGTAGAAGTAGTTGTTGCTGTTGTTGTTGTTGTTGTTGTTGGTTGTGGTAGTTGGTTTGGTTGTTCTGGAGTGGTGTTAGTGTTGGTTGTGGTTGTGGTTGTTGGTTGTTGTGTGGTTGTTGGCATGTTGTTGTTGGTTGTTGTTCGTGTTGGAGTGGTTGATGTTGGCTGTCTTGAAGCTGTCACAGAAACCTCTCCCAGTCACTGTCACCGATCTGTGACAGCCGCATTCAACTCTACTCCGATTTCAGAAAACAAAAAAAAAGAAAAACTTAACGAAATGGAAAGACCTATCGAAGAAGAAGATGCAGTCGAAGAAGAAGCTCCAGACTGGCGAATGCTACTCAAATACACAAAGTCAGTTCAATCATCTCCTCAATCAACTATCCACTCTAACCCTCTCCTTCTCAATCATCATACACAGAAGTCTAGGGGCTCAGACAAACACAACCGAACCTTTCATACCACGACGAGGCGAGAAAGATTTCGAACCGACCGAAGCACTTGCACCCACCCAACTCAAGGCACTCCAAGAATCAAGACAGGCTCTATTTACCGCCTTATCTGCTGGTATTCGTGGTCATTCCTCACGGGATCATGTGCGATGCGTTTGGACGAATCAGAGATCAATGACCGAGGCACCGCCTTATGTCGACGGTACAGCTAAAGGGGTACTGTTCTCCTCCATCGGAAGGTGGAGTCGGGAGAGAAAGAGACTCGAATTGGCTCCAGAAGAACTGTTATATTTGATCGAAAGAGGTACCGTCGAATGTTGGACTGTCGAAGATCAATCACGAGGAATAGGCCCAATGCCACTCTCCGTCCAACGTGCTTGGGCTGAAATCATCGGAACAAATCAATTATCACTCGAAAGATATCAGGTAAGCAAATAATCAGCTTCATCTTGAGAGAGAGTCTCATCATATCCCCTTCATCGATCACTCTAGGTATATGCATATCTCAAGCGTCTGGGTTACATCGTCCTTCGCAAAGAACACGTCCAGGCTATCTGGTCCTCCCAAAAAAAAATACCTCAAACTACCAGCCGTTCATTTCTTGGAACATTTCTCTCATTTGCTTGTCGACCATTTCTCAGACTGAAGGATATCTACTCGAAACTAATCCGGACGAAAAAGCTAGAGCCTTGGATCGGAAAGCGTCTCGCAAACCTCGCTCTCGCTAATCGCAGTTTGATCGATCATGGACTTTGGAAAACATATGGTGTCTCCTTTCTTTCAGACTTACTACTTACCCAAAAGAGTTTTCTATTTATTTGTTACGGATTTCTAAATGGCCACTCATCTTTCAGAATCCGTCTTCAATGTACTCAGTCTGACACCCTCGGGTCCCAAGATCAGCTTACGTTCGACTACTACTACTGTTCCTTCACCCTCAACACCCAATAATGGGGGTTGTGAAGTGTTTTACTACGTCTACAAGCCCAATAATCGATTCCCAAAATCTAGTCCGCCAACTCCGGACTTTCAAGTTTGTGTGATCGAGTAAGTGTTTGAGATGTATCAACAGCTAAATCTTTGGGGGACGAGACTAATCCGACCCTTTTGTATGTAGCTCTGAGAAGATGGCGATCCCGAATATCCACACCACGACCGCTCTACTGGACACTGTCCAAGGCCCCAGTGCGCCCACATACCCAGAAACGCTCGCCAAGCCCTCACCATCAACACCCGCACCCATCCGACTGGCTTCATCCGTCCCAGTCCATCAAAAAATCATCTCCGTCTTATCATTTGGCTTGCTATACAGCAAGTCACCAAAGATGGCCAAAAAACCGGCGCGACAAAACGTGTTTGCGAAACTTAAGAGAGGTCATCGGAACGTGTTACTTGCGACCAATGACCATGGGATCATCAGCTTCCTCGTCTGTCTCTCTCTCTTTTATGGTTCTCCTCGATCACGCACTGATTCTCTGGTTCTTTGGATACAGAAATTCACTGAAACTGATTTTGCTGGAACTCCCTTGGTGGGCGCACAAAGCGTTATCTAACACTCTGGCTCTGCTCATAGACCAACTTGAACACTTGGGACTTCTTCTCTTTTAGAATAGATTCTTTACTATTGTTTCAGCTTGTGTTGAATTCTTTTTCTTTTTTTTTTCTTTGGGAGGAATCTACTTTTTTTTTTTTTGAGATGGTTCGCTTGGGTTGGTGGATGGAGAAAGGATGTTTGTAGATAGTGATGGGTTTAGTGTTTTTATGAAGTGATGAATTTGTTTTTGGTTTTGTTTTTGGTGTTTTTGAAACGGGAAAAGTCAAAGTGAACCACTCAAAATCAGAATGAGCACGATTCCATCTTTCGACTCATTTCCAGAATCAGAACTCAAAAAAACAGAACCAAAACCAAAACCAAAACAACAACAACAACAACAACCATCTAAACAGAATGAACACAAGACAACCACCACAATCGATCAAGCAGACCACTTCCTCAACTCACTCAAACATCAAATCAACTCATCAGGAGACCAACAACCAACTACCAAAAGAATAACCAAAACTAAAAACCATCAGGACCACAATCAGAACAAGAAAAAGAAAAGGAAGAAGGACAGTCATCAGGAACTAACACCCGAATCCACTCATACCAAAAACCAGCTCATCTTCACCATAGACCTCAGAGAAGACACTTTCAACTTACTCCATGCCAGGCCAGACAAAGCTAAACTACCACGATACAGACGAACCGCAGGTCATACTCTCCCTCATCCTCACTCACTACTAACTCAACAATTCTAACTAAAACCTCTCTCTCGTTCCCATAGCCGGCCAAGTCCTCGGTTTACATCCTAACCTCCGCATCACCCTCCAGAGTGCTTACCGTGGAGATGGCTTACGACTCAGTCATCACTCACGCATCAAGGTATCAATTTCATTCAATCGATCTTCTTACATACAACACACTCTGAAATGATTATCTACTTCAGCCGATCTCCATCTCCGATCCGGCAGTCCTCCAGCTCTTCAAGGATAAGAACCTCAAACGAATCTCGCTATCCAAACCCAAGAATAATGAAATCAGCAAAAAGACTGTCGATGAACCTTTTATCCCACTGGTAGACTCAGCCAAGTCGGTCGATCGTCAACCAGGGCATCGAATCGATCTCTATCAAAAACCTACGTTGGATGATGATAATGATGATGGTGACGAAGACGATGCCGATCTGGAGGACTACCTACCTCCCGAAGAAGATGGCGGGGAATCCTTCTTAGATAGACTCAACCGTCGAAAGGGAGAACTTGAGAGAAGGACCGCTGAACATCCTCATGATATCCAAGCTTGGCTAGTTGCGTATTTCTCTCATCAATCACTCCAAATCCAACAGAGCACTGACATATAATAGAGAAAACACACAGGCCTTGGTCAGTTTGCAGGATGAGATGAAGGAACTGGGCTTGGTTGGATTGAGGGCACGCGTGACAGATGTGGATCAAGAGGCCATCAACCGTCACGTTCAGGGTACGAGTGATTTGAAGATCTCATATCTCAAACGAGCTCTACGCGAACCATCCAATCAGTATAACGAAAACTTACTGCTGGCATATATGAAGGCATACTGTGACCAACCCGATCTCGACCTTACCAAAGAATGGCAGCAAATCTTGGACGCACATCCTGCCGTCACTGGACTATGGATCGCTTATGTTGATTGGAAGCAGACCGAGGCCGGAAGCATGAATGTTATCGAAATGGTCGAAGTCTATGAGGAACTAATCGATCGATTGGTCAGGCGATCCGAAAACCCAAACACTCCTCTTAAAGGTTTCTTCATCTTTCCATCCAACCATTGATAACTTCAGCTTTTGAAACTGAATTCTACTTTGCCTTGCAGAGCGTACCCTCTTCGAACAAACTATCGTTTATTTATTCCATCGATGCTGTGTCATGCTCAAGCAAGCAGGTATGTTTATCTAAAATTCATCCTCCCCATCTCAATTTCTAATTTTTGTTATCTTATTAACAGGGTATACCGAAAGGGCCACAGCAGCATTCCAGGCAATCATCGAACTTAATTTCTTCAAACCTCGCCAAAATCTTGAATCACTCACCGAACTCGTCGATGACTTTGAAACCTTTTGGGACTCTGAGCTTCCTAGGATAGGTGAACCTGGCGCCATGGGTTGGATGAACATGGACTTGGAATCTGAACCTCCACCAGCCCCTATTTTACCCGATCAATCCAAGCAAGTCCAGCCGAGCTCAACTGACAAGATAATCGACATCTGGCAAGCTCAAGAAATGAAAGCTCATCCACCCCTTCGGACTACCGATCTACAAGATGATCAGGATCCATTCGGCTGTGTTCTGTTTGATGATTTCAGGAATTTACTCTTTCTAATGACGACCGATGACTCGCTACTAGCCTTGCTATACTCCTTCCTCTCTTTTGTCGGAGTTTCGATTCCCCCACCGGACATCGATACCAACGTACCCTTTTTCACTGATCCCTTTCTGTCAACGGAGTTGATCGATGTCCCCGAAAGACAATCTACCTTCTGGCCCCAGTTAGATAAGAAACTCTCGTTCGATCCCTATGGCCCCACTGAACGTTTATCGGGCATTAAAAAGCCCCAGATGATCCCCTTCAGAATCTTTCCCCACGATATCAGACATCTCTTTGCTGACCCGTCTCGTTGGTTTGTCAACTTTGAGCCACCTAAAGAGTCGATCGATTTCATCAGAAATTCCTTTCATGCCTTGAAAACTACTCGCATTCTCAAGCAAGATACATACTTTCAACTATGTCAACTTTCCTTTGAAGCCCGGGCTGACATCTCATCGGCCATCAAGCTGGCTAAGCAATCCTTGAGTCTCGACCAACGAAACTTTGTTCTCTGGGATGCCTATGCCAGACTCTGTCTACTGCATGGTAAACCGAAGCAGGCGAGGGACGTGTATGTCAAGACGTTGGAGATGTCTGAGCAGGGTACGGAAGGGCTTTTGTCCCTGTGGTACTCATGGGCCGAAATGGAATTCCAACTCGGTCACTTCCGTTTAGTCATCAGCATCTTGGCTCGAGCTGTCAATTGTCTCGACGAGAGTCCATCGGGTATGTCGTCCATCTCTTCAGTGGCTGTTCCTTCAACTAAGTAATCTCATCTTGTACTCTTTCAAACTAGAACTCGTCCGAAATACATCCCAACCTAGGTCACCCGCCTTGTTACTTCGCGTTCGACGCGTGAGTCCGTTCATTGCGTCCTTTTTTTCGGCATGTATTGACTACTGATGGATGGATGACAAAAGGCTTTCACTGGTCAACTTGCGAGCTCCTTTCAAGACGACGTCCCGCTCTCATTGTTACGTAGTCGAGTATCCGCTGCAGTAGGTTATGGGACGTTCCAATACCTCACCGAGGGCTTTCCGGCCGGATGTGAAGCCTATGAGCGAAGTCTACAAGCCTTGGAGCGATTGGACAGTCCAGCAGAAGAGGAAGAGCTATGGCTGAACTATTGTCGGTTGATGTACCAACAGATCCAAGACCATCAACGGTTCAAGCCGATCGAGATCCGGCGCATCCTCCAACGAGCCATCGTCAAATTCCCCAACAACTCCATCTTCCTCGCCCTGTTCGCCTTCAACGAATCTAAGATGAAGATAGAGAACCAGACCCGAAGATTGGTCGACGACATCTTGCTCAACAACCCCTCTTTGGTCACCGTCAACCGCTGGCTATTCGCCATCTGGCTCGAACTTCATCTCAATTCTTCGACCTACAATCTGGCCACCGTCCGTGGCTTGTTCGAACGCGCCTTAACGAACCAAAGGTTCTTCACCCTCCTTCTCCTCCTCCGTTCACACCTTCACTCCTTTCTCTCGCTTTTTTTTGTCGTTCCTAATTGGGATTTTTAGTGTCAGGTCTTGTGTCCAGGTTTGGGTGCTGTATATCTACCTCGAAATCCGTAATCTCCAGCTCGATAGAGCGCGCTCTTTGGTCACCCGCTCACTTGCCCATTGTCCTTGGTCTAAAGGTACGCACTTCCCATCGAATAATCCATCGAGATATTTTTCACAAAAAAACCAAATATATATATATATATATATATATAATTAACTAATTGTCGATTCGACTTTTGATTTGTTTTTTGCATAGAATTATATTTGATCTCTTTCTCTAGTCTATTTGATCAAGATGATTTCTGTAAACAGAAACGAGAAAATCACCAAAAAATCCGCCAACGATTGGCGCGTTTAGTCGACGAGAAATCGATTCGTATCAGAGATCGATCTGGGTTTATGCACTTGCAATCTTCTTTTGATAAGTGTAATGACCTGAGTGATGGGGATGGGGATCTAGATCGGAATTTCGTCGATGGGCTATGAATCTCTCTGGTCTTATTCATCTTGACCTCTATTTCTTTTCTACTTTTCTCTTATCTTTCTTATCTCCTCCTCTTCTTCATCTTCTCCCTTGGTTCCTTTTTTTCTCTCTTTTTTTTTAACCCTGTTTCTTTTTTGTTGATTACTTCAACCATTTCTTTTTTTTTTTTGCAAGGTTTACAATTTTTTTTGATCACACTTGGTTTCCTTTTTTTTGAAAAAAAAGTGCAGTGGAATTTATTTATGTACTTTAATTCATTGGTACATGTTTTTAGGCACTTGTCTTTTTGGGGTCAGACATGCAGTCATGGCGTGAATCAAAGCACCAGACTTGGCTTCAGAATATCTCCTCATGGCAGGCAAGCCTGCTCCTTCCCGATAAGTATCTCATTGCCACTTTCTATTCTCACACCCACACCTCCCTATTCCCAATTCCATTCATCCACTTTTTTTTTACCTATCCTATTGTCACCAACTATCCAACCCCCAATCCCAGCTTGTCATCATGGTGCTCTCCATGTACTACATGGCTTCTCAGGTAGCTGTGGTCTGGTTGGCTCACAGGTGGTAGCTTTTGGGTCCCTAAGATTGCACTGATCTTGGATGACCTTCCTCATGGCTGCAGAAGGTATATATGTCTTGGTGGTAGCAGCAATGCTGGTGAGTTTTACAATGGATGGCTTTGAGGCTGGTAGAGAGGAAGACAATCACACCTGAACTTAAGCCCAGAAGTGGTTCCAAGTTAGGTTTGAATTGCGAATCAGAAGATGAGATGAAGAAAAAAAATGATAGATGCAAGTGTGAAGGCAAACCTTGATGATAGCAGCAATGCTAGTGAGTTTTGCAAAGGGAAGTGGTTTGAAAAAAAAGGTTGAACAGGAGAAGATGAGATGAAGAAAACAAATGATGGAGGGAGAACAGAAATATGACTGGGAGAACATTCAAATTATGTAATCTGACCATCAAGGTTTGCAAGTCTCATCAGATAGACCTCAAACCTAGTTGAGCTTTGTAGCTGGTGCATTGAGTTGTGCTCAATACTCTTATCAGCTGAGGACTCAGAAAATATGGTAGAGCTTGTCAAACAAGCACCAGGACTATTTTTTGGATGAGATTTGAGAGTGTTTAACTTTACAAAACGCTACTGGGACCCTTCTGTGCATCAAATCAATGATCCACATCTTAGTTTATTCAGAAAAATTTGTATCACTTTGAAGAACGCTGAGACAATCAATCCCATAAAATGGATCGTGAAGAAGTTTCAATATGTTGAGGAGAGGGAACATGTACCTGCAGAATTCTTGGTATTCACAGGTACATTATTTCTTGATTCTACATTTTTCCTGATGAAGTTGGTACTCCATTTGACTGATTGGAAAGTCTTATTTGAGCTACAGATGAAAGTGTGGTATGTGATCAAGAGTCAGACCTACTCCAAACCTTTTCACAATCTCAGCAAGGGAGACTGTCTTCTTGGGTTGAAATTTGACGGTGCCGGTGCGCCAAAGTGTGCTTGCCCCACCAGCATGCACCTGGCGCCTCTGATTTTTTTTAAAAAAAAGGAGGAAAAAAGGAATGGAGAAGGGAGGAAAAAGGTAGAGACTGAAAGCGGAGAACTTGGCAAGCTGAAATTCTGACCATCAAACTCTCAGGTGTGCTTGTCATCTTTTCCAGCTGCAAGCTGTTTGTTGTAACTAACAATTCTGAACCATTTACAAGGTTTGTGGTTGTATTTCATTTCATATTTTTGGATTCGTTATTTTTTTCTTATTTTGTCTCACTTCCTTTCAATTGAACTCATCCAATTACCATCTCACTTATTTATCACAGGTGTGCTTGTGGTCTTTTCCAGCTATATGATTTTTGTTGTAACTAATCACTTTTAACTTTCTACAAGGTGTGCTTGTCATCTCATCCAGCTTTAAGCTGTTTTTCCTAAATAACCACTCTTAGCTGTCTACAAGAATTCTTGCTCCATTATCTTTGACTTCAACATGTTTGAAAACTTGGGTTATTCACCCAATTAAGTCATTGACCTCAACATAGTCGAAGAGAACCCTGCTGAAACCAATTGGGGGCCAAAGGAACTTTGGAAGTCTTAATAAATACCTTTTTTATTACACTTTCTACATATATATATATATATATCAATGTACATAGACTCCCTTTTAGCCCCTGAGGCTGATGCAAAGCAATCCCAACCAAAAATATTTTTGACACCTGGTGCACCAGGTCACTGCCACCCAGATGTATATGCCATGTTTGGGAAAATTGAAGTTGGCCATTGGAGACCACTTTTTTCAAACCTGGCACCATCAACTTGACTTTCTTCCCAATACATATTTTGAAAAAAAAGAACAGCTGAGTCTGTTGATGTTCTCCTTGAAACGCTACGCTACCCGTAGTGGTAGCGTAATTGCGCTACAGCTAATGGTTTTCCGTTGGCTTTTAGTGGATTTAGTGCTATCGCTACAGGCCAGGCCTAAAAAAAGAGGCTTTTACGCTGCTTTACAGTGTTTTTTAGCAAAAAAACCCGCTGAACTCAATGTAGTGCAGTATAGGTGCCCTAAAAGGCCATAGTGTACATTCAATGCAAGAATATATGAACACTTCTTTGAATTCAACCTTTCTAGTGCTTTTGAGGATCTAATCAGTGCATGTTGTGTATGTGATTCCTTACTGATATGTGTATCTTATGTTTCAGCTACCTTGGATGAGCTGATACTGTAAGATAAACTCAATTTTAGTCTGTGACAACACCAAGATTCATTGTGGTTGGCATGTCCAGTGATGAATTCAGCATCCAACTAGTCTATCTTCCTCCATATACTCCTGAGCTCAACCCAATTGAGCTGTGCTTTTCTGCAGTAAAATTCAAGCTCAGGAGAACTCAAGTCCTCAAAATGCTCCATGAAACCCATTTGGGATCTTCACACAACCACCACAGATGTAATCACCCAGTTAGTTTGTTACAAACTTTACCACCACTACATATACTCAGTAGAATAGATTGGTCTAGCATCATATGTGATGTTGGGGATAGTCTCTCAAGTGACTATAGCCGAATGGTATGAGATAAGGAAATTGTCCAACTATGTAGAATAGGGACATCCTAAGTTGGACTCTGGACGGGCCGATGACTATTCTAGTCTCAAGCTCTCTGGTCAAAAAGTACCAGAGCTAGCCACACCTCTCTCCAAGAGGGGCTGGTAGGCAACGTCCTACGGGGTTGAAGACCCACGGAACTAGATAGAGGGAGATAAAGCAGAGAAAGGACTGACGAAGGATCCATCAAAGGTTGAGTTGACCTTGGCGGAGAGATGGGTGAGTCGAAGTTGGAGGGAATTAGGAAAAAGGGTAAAACAAGGAAGATAAGAGTAGAGATAGAACTAGGTTATAAGGCCCCAATAACAAGATAATTGGATATTGATTATCAGTAATATTGGCAGGCTTGTTGTCTTAGTATTTTTCTCTCTGGGGGAAACTAATCCCTCCTCTTGAGTCCTCTTATGAGGTTACAGATCCGGTTGGATGACTCTGATGACGCTTCTGCGTCTTCTGGTATCTTCTCAGCTGCTACTTGAGCGGCTTGGCAGTTTTGACAGATGAGATCTGTCCTTTGGTTGAATCAAGCACCTCGCTTGCCGAGGTGGCTTGCTTCTTCCCATTGGTGGATTCCTCCTTTCTAGATGGCATTGGTCCTGCCTCTTGTTGGGGGAACCTAGATGGCATTGGTCCTGTCTCTTGTTAGAGGAACCTTGCGCTGTCTTGACTAGCTGGGGGCTGACATATGATGTCACCTGATTGCCTCCTGACCTCCAATCAAAATCTTGTTGTGTGTTTTTTTCCTGCTTCAATCAGATCAACAGTGAGCCCACTGTGCTACCCGTTGTGGTAGTGTAGCACAGCACAGCACAAGTCTTCTAACAGCTAATGGAGTTTTTGTTGGCTGTTAGCAGAGTTTGGGCTATTGCTATGGGGCCCGGCATCAAAAATGGTGTTGTTAAGCTGTGTTACAGCTGATTTTAGACAAAAAAAATGCTAATAATAGCTGTAACACAGCTTAATGGCACTAAAAAGGCTGCTAAGGCTATAGTGTCTGCAGGCTAAAAAAACAAATGCCACACTATGAATTTTTCCAAAAAAGCACAGCAGACCAGTGCTGATCAGATTCTACCCTTTCTTCTATCAAGCTAAATATTCAATTACAAATACACAAGTTTCTAGATTGTTTCAAGACAAATCAAATTAAATTTAAATGTACACGTAATATTCAAGTTTTCCAAAATACTGATCCCTGATCAGTATTTTTCTTGTAATTTTACTGGTATTGATGTAAGAATGAAGAGAGCTGCCAGAATCTGCTTCCCTAATTTTCTGTACCTACTAATCCCAATATGAAGATCATTAGATCATTTTTATCTCCTTGGAAGCCAGACACAGACTTGAAAGAAAAATCCTGCCTCCTTGGATTAATATGACTGTGGATAAAGTCTTCAAGCTTTCAAGGCAGCCATCTTATTATGGAGGACAATACACCTTTTCCAGAAGAGGACTATCAAATCAATACACCTTTGTCACTGCTATTGGCTAAGTGGTGAAGATGGATGTATCATCACACATTTGATCCACAATTCCAAAGGGCCTAAGTGACCATTGGTGTTGGCATTGACATGAATTGGTGGTTTTTTTAGGGGCTTCAAAAAAATACCCGTTTTTTGACCTACAACTCCCACAACCGGGTCAACATCAATTTTGGGAGTCGTCGGTCAAATTCTGGTCGTGGGCCTGGGGAGTTGTCCTCCAAATCCCAAAAAGTTAAAAACTGACCGGGAGGAAATCCTTCCAGTCAATAAAGCTGTTGTACCTCATTGACAGGAAGGTTTTCCTTCTGGTTAATGAGGAATTGTACTTCATCAATTGGAAGGAAAACCTTCAGGTCGACGAGGTACAACAGCCTCATTGACCAGAAGGATTTCCTTCCGGTCAATGAGGGCAACTCCCAAATCCACCCAGTCTATCGGCAGATTTGGGAGAACAACTCCTGCTTTTTTATTTGATTTTTAATTTTTTAATTTTTTGGGATTGGGAGGATGACTCCCAGGCCCGCGGCCAGTACTCAACCAACGACTCCCAAAATCGACGTCGACCCGGTCGTGGGAGCCGTGGAGTCATTTTTCGAAGTTCCTTTTTTATCCAGGGTCACACTGCTATAGTGCACACTTCTTTCAAGGTTTATATCCCTGAAGAAACTCAAGACAGTATTGAGTGGCAATTAGTGCAAGCTACAACCAATATGGGTATCATATTTATTTTCAGCATCACAACTTGCAAGGAATTCAAGGAAAGAATAGCCAATGCTTGCAATGATGTGGCCATGCAAGTCAGTGACATGATTCTCAAGGCCAAACACAGCTCTGATCTTGAGATGTGTTAGCTGATCTTCATCCCAGGTTGTGAGTATTTTTATTCAAAGGAAAAGTATCATATTTGCCATTAAACACAATATACGGAATGGATAGAGACATCCTGAGACAGCCATCCATTCAGGCCCACACACTTTGCTGATAGCTTTGTGTGGGTTTTCTCCAGACTTAGTATTTTCTTTATTTCTTATTTTATGCAATAATAAAATCCACACATCTAGATGAGAGCTTTGTGCCGGTTTGCTTGAGGCCTCTGTGAATATTAAAAATAATCATTAAGCATATATATCTCAGCTGATC
Source organism: Puccinia horiana (assembly GCA_001624995.1). Classification (NCBI taxonomy): domain Eukaryota; kingdom Fungi; phylum Basidiomycota; class Pucciniomycetes; order Pucciniales; family Pucciniaceae; genus Puccinia; species Puccinia horiana. The sequence goes on from LWDY01000019.1 coordinate 490,043, forward strand.
CTCACAGATTTTTTCAAAAAAATAGTTTTTTCAAAGTCCTGAATATTCTGCATGCCAGTATGCCACCTTGTACTCCATCATAGAACATGGGGATGTTTTGAGATGTTGCAATGTGAAATGGTTCACTTTGGCATCATCTTGTGACATCATACAAGCAGTGTGCGTGCCCTATTCTTAGAGTATGATCAGTTATAATTTGTCACAAGTGGTACCACTTGAAACCTTCAAACATCAGTTTAGGACCATTAAAAAGATTCTGTAATAAACTCAACAGCCTATTAAAGCTTATCTTTGTTGTTGAGGTCACCTTTTTCTTGGCCAACTCCTCAGAGGCTCTCATTCATATTTTTATTCATTTCATTTCTGTTGACCATTCTAATTGTTTTTATTTAAGTTCAAGTTGTACACACAGTGGGTATTTCTTTCATTTCCTTATTCTTTGATCTCTCATCCTCAACTTGTTCATGTTCTTTTAGGGTTATTTCCTTTTCATTCTTATTTCTGCAATTATTTGTTTTTTCTCTTACGACTGTACTTCACACACCGCAGAAAACTCGTCGCGCACTGAAGGGGTCGTCAGCTCAACATGGACCGTTCGGTCAAGGAGGAAAAGGGAGAGTAGCTCTCCTCTTTCCTCTAGGACCGTTCGGTCCAGGAGGAAAATGGAGAGTAGCGCTCCAATTTCCTCTAGGACTGTTCGGTCCAGGAGGAAAAGGGAGAGTAGCATTCCTATTTCCTCTAGGACCGTTTGGTCCAGGAGGAAAATGGAGAGTAGCTCTCCTCTTTCTCCAGGACCTTTTGGTCCTGGAGCAAAAGGGAGAGTAGCTCTCCTCTTTCCTCTAGGACCGTTTGGTCCTGGAGCAAAAGGGAGAGTAGCTCTGCTCTTTCCTCCAGGACCGTTCGGTCCAGGAGGAAAAGGGAGAGTAGCTCTTCACTTTCCTCTGGGATGTTCGGTCGGTGCCATTTGTTCCTGGAATGCCTTTCCTCTTCTCCCAACGACAGGAAAGAGGAAGAGGGGATTACTCTCCCCCTTCCTCTGGGACCGTCCTGGTCGGTCCTTGAAGGGGGAGGAGAACATTTCTAAATTAAGTTTCTGAGTTTCAACTCAAATAAAGAGTTCTTCTAACTTATCAAAGTCCTGCCAGGACTTTGCCGAGGGGCTTTCAAGTCCAGAGGGACTTATCCCTTAATGCCATTTTTTTGCCTGAGAGTATCATGTTTTTTTTGCCTCTTTTCAGCATTTATTTTTTTTCTGTTTTCATCACACACCCCCTTCAGAAATGAACCACATGGCAAGAAAGGCAAGATCATTAGCTTTCAGCCTGTATAGTTAAAATTTGTTATAACCTCCAGAGTGATTTTTGAAAAATAAATCAAAAAATACAAATTTTTGAAATATTGTTTTTTTTTTCAGCAAGAAAATGAAAATAGACCATGCACAGGCTTGGAGGTGTGGTGGTCTGAGAGTAGTTTAAGAAATTGGACTTTTTTGGAAAGGAATAACTAACTGCACAAAGAAGTGAGGTTGGAGGACCAGATTTTGGAGTGAAAGTCAGCAAGATGCAGATCATGACCACATTGAACTTTCAAGGTTTTTGGGTGATGACTCTGCAAGGTGTAGTCAAATGAGGTCTCTGCCACCAAGACTTTTCAAAAGTTTCAGGCCAGAATCCTCATTAAGGCGCAAGTCCCCCTGGCACGACCATCCAGGGCCCGGGGGACTTGGATAAGTTAGCGAGTTCCTTGGGGAGGGGTATTTTGGGACGGGGGTAGGGGGATTGGGTATCCCAGTTCTGGAATGCTATTTTTTGTTTATTTTTGGCACAATTTTTTACGCCTTGGTCATTGGGCTGATACAGACAAAAAAATCCTTAGAGTCAAGGAAAGCTGTTCCTAGATACTGGCAAAAGGAATTTTTCTTTCTGTCAGTCCTTAGGCTCCAGTGCGTGAAGCATCTGAAGCTCCCGTGCACTGTGTAGGGGACGTCAAGCCGACGCCCCTGCAGTGCACAAAGTGTTCGGAGAAATCCGTGACAGCCTATAGCATGCTGGGTGATTGTATCAGCTCACATGTGTCCCGTGCGGCGGTCTCTCAACTTGGTGAGGAAAAGCAAACCGGCACACGGGCACCATAGGAATAGACTAAATACAAGATGCTGCAAGCAGCTGAACCCTGACTACCGAACTCTGACCATCCAGCCTATCACAACCGTGTTACTCTAACACAAAGTACAGCCGTTTTCTTGTTTCATTTCTTTTGCTGAAATCTATTTATGGTGTTCAAAGCTACATAAACTAAAGAATTACATAAATTCTTAACGGCATAAAAAGCAATATTTGGTAGGGACCTGTCAACATGCATAAAAATTTGTTTAACAGGTCCCAGCCAAATCATCATTTAAGAATTTATGAAATTCTTTATTTTATGTAGCTTTGAACACCATAATTTTTGTTAAGTCTAAATTTATCACTTTTCACTTCTGGAATTCAACCAAGCTTTCATCTGCCTTGTAGCACATCTGGACCAGTGTTTGAAGCATCCCAATTCACACTGCACCAAGGGGGCTTGAACATGTGCACATAGAGCTTGATCTGCCAGATCTTGGCATGCAGTCAAGTTCAGCTTGGCTGGCCCAAACCATAGGCCAATCACTCAAGTTCAACTACCAGAACAACCTCTATAATTGTAAGTCCTCCCGTTTCTTTTTCACTATTGTTGACATTGTTCTAAACAAATATTTTCTTTTGTCTATGATTGGAGGACTTCCTGTGGCCCTCTACAGGGGCTGCAGATCTTAATTTACATGTCAAAAAGCTAAAATTCTAGCTTTTTGACTACAATGAAACTCTAGCATCTAACTATATCTGGCTCTACAGGGGGGCTGTAGATTGAAGGGAAGTCCTCCATTGCTGATTTTTTCAAACAAATTGCCCTATGTAGCCAACCTTTTTTTGGTGGGCATGGCAACTTTGCTTGGCTCAGCCTAGTGGGGCTTGCACCTCATCACCTTCCTCAACTTGTGCAAGTGCCAAGTGGGGTTGGACTGGTGCCAAGCTGGCTTGAGGTTTGGGCAAAAAACTTGCCTGCCCTGGACTTTGTAGGGTGTTGCAATTTTTCAGTGCTGTATGGGCCCAAAGTAACAACGTATGTACAGTGGTCTGTGGGACCCACAGGGTTCCCCTTCAGAACATGGGCGGGCAAAACGCTCGAACCTCGCGGGCCGTCACTCATGGGCATGCCAGCCCTTCAACCTCTCCGTCCGGGAATTGAACCCGGGTCACCCGCGTGACAAGCGGGTATACTGACCTCTATACTAACGAAGATTGGTAGTGTCTCCCGGCACATGACAGCCATTTTGTTCAGCTTACTCAAAAAGAAAGAGATATCCAACGTAACGCAGAATGGTAGGTAGGTTATCCCTTTCTAATAATTATGAGCTTGGGTGTGCAGGTGAGATTGGGTGACCGAGCTCCTCCGAGCTCTTGATCAAAAGAATCGACGATTAAGAAATTGAACGGTGGTGTGCAGATTAAAGGGTGAGTGTTACGTAAGCCGTGTTTTGGTTACAAATTGAGATATGTAATAATGTTAAATATTTTATGTATTTAAATGGATTGATAGACTTTTTACACAATGTTACCTCCCCTTCTCTAGTGTACGTAACTCCATAGATATAAAACTCTGATTCGAGCTCTCTTGTTCTGGCTCCCTTCAGCTCCCTTCCCCTGAAGTCCCTTTGAACTTGCTGAGGCTTTGACCCGAGTCACCCTGCCTGGTTGGCATGTACAACACATACCCTATTGATACTCTTTTTAACTCAGCCGATCAAGAACACACTAAGATATATAATCCTAGTGGCCAATTAGACTGAAGCTGAGTTTTTCTCTCTAGTTGTGTTCGATTAAAGAAAAGGGCTCTATCCCGCCGATGGTCATAGCTTGATACTGCATATTTACATCCGCAACAAAACCTTACTCCAGACCAACTCGAATCAGTCCACTCTTCAATCAGTTGGGTAAGTCGGTTCCCCTAATCTCCTTAAATATTTTCTTTCTCCTTGTCGTTTTCCTGTCAACACCAAGAAAAAAAAAGAAAACGATCGGTTGGCGTTATCCTCAAGGTTCTCTAGTTGACCGTCCAGCGTTTTACAACAAGACTGAAATTTCTAGTGAGACCAGTACTTGATGTGACCGTGGTTCGCTCTCCTACATCTCATCAACTTGCATCGAATCATCCTTCTTTCTCTCCACCTCTCTTTCTCCGTACTCTTCTGACTGATCTTACTAAGAGAGATCCGGTCAACTGCGACAGTCGCAGCTGTCTCCCCCTTGGTTCATCCTCCAATCTACAACTGAACATCAATCTACAGCCTCAATCTGCTCGCTTGCTATCTAGCTCTCAACCGACAAAATAGATATCCAAAACCACAGTTCTTCTCAACAGAAAGAGCCTTGGGTCGAAAGAGAGATAACCCACCACGCTGGTACATACAGTTCTACCACATACAGCTTCCGGCAGCCTTCTGCCTGAGCTTAACTAACCTTCTCGATCGCAGGGTCCGGGGGTCACAAACCCCTAAACTCAACTGAGTGACACCTCTAGTCAACTGACCAATATTCACTCCACCTGATCCATTACAATACCACCTTACCGCTCTTCCAATTAAAATATCTTCAACAGCTCAGCCATCCAGAGACCCTTCACTTCAATCATGTCTACCACCACTACCAACCTTCAAGAGAGTAGAGACCCATTTGCAAACAAACGCCCCGTGGCTCGCAAAAACATTGGGTCTGTCTTTTATTCTTTCTGTATTTTTTCTTCTTTTAACTGACCATTTTCCACTTGTTCTTAGAGTTAGTCGTCGTCCCCCGCATCTCTCGAACCCCAATCAAAACTCGAACCGAAAGCAAATCAAAGCACCAGCCCCCAATGGCAGCAATCCCAAGAAATCTTCTTCCCTAGGCGCACTTGACTTCATCGATACCCTGGATACCATCGGCGGCTGTGAGTATTTTGGCCTTTCCAGAAATTCACTCCAGAAATTAACATGTCTCTTTCTCACCCCAGTCCATCACGACGGTCCATTTGATGCTGCCTCATCCCATCGAAATCGACACATGAACTCAAAAAACCCTTCTCGACAAGCCCCGATGGCTGCCTTTGATCCTTCAGCTCTCATCTTACCGCCTCCACCTCCCGCTTCAGCCCCAACCCCGGTCTCACTAACTTTACAAGATCATGTCTATCCGCCTGTCATTCCCCGTAGAGGCTCAGATAACACCATGTCAGTCAGCATGGGCTACCCGGCCGGGACGATTGCTGCAGACCCCAAGGCGGCCCGGCTGGCCGAGGCGTTCGGAATTCAAGGTAAAGAAGCATGGGAAGATTTCGGAATGGAACACGCCATCGAGGAAGAGTGTGAGGGCCCCAGTGGTCTACTTGGTCCACGCCGCGGGATCAATCGTATGCAGCGTGATGCCAAATCGGCAAGTGTTTGGGACATGGAAGAGACTCTCAAATCAGGAAAACCAGTACCTTCAGGTCAGTTTTTAAAGAAACATCGACAGGCAGGCTGAATCTTCCCTCTCAAACTGATGTCAATTTCACATGTGATGATTAGCCTATACTCCCAGCTCAGAAAGCTCAGTGCGGGCACCGAATGGAGAATTAGAACGCCAGGCCACAACCTCCGTAAAGCGATCAAAATCGTTGATGCAACGGATCAAGAAGGGTGTCAAGTCACCCAACCTGTCCATGGAAATGCCCCCTTCGCCGGTTCCAGCCGAGCCAAAGCCAGTCGAATTCGAAGAGCCTCGCTCAGATCCTCCCAGCACTACCCAGCTCCCCCCAGCCTCTGCGCTTGGCAGGAAAGCCAGTTTGCTTCACAAATTTGGCCTGGCTAGACGCGCTAACACCCGCTTCTGAGTCTTCTACTAACCCTTCCGAGAATCACCCATCCCTACTGCCGCCCCCTCCGCCACTCTGCCTTTTCTCTTCCTTATTTTTCGGTATTTTCGCTACTTGTCCCTGTGGAGCTCAGGACAAATGTTAATTAGTCAGAGACTTACCTGATTGTTGTCTACTAAGAAGAAATTAATCGTCCTCTGTACTGTAGTACTCGAAACCTCCTCCCCTACCTATCTTCATGTCACCCATTATCCTATTTTTGTGGTGTCTTTCCCCTCCGTATTCTTTTGATTTTGTCTTACAGTCAATTCAACTCCACTCTCTCTTTTCTACACACACCCTTTTTTTCCTCTCTCTCTCTAGCCTTTTAATTTTTTGTGGCCCTTTTGTTTGATCTTGCAGATCAAGGTGATGATGATGATGATTGGATTTGAATGTATCAACCTTTCTTTTTTTTTCTTAGCATTTTCTTATTCTTTTGTACCATGATAAAGACTGAACTTGAATAAAAAAAGTTGAAAACATGACAAAATTAAGCCTATTAAATTCTTTGATACTATCAATGGAGCACTTATTTGTGATCCCTAACTTGAAAATATCTGGAATCCCAAATTTCAAATGTTTTGTGGTAGTGAAGAAAAACTCTCCCTATCAGTGACAAGGAATTTTTACTTGCAAACGATATTTTTAATCTACAATTCAGCCCTCTAGATTCAGTACATACAATGAGACATCCTATCCAATCTGAGAAAAAAGCTGAAAGTTTGGTGATGATTCTTTCTCAGTTGTAAATTGTGTGATTTTTTTTTTTTTGTCTTTTCCCAACAGCTGAAATCATGCCCCCCCCCCCAAAAAAAAAAAAAACCCCTAAAACATCTAGCAAAGCAAAAAAAAAAAAAATCAAAAAAAAAATCAACAAAATATTTGATGGTGATCAAAATTTGATTTGTAAATGTGCCAAGTTCTAATTGTCTCCAAATAAGATCTGGAATCTAGGATTGATTTTATACAACTCCCAGATTGGTAACAACAAAAAGGTCACTAATATGGAAATTATAACCTAGAATCATTTTACATGTAGGTTTTTTTAATTCCTCACATCAATGATGTGATCAAGGTGTAAATTGATCAATGACTTTATGTCACCAATCTGAAACCTAATAAAGATTCAATAATTCAAATCAAGATATTTGGTGTTGAAAAAGGTTGTACATTGATAAATTTCGACCTGCAAATAATCAAGTCTGGAATCTAGATGCTTTGCAGGCAGCTTCAAAACAAAAAAATCAGTTTCATTGGTCTTCCTGGCTCAGTAATGAAAACCTCAGGTGACAAGATCTCCTCAACAACTGTTGCCCAATTGGCCCAGGTTTTCACAATGGCTTGGTCTGGGAAATTGCTCTCAGAAACCAAAACTTTTGCTCAGGGATATCTTACCATTGCCAACACATTCTACAAAAAAGCATGTGTGACTGATGTCATCAAAGTCCATTTGAGGAGGCACATTAAGAAATTGCATACCCCATGATGATTAAGGCATGGAAGGTGCATGTGGCAAAGGTATCCAGAAAGTTAAGAAGGCCAAATATTTCACCATTTCCTTCAACGTGCTTCTTGGTGAATTCCCTGGCCCACCCATTTTCATCATGAAGCTTGCTGGTGCTGCTTGTCATTAGGAGGTCCATGTCTTGGCTAACAATGCTTTTAGTCTTTTGGGGTGTGCAAATGCACTGTCCAACTTTGTGTCCAGAAAATCATCAAGCAGGCTCCTGTTACCATTTCTTGCCCAGAAACCTTTGAAAACCGGAAAAAGCAGCTGTCAGACTTGCCTGAAAGCTGGTTGGTTAATGTCTTGGCTGGCACAAAATATTTTCTTTGTGAAGCCTTGGCCAATTGTTTCAACATTGTCCATGACTTGAGGTCAGAATCATTTCTCACAATTTATCATTCCTGCTTCTGTTTTCTGACATTTCTCAAAATAACTTCCTACATTGAGCATCCTACCACCAAAATGGTATTTGATGCCAATCACCCTGCCACATAACTATTAATCACCATGAGAATCCATCTTTATCAAATCCAGGACATCCCAAATCTTTACGTCATAAACCCCCACACATCAACAAGTTCTTTTTGGAAACCTGTCCCTTGTTGAGAATTCGCTTTTACTTATTAGAAAGGGAAACAGCCTGTAATTGAGCTTTGGTCACATCAAGGGTGTTTTCCAGATGCTCATTAGTAATTTTGGCCAAGATAAGTGTATTGATCCAGCCTGTAGTAATCATGTTCAACTCAAATGCTTTGGTCTTGAGAAGTCTAAGAAGTTTGCTCCAAAACAGGGAATAATTAGAGTGTAAGAGGTGCAATCCTCTTCACTGAGCTGTCCATTGGAGATGTGGATTGAAAAAGTCAAAGATCTTGGAGAGACTTCTAGAACCCAAAATGGGAGATGTATTTCTCAAGAATGAACTAGCTCAGTAAAGAATAAAGTTGTTAGAATTTCAGTGAGAGAAGATGAGGAGGGATATGGGAAAGTGAAAGAGGAGCTGATGATTTTAACATTTTATCCTTGATGAACTTAAGGGCAAGTGGTTCAGATGTTTCTTGCTCAGACTCAATGAGTATTTATTTCAAGGAAAATCTTAAATAGTGAGACTGAGACAACTGTGAAAGGTGGCTGGTGACATGACAGTGACAGGAAACCAGGACAGGTGACAAGAGTGGAAACTAGACATTAGACAGGTACGGGAGACAGTAAAGAACAGGTACGGGAATGGGAACTGGAATTAGAACTTAGACAGGAACAGTAACTGGGACTCACTGCCAACATAATTGGCTTGGTTGATGGTAAGCCAGCTAAACTGGGATGCACCTAACCAAGTTAAACTTGGTTGTATTCCAACTGATTAAATACAAATCCAAGGTCCCACCTTAGATTTGTATTTCATCAGTTGGAATCCAACCAAGTTAAAATTGGTTGAGTTCATCCTAGTTTAACTGGGATAACACAACATAGGCAATTATGCTGGCAGTGACTGGGACTGAGGCTGGAAAGGAACTTAGGTGGAACTAAATAGAAAAAGAGGACAGGAGGGAAGCCGAAGGTCCAGAATTCTGACAAAAGTCAGTAAAAGTCTCTACTACAATGAATAATGAAGAGAAAAGATGAGATGCAGGAGTAGGAACTTCCCTAGCTCAGTAAATAATGAAGTCAGTGGAAGTCTCTAGTTAGCTAGGAGGGTGAAGGTGGACTTGGATTAAATAGGAATGATGCTTATATAATGTTGATTGTTAAACCTTGGATTGAGAGGTGTTTCACAAAGGGCTGTTACACAAATTGCTCCTGAAAGACATACTTACTTGGTCAGATATTTGACATTTGTTCAGAAATCTACACAAATAGACAACTCTGAGTACTACAATCACAGCCTTTCAAAATTTGCTACAATCAGCACTGTACACAATTTTTTTGGAATTTAGGCCCTGGTTCCCTTTGCCTATCTGTATGCTCTCAGTATTCCCCTTCCATTTTCTCTTCCTTAACTCCATCAAACCAATAAAAATAAATTTAGTTGTCCTGCTGGAGGAAAGTGTAGTTTCTCCATTCAGATGATATATTATCTTTTCTGCAGTTTAGCCATTTATTCAGATGTTTCATTGCATGTTCTAGTACAGTGTAGTGATTCAGATTAGTTGTTTTTGTCTTGTCACATGTGTGACAGATTATTGTTTTTTTATCTCTGTTTATCCTTGTTATGAAATAAATCATCAAGTCAAAGCTTTCTCTTGTAAGACCCACCTCTCTGAGAAAACCAAATTAAGTATCTCCTCTTTCATACCTTGTCTCTCTTTTCTTTCCCATTACCATTGGCCTCACTGTCTTGAATTCCAACAAAAAAGATGACTGAACTGTCCAAGAACAAATCAATGTACATAAAAATTGTGATGGTTGGGATTGAGTGACTGTAGATACTGACTGAAACTGCAATAAAAAATGCCTCAACTCAAAGAATTTGACATACAATATTGCCTTTTTACTATTGCATTTTAACTGCTGCAAGTTGAAGCAGTTTTTTATTGCAGTGTGAGGGCTTCTGGCTAGAGCCAGGCAAAATACCACCAGGAAAACACTTACTTGGGAATCTGCAAGCTTGTGATGTTGACCAGCTTTAACCACAGAGAAATAAACCCACACATTGGTACTACTTCTGAAGTTCAACTCCAGGAGAGTACCAGATGATGGGTTTGATCCCTGGCAGTGGTCTGGATTTTCAGGATTGATTTGGACAGAAAAGATATTTCCCTTGGGCATGTGTTTCTTCTGGGTATCTGATGATTGCTTCAGGTCAAAATCCAAGTCAATTTGTGGGTTTCTGTGGGGTTGGTGTTGCATGAGGATTAAACAAGCTGACTATCAGGTCCATTGGATTGTCTGATGCTTTATAGTTTTCAATCTACCTCCATGACCAAGTTGTGGGGGTAGAAAGATACTGCTGCAATTGCTACACCCATGACTCAACCATGTCATGGAGGTACCTTTCTACCACCATGACTGATTCATGGGGATATTTCTATTATTGAACAAGTTAAAAGAAAGGTTGTGTACTGTGGGAATTGAACCCACAACTTCAGCATTCATGAGTGATGCTCTAACCGTTGAGCTAAGTAATCATTGCCCAATGTTGTTTGGTGATGTATGCTTGTGTCAGTGAGATGATGATCATGATGTATTGCCTCCAATGCTGTTAGGAAGTCCCACATGGATGTGTTAGCAATGACAATGTACAATGTGGAACAAACAGTGCCTAGTTTGACACTTCAACGTCTATCTCCATGACTGAGTCATGGGGATCATTCTAGCTCCATGACTGAGTCATGCTGGTAGTTTTTTTTACCTTCAAAACCAGCTCTTTGAGGTTGTTTTCTACCTCCATTAACAATTTGGGAGAGGCACCCTAAATCCATGACAATAACATGGACACCAGGGGAGAGTTGGGGGCACTCCCAAGAGAGTGCCTCACCTGAATTTTATCCAGGTTTTGGTATGAACTCTGTCAGAAGTCAATCCTATGTTGTTGAGCTAATCCTTCCAATGAGGAGAAATAGAGGCCAACTAATGATGAAGCAATGTGATACAGAATTTCAATTGATCAATAACTTTTGTTGAATTTATTTTGAATTCTAGCTCAACTTAATCATCATTTATGTATAGGGTCGGGCTTCAAAAAACGACTCCCGTTTTTCGACCAACGACTCCCACGACCGGGTCGACGTCGATTTTGGGAGTCGCCGGTCGAATTCCGACCGCAGGCCTGGGAGTCGTCCTCCGAATCCCCCCCCCCAAAAAAAAAAAAAAAAAAAAAAACGGGAGTCGTTCTCCCAAATTCGCCGATTGACTGGGCGGAATTGGGAGTCGCTCTCATTGACCGGAAGGAAACCCTTCCGGTCAATGAGGCACAACAACCTCGTTGACCGGAAGGAATTCCTTCCGGTCAATGAGGCACAACAACCTCATTGACCGGAAGGAAAACCTTCCGGTCGACGAGGTACAATAGCCTCATTGACCGGAAGGATTTCCTTCGGGTCAGTGGGGTACAACTCCTCATTGACCGGAAGGAAATCCTTCCGGTCAATGAGGCTGTTGTACCTCGTCGACCGGAAGGTTTTCCTTCCGCTCGATGAGGTACAACTCCTCATTGACCGGGAGGAAATCCTTCCGGTCAATGAGGCTGTTGTACCTCGTCGACCGGAAGGTTTGCCTTCCGATCGATGAGGTAAAATTCCTCATTTAATGGAAGGGTTTCCTTCCGGTCAATGAGGCTGTTGTACCTCATCGATCCGGATCGGAAGGTTTTCCTTCCGGTCAATGAGGCACAACAATGTTACTACTAGGGGTGTTTATATTTGGGATCGTCCTGAACATTGGACCTTCTGATTGCGATGGAAGGATTGGATCCTGATGGGCCTTTTTCTTCAGGCATCCAAGACATCGGTCCTCTCTTTGAATCGCGGCAGCGACTCTTGAGGTCGGTCAGTGTAGAAATTTATCGAGGGAGGGCACCGAACAACACCCAACCCTGCGCTGCGCAAGGACTGGCATCTCACGAGGGGCTTTGTTATAGGCTCGACCGAAAACCGGGAAGCTGATCACAGACTTCAGACTGGGCTACAGGCAGCTGTTGGGGGGTCCAAGCCGTTTAGCCATGGACTTGAGAATTTTAACCATTTCATTAGGCCACCGAAAAAAAATGGAGGATTCTGAGACCTCCAAAGCGTTTGTTTACCATTAGAAAATTATCATAATACATTTCAAAGAGACAGAGTCGATGGAGGGAGAGACAGGATGCAAGCGCATCTTTTCCTCCCCAAAGGTTTGTGTGAAGCTCCCAAGATGGGGGAGCTACGGTTGTTACAAAAAGAACCAAGAAAAATGACGGTCCGCTACCACCCAAACCGCAGGATTAGGGGTAAGTTCTCCCCTCTGGTCGGCGGGGCGCTGCCCTCCACTCAACCGCACACAAGGAGGACTTGGTTAAGTTAGCATGGCGTAATATGGTCGACACAGGCAACATTCCGACCCAATGCCATGCTTAACAACCAGACGGGACCAGTTGTGGTTAGCACAGCCTCTGGCCAAGCTCAGACTCATGGCAAACGGTTCGTTTTGGGCGCGCGTCTGTTGGTACCATGGGCTGGACAATGAAGAATTGTACTATTGAAATAGGGATGGCATGGGTGGGCGAAGCCACGTCAACCAACCCCCAGACCAAACCACCGGAGGTCCAAACTATAAACCAATGATGTCGATTTTTAACTCCTGTAGAGCATATGGTAGAAAAGCGATTCACGTATAAAATGCGATGTCCTAACGTGCTCAGGCTGCTCCCCCCATCCTTTCAATACACGGTATCTCTTCCATTTTATTCAGAAGCTGGCTTCTTTCGTATAATTTAGTATAGTTATTTTTCATTTCCAAGTTTACCCTTATTACTAATTACCCATTACCCATTCTCCGTATTCATATTTATCGTCTAAATTAAGTTAGACTTATCCCTTCTGAACATAACGCCGGCTTTTGGGACAATCAACTTTCGGATATTGTCTAACTTCGCCTTAACGTCAACCGCGAATCAAGGAAAGATGCGATTCTCCTTTGTCTCCGCATTAATTTGCCTGTTCCTCTCCAATTACTCGGAAGGTCTCCCAGAGTTATCTTTGGTTCAGTCGGCACGCCCTCAAGCACGAGTGATACTGGCGAGCCCAACTGGAGCACCGATTTTTGGCATCATTGATTTCCGCGCCATATCGTTGACAGATACTGAAGTCGAGGTGGTGATGAATGGACTTGATCTCTCACTTCCTCATGCCGGACATCCTTATCATAGTGAGCCTTTGAAGTGTAGTTAGTAGGAGAAAAGCGGGAAGAGGAACTCATGAGTGCCGAATGGCTGTTCTTTTTTTTCGATAGTCCACACCAATCCTATAGGAGCCGACGGTAATTGCGAAGCCGCTGGTGGCCATTTAACTCAAAATGGAATACCTGATTCTGTGCCTTGCAATCCATCAACTCCACGAATGTGTCAAGAAGGGGTACATAGTCTATACGTTATTGTTCTACGACTCAAACTTTAGCTCATCACTGAATTTGATTTTAACAGGATATGAGTGGAAAAAATGGACTGTTGCCGGGTGGCCAGCGGAGCGTTCACTTAACGTACACGGATAAAACCTTACAATTTTTTTCACCGGAAGCTGGAATCATCGGTCGAGGTTTAGTGGTTCACGACGCAAAGGGTGGTCGGATAGCTTGTGGTAAGAAAATGCTTTCTGTCAACCGCGTTTTAATTTTCATGCCAACAACTCCCAGCTAACTTCGTCAACTCGCGCTTTCCAGGAAACATCACCCGGACAACCTAACTGGATAGAATTAGACAAACGCACTCATGTTCTTCACTTGATGCCGCTATGTTTTGTACATCAAAGCATCCCGTGGTCAACTGTCAAATGATTCTCTTAAGATGTGTGCTTATTGATTTACGGTTGAGATGCTCTAAACTTAATGGGTTGGGTTGTATGCTAGCTTCAAAATGAGATGATATCGCTTCAATTTGGATTAAGGCTGGGGGAGGGGATCATTTGAGATGCGCACTACACAATCTATTGAAGATTGGTCCATGCTCTCAAAATGAAGCATTATTTGTGCGCATATTAAGAGCGTAAGAGTTACCCACCGTTGATCAATAAAACGACAATAAACTCCGCTGAATGAATAAGAAAAAAACCGAAACAGAAAGAGTAGGGGGGTATATATTATCTGTTTCTGAGAAGTTTTTGGAAAAGCTTTGGGTTGTACTTCACCTCAAACTTACAATTTGACCAAATTTTAATCCAGTTTTTCAAGTAAGAAAAAAAAACCAACTGACCCCCAGAGGTCATTTTGAGACAAAAAGTGAAAACCAGCGTTGAAGGAGTGAATACAGTTGCGCAAGGCATTCCACTGTAACACTTTTTACTGTGTCCAAAATGTTGACCCCAATTTTTTTCAAATTTTTTGCAGCAAAATTATCCCAAAGTCATGTTATTTTCTTTGATGAAAAGCTCCATTAAGGAAGCAATTATAAACCACTATTCAGTATAATTTTGTATTGCTTTTGACTGGTCTTGGAAAACAATTTTCTTTTTCTTTTTTATGAATAATTAATTACAAATAGTTTCAAAATAGGTACAGGTATAAACAAATCACCCCTGAAATACCAAAATAAACAAATATTTTGTATTTTTGCCCGTGAGTCGCAAGGGAAAAATACAGGAGTTTGATTTTTTCCAGCAAGGGACAAGCGTCCCTCACAAGCAGTATGCTTCGGACACCCCCAAATCTGATGATTGCCCCTCTCTTGCTTTGGCTGCCTTTTATTGGCACCGCAAGCAACATCAAGCACCTGAATATGATCTTTATATCTGAGCCAAGCGAGTGGCTTTCAAGCGCCCCGAACATTGGGAGCCATAGAATGACACGTGAATCCCGGCCGTTTGTTTCTTGGAATTGTTCCGCATGAACATCACCAATTTCTGCTGGTTATGCGGGGAACTACAGCCAAATCTTGAGCAAGACCCACTGCGTAGGGGGAAATCGTTGTCTGTTGAGGATCAAGTGGCTGTTGGGCTTTATTGACTGGCACATGGTGTATGCTATGTGACTATTGGTCATATTTTTAATATCGGAAAGGAAAAAGCCGACCGATCGGTTTACAACGGCGGTGCTCAGGCAGTTGAAGCAACAGAGTGTGAGTTACAAGTCACCCACCTTTCCTTTCTCACTCTACACTCATCCTGACATCATGTTCATTGGTTTATGTACATAGCTTCCCACCAATGGACCGAATGGACTTGTGGGAAGACATCATGGCAAATTTTTAATCCAAGCATGGCATTCCCAACATTGTGGGAGCCAGCTATGGAACACACATCCCTATAAAGATGCCTGCAGAAGATGGCTGGAAAGGCTAGATGAACCACAAGAATTGGCCCTCACTGGTTTTCCAGTGCGTGGTGGATGGGGATGGGAACTTCCGGAATGTTAAGTGGCTTCCCTCTCAACCAAATGTCAGAGACTAGTTTCCACTTCATTGGCTGATTCCTCAGTCATCCAGGTTCCATGCACGATAGTTGCGTATTTCAATGATCAACTCTTGGGCAAAGCTTAACCACTGGTACTGGGGTCAAATGGAAACTTCCAAGAGGCTGCTATCTTATTGGTGATGCAGGGTACCCAAGCACGGTCGACATACCAGTCCCTTACACATATGTCATAAACCTGGCAAACAATTGGTTCAATTTTATACAATCATCCACCCAGATCTGCATTGAACAAGACTTCAGGCAATTGAAAAACCGGTTCCGGATCTTACTGAATGCACAGAATCCCTCCGAGCCAGGAACATAACCCTCCACAACATCTTGAACCGCCGGGGGACACTATACCTGAAGGTTTGGGATGAACGACGCCCCGGTGAGCAGCGCTATCACGAGGTCTCTCGGAATGATCACACCAGCGATCTTGAGGATGTTCAGGTACCAGATGATGGGATCACCATGAGTGACTGTCGCGATATCATTTGCAATGTTTTGTACATTCCTTAAGCTCAACATCTCTACTCCACATGTTGTTTTGCCACATCTCAACTCGGAAAGTTCTTATTTCCCATCACACCTCGGAATCTCCTGTTTACAATCTTAGGAATATTATTGTTCCAATCTTGCTGGTTTAATGCCCCAAAACATGTAAAGTGAGGTCTTGGTTTTTTAATCAATGGCTCTTGCATGCAATCGAAAGACATTATTCCTGCTTGGTGTAAGGCCATGGCTGCCTGGGGGAATGGTTACAAGGCGCCAGCGCGATGTCTTGGGGAACGGTTGCAATGGTAATATTCAATTACCACTCAGGGCTGCATATTCAAAAGAGGACTTGAGACCTGTACAGGAGTGGTGAATATTTTTTTCATCCGCTTAATCTCTTCAGAACCCACATGCCTGGCCCAATGGATACACCAACGGAACGCAATGATCAAATACCCGACACTGATGAGAGGCCCATCCGGGAGCTACACGCACAGATATATTGCCAGAGAGAGCAAGTCCGGTCGAGAGGATCACCTCAAAATCAACCGGGTAATCTCGTGTACTGTTGCCAACGTGGGTTTCCAGTGAGTAATGACATCTCGCAACCATCAGATACCCCATGTTGGCTGATCTCACCCTCAGGGCCATGATAATGGGAGCCTGAATTCCCTTCGCTCCCGGCCGCCTACTATAACAGGAGGCACCTATGATTTGCCCACCCCCAGGACCTACACCAAGCTGTCAACCACCAACGGTCCCACTATACCTGAAGGCCCAGCTGTGTTGCCAGCATGATCCCCAAGTCCCAGGACCTACACCAAGCTATCAAACACTTGAACACAAACATCCAATGCTTAAGCTTTCATTTGGCGAGGACGACGAGCTCTTCTCCACCAGCGAAGGAGCACCTGGAACTCCAGCTAAGGCCAAACCTGACCCCAGTCCAAGTGAAGTGCCAGCTTCCCTGCCTCAAGATCCACCTATTGTTACCACCCCGCCTGTGGAATCGATGAGTATGGAGGAGTACCTGTGCCGTTGTCACATCGATTTGGATGACTTACACATCAGGGTGATCCTCAAAACACAAGAGATCATCCATTGGTCGTTCTTTCTCCAGTCCAGCGAGATAGAACTCCATTCTTATGGATTACTCCCTGGCCCCTCCCGGGCTTTAATGCGAGGGATATAATTCTCATGCCTTCCTTACTTGTTAGAGAGAAAAAAGAACAAAAAAATAAAATTGAACTGAGACACCCGGGATTGACTGTGCCCGGGCTTTACTGTGATGCATATAGATGACATGCCTACTTGTTATAGAGAAAGAAAAACATAAAAAAAAAGACCACAAGTATCCAAGCAATAAAATCCAGACTGGCCACTGAGCAGGTGATGAGAGAGCTGAGGTTCGTCATTGGCCCCTGGGTACCGTGTTGCTGGCAACAGAGTCTCCTGGCGGGTTGTCTGTTTGTCTCTTTTGACTCGGGGCTGGCCACTGCCCAATCTAGACATGAAGGTCATCATGGCTGGCCTTGTAGTGTCGATTATCATCGATGTGATCTTGTTTGCGGGCATCCTCCCTAGAAGACTCTTGTGCCTCTGCAGCCTCCCTCTCTTGCCGCAACCAAGTATTAGCATCTTCACGCTCCTCCTTACCTTGCTTCAAGTTGTCCTGGCAGATGGTCCCTTTCAACTTGGTGTGTTCCTCAATCCTCAGTGCATCTGCTCGCTTACGTTCCTTGATCATCCACACGGTAGTTTGTTCTTGAGATTTGGCCATGAACAGCAGCATCTCTGAACCATTTTCATTTTTTTTTTTGGCGCCTCGACGTCGGGGCAAAGAGCCACCGGTTATTGCAGGCCTTGAGGCGGAAGTCTTGGTTGCAGTCGGCACTACTGCTGTCTTTGTGGCCAGCCGTGTAGGATTGGCCCCGACAGCGGTTGCATCTACAAATGGATCCCGAGATTTGCCCGGCGTGCCATACACTCCCACGCTGGTTGAGCTGACCGTTCTCGCCCCATCTTCTTGACCATGATTGCTTACCAGTCAGTGGGGAACAACTGGCCACATACCCTGTGAGCCAACCCAACTTGAGCCCGCCAGCACCTGAGCAATCCACGAAATCTTTGACTTTCTGTGCAATAAGATACTGATAAGATCCGTTGATTTCTGATAAAATGGTGCACATGGTCAAAGAAACCCAGCTCACCCGGTATGTGCTCAATAGGGCCTGGTATTGTCAGAGTAGGGCCTCATTCTCGATCCCCTCAAGCAATGGGAATTCGAGTGATGAGGCCATCTGCGCTTGGAATTATTTTGTGAATGCTGCGATTCTTTGTAGTGGTTCTCCTGGACCATCCAGACGAAGTGTAGCAGCTCGAGAGAGCTTTCCTCTGTTCACTTGAGTCGTGCCTGGCAATCTTCTCTTGGGCTTCCACGAGATCCCGTGCAGCCTTCAATTGTGCCTCTGCCGCCTTGTCTTGTTTATCCTGAAGTTTCAGGAGGACCACTGCTTTGTCAGCTTGGATCTCTTTGGTGGTTTGGTTGCGTTTGCGGTTTTGGCTAGACTGTGTCCGAGGCCGTGTTGGTCATCACCGCAGGTGCCGTGGAAGGGGGATAGCCAGGGGCCAGTTGACCATGGTGGGATGGATGGAAGGCAGCAGAGTGCCTACTGGCTTGTTCGGCGATATGCGGTGGGGTTGTGGATGTACTGTGAGCCATGCATGAATTGGCTTTGGGGGTACCGGTTACCGGTCGGATGGTTCGGAAAGAAAGGTTCATTGGGTAGATCTGGGTACTCTCCTCCTGGATTTGTGTGGGTGAAATGGTGTTGCCCAAGATGGCTTGGTGGAGGCGGAGTAGGGGTTGGCACCGTGATTTTGGTCTCCGACATAACCTTGATGGTAGCCGGAGTTTGATTGAGCTGACATCGATGTCAGTTTTTTTCAGCTGCTGGGTTGGCTGGTTTGAAGTTTCCTCAGCTCATGCACTCACTCGGCGGAACACAAGAGAGACTGTACCGTACAGCCTCCCACAGCAGAGAGGCTGGCTGTAGTGCCGTTTCAGAAGCCACTAACACTATTTATTTATTTTTTGGACTGTCAAATCGACCTTCAGGGTCGGCTTGAAGTGCCTTTCAAAAAAAAATAGCAGCTTGGAGCAAAATAAAAAAAAAATCAAAAAGTTTTCAGAAATATTTCGAATATTTCTTGAATAACGTTTATGATTGCTGCCTAACATGAATCTTGACTTGTTTAAGGCCAAAATGATCGTCATTAGAGCTGCAAAGAAGACCAAATTCTGGAATTGGTCTCATAATCAATGTGTTGTGAGGCCCTTATAGTCCTTAAAAATGATTTTACAGTGCCTCAAAAACCCATAAGTATACGTAGGCATTGCCTAAGTACATAATCATGGCTTCAAACCACAGTTTTACACTAAATTAGCAAAGTCCCTCTGAAGGAGGGACTTGAACCTACACCATGGCCACACCCTTGGCCTCCTCGAAGCATAAAAAAATTGATTTGCCTGTAAAATCAATCTTTTTCCGCCTGGTCTCCTCCCCAGTCAATTTTTTTTCGCCTTGAGGCATACTCTCACGGGAGCGACGGAGGATCAATTTTTTTCAAGGTTTTTGTTCGATTTGCTTTTTCAATTTTTTTTCAATTTTTTTTTGATTGTTTTCCGCCTGCCACACCGCTCAGAGTGGACCATCCAGGACCACTCAGAGCAGGCAACATCAGCCAAGACACAGCTTGGCTGATGGTGCCGCATGAGCCATCCCAGCGACTCCATGGTGTCTATCACCATGTTTCCGAGCTCGCTGGGTGATTGGGAGGCGGTATGAGAGACATGTAAAGGAGAAGCCCCCAAGAACACTACGTGTCCCACACAGCCCCCAAACGGGTGACAAAATTTGAATTTCGTCACGCTGACATAATCCAAGTTCGCACTCTATTTTGCGCCCCGGGCCAGTTGTCACCACCTGTGGTAAACCTAACCACATATACTGAAGCGAAAGAAATATAGGCATTTTAAAGCCCTATAGAGTACACCTTTTCAGCCTGAAAACAATCCCTCCAAGACCTCTGAAAGCTCTCTTGTCTCTCCAAAATGCAGCACTCCTCTGCTGCCAACGGCTAACTCCCATCCAGCCCTCTCCCCCCAGATCTAGTCGTCAGACCAACCAATGCTGGTCGCACCCACGGTCCACCGGACCAAACCCTACCCCATCACATCACACACAACTCGCCTTGTCATAACACCAAGTCATTCCCGGGTGCGGGTGCGCAATACAATTGATAGCCGGGCCCGCTGACGCACTCTCAACTCCACTCAAGCCCTCAAGTCCCCCCGGCTTACATCGGAACCATGACCAGCCGTAATCTGTCGTAATCATTGAAAACGTACACAGCCGGACTAAAAGCTGAATTTGGAAACCGGCGGCGGGACCCTGCAGTCCCGCTGATCACACATGACTCGCAAGTGCACATTCATGGCTGAACATCAGCAGCCCGCGCTTACAGCATCTCACACGACACCACTCTAGACCGGTACGGCAGAATCACACCCAGCACCTGCAGTCGGGCTGACCACACCCCCCGAAACGGTACACCCTTATATCATACTACGAGCCACCCGCCCTAACCCACAAGTTGGCCAGTATCTAAGGTGCCCACATAAAGTTGGCGGGTTGCAGATTTCCCTTGCAAGCGACTCCAAATTCCATAAAAAACTGGGTGATTTGCTGGCTCTCATTCTCTCCCTCCCACATTCCATAACACTCATCAGCACAGGTTCAATGGCTTTGTTCCTACCTGACATCCCGGTTCCAAACCACCCCAACATTGGTCTAACCCGGAATGTTTCTCAGTCGGACACCATCAACAACGAACTCCAGCGACTTGCACGACTCCCACCCTCCTTTACCCAATAGTGAGATATTTCCGGTCCCCTCTTCCTTCCAATCGTGTTGACTGAGATTCTCCATACCTCTGGTTGGCACAGGATCCTGTCGCATTGGGACCACAATTTGTTTGGTGTGAGTCCCATGCTTCAAAGGTTTGATTACACCCGGCTCGCTTGTCTAAGATCTTCGGTGGCACCTGATTCCGGTGCTACTCATGCGTCCATCTCATATGTTTCCTCACCTTGTTAATCAAGAGCATGAAAAGAGAGGACTACCGTGTCTATTCGACACATTGGTGCTGAGGCTTACCATGAGCCATGTACCTCACGGATGATTTTTGCCCGCGATTCCAAACTTGAGGGGCTATTGGGCCACTAGTGAGGCACCATGGTGGCCTGGTCCTAGGGGTTATCATCGTGAAAAAAAAAAAAAAAAAAAAAAAGAAAAAAAAAAAAAAGAACCAGGGGCGGCTCGTAGTAAAGGCGAGTCAGGCACACCCAAGAGACGCACTTGTATCGTGCCGCCAGCCCCTCCGGAAGAGGACATCATGACGGCTGGACTGAGGCCCTACTTATGACGGTTTTCTGTGGCTCAGTCACAAGTGCGACAAATAGTTGACCTTAGGACGTCGGGCTCGCTCGGCTGTGTACCTCGGTGCTTGGTAATTCAATGCGTTATCAGTATCACCAAACAATTATCATCATTCACCTCCAGCTTTCCTCTCCTCTCGATGTCCACACGTGTCCCTCTGGGACCGATCGGTCCCAGAGAGAACAGAGTACATCTCTTTCCTCTAGCAACCGATCGGTCCAGAGAGAAGAGAGTACATCTCTTCCCTCTAGGGACCGATCGGTCCAGAGAGAAGAGAGTACATCTCTTCCATCTGGGACCAATCGGTTGAGAGGGAGGAGAGTACATACGCTCTATTCTCTTCCCTCCAGGACCGAGCAGTCCCAGAGGGAAGGAGAGGTACATTATGTACATTCCCTTCCCTCCAGGACCGACCGGTCCCAGAGGGAAGAAAAGTAGAGGAAAATTAGTTTGAATGGAACAGATTATTTTTCAATGATAGTAGCCTTTATGTAGCTTTCTGATTTCCTTGGAAATAACATACCAAAATTTGATGGTAAGCAGCTCAATAAATTATGGAAATTTGTTGAAGTTTTGAGCATGTTTGCAAACAAGATTTGAAAGCTATTGAGGATGTGAGTTTTGGGAAAAATGACATACAGTAAGAAAAACAAATTTGAGTGTAGGTTTGGATTTTCTTGGTATTCTTATACCAAAATTAAATTGCAAGAAGAATAAAGTATTATTGACATTCAGTGAAGTTTTAAGCACTTTTAAGCTGGAGCTTTGAAATTTATTGAGGATATGTGTTTTGGGCCAAATGGCTTACAGTAGGAAATACAGATTTGCATATACCTTTTGAGTTCCTTCAAAAAATCATACTAGAATTGAATAGCAAAAATAACATAGTGTTATTGAAATTCAGGAAAGTTTTGGAAATGTTGAAGTACAAGGTTTGAAAGTTATTGAGGGTGTGTGTTTTGGCCCAAATGCCTTGAAGTAGGAAAAACAGACTTGCCCGTAACTTTTGATTTCCTTGGAAATATCATACCAAAATTGGATTTCAATAAGATCAATGTATTATTGAAATTTACTAAGAAAGCCAGATTTGACTGTAACTTTTGATTTTATTGGGGATGTAATACCAAAATTTGATAACCATCAGAGCAATATATGATTGAAATTCAGTGAGTTTCTGATCATGTTTGAGGAGAAGTTTTCAAACTTATTGAGGGTGTGTGTTTTGGCCCAAACAGCTCAGTGTAGGAAAACAGACTTGCCTGTAACTTTTGATTCCCTTGGAAATATCATGCAAAAATTTGATACCAATTTGACTCATGTAACATTTAAATTCAGCGAAGTTTCCAGAATCTTGAAAGTTATTGAGGATATGGGTTTCGGGCCAAATGGCTTAGAGTAGGAAAAACAGATTTGACTGCAACTTTTGATTTCCTTGAGGATATCATACCAAACTATAATAGCAAGGATATCAACTTGGTATTGCAATTCAGTGAAGTTTTGACCATTTTTAAAAAGAAACATGGAATGTTATTGAGGATTTAGGTTGGGGGCCAAATGGGTTAAAGAAAATATTGCACACAAGTGCAACTCAGGGTATACTGAACCAAATACCAAGGTTACAGCTGTTGTAATATTCTTTCTTTCAGCTAAAGAGAACATTCAGACAGTTGGAACTGTGGAATTTGGTTCAGTACGTCTGAGTTTTACTTTGGTGCACATTTCTCAGGACAGTCAAAATATGTGCACACACGTACAACTTAGTACATCATGCACCAAATTAACCAGTTCTGAAAGGTTAGAATGAATAACTTTTAAAGCTTCACCTCAAAGATTCTTGAAACTTCCGTAAATTTCAATAATACATTGATCTTATTGAAATCCAATTTTGGTATGATATTTCCAAGGAAATCAAAAGTTACGGGCAAGTCTGTTTTTCCTACTTCAAGGCATTTGGGCCAAAACACACACCCTCAATAACTTTCAAACCTTGTGCTTCAACATTTCCAAAACTTTCCTGAATTTCAATAACACTATGTTATTTTTGCTATTCAATTCTAGTATGATTTTTTGAAGGAACTCAAAAGGTATATGCAAATCTGTATTTCCTACTGTAAGCCATTTGGCCCAAAACACATATCCTCAATAAATTTCAAAGCTCCAGCTTAAAAGTGCTTAAAACTTCACTGAATGTCAATAATACTTTATTCTTCTTGCAATTTAATTTTGGTATAAGAATACCAAGAAAATCCAAACCTACACTCAAATTTGTTTTTCTTACTGTATGTCATTTTTCCCAAAACTCACATCCTCAATAGCTTTCAAATCTTGTTTGCAAACATGCTCAAAACTTCAACAAATTTCCATAATTTATTGAGCTGCTTACCATCAAATTTTGGTATGTTATTTCCAAGGAAATCAGAAAGCTACATAAAGGCTACTATCATTGAAAAATAATCTGTTCCATTCAAACTAATTTTCCTCTACTTTTCTTCCCTCTGGGACCGGTCGGTCCTGGAGGGAAGGGAATGTACATAATGTACCTCTCCTTCCCTCTGGGACTGCTCGGTCCTGGAGGGAAGAGAATAGAGCGTATGTACTCTCCTCCCTCTCAACCGATTGGTCCCAGATGGAAGAGATGTACTCTCTTCTCTCTGGACCGATCGGTCCCTAGAGGGAAGAGATGTACTCTCTTCTCTCTGGACCGATCGGTTGCTAGAGGAAAGAGATGTACTCTGTTCTCTCTGGGACCGATCGGTCCCAGAGGGACACGTGTGGACATCGAGAGGAGAGGAAAGCTGGAGGTGAATGATGATAATTGTTTGGTGATACTGATAACGCATTGAATTACCAAGCACCGAGGTACACAGCCGAGCGAGCCCGACGTCCTAAGGTCAACTATTTGTCGCACTTGTGACTGAGCCACAGAAAACCGTCATAAGTAGGGCCTCAGTCCAGCCGTCATGATGTCCTCTTCCGGAGGGGCTGGCGGCACGATACAAGTGCGTCTCTTGGGTGTGCCTGACTCGCCTTTACTACGAGCCGCCCCTGGTTCTTTTTTTTTTTTTTTTTTTTTTTTTTTTTTTTTTTTTTTCACGATAACCCCTAGGACCAGGCCACCATGGTGCCTCACTAGTGGCCCAATAGCCCCTCAAGTTTGGAATCGCGGGCAAAAATCATCCGTGAGGTACATGGCTCATGGTAAGCCTCAGCACCAATGTGTCGAATAGACACGGTAGTCCTCTCTTTTCATGCTCTTGATTAACAAGGTGAGGAAACATATGAGATGGACGCATGAGTAGCACCGGAATCAGGTGCCACCGAAGATCTTAGACAAGCGACCCGGGTGTAATCAAACCTTTGAAGCATGGGACTCACACCAAACAAATTGTGGTCCCAATGCGACAGGATCCTGTGCCAACCAGAGGTATGGAGAATCTCAGTCAACACGATTGGAAGGAAGAGGGGACCGGAAATATCTCACTATTGGGTAAAGGAGGGTGGGAGTCGTGCAAGTCGCTGGAGTTCGTTGTTGATGGTGTCCGACTGAGAAACATTCCGGGTTAGACCAATGTTGGGGTGGTTTGGAACCGGGATGTCAGGTAGGAACAAAGCCATTGAACCTGTGCTGATGAGTGTTATGGAATGTGGGAGGGAGAGAATGAGAGCCAGCAAATCACCCAGTTTTTTATGGAATTTGGAGTCGCTTGCAAGGGAAATCTGCAACCCGCCAACTTTATGTGGGCACCTTAGATACTGGCCAACTTGTGGGTTAGGGCGGGTGGCTCGTAGTATGATATAAGGGTGTACCGTTTCGGGGGGTGTGGTCAGCCCGACTGCAGGTGCTGGGTGTGATTCTGCCGTACCGGTCTAGAGTGGTGTCGTGTGAGATGCTGTAAGCGCGGGCTGCTGATGTTCAGCCATGAATGTGCACTTGCGAGTCATGTGTGATCAGCGGGACTGCAGGGTCCCGCCGCCGGTTTCCAAATTCAGCTTTTAGTCCGGCTGTGTACGTTTTCAATGATTACGACAGATTACGGCTGGTCATGGTTCCGATGTAAGCCGGGGGGACTTGAGGGCTTGAGTGGAGTTGAGAGTGCGTCAGCGGGCCCGGCTATCAATTGTATTGCGCACCCGCACCCGGGAATGACTTGGTGTTATGACAAGGCGAGTTGTGTGTGATGTGATGGGGTAGGGTTTGGTCCGGTGGACCGTGGGTGCGACCAGCATTGGTTGGTCTGACGACTAGATCTGGGGGGAGAGGGCTGGATGGGAGTTAGCCGTTGGCAGCAGAGGAGTGCTGCATTTTGGAGAGACAAGAGAGCTTTCAGAGGTCTTGGAGGGATTGTTTTCAGGCTGAAAAGGTGTACTCTATAGGGCTTTAAAATGCCTATATTTCTTTCGCTTCAGTATATGTGGTTAGGTTTACCACAGGTGGTGACAACTGGCCCGGGGCGCAAAATAGAGTGCGAACTTGGATTATGTCAGCGTGACGAAATTCAAATTTTGTCACCCGTTTGGGGGCTGTGTGGGACACGTAGTGTTCTTGGGGGCTTCTCCTTTACATGTCTCTCATACCGCCTCCCAATCACCCAGCGAGCTCGGAAACATGGTGATAGACACCATGGAGTCGCTGGGATGGCTCATGCGGCACCATCAGCCAAGCTGTGTCTTGGCTGATGTTGCCTGCTCTGAGTGGTCCTGGATGGTCCACTCTGAGCGGTGTGGCAGGCGGAAAACAATCAAAAAAAAATTGAAAAAAAATTGAAAAAGCAAATCGAACAAAAACCTTGAAAAAAATTGATCCTCCGTCGCTCCCGTGAGAGTATGCCTCAAGGCGAAAAAAAATTGACTGGGGAGGAGACCAGGCGGAAAAAGATTGATTTTACAGGCAAATCAATTTTTTTATGCTTCGAGGAGGCCAAGGGTGTGGCCATGGTGTAGGTTCAAGTCCCTCCTTCAGAGGGACTTTGCTAATTTAGTGTAAAACTGTGGTTTGAAGCCATGATTATGTACTTAGGCAATGCCTACGTATACTTATGGGTTTTTGAGGCACTGTAAAATCATTTTTAAGGACTATAAGGGCCTCACAACACATTGATTATGAGACCAATTCCAGAATTTGGTCTTCTTTGCAGCTCTAATGACGATCATTTTGGCCTTAAACAAGTCAAGATTCATGTTAGGCAGCAATCATAAACGTTATTCAAGAAATATTCGAAATATTTCTGAAAACTTTTTGATTTTTTTTTTATTTTGCTCCAAGCTGCTATTTTTTTTTGAAAGGCACTTCAAGCCGACCCTGAAGGTCGATTTGACAGTCCAAAAAATAAATAAATAGTGTTAGTGGCTTCTGAAACGGCACTACAGCCAGCCTCTCTGCTGTGGGAGGCTGTACGGTACAGTCTCTCTTGTGTTCCGCCGAGTGAGTGCATGAGCTGAGGAAACTTCAAACCAGCCAACCCAGCAGCTGAAAAAAACTGACATCGATGTCAGCTCAATCAAACTCCGGCTACCATCAAGGTTATGTCGGAGACCAAAATCACGGTGCCAACCCCTACTCCGCCTCCACCAAGCCATCTTGGGCAACACCATTTCACCCACACAAATCCAGGAGGAGAGTACCCAGATCTACCCAATGAACCTTTCTTTCCGAACCATCCGACCGGTAACCGGTACCCCCAAAGCCAATTCATGCATGGCTCACAGTACATCCACAACCCCACCGCATATCGCCGAACAAGCCAGTAGGCACTCTGCTGCCTTCCATCCATCCCACCATGGTCAACTGGCCCCTGGCTATCCCCCTTCCACGGCACCTGCGGTGATGACCAACACGGCCTCGGACACAGTCTAGCCAAAACCGCAAACGCAACCAAACCACCAAAGAGATCCAAGCTGACAAAGCAGTGGTCCTCCTGAAACTTCAGGATAAACAAGACAAGGCGGCAGAGGCACAATTGAAGGCTGCACGGGATCTCGTGGAAGCCCAAGAGAAGATTGCCAGGCACGACTCAAGTGAACAGAGGAAAGCTCTCTCGAGCTGCTACACTTCGTCTGGATGGTCCAGGAGAACCACTACAAAGAATCGCAGCATTCACAAAATAATTCCAAGCGCAGATGGCCTCATCACTCGAATTCCCATTGCTTGAGGGGATCGAGAATGAGGCCCTACTCTGACAATACCAGGCCCTATTGAGCACATACCGGGTGAGCTGGGTTTCTTTGACCATGTGCACCATTTTATCAGAAATCAACGGATCTTATCAGTATCTTATTGCACAGAAAGTCAAAGATTTCGTGGATTGCTCAGGTGCTGGCGGGCTCAAGTTGGGTTGGCTCACAGGGTATGTGGCCAGTTGTTCCCCACTGACTGGTAAGCAATCATGGTCAAGAAGATGGGGCGAGAACGGTCAGCTCAACCAGCGTGGGAGTGTATGGCACGCCGGGCAAATCTCGGGATCCATTTGTAGATGCAACCGCTGTCGGGGCCAATCCTACACGGCTGGCCACAAAGACAGCAGTAGTGCCGACTGCAACCAAGACTTCCGCCTCAAGGCCTGCAATAACCGGTGGCTCTTTGCCCCGACGTCGAGGCGCCAAAAAAAAAAATGAAAATGGTTCAGAGATGCTGCTGTTCATGGCCAAATCTCAAGAACAAACTACCGTGTGGATGATCAAGGAACGTAAGCGAGCAGATGCACTGAGGATTGAGGAACACACCAAGTTGAAAGGGACCATCTGCCAGGACAACTTGAAGCAAGGTAAGGAGGAGCGTGAAGATGCTAATACTTGGTTGCGGCAAGAGAGGGAGGCTGCAGAGGCACAAGAGTCTTCTAGGGAGGATGCCCGCAAACAAGATCACATCGATGATAATCGACACTACAAGGCCAGCCATGATGACCTTCATGTCTAGATTGGGCAGTGGCCAGCCCCGAGTCAAAAGAGACAAACAGACAACCCGCCAGGAGACTCTGTTGCCAGCAACACGGTACCCAGGGGCCAATGACGAACCTCAGCTCTCTCATCACCTGCTCAGTGGCCAGTCTGGATTTTATTGCTTGGATACTTGTGGTCTTTTTTTTTATGTTTTTCTTTCTCTATAACAAGTAGGCATGTCATCTATATGCATCACAGTAAAGCCCGGGCACAGTCAATCCCGGGTGTCTCAGTTCAATTTTATTTTTTTGTTCTTTTTTCTCTCTAACAAGTAAGGAAGGCATGAGAATTATATCCCTCGCATTAAAGCCCGGGAGGGGCCAGGGAGTAATCCATAAGAATGGAGTTCTATCTCGCTGGACTGGAGAAAGAACGACCAATGGATGATCTCTTGTGTTTTGAGGATCACCCTGATGTGTAAGTCATCCAAATCGATGTGACAACGGCACAGGTACTCCTCCATACTCATCGATTCCACAGGCGGGGTGGTAACAATAGGTGGATCTTGAGGCAGGGAAGCTGGCACTTCACTTGGACTGGGGTCAGGTTTGGCCTTAGCTGGAGTTCCAGGTGCTCCTTCGCTGGTGGAGAAGAGCTCGTCGTCCTCGCCAAATGAAAGCTTAAGCATTGGATGTTTGTGTTCAAGTGTTTGATAGCTTGGTGTAGGTCCTGGGACTTGGGGATCATGCTGGCAACACAGCTGGGCCTTCAGGTATAGTGGGACCGTTGGTGGTTGACAGCTTGGTGTAGGTCCTGGGGGTGGGCAAATCATAGGTGCCTCCTGTTATAGTAGGCGGCCGGGAGCGAAGGGAATTCAGGCTCCCATTATCATGGCCCTGAGGGTGAGATCAGCCAACATGGGGTATCTGATGGTTGCGAGATGTCATTACTCACTGGAAACCCACGTTGGCAACAGTACACGAGATTACCCGGTTGATTTTGAGGTGATCCTCTCGACCGGACTTGCTCTCTCTGGCAATATATCTGTGCGTGTAGCTCCCGGATGGGCCTCTCATCAGTGTCGGGTATTTGATCATTGCGTTCCGTTGGTGTATCCATTGGGCCAGGCATGTGGGTTCTGAAGAGATTAAGCGGATGAAAAAAATATTCACCACTCCTGTACAGGTCTCAAGTCCTCTTTTGAATATGCAGCCCTGAGTGGTAATTGAATATTACCATTGCAACCGTTCCCCAAGACATCGCGCTGGCGCCTTGTAACCATTCCCCCAGGCAGCCATGGCCTTACACCAAGCAGGAATAATGTCTTTCGATTGCATGCAAGAGCCATTGATTAAAAAACCAAGACCTCACTTTACATGTTTTGGGGCATTAAACCAGCAAGATTGGAACAATAATATTCCTAAGATTGTAAACAGGAGATTCCGAGGTGTGATGGGAAATAAGAACTTTCCGAGTTGAGATGTGGCAAAACAACATGTGGAGTAGAGATGTTGAGCTTAAGGAATGTACAAAACATTGCAAATGATATCGCGACAGTCACTCATGGTGATCCCATCATCTGGTACCTGAACATCCTCAAGATCGCTGGTGTGATCGTTCCGAGAGACCTCGTGATAGCGCTGCTCACCGGGGCGTCGTTCATCCCAAACCTTCAGGTATAGTGTCCCCCGGCGGTTCAAGATGTTGTGGAGGGTTATGTTCCTGGCTCGGAGGGATTCTGGGCATGGAGCAAGATCCGAAAGCGGTTCTTCAGCCGACCAAAAGCTTGCTCTATGCATATCCGAGTTGAAGACTGGATGAAATTGAACCACTCGTTTGCTGGGTTCACCACCGAAGGGTATGGGACTAGTACATCGACATTGCTTGGGTACCCCGCATCACCAATCAGATAGCAGCCTCTTGGAAGTTTCCATTTGACCCCAGTACCAGTGGTTAAGCTTTGCCCAAGAGTTGATCATTGAAATACGCAACTATCGTGCATGGAACCTGGATGACTGAGGAATCAGCCAATGAAGTGGAAACTAGTCTCTGACATTTGGTTGAGAGGGAAGCCACTTAACATTCCGGAAGTTCCCATCCCCATCCACCACGCACTGGAAAACCAGTGAGGGCCAATTCTTGTGGTTCATCTAGCCTTTCCAGCCATCTTCTGCAGGCATCTTTATAGGGATGTGTGTTCCATAGCTGGCTCCCACAATGTTGGGAATGCCATGCTTGGATTAAAAATTTGCCATGATGTCTTCCCACAAGTCCATTCGGTCCATTGGTGGGAAGCTATGTACATAAACCAATGAACATGATGTCAGGATGAGTGTAGAGTGAGAAAGGAAAGGTGGGTGACTTGTAACTCACACTCTGTTGCTTCAACTGCCTGAGCACCGCCGTTGTAAACCGATCGGTCGGCTTTTTCCTTTCCGATATTAAAAATATGACCAATAGTCACATAGCATACACCATGTGCCAGTCAATAAAGCCCAACAGCCACTTGATCCTCAACAGACAACGATTTCCCCCTACGCAGTGGGTCTTGCTCAAGATTTGGCTGTAGTTCCCCGCATAACCAGCAGAAATTGGTGATGTTCATGCGGAACAATTCCAAGAAACAAACGGCCGGGATTCACGTGTCATTCTATGGCTCCCAATGTTCGGGGCGCTTGAAAGCCACTCGCTTGGCTCAGATATAAAGATCATATTCAGGTGCTTGATGTTGCTTGCGGTGCCAATAAAAGGCAGCCAAAGCAAGAGAGGGGCAATCATCAGATTTGGGGGTGTCCGAAGCATACTGCTTGTGAGGGACGCTTGTCCCTTGCTGGAAAAAATCAAACTCCTGTATTTTTCCCTTGCGACTCACGGGCAAAAATACAAAATATTTGTTTATTTTGGTATTTCAGGGGTGATTTGTTTATACCTGTACCTATTTTGAAACTATTTGTAATTAATTATTCATAAAAAAGAAAAAGAAAATTGTTTTCCAAGACCAGTCAAAAGCAATACAAAATTATACTGAATAGTGGTTTATAATTGCTTCCTTAATGGAGCTTTTCATCAAAGAAAATAACATGACTTTGGGATAATTTTGCTGCAAAAAATTTGAAAAAAATTGGGGTCAACATTTTGGACACAGTAAAAAGTGTTACAGTGGAATGCCTTGCGCAACTGTATTCACTCCTTCAACGCTGGTTTTCACTTTTTGTCTCAAAATGACCTCTGGGGGTCAGTTGGTTTTTTTTTCTTACTTGAAAAACTGGATTAAAATTTGGTCAAATTGTAAGTTTGAGGTGAAGTACAACCCAAAGCTTTTCCAAAAACTTCTCAGAAACAGATAATATATACCCCCCTACTCTTTCTGTTTCGGTTTTTTTCTTATTCATTCAGCGGAGTTTATTGTCGTTTTATTGATCAACGGTGGGTAACTCTTACGCTCTTAATATGCGCACAAATAATGCTTCATTTTGAGAGCATGGACCAATCTTCAATAGATTGTGTAGTGCGCATCTCAAATGATCCCCTCCCCCAGCCTTAATCCAAATTGAAGCGATATCATCTCATTTTGAAGCTAGCATACAACCCAACCCATTAAGTTTAGAGCATCTCAACCGTAAATCAATAAGCACACATCTTAAGAGAATCATTTGACAGTTGACCACGGGATGCTTTGATGTACAAAACATAGCGGCATCAAGTGAAGAACATGAGTGCGTTTGTCTAATTCTATCCAGTTAGGTTGTCCGGGTGATGTTTCCTGGAAAGCGCGAGTTGACGAAGTTAGCTGGGAGTTGTTGGCATGAAAATTAAAACGCGGTTGACAGAAAGCATTTTCTTACCACAAGCTATCCGACCACCCTTTGCGTCGTGAACCACTAAACCTCGACCGATGATTCCAGCTTCCGGTGAAAAAAATTGTAAGGTTTTATCCGTGTACGTTAAGTGAACGCTCCGCTGGCCACCCGGCAACAGTCCATTTTTTCCACTCATATCCTGTTAAAATCAAATTCAGTGATGAGCTAAAGTTTGAGTCGTAGAACAATAACGTATAGACTATGTACCCCTTCTTGACACATTCGTGGAGTTGATGGATTGCAAGGCACAGAATCAGGTATTCCATTTTGAGTTAAATGGCCACCAGCGGCTTCGCAATTACCGTCGGCTCCTATAGGATTGGTGTGGACTATCGAAAAAAAAGAACAGCCATTCGGCACTCATGAGTTCCTCTTCCCGCTTTTCTCCTACTAACTACACTTCAAAGGCTCACTATGATAAGGATGTCCGGCATGAGGAAGTGAGAGATCAAGTCCATTCATCACCACCTCGACTTCAGTATCTGTCAACGATATGGCGCGGAAATCAATGATGCCAAAAATCGGTGCTCCAGTTGGGCTCGCCAGTATCACTCGTGCTTGAGGGCGTGCCGACTGAACCAAAGATAACTCTGGGAGACCTTCCGAGTAATTGGAGAGGAACAGGCAAATTAATGCGGAGACAAAGGAGAATCGCATCTTTCCTTGATTCGCGGTTGACGTTAAGGCGAAGTTAGACAATATCCGAAAGTTGATTGTCCCAAAAGCCGGCGTTATGTTCAGAAGGGATAAGTCTAACTTAATTTAGACGATAAATATGAATACGGAGAATGGGTAATGGGTAATTAGTAATAAGGGTAAACTTGGAAATGAAAAATAACTATACTAAATTATACGAAAGAAGCCAGCTTCTGAATAAAATGGAAGAGATACCGTGTATTGAAAGGATGGGGGGAGCAGCCTGAGCACGTTAGGACATCGCATTTTATACGTGAATCGCTTTTCTACCATATGCTCTACAGGAGTTAAAAATCGACATCATTGGTTTATAGTTTGGACCTCCGGTGGTTTGGTCTGGGGGTTGGTTGACGTGGCTTCGCCCACCCATGCCATCCCTATTTCAATAGTACAATTCTTCATTGTCCAGCCCATGGTACCAACAGACGCGCGCCCAAAACGAACCGTTTGCCATGAGTCTGAGCTTGGCCAGAGGCTGTGCTAACCACAACTGGTCCCGTCTGGTTGTTAAGCATGGCATTGGGTCGGAATGTTGCCTGTGTCGACCATATTACGCCATGCTAACTTAACCAAGTCCTCCTTGTGTGCGGTTGAGTGGAGGGCAGCGCCCCGCCGACCAGAGGGGAGAACTTACCCCTAATCCTGCGGTTTGGGTGGTAGCGGACCGTCATTTTTCTTGGTTCTTTTTGTAACAACCGTAGCTCCCCCATCTTGGGAGCTTCACACAAACCTTTGGGGAGGAAAAGATGCGCTTGCATCCTGTCTCTCCCTCCATCGACTCTGTCTCTTTGAAATGTATTACCACATTTTTCTAATGGTAAACAAACGCTTTGGAGGTATGGGAGTTAGCCGTTGGCGGCAGAGGAGTGCTCATTTTGAGGGAATGATTTTGGAGAGACAAGAGAGCTTTCAGAGGTCTTGGAGGGATTGGTTTCAGGCTGAAAAGGTGTACTCTATAGGGCTTTAAAATGCCTATATTTCTTTCGCTTCAGTATATGTGGTTAGGTTTACCACAGGTGGTGACAACTGGCCCGGGGCGCAAAATAGAGTGCGAACTTGGATTATGTCAGCGTTGACGAAATTCAAATTTCGTCACCCGTTTGGGGGCTGTGCCCGGGCCTGTTCAGCGCTCGGCTGAGCAAGGCAGTCGGGGGTTCAAATCCTTTTCCCTATGACTTTTTTTGCTCGCAGCTCGATTCTGTGGAATCAAAAAAAATTGGCTCAGACGCCGGTTTTGTCTCGATCTCAGAAGCGGATCATAATTGGCTTTTGGACCTGTGGAGATAAATACCTGGCCAGGGTGTGCTGCCCTGGCTGAGCGTCGGACCGCTAAATTTCCGCTCCTGGAGTCGAGGAAATATCACTCCTGAGTGGCCATGGTGTAACCCGCACTTTTCCGCAGGAGTCGAATGAGTTTTTCACATGTTTTTCAATTCTCTCTCTCTCCCAACACCTCATATATATTAGTGATTTATACCGTCCGATGTGCTAGAATACCACCAGAGGGTGTTAAGTAAACCTACCCCGAAGCCTGCCTGACATGCACCTGTCAGGTAGGCTAGAAGGTAATTCTCCCCTGCGTAGTTCCGTCCACCCCAGATTGTTCCTTGCCCCAAATTGAACTTAACTAAGTCCCCTCACGGGCCCCTTGTGAGGGGACTTATGACTTATCCTCCAGAGTTCCCCTGAGCGGGTTACAAAAATGCCGTCGAAAGGCTTTGTTTTTTTTTGTACTCCTCATAAGTCAAACATTAGGCACTCAAAAATTGTTATGAATGTAGGAGAATGTAGCCAAGAATCTTGGCTACTACACAGAATTTTTTGGCAATTTTTAACCATCCGCAGCAATATGGAAAGCTGGCCAAGGTACAACAAAGCCACAAAAAAGTGTGGAGACTCACAAATAAATTTTCCCACAGGTGTAGTACATGTCAAACTCTACATGTATTACAAACATTGGGACCAGTCTTTTTTTTCCAATAACTTTGACCATATCAAAACCAGCATCAACTCAACACCAGGAGTCGGCCTCAAGGCAGTAGCAGATCATGAAGCCGATAACCCTCAGGGACTCTCTGACAAAAAAGGAAGACCAACCACTTTACCAACACATTGAGCAGAAGGGGCTGACTTATTATCAGGAGCCACTGAAAACACTTCAGGTTCAGACAGTCATGTCGTTGGTTTGGCAACAACACAGTTTTGTTCTAGCCGGAACCGGGTAGGTAAAAGTTGGATCACTGAAATTTACTATAACCTGTTCCCAAAGGCTTGCCGAGCTGTAGTTCTTGTCCTGAATCCCCTGGACTTGCTCGGCAATAATCAGGTAACCATACTTTCTTGGATTCTCTACTGGAAACAATCTGCTAAGATGAGTTGTGTTATGGTTTTTGTTGGAGGTTGAGGAGAAATTAAAAGCTGGAATACCAGCAATACCAAAAAACAAGTAATGAGAGGAGATTTTGCATTTATATACTTGGTCAGCTCCCTCAAATAATTTGTTGTTGTGAATTGTTTTCTGATGAAGGTTTCTTTAGAGTCCTGAAGTTTTATTAAATAATGAGATGTTCCATCACATTTTTTTCAGCAAAAAATTCTGTAACCAACTTGCGAAAACACTGTGAGATAGTGTTTCAATTCAAATGTCATTGCTTGAAAAAAAATGAGGTTCTTATGACAGGCGGACGGATTATGGAAATACAACCAGGATTATTTTTGAAGAGTTGGTCTGAAAAACAGGCCACGTCTCATCTTTGAGACAGGATCACGAAGAGATGGCTTGATAAAATTGGCCAAATTTTGGATATGTTGATGAGGGCATCAACAGCTACAACCACTCCAAAATTTGAATGGATTTAGGAGAAAATGGGATCCTAATAAGTCAGCCTGCTAATAGGGCATTCTGATGCCACCAAAAGCGTGAGATTAGTCCCAAGTCTTCCCTACGGGAGGCACTCTGCGGGGTTCCAGCTCCTCCCGTCAACACTGGGAAGTTAAATATGTTACGATATCCGGACGGATTTTCGTAACGTAACTTCCCAGCGTTACCAGATAACGTGTTATCCACGTTTTCCGAGGTCTTTTTGGGAAAAAAGGCCTCAGGACAAGTTGTCATCCGCAAAATCAAGCAGCGGATAACGTAACGACCTTGCAGTGGTTGTTATCATAACAATAAAAACACCAAAGCCATTGTGTTACCGATACTGGTAACATAACTTCCCAGTGTTGCTCCCGCCAAGGGTTGGCTTGCGTTAAGCTCGGCCCCAACTACCCTAATCGCTCAAGAAACCTCACTCCCCCCTCTGCCATGCTTAAGTTCCCTTATACATAACAAAAAAAACCTTACATACAAAAGAGTCCCACACACAACAAAACAACAAACAAGCAAGAGCAAAGAAACACTCATCCAACCAGTCACAAACAAATGTAGGTTTGTCAACCAAAGTCACTCCATCTTCCAACTCAAGCATGCATAATCTGTTGGCTAACTTCACCTGTTTGTTGTGCAACTATAACTTCATACACAGTTGATCAATCTCCAATCGACCGAGCTGACCGCATACACAATTTTGCTGCTTTTTTTGTGTTGTCTGATTATGCTCATCTTCAATCAAATCTCAAATCAAGAAACTTAAAGGCGTTCATTTCGTTTTGGTTGCCTTATTAGCCTTAGCTGGTTGATGTAAAATCAGATGCGATTTGGATACTTGGACTTCCAATGCGCTTTGCTCAGAGATTGAGGATCTTGGATTCGACGTTCAAGTACTATCAGCCATTAACTTGAATCCAACCCTGTCTTCACTTTCTAAATCATCCCAAGTCTTACTCATGTCCGAGCATCACTCTCAGTTTGCCATCATGGGAATTCACAATATGGTAGACGCTAAAGGTCAGTGCTTTTCAACATGACAAACTGATATTTTTATTTACTATTCTATAAACTTTTTAGAAGTTCAACCAATTGCAATCAATAGAAAACGATTGATTAAAAAAACACAACTGATAGAAAATGATTGATAAAAATGATTTAAAAGGAATGACAACAATTGGATCATTGAAAAAATCTGATGTAGTCAAGATAAAAAGGGCAGTGGTAATGAAGGGATGCTCAATAGTGATGGAAGGGAGAGCTTGCACAGTAATCCACTACCTCAGTCACTCCTGAGGTGAATCAAGCTATAAATGAAATAGTGAAATAACTTTTTTTCTATTGAACATTGAGGAACCAAAATTTCACAGCACCAATTTGGATGGCATTGACACTCTACCTGAAACATTTACAAGGTTTGGGTGATATTTGTAGTGGTGAGAAGTCTTTTGATATTTGGTTGAAATAGTTTAGAGTAGGAAAGTGTTTTTGCTGATAACTTTTTTTCTATTCAACATTGTGGTACCAAAATACACACTACTAAGTTGATTAGCATGTTTGAATTTCCAGAATCTTTTGAAAGGTTTGGATGAGATATGGAGTGGTGAGAAGTGTTTTGAGATTTGTTTGAAGTAGTTTAGAGTAGGAAAGTGTGTTTTGCTGGTAACACTTTTTCTATTCAAAAGTTTTGAACTAAAATTTCACAGCACTAATTTGAATAGCATGTATGAATTTCATGAATCTTTGAAAGGTTTGGATGAGATATGTAGTGGTGAAAAGTGTTTGGAGATTTGTACAATACAGTTGAGAGTAGGAAATGGTGGTAAAGCTCAAACTCATGCTTTGGAGGTTATTGAGATTATGGATTTTGAGTGATAGGGCTTAGACTAGGAGAACTGTAATTGCTGATAACTTTTGATACTTGGGGAAGTGGTAGACCAAATTTTGAGGTCAACAATACATATGCACAAACAAAATTCACTGAAATTTTTGTAAGGTTGAAAATCATGGTTGAGGAGTTATTGAGGATCTTTATTGTGGGCTATAAGGCTTAGAGTAGGAGAACTGGACCTTGGCGTAACTTCTGATATTATGGGAAGGGACACACCAAAATTTAGTTCACCAATGTATAGGTGCACAACTGACATTCCCTGTATCAACTATCTAGTTACATGATGCTACACATGAAAAATACAAGCCACTAAATCAGAAATAAGAGCGAAATAACAACAATTTACAAAGAAATAACAAGAATGTAGCAAAAAATAATACATAAATAAGATTAATTAAAAAAAATTGTTGAAGGAGTTTTTTTGGAGGTCATGGATTGATCTATTGGCAATTGATTCACCACACCAAATTCATAACCCCAACTATCTCTTGTTCCGTATCCTGTTATATTAGATCAGGAGTGATAATTGAAGCCTACTGAGGTCAAAGGTGATCCAGTGGGTTGAATTAGATCCCAAACTCACTGAAATAGCAGAATATGTTTTTGATTACATAATGATCTTTCCAAAGCTACACTATTTTGTTTAGCTGGGAAAATCACTAGGATGATGGTCAGTAACAAAATCAAGAGATTTGGGTATTGCTAACTTGTGTTTTTTTTTCAGATAACTTGACCACACACTAACAGCCATTTTTTTCCAGACTAATTATGTAGTGTTTCCAAAATTAGAGCCAACAGTATCTTTTTGTTAGTTTATCCAAATAAAATCACAATACGCTACAATAACCACACTGTTGGTGTAGCTGGCCCACAGTGTGTTTGGTGATATCATTTTTGGCATTTTGAAATGATTTAACAAGATTTCACAGCACCAAGTGACATGTCATATCTAAACCAAAAGGTGCCATACATCAGGACATACTTCTCAAAATATGTGCACACAAGCCAAACTCAGAACATACTGAAGCAATACCACAGTTCCAACTGTTGGAGTGGTCTTTCTGATAGTTGAAAAGACCATTCCAACATTAACTATGAGAACCACCATTCCAAGAGTTGGAATTATGTTATCAGGTACACTATTATTTCATGAGTTGTACTTGTGTACACAGTTCTCCAGAAACTCAAAATATGTCCACACAAGCCCAACTCAGGACATAATGCACCAAATACCACAATTCAAACTGTTGGAATGGTATTTTAAACTATGAGAAAGGCCATTACAACAATTTAAACTGTGGGATTTGTTGCATTACGTCCTGAGTCGGACTTGTGCACACATTTTGAGTTTCTGGAGAAATGCGCACATGAGTAAAACTTAGGGCATAATGCAGCAAATCCTGTTCCAACTTTTGGAATGGTCTCTTTTATAGTTAAAAAGACCATTCCAACATTTCAAATTTTGGTATTTGGTGCAGTATGTTATGAGTTGTACTTGTGTACACATTTATCCAGAAACTCATAATATGTGCACACAAGTCCAACTCAGGACATATAATGCAGAAAATCACACAGTTACAACTTTTGAAATGGTCTTTATCATAGTTCAAAACACCATTCCAACAGTTGGAAGTGTGGTATTTGGTGCAGTATGTCCTGAGTTGGACTTGTGTGCACATTTCTGCAGAAATTCAAAATATGTGCACACAAGTATAACTCAGGACATACTGCCAAAAATTCCACAGTTAAAACTGTTGGAGTGGTATTTCTCATAGTTTAAAATACCATTACAACAGTTGGAACTGTGGGATTTGCTGCAGTATGTCCTGAGTTGTACTTGTGTGCACATTTCTCCAGAAACCCAAAATGTGTGCACAAGTCCAACTCAAGACATACTGCAGTAAATCCCACACTTCCAACTGTTGAAATGGTCTTTCTCATAGTTGAAAATACCATTCAAACAGTTGGAAGTGTGGAATTTGCTGCAGTATGTCCTGAGTTGTATTTGTGTGCACATATTTTGAAATTCTGGAGAAATGTGCACACAAGTACAACTCATGACATACTGCAACAAACCCAACAGTTCCAACTGTTCAAATAGTATTTATCATATTTAAAAATACCATCCCAACAGTTGGAAGTGAGGTATATGGTGAAGTATGTCCTGAGTTGTACTTGTGTGCACATTTCTGCGGAAATTCAAAATATGTGCACACAAGGACAACTCA
Organism: Puccinia horiana; assembly: GCA_001624995.1. Taxonomy (NCBI): domain Eukaryota; kingdom Fungi; phylum Basidiomycota; class Pucciniomycetes; order Pucciniales; family Pucciniaceae; genus Puccinia; species Puccinia horiana. The sequence goes on from LWDY01000019.1 coordinate 529,990, forward strand.
GGACATACTGCAGCAAATACCGCACTTCTAACTGTTGGAGTGATCATTTAAACTATTATAAAGACTGTTCCAACAGTTGGAACTGTGGAGTTTGCTGCAGTATGACCTGAGTTGCACTTGTGTGCACATATCTCCAGAAATTCAAAATATGTGCACATGAGTCCAACTGAGGGACATAATGCAGCAAATCCCACACTTACAACTGTATTAATTTTATTACACTTGTTTTAATAGTTAAAGAGACTATTTCAACAGTTGGAAGTGAGGGATTTGGTGCAGTATATCCTGATTTAGACATGTATGCACATATTTTGACTGTCTGGATGAATGTGCACTCAAGTACAACTCAGGACATACTGCACCAAATCCCAAACTTCCAAATGTGGTAATGGTCCTTTAAAACATGTGAAATTAAATTCCAAAAGTTGGAACTGTGGGATTTGCTGCAGTATATGTCCTGAGTTGGACTTAACACATATTTCACCTACAACTCAAGACATACTGCACCAAATACCACACTTGAGACTATTGGTTTATGAATGTATTTTCAATTGGTGCGGTGAAGTTTTGGTCAATCATTTCAAAATGACAGAAAAGATATCACCAAAACACACTTGCCTACTAGAGTAGGCTATTTTAGATAAATTTTTAGCCAAAGCTCCAAACACTTCTCACTACTACATATCTCATCCAAACACTACAAAACTTTCATTAAATTCATGAATGCCACCCAAATGTGAAATCTTGGTGAACTATTGTTGAATCTAAAAAAAGTTATCAGCAAAACACACTTTCCTGCCCCAAGCTATTTTCACCAAATCTAAAAACACTTCCCACCACTACATATCTCACTCAAAGGTTTCAAAAATTTCAGTAAGTTCTTAAATGCCATCTAGCTTGGCTCTGTGCAATTTTGGCTCCACAATATTGAATAGGAAAATAGCTATCAGCAAAACACACTCTCCTACTCTAAGCTATTTCACCCATATCTGAAAACACTTCTCACCACTACATATCTCACCCAAACCTTTCCAAAGTCTCAGTAAGTTCTTACATGCCATCTGAAGTGGTGCATTGAAGTTCTGGCTCAACAATGCTGAAAAGAAAAAAAGGGTACCAGCAAAACACACTTTCCTACTCTAAACTACTTCAACCAAATCTCAAAACACTTCTCACCACTCCATATCTCATCCAAACCTTTCAAAAGATTCTGGAAATTCAAACATGCTAATCAAATTAGTAGTGTGGAACTTTGGTACCACAATGTTGAATAGAAAAAAAGTTATCAGCAAAAACACTTTCCTACTCTAAACTATTTCAACCAAATCTCAAAAGACTTCTCACCACTACAAATATCACCCAAACCTTGTAAATGTTTCAGGTAGAGTGTCAATGCCATCCAAATTGGTGCTGTGAAATTTTGGTTCATCAATGTTGGATAGAAAAAAAGTTATTCCACTATTTCATTTACATTATGATTCACCTCAGGAGCGACTGCGGTAGTGGATTACTGCGCAAGCTGGGCAGGTTGTGTATGCTCTCCCTTCCATCATCTATCGAGCATCCCTCCATTACCACTGCCCTTATTATCTTGACCACATCAGCTTTTTCACATCCTCACCTCTATCGCCATGCCTGCCGACCACCAAATCCTCCCAGACCTCCTAGAACACCTCGATCCACCCCAGCTAGACCACCCAGGTCTAATCGAATCAATCCATTTCGACATGAAACCCAGAACGCAAGGCGCTTGTGCGAGATAAATGCTGAACACTTGTTAAGTCTGATTAGAGGAAGAAATCGAACAACTTTGACAACATAAATATGTAACCAAGCTCCTGGAGATCACTTTGAAGCAGAGTCGAGCATTTAAGGGTGTGTACCATAGTTCATTTGATCTCTGGTTGCTGAGCTGACCAGCAAGGCTTACTTGAAGATGGAGAACATCTTCTGAACAGCTCCAGAGGACAAGAGGATGACATGGAAACAAGATCCGATCTCAAAACGACTCTGGCAACCACACCAGCACCAGTATGTATCAGTTGCACCTTAACCACAGAATGCAGATCATCTCTCTCACTCAGCTATCGGTCAATGTTTTTGAATATTCCATTATATTTTTCAATCGGTCTTTTCTAATCGACCATGTTCAATCTTTTTCAATCTTTTTCAATTGATCGTTTCTAATCTTGTTTTCAATCATTTTCAGTAATTTTTAATCGATTGTTTCCATTTTTTTTAAAGATCAAATTGTTTTCAATCGATATTTTTCAATTAATTGTTTTCATTCCTCTTTAATCATTTTTATTGATCGTTTTCTATCAGTTTCATCGATCGTTTTCTATCAGCTGTGTTATTTTAATCAATCGCTGTCTATTGATTGCAATCGGTTGAACTTTTAAGCCAAGGAAAGGGAATTTCAGAGCTGAGAGAGATATGTAGAGAGACAAGAAAAAAAAAGGGAACAACGATTAATGGCCAGGAGATGTTGCTGGAGGAGTATCTGAATCATCATCATCGGTGCCAAGAAGTAGATTGAGTGGCATTCCTATGTTGAGAGGGATGAAGGAGAGGGAGTTCTATTGACGAATCACTGTTTTGAAAAATTGAAAAAAAAAGAATAATTTAATCAGACAACACAAAAAAAGCAGCAAAATCGTGTATGTGGTCAGCTTGGTCGATCGGAGATTGATCAACAGTGTATGCAGTTATAGTTGCACAACAAACAGGTGAAGTTAGCCAACAGATTATGCATGCTTGAGTTGGAAGACGGAGTGACTTCGGTTGACAAACCTACATTGGTTTGTGACCGGTCGATGGTGTATTTAGAGTTGGATGAGTGTTTCTTCGCTCGCTCGTTTGTTGTGTTGTTGTGTGTGCATCGGTGGTTGTGGGTGGGACTCTTTTGTATGTAAAGTTTTTTTTGTTATGTATAAGGGAACTTAAGCGTGGCGGAGGGGGGAGTGAGGTTGCGTAAGCGGTTAGGGTAGTTGGGGCGAGGAACAATCCGGGGTGGCTCGAGTAGCTGAGTGGCCAGAGTGGCCGGACTACGCAGGGGAGAATCACCTTCTAGCCTAACTGACAAGTGCATGTCAGGCAGGCTTCGGGGTAGGTTTACTTAACACCCTCTGGTGTAGAATACTGGCTATCTCCTCAATTTTGTTTTGTATTTTTTTGCTGTACTAATGATTCTTGGAGCAGAAAAAATGATCTGACCAATTGTTTTTGATAATCCCTCCCTCATCATGCATCATTCTCATCATTTGCCAGCTGTCAGATGCAATGGGAACATTGGCAATTGTCGAGACCACTGAATTGAATCAGCAATGAGCGTCGAGGGAACACAAATCCAAGACGTGTGGTCGTTATCATCATTAGAATCGTGAGTCGTTGGTTCAAGGTGCCACCAGATCACAAGCTCAGATCGCCAACGATTTCGGACTCAGCTCGAAGATGAGGGGGAATAGACGTTGATTGATTGGCTAGGATTTTGTCTGAAGGCATGGTTGTACTGGTGAAGTCGATAGGTAAAGTTAAAAAACAGAACTTGTAAAAAAAAAGTACGCGATACGAAGTCAGCTCCTGTTATTATTAAGGATGGAAAAAATGTTGGAATTTTGCCCGGTCTCTCCCTTTGATTATTTTATCATTTCTTTTTTATTCAATTTTGTATTCAAAATGAGTCAAGTCTTAGCTCCCGCATCTTGACCATACTTGTACCTAGTCTATTTCAATCAGCTAGATTACAGAGAAATTGAATTCATCTGTCCTTACCGCATAGATCCTCTGAGTGACACTTGAGCCTCCTCACTGAACAGTCTTCAAAGACACTTTAGCCACTTTGATTAAGTAAAAAGGTACTTTCTAGACTTTGTCTACTCCTCGGATATCATCCAAATTTCCCTGATCAACTTTCTATTTCAACAAAAAAATTGGAAGAAAAAACTGACAGATGTCAAAGTGGGCAGAGAAAAAAATGACAAGCTGGGACCTAAGGACTTATTATGGATTGAGCTGACGGATTGGATCTAAAAAAAAGAAATTAAAAACCTTCAGGACTTATTGTAAAAGAATGGGGGTCAAGTGGAGGGTAAAAGCGGCAGTGGTGGAAAGAGAAAATTCATACCTTAAATCCTGTGTGCTTCAAATTTTGATATGTGGAGTGAGACCAGAGTTATATACGGGTTTAAAAATCTTCTCCAGCCAAAGTGGCAATTCGACTCACGCAAAAAAAATGAGTTTTACACACAAGTCCCGCTGGTGTGGGCCCCTGGCAGGGAGGCCTCTGGCCAAGCGTGCACGGGACTTGTGCTAAGTTTGAGCTTTACAGCCCATGTCCAAAATCTGAAGAATACAAAATTTAAAAAAATCATAACCACTGGTCAGAAACCTTAGTGGACTTAGATTTAGAATAAATATGGTCTAAAACACTCAAAAATGTGTTCAAAATTTATGTTTGACCCTAGTGGTCACAGGTAATCCACCCCGCATCTCAGATAATTTTTGAAGGTGAGGTGTTACAGTGCAACGCCTTGCGCAACTGTAGGGGGTTCACAATCTGAATTTCCCTTTCCCGTCTGACTACAGTTGCGCAAGGCATTCCACTGTAACAGTTTTTACTGTCTCTGAAATGTTGAACCCAATTTTTTGCTGAAAATTTGAGTTTTTAAGCAAAAACTATCCCAAAGTTGTGGAAAATGTTTGATAAAAAGCTCCAATAACATGAAGCTTTGCTTGTCTAAGGCCAAAATGGTAGTTAGTAGAGCTGCAAGTAAGATTGAGTGCTGAAATTTGTCTCATACTAAATGAGTTTTGAGGCCCTATATGTCAACGTTAATCCTGAAAGCTCAAAATGAATATTGAATAAATGATAATGAATATTCGAACCACAGATGCCGAACTCAAGATTTTGAAGAACTTCAAGATTGAAAATTTAGATCTTAACTTCAGAACTCACTTCATCACATCCTTTCTATCATACCCTATCCCTTAATCACTCCGTCGACCATTTCTAAACTGTTCATTCAGCTCCGCCACAAACAACTCATTCGGACTTCAAAGATCCAGAAGGAACTAGGCATCAACACAAGTGGAGGTGCAGCTTGACCTTTCATTTCTTCGAACTCTCAATCTAACTGACCAACTCAAATGAATCGTTTTGAACTCACACTCTTTTTCTTTGTTTCTATTTTCTCATCTTTTCATTTCTTACTTTATCTTCCTCTTCATATTTAGGCTTGTTTGTTGTTCTGTTCCCATTCCTAACTTTCTTCACAAAAGTCATAAATTGAGTCATTGCTAGGACCTGAATCTCAAGCTGGTATATATTCAATTTCATTCTTATTTCATTTTCTTATTCATCTCTCTCATGTTATCTTTCTTATTGATTTTTCTTTCTTTCATTGTCTCTCAGTTGTTTATTTCATATTAGCATTTTGTGTTAGCTACAATTAAGTCAAAAGATCTCAATTTCCTACACTAGTCATTGGAAATGAATTTGAAGTGCCTCAAAAACCCATAAGTATGCATGGGCATTGCCTAAGTAAAAAAATTGAAGAAAAAACATGGGACATCCAGAACAATGAACATTGACCAGTTTTTTTCAGGGGGTTGGAAAAACGACTCCCATGACTGAGTCGACGTCCAATCTGGGAGTTGTTTGTCCAATTCCACCACAGGGATTGGGTGTCGTTCTCCCAAAGTGAAAAAATAGAACAAAATAGAAAAAAATAAAAAAATAAAAATAAAGGGAGTCGGTCTCCCAAAGCTGCCGTAGATTTGGGAGTCGTCCTCACTGGAAGGCAGGATTTCCTTCCGGTCAGTGAGCATTTGTACCTCACAATTGGAAGGATTTCCTTCTGGTTGATGAGGTATAATGACCTCATCAACCAGAAGGATTTCATTCCGGTTGATGAGGTACAACAACTTCATCAGCCAGAATGATATCCTTCCGATTGTGAGGTATCCTTCTGGTTGATGAGGTCGGTGTACCTCATTGACCGGAGGGATTTCCTTCCAGCTCATGAGGCTTTTCTACCCCATCAATTGGAAGGAAATCATCCCAGTTGATGAGGTCGTTATAACTCATCAACTGTAAGGGATTTCTTTCCGGTTGATGAGGTACTTACAACAACCTCATCAACCAGAAGGAAATCCTTCCAGTTGACGAGGCTGTTGTACCTCAACAACTAGAAGGATTTCCTTCCGGTTGATGAGGCTGTTGGACCTCATCAACTGGAAGGATTTCCTTCCAGTTGATGAGGCTTATGTACCTCATCAGCCAGAAGGAAATCCTTCCGGTTGATGAGGTTTAGGATGTTCTTCCATTCAATGAGGTACAAAACCCCATCAGCCGGAAGGAAATCCTTCAAGTTGATGAGGTCGTTGTACCTCCTCATCAACCGGAAGGGAATCCTTCCGATTGTGAGGTACAAATGCTCACTGAATGGAAGGAAATCCTTCCGGTCCACTGACCGGAAGGAAATCCTTCCGGCCAGTGAGGATGACTCCCAAATCCACCAAATCTATGGCATATTTGGGAGACCGACTCCCTTTATTTTTTTCTATTTTTTCACTTTAGGAGAACGACTCCCAATCCCTGTGGTGGGATTGGACAAACGACTCCTAGATTGGATGTCGAATTGGTCGTGGGAGTCGTTTGTCCAATCTCCAGGAGTCATTTTTCCAAGCCCCTTTTTTTCAGCTTTATAATATAACTCATTAGCTGTATTATAATTTTATAAGTATGCATGATGTTTTGAAAAACTGAAAATCATGGTGCTGAGGATCAAACTGTCATATGACAGACTCAGCACTCAGGATCTCGCAGTTGGATTTTCCTTGCATTTACTAAGGATGCTTTCCTACCCTACTTCATAACCTCAGCAACTTTCAAGTGTTTGGTTAATCCTTGGGTTGCATATCATATCACACGTATATGCACCCTCAGCAATCTTCAGTGCTCTCTTCAAAGTTACTTTCCAAAACTTTGAAGATTCAAAAGCACGTTGCTTTCCAGTTATGCAAACAAAAGCAAGACCAATGACCCTCTTACCGGTCTTCCTTGTTTCAGCATTACTTCTTCATGCGCTTAAAACTCCCTTTTCCGGATTCACACATTTCCTCTTCGAACTTTCGAACTTCGACTTGCACAGTCCCCAAAATTTGAACTTAAATCCAATCTTCTTAGCACCCATCACACTTACCCCTGCTTGGTCCCTCAGTCATGGAATTGCCTTGGTTGCTGGAACTCAGAAGCTATGACCTCCCTCTCTCATTTTCTTCTGCTTTGACCTTATGACCTCATCTCTTGTTCAAACCTATGTCATACCTTTGTAGTACTAGTTGTATTTCCTATATAAGCTGTCTACTTCTATGCTTTCCATATTTCCTTATCAAAATAATATTATAGTTTTCAGCATAAATTGATTTGGCCTTCTTTGAGCCTTGCCATTGCGAACCCTTTCAGTATTCTACTTTAAGTCCCTCTTCTTCAAAAAAAAGAAGACCTTTGAACAGTCAGTCCCCTATTCAAACTATCTGCTTTTCCTTTCTTCCTTCAAATAGTGCCCACCTGTCTCCTGTACAAGACGCCGTGTGAAACAAACCCAAAAAAAAAAACAAGAAGAAGAAATCAGACAAAAACAAAAAAACTGGTCAATGTTCTGCATTTCCTGTGTTTTTCCTTCAATGTTCCGGACGGAACATCAAACAATTTTTGTAGTGTTCACTTATATCCAATCCGATGTTTGAACCTTTAGCCTGGGATCTGTTTGTCATGACAAAGCTTGATGATTCCTTTTAGAATTAAGCTCATCACTATCATCCATATGTGCCGTGGGCTGTCTCAGCAGATGTCCGTAAAGGGGTGGTTGATTGAGCCAAGGAGGAGCTAGAGTTTGTAGCACAGGAAGTGGCCTGGGTGATGTCCTGGGCAGTTGAGCTTCACTCAAAGCTAGAAATGCTTGCCAGTCAGATTCGTGAGTGTTGTCAATTGAATCAGGTTTGGGTTGGATGCTGACTGCCTGGCAGACAGATTCTCTGCCTCCCAACTCACAGGCAGAATTGTGACATTGGCTTGAATTGGAACGCTAGACTTGTACACTGGGCAGCAGGTGTTGAAGTTAGAGATGTACATTCAACTGAAAGACGTCACAACATGATGCAGCTGTGGGTGGCAGATGTTGAGTGGCTTTGGCTAAAGACCCGAGGATCTGGCCCTTCACATCCATGGTTTGAGTTAATCAAAGAATGATGCAGAGCCCAAAGATGGGTGGAGGTGCCAAAGAACAAGAAATGGATGAAGTTTGCCAAGAACAAGCATTTTTAGATGTTGAGATGGCAATTCTCAAAAGGATGGGAAACCAATGAGGACTAGCATTATTTTTTGGGGCTTCAAAAAACGACTCCCAGTTTTTTGACCAACAACTCCTGCAACTGGGTTGACATCAATTTTGGGAGTCCTTAATCGAATTCTGGCCGCGGGCCTGGGAGTTGTCCTCCCCATCCCAATAAAATAGAAAAATATTAAAATAATAAAAATCAGGAATCGTTCTCCCAAATCTGCCAATAGACTGGGTGGATTTGGGAGTCGACCTCATTGACCGGAAGGAAATCCTTCTGTTCAATGAGGTTGTTGTGCCTCACTGACCGGAAGGAAATCCTTCCTGTCAATGAGGTTGTTACGCCTCACTGACCAGAAGGAAATCCTTCCGGTCAATGAGGTTGTTGTGCCTCACTGACAGGAAGGAAATCCTTCCGGTCAATGAGCTACAACTCCTCATTTACCAGAAGGATTTCCTCCTGTTCAGTGAGGTTGTTTTACCTCATCAATCGGAAGGAAAACCTTCCGGTCAATGAGGGAGACTCCCAAATCCGCCCAGTCTATTGGCAGATCCGGGAGCACGACTCCCAATTTTTTATTATTTTATTATTTTTTTTGGGATTGGGAGGATGACTCCTAGGCCCGTGGCCGGAATTTGACCGACAACTCCCAAAATTGATGTCGACCCGGTTGTGGGAGTCATTGGTTGAAAACCTGGGAGTTGTTTTTCGAAGCCCCTATTTTTTTGCTTAATTTTGTACTTTTCTCTCTCACTTGCTTTTTTGTTACATTTTTCACCGGTGTCCTCCTTTCAATGGTTAAGTTGTAATTTTTATATTTCAGTTTTTTTGGCATGTAGCAATACAACACTAGACAAGATAAAATACAAAAAACAACTGTTTTGTAAGGGGAGGTGACAAAAACATCATGAGAAACAAAAAGAAAGACCAGTAACTTGGTGAGCATCTTTTGAACGGAGTGCTTTGTGCACCATTGCTTTTTTGTTGGTGCAAAGATAGGGTTCTTGTTGGTTTGACGGAACGGATTTAGTCCAACCAGTTCTTATCTGATTTTTTGGATGAGATTGATGGAGTAGTGTGATTGTGCGGGTTGTTGGTTTTTTGGGGGAGTGTTACTGTGCTAGCAGTATAAGGATGGTAGTGGGGCGTATGGAGGAGTTGAGGTTGGCTGAGTGGGAAGGGAACTTGGGGCGGATAAAAATTGGTGAGTAGCTTGGATGGCCAAGTGGCCACAGTGGCACAAGAGTTACAGGGGGATTTGACCCTCTGGCATACCTGACATCTTCAGGGTAGTATTACATAACACCCTCTGGTGTCGTTGACTGTTTCTGAGACACCACATGCAAGGAAACAGATAGAGTTGGTGACCTGGAGGCTATTATGACGGTGATTGTGCAAAAATGCTATCATTGCACAAGTGACACTTGAAACCTGTGGAGAGGAGTAGACAACCTTAGTCAGAGAACTTTTTCTGGTAATGAGTGATAGCAACCACAGCGCACATGGCAAATCCTAGCCACCCTTTTGGTGAGAAGTGGAGCTACTCATTTGCCAGCACATTGTGGTGTGCCAAATTGGTTTCAAGTATCAAATGTGTTAAATAATCAATTATTCCATTCAAATATCTATATATTTAGTTTTATTATTGCATATTTCAATTATACAATAGCTTTAAATCATAGTTACTTGTGGAATCACTTGGCTATCATCATTTAGTTAGATTTAAATCATATATTATATCATATCATATCACATAGTTTAAGTACATCAATCATATTCCAAATAAATAATACATATTCTAAGTACATAGTAAATAGTAAATATAATTACACAAGTAGCTTCAACCAATCAGGATACAGGATTAAGCCATGATGTCATGGCCAATCAGCTGGTAGGATTCCGCCATCAAGTTCTGACCAATCGCAACTCATATTTTAGTAATCAGGTTCTGACCAATCACAATTCATGGTTCAGTTTAAAAATATAATCATCAGGTTCTGACCAATCAGCATGCATGCTTCAGCCATCACATCCTGGCCAATCAGAACTCACGGTTCAATTCACACCAGAAAAAATGCCTCAAATATCTTTACACCAGAAAAAATGCCTCATGTTTTACTATAAAAGGGGGGCCTCTTTCCCCTCTCAACATTCCCACATCCATTCCCCATTCAGGCATTTATCCGCCATTCATCCATTCATCCAGTCATCCAATACTCAATCTAGTAGTTACCTTAGATTATCTCAGATATTTTGTTCCCTGAGGTATATAGCATTTACATATATAACTTGGGGAACAAAATCTGTACTCTTAGTTCCACTATCTTCTCATAAACAAGTTTCACTCAACTTTATCTCTCATCATCAACTCATCCTTTCCACAGGTGTTGCTGTAAGATCCATACATGAATGTTGATCTAAGTCTGATTATAAGAGACTGCTACACTTAGTTTTCTCTATCATTGGAGGTTACAGGAGAGTAATGGGATGTAGCTTAGGTCCGTAGAGCTGATAAGAGTCAAAAGAGCCAAACACGCTGCCAAGGCGCCTGGGGTGCAAAGCCAGGCCCCTGGACCCGCGGAGGCGCGCCACAGAAACCATGTTCCAGGAAAGGTTAGTGGGAAATGATCTCCCGGGAGAGAATCTAGGTTTCCCCACACCCCGCCTAAACTCTCAACCACCAATCCTCCACTGCGCAAAACCCCGATCTACCAAAGTTATGCCTCCCAACAATCCCCTACTAACATAAAAATTTATCATTTTTTCTTTCTTTCAATTCTCTATCTTCTTAAGAACCCCAGAACCCCATTAATCCAAACATCCTAACTTAAATACTACCGACCTCAACAGAAATCAATGGCAGAATCCAAACAGGCCGGAAGGATTGCAGAACTTAGTGCAGCACTAAGATTCAACCCCAATGAGGAAGAAGAATTGATAGAGGGAAGAGACAAAGTCAACCAAGCCCAAGGGGAACCCCACCCGCATAAATCAATGGGAAAGGAAGCGGAGAATAACCCAAGGAACCTCCCTAAAGCTAACTCTGCGACAGAGCACCAGGAAACAGAGGAAATTGAGGAGCTTGATGCCAACCCGGAAACACAGGAAAGACGTGAGTCATAATCCGAGTTCACCAAAAAAAAAGGAAAAGACGAACAGAATCTAACCAATACCCTATTGGGGAACATATTGACAGATAAATCAAAAAGAACCGCCACCAGGAGTAAAATCCTCATTCAAGAGGTCATTGGCAAAGCACTCGAGGCAGAGGCAAACGGTGAGAAGATTCGAGCGGAGATGTTCATGAAAATGTATAAGGATCTAAGGTCAGAGGCCCCCTCTAACAGATCAAAGCAGGAGTGGTTGATTGGATCACCCAAAGTATGACAACACGACAGCCCAGACGCCCCCCTGTCCCCGACAGGACAAACAGAAGGACACTCGGACGAGGAGGAATCAGAGGACAGAGAGCTGGTGTTTGTCTCAGGAGAAGTTCCTAAACACAACAAGATGGGATTTACTTCCTTTTTTGACAAGAACATCAAAGAGCTCAAAGGCCCGCTACCACCCACAATATTCAACCGGGAATGATAGAATGTGGCCATCTTGTACCATGGCAAAAAACATCCAAAAGGCAATAGAAATAGATACATGGTTTATCATTACCCTAGTGAATCGGCCCAGTCCTTTGATGACTGGACAACTAATCACCAAGGTTTCTATGCAACATTGACCAACAAATACGGCTACACAAAATTTTCCCGTTGGCTGCTAGCCCACAAGGCACACTGCGATGAGCTCATCACCAAAGATGGCTCTGCGTTATGACATCCAAGTAAGGAAAAACTGTTTTGCCACCAGGGTGACGCTACCCGATGGAAGAAAATCTCTGACAGATATTTCAGTATTTTGAAAGAAAGCCGCAGAAAAAGCTTATGCAACCTGTCAAAAGTTCAAAGAGCTTGAATTCAGCGACAATCCCTATGCACCGAGTGGCCCAAGGGCTTCATGGGACCCAACTAGCGGGAAACCACCAGCAGATTGTCCTTCCGTGAGCTGGACGCAAGGAACGACAGTCGTGGAAAATTCTTCGGTCAATTCACAGGCACCACGAGGCCCAGCAAAACCCACAAGGACGTTGGGATACCGAGGGAACAATTTCAACCCAAATTACGGGCAAAGAGGTGGAGAAAGGATAGGGCTAGAGAGAGAGAGAGAGGGGGAAAAAGTTGTCGTAGGTATCAATTTCATGCTCTACATCTTGTATCTAGATAAGTAGGGAAAACATGTTGTTTGGAAAGGAGAAATACTAAGATAGATATTACTCCTTATGTCAAACCTGCTAGCACCCAAGACTCAATACATAGTCTAGATGCCCAAATAAGCACATCTGAGATGATCTCGGAAGCCAAGTTGAGCAAGAGTGAGGTAACTGACTGGCCGGAGGATGTAAAATGTGAAATGAACATCAACAAATTGGAAGAGGCACTAACAACCCACAAATTCATAGACCAGTATAGGGACGTCTTAGAAGGATTCCTCCATGGCTTCCATCAAGGGATCCCAAACCATACAATAGTGGGGAAAAGGTTCTGCACACCTGAGAATCACCACTTGGCAATAAATGCACTGCAAGAAATAGAAGAAAACTTTGCAAAGGAATTGGCGTCAAAAAGAATGTACGGTCCGTACACACACAAGTAAGTAGCAAGAAAATTCGCGTTTTTTAGATCCAACCCCTTAGGAGCAGTAACAAACGGGGACGGCTTGTTCCAGCCAAAAAATGATTTGTCATACCCCTATGGAGACCCTAAGATACCTTTGGTAAATTCTTTTGTCAACCCGAAAGACTTCGAGACCACTTGGGACAATTTCAATGTGGTCTCAAGCTATCTTAGAGAAATCACTCATCCCATCCACCTTGCTTTATTTGACTGGGCAAATACCAATGGCCTTTTTTAATGATAAAAACATTTGATAACCAACTTATCCTCAACACAAGTATAACATTTGGAGGCGTGGCAGGATGTGGGGCCTTTGGACGCCCAGCAGACGCATAAACGAAAATCATGGCACGGGAGTTTGACGTGATAAAAATCTTCCGTTGGGTTGACAACAACCTGTTCGTGAAATCAAAGGATTCTCTAGCCAACATGAATTCAATAGTAGAAAGATAAAATGAACTTGGGGTGAAAACAAAAAAAGGAAAGTTTGCTGCATTCACAGAAGAACAGAAGTTCATAGGATTCTTGTGGAATGGAGTCCACAAGACATTTAAACTGCCAGGCGACAAACTCCTGAATAGAATTACACAACTTAAGGAATTCTTGGTGCAGGAAATTTTCAGCCTCAAAGTCGTAGAAGTGTTAACGGGACGCCTCAACCATGTCTCTTATATTTTTCCACAACTGAAATGCTACCTTTGTAGCTTATACCGGTGGCTAAAAACATGGAAGATACCCACAACAAGGCAAAGGATGCCGGAAGACGTCAAAGAAGACTTAGATACATGGCTATTTCACCTGGTCACTTTCAGTCCAACGCAGTTAATGCCAAACCTGGCCCCCACTGAAATTGGGTGGGTCGGAGATGCATTGACAAAGTTTGGAATAGGAATCCTCATTGGGAAGCAATGGGCTCAATTCCAGCTCAGGGAAGCATCACAAGAACAATGCAAAGGAAAAAAAATAGCACAGTTAGAAAACATAGCAATCACATTAAGGATACTAATGCTACAAAAGCGAGGGATAAAAGAAGAGAAGACATCCGTGGTGTGGACCAAAAATACGATGACCGAGGCGGCAGTCAAAATATGGAAATCAAAAGACAAAGAAGTGAACGAGGAATGGAAACAAATACAGATACTATTGGTGAAGTTGCAAATAGATATAGAAGCCAGAAGGGTAACGTCTGAAGGAAACAAGGCCGATAAGTTGAGGTGAGATAGGAAATCTTCAGTGGAAGCATGTTGTAGCAATACCCCTACCGTTTGACTTAGACCCATACTTGTTCCAAGTCCTATGCTAGAAACCAATAGAAATGAACACCTTTTTTTGAAACTAGTGATAAGAAAATCTGAGACACAAAGGAGATGAAACAAAGCAACTCTGAGACTTGTAAGAGCCTGAAGTTAAGAGGAGAAACCAATGAGAGAAAGGTAAGTTGTAACCAAACCTCCTCTCAAGAGAAACCCAAATGGACCTGACAAAAATAGGAAATCTCTTATCAAACGGCTCCCACAAAACCAATCCTTCCCCAGAAGATCTCATTTTCCTTAGGGGCTACAAATGGAACACCTTAATTGGATACAACACGGCGGTGATCAAATTCTTCAATGAAAGCGGAATCACTAATTTCAAGCTACCGCTTGAAGAAGAACACATCTACAAGTTCTGCTTCTGGGCAGGAAGAGACGAAGGCAGGGCAACAAAGCAAGAAATAGCTTTGAAGACTCTTGAGAAATACCTCCACGGTGTGAAGGCATGGCACCTCCTACATAAAGCAACATACCCGGCGGTCTCGGAGGCAAGGGTTAGAGTCTTACTCCAATCGTTGGCCAAAGCAGGTGTGATAGTGCTGCCAAAAGCAAAACAAGGGAGTGGTCAAGTTGAAACACCTCATCCATCTGGCCAACAAGTTAGCACAAGAGACCCCAAAAGAAAAGGCAATCTTTGACTTAGCGATAACTGCCTTCTAGGGCATGGCTTGCCTAGCGGAACTAACATTGCCTCACCCAACAGGAGAACTAGACCCCTGAACCACGATAAGAACATCTGACGTAACCTGGAAGTGATTTATTGGATATCAGGTAGCGGCACTCAAACTGAATGACGCCAAAACTTCTAAACCAGGAGATATACAATGGATCTATTTGAAAGAGATTAAGAATATTCTCTGTCCGGGGGAGGCGATCAAAAGAAGAATCAAAGAGGGGAAAGATAATGATACTTTGCTTTTTGGATACTATGACGAAGAAGAAAAAAGAATACACCTCACTAAAGACTCAGTAACCAGAACCCTAAAGAGTATCTGGGAGAAAGGTGGATTTGAAGGGCTATTGGGACACTTGTTCAGGGTTGGAGGGGTGTCAGTCCTTTTCGTGATGAGGATACCTACTGATGAAATCTGCCAACTCCGGTGTTGGGTCTCTGACTGTTACAGGCTATACCATCGGGAATACTCTGAACAAGAGAAAGAAGAAGCTCTTGAACTAATCCGGAAGCTGAATGAATGCTGGGAGATGGCGCGAGGAGCGGCGATCAAGTGGTGGCAAACTAACAACTAAAAGAGTAGATGAACTTTTTGGATAGCCAACATAATAACCGAAAAAGATGGGTTGGAGTCATCTATTTTTGTTTCTTTAGAGGGCCCGCCTTGTCTCTCTCCCCCCTAGTCCCCGGTTGCCACAACACTTCACGTGATGTGGTAGACGGAGGACAACGGAGCTGAGTGAAGGCACAACCCCTCCCCCAACCCACACTCGGCAGGCTTGGGAGGTTGGAAGGTGCTCTGTCTAGGGGCCCAGAGGCCTCCCGAAAAAGTTCTAAAGATTACACTTGAAAATAAAGATTGAAACAAAAGAAAGGAATCTTAGTTTTGAATAAAAACCAATGTGTAAAAATCATGAACGTAGAGAAAACAAAAAGAAAGAATGAGTAGAAGACAAATCTGTCTTCCAGTCCGAAAGTTAAAAGAAATAAGAAGTGCCAGAGAGAAGACACGTCAAGCAGAACAGATTAGTCTGCCACAAAAAATTAAATAATTTGTTGTGTTAGCTCTTGTGTAGTACATAGAGGGGAAGGTCTTTCAAACCACCTGTAGCAGTTGTAATAGTTTCATACATACCTGGAATATTATCTTCTGTTATTTCCCCCTCACAGAACTACCATCCCATCCCAAAAGGAGTTCTCACAACGTCATCTTCAATATCCACGGGATCCAACTCTTTGTCTTCCAAACCATTATCTGTCTTCAACAGCTCTGTTGCTTGATTGATGGGGCCCTCATGCCCGGAGACCAAATTGTTGGACTCTTCATTTGTTCCATTGGAAATGAGGACAATTAGGAAGGAATAAACAAATGGTGTGTCATTCAAATTCATGTTCTCAACACGTGTTTGCCTGGATTGAAAGTTGAAGAAATCTTGGGTGACTTTATGAGCACTTTGGAATAAGCCAGATGAAGAGGGAGATTGCGCTCGCGCAATTCCGATGGCAAAAAAATGTTAGACTAACCAAAACTTTGATTGAAGTGTGAAGAGGAGTTATTAGTTACCTCTTCCAATATGAATTTAGCCCAGGTTTCCTTGACGTCAATCAAATTTGTGAACTTGTTTCTGATTGTGCGGACCAGTTCAAGAGTTGATGTCCAGCCATAAGGTGTGGCCCAAGTACGTTGTCGATAAGGGAATTTGTACTTGTCGCAACGGTGGGCCGCTACGCTACACCGCGCTTTTTTCAAAAAAAGCGCAACGTAGCGGCCTTTTTTGAAGCCCGATAGCGCTGTAGCGCCGCTTTTAGCGGGTTTTCCCGCTAAAAAGCGCTGTAAAGCAGCGTAGCGGCCTCATTTTTTGAGGCCAGGTGCGTAGCGATAGTGCTACATCTGCTAAAAGCCAGCAGAAACCCGTTAGCCGTAGCAGAATTACGCTACACTACCACTACGGGTAGCGTAGCTGGTCCACCGTTGCTTGTCGGCATCCTTTTTGGGGCTCTTTGTGAGGAAACCGTACATAAATTCCTTGGGAGTCATTCCAAGTGTTTCGAGCTCAGTGCAAATGTACAGGATTTTATTGGCATCGGATAGACTGTGCATTTGGCTGATTGCTTGAGGGTGGCTAGTAGATCAGGTTGATTGAAGGAGTTCAAACAAGATTTTTGGGGTCCAATAAAGTTGTTCTAAAGGGACATAGTTGACTAGTTGACCTACCCATGGATGGTGGCGGGGTGGTAACATGCAACAAAAGAATTACAAAGTATGAGACAATACAATATAAATACATAGTCTCTTTTTTTATCACGTAAATACGCTTGTGCAGCTTAGACAGCCATACAGCCAATACAGGCCTTAACAGCGGTAACAGCTTGTTAGGTAACTCATGAAAAGCTGGATGGGAGGCCTCAGGAAACTGGCTATCACCTTTGAATGACAAAACCTACATGGTCCAATTTTGATATGGAGAAAGCAGAGATGCTGAGCTTCAAAATGGTACAAAGGACAGGGAAATGGAGTGATGGGAAAGATGTGTTAAAATAAACTGAAGTTGCATACCACCAAAAAAGGACAAAAGCCGTCTCAGGATCCAAGCCAAAAAAGGTGTATTAGTCCCAAGTCCCTCCCTACGGTCAGCACTACACAGCGGCCACACTTTCGGCCGAAGTGAATTGTGGATCCGACCAATCCATGAAAAACCGGTTGGATCCACGGTTGCCGACGTCTTCTCCACCATCAAGTGGAAAAGGCAGGTATTCCACGTTGGCCGACGTAGAGACCATCCTTTGAGGAATTGACGGATCAGGTCAATCTGTTGTTGAAACCACCAAGGCAAGGATCCACACGGAATCCACAGCGCCTCACAGCTCTGTGGATCTGATTGGTTCATGGCTCCACGAGATCGTGAACCGGTCGGATCTACGGAGGTATGAGCCGTGGTTTCAACGTCAAAAAATGAAAAATCACAACCAGTGTAAACTGGATGTTTTCTGCCAAAACGTTGGCGAAAAAAAACTTGTATGTACAAAAAGAAAATCAAGAAACAAAAAACTTCAAAGTTTTTTTTTATTTTTTCTCGGGGAGTGGGGATTAGATTGCAGCATATGACTCGAATATCAGAAATAGCGTAGTCAAGTTGTTTGCTTTGGCCGTTCAAGGCAAGCTTCAGCTGCAGGTTCTGCGTTTGAACCTCGGTACAATTGTTTTGCTCGCTCAGGCTGGGTTTGCCACCCAAAAACCGATTTCATTTTTGTCTCACCAACGAAAATATTGATGTGGAGAGCACCGTGTGTGACGGGTTCTCCACGCTGAGCATCTTGGTGGCATCCACGGGATGCTCTGGAGCTTTCGTCATACGTCCAAGCCACATACAGTTGCGCAAGGCATAACCCGGCACTACCCCGCCCGCAAATTATTTTTTGCTGCGTGGGGCAAAGTACATGAATGCTTATTTTTATTGCATTTTGGACTCGCACGGGTGTGTAGAGCCTAATATTATATGGGCTTAGAGTTTGGCCCG
Organism: Puccinia horiana; assembly: GCA_001624995.1. Lineage (NCBI taxonomy): Eukaryota > Fungi > Basidiomycota > Pucciniomycetes > Pucciniales > Pucciniaceae > Puccinia > Puccinia horiana. Next base: position 548,561 of record LWDY01000019.1, read on the forward strand.
GTAGATTTATATTATTATTATTTTACATCCATGGTTCGGACACAGTGCTATAAAGCCATACTTAACCCCATAGATATGTATTTATGGGGTTAAAATTTATGGTTTAGGCACTATTACATAGTACCATAGAGTTCTATGGGGGCTTACTTGGACTCTAAATAAGTTCCGAAGCCATAATCTCACCCAAATGGGTGGGTTTTTGCCCTAAAATTTTTTTTTTTCTACATTTTTGACCCCGACCTTTCGGACCGGCCAAAAAGCAGTGCCGGGTTATGCCTTGCGCAACTGTACGTGATTTCCACCGGATACAGCGGTGGATTTCCACGTCGAACTGTGCCCGCTGTGTACACTACGGTTGCAGTCGGACGCCAAATTGACGTAAGGGAGGACGTGAGAGGTCACTCATGCGCTAGCACAAGCCGCGCACAGCAGGGAATAGGGGCTTGTGTTAAGTTTGGGCCAGAAGGGGGTACTCTAGGGCTAGAATGCCCGTCTTTCTTTCGCTTCAGTTATGTGGTTAGGTTTACCACAGGTGGCTCTGCGGAATAATTCGCTAAGTTCAGCCCTAGTTCAACCGATCAGACTTCAGTCCTAGCCTTGTCATGCATAGACCGTCGCTCCCCGATATCTTTCTCCTCCGTATTTCAGCTTTGCCTCGATCTTGAGTGCCGGAAATTGGTTGCTCCTTACGACAGACGTAAGATATATCTACATGTAGAGGGAAGCATGGAGGTTATGTTACATAGCTCCTCGAGCATCGGCGGACTTGACTAAGCCCCGTCTCGCCTAAGTTCAAGCCACTGGGACTCATGAAGCATGGTGCAGGATGTAAGTCCCCCTTTTCCTTTTGGGCCTCCCCACCTTAAAAGTTCGTTTCTAGCTTGGGACCCAGGCCTTGCAGGTAATTCTCTTTCGAGGCTATTTACCCCCGACACGGGCCTGAGTGAGGTGCTGGAAAGATGCAGCACATCCCTCACGCTGTCCTCCCTTGCCAGCTCGGCGGGGCGCGTGGTAAAATACCTCCCCTACTTACACGCGGCAGACCTGGGAAACTGGATATAAAGCACCCGGGTCTGTCTCGGCAAGCCTTTGCAGATAATACAACAATGGGCTGAAAGTGTCAGACAAACCATACGGCCCTCCCTTGGAGGCAATAGAGTTTGATTTCCGCGCCTAAGGAAAGCGGAAACACAAGGAATGAATCGCATTTGCGGTGCTTGTCGCTTGACTTGAGAAGTTCCGTGGCCTTGCGAGCTTTCATGTTCCTCCTCGGCACAATCACTGTCCGTGTTTCCTGCGAAGTATCAACTTGCTCTTTCTGTCCGCCGGTGTGGTCAGTCTGTCAGATTGATCCTTGCGAGGTAACCGCACACCCTGCCGGTTTTGAAGTTCCGATGACGGGTCGGGGATTACTACATTACAGGCACACATGCTGTTGCGACCTCCACATAGTAGGATTCCGAGACTTACGAGGGCCAAAAACCTAATCTTTACTACCGATTGGTCTGCCACATAGGCGCCAGCTTGTCTTGAAATCTGTCAACTCTGGTGTGACCTGTGTCCTGTGCAGATAAATAAGTATGTATGTGTGGACTCGGAAAAGTTGCCGGCGATTCAGCAGGTATTAGGTGAGCAACTCATGTGCTCCTGTACTTACAAAGTACATACGTCTGCATCTGATCCGAACAGGCTATTAGCCCGACACCGACGATCGTTTAAGGTAAGACTCCGAAGAGTAGGGGGGGTAGTGGTGTCGCATTGGAGGATACATACACTCGGTTTCCGTTACAGTGCAGTGGATGTCTGTCGTCTCTCAAACTATCTGCGGCTTCACGTAGATCTATCTATCCGCCCTTCAGCTTTTTTTCCACATGTGCTGCGGTCACGATATCTGGACAGTGGTTGGCTTTCGTTTCCTGAGCAGGCAAAAACCATCACATCATCAACCCCACTATTATGTAACATGTTGAGCCCAATTCGCTCTCACCCAAGCTGAGAAGTATGCATACTGAAAGGGTCCGTCGGCCTAGCCAATACAACGGGGTTTCTGGGTGATCTTGGTCTTCATTTCCAAACTTCAATTGATTCTTTCTCCATTTGCAAGCTTGAGGTCTCTGGACCTGATCTCATTGAGCCCTTGGCTTCGGTTTCATTAGTGATCAACTCCCTTGTACTCCCACTCATCCAGGTCTTGGCAATTTCTTTCCCCTGTCATTCCAGTCTGGCTTCATCCATCCCAATCTCACTTCCGAAGAACTTGTTTTGTTCTAGACAATCGATAGTGGAACCATAGGGCATCAGTAGAAGAATAGATGGCGGTCTCAGCCATGAATGCATCAAGCATGACAACTACTATTGAGCATCCAGGAAGTGTTACGCTCGCCCAAAAATTCCGAAGGTCAAAATCGAGTCTAGGCACAGCACCATTCTTGACACGTCAGGTGCTCATTTTTTATTTTTCTTTCATCAGGGAGCACTCGGACTTAGAGGATGATGAAGTGGGCCCTGTTTTTGTCAAGCTACCCGACATGGGCTGGATCAAGGTATGTTGACAATATGCTCCCCTCAATCTTCATTTCCTAAGGGAATGATGACTTGGGGATCCTGCAACTAATTCCACTCCTCTCCGTTTAGGTGAACAACTTCAGCGCGTGTGACCAATGTCGGACGAGTCATGTCAAGTGCAGGTAAAGCCCATTTTCACATTCTACTTGCGCAGCTTGTGAGCTGACTTTGAAACTTTGGTTTCATAGCTTGTCTGTCACGGGCGGTCCTTGTAACCATTGTGAGATTCGTTATTGCAAGTTCACAATTTTTATGTAGCTTATGTAAGAAATTTTCCACAACATAGGCAAAAATCGCAACCAACTCTGCAAAGTATATGGTTGGGTTTTCAACCCAGAGTGCCCTGCCTATCACATCTACAAGCCCGTATTGCCACCTCCTGCCGCCGCGCCACCGTCTCCTCCTACCTTGGCGCAAACGGAACCATATCGCTTTGAATGGGAGTTACTGGTTCAAAAACTGACGTGGTTGCAGCGTGAAGCCCCGTGAGGACCACTGATTTTTATATAAGCCCCAAGCTTTTTCCTTCCCTCATGGCCGCTGACTGCGACTAGGTTCATAATCTAATTAATCATTCAGGAGGAAGTTCCGAAAACGCTCTACCGCAATGCCATGGAGAGATGAGCAAGGCCAGGACGCAACAGCGGATTATGGTAGGAAACCCTGCCCAGTTCAGCAAGATGAAGGGTAATTCGATTTATTTCAAGTCACTTCAATGAGGTTCAGATTTATCATAAATATTGATGTTATGGCTTTTTCAATTTTTGTCATGGGTTGACAACATACATCATGATTAATTCAGCGCAACTCAATTCCCGAAGCTCTGTCCCTTGCCCCAAAATAACCAACAGCCAACGGTATCTGAAAGCATATCAAAAAAGAGACGCATTTCGAGAGAAACGAAAACCTCGATTTTCGAATGTGTCCCCACAACGGAAAAGCCGGCTATTCCAAGCTCTCAGCACCGCATGAGCATCTCTTTATACTGTCATCTAAAGAGCTTTAGGCGCAGATTAAAAACGTGTTGAGATGAAGTGCCCAACTGCATCAGGTAGACGTCATCGAATTGGAAGGGGTTTACTGTTCAGTGAGGGGAGCTTCAGTTCAACCTTGCTTCCCATACAAGGGGATTATTATTATTTTGGTTTTTATATGTTATACTAAGTCTACTCCATTGGAGCGGTGTGATTCATTTTACTTTTCGTTTTCATTTTTGCTCTCCTCGATCGACCTACTGCATACACCCACATCATGGCAATATTTCATCTCTTGTTGCCTCCTCACATCCTGAATACTAAAATCCTCGTTCTTAGCTCATAGTGACACCCCACAGTTTCACAAGTTTCTTCCCAATTTTTATATGCCGTATTTGATGTATTCTCAAATTTCATTTTACCTATTTTGTTTAAGTCTTGTCATGCAATGATACTCACTCATCTTTAAAAACACAAAAGAATTACACCATCATCAGGTGTGTTGGGTTTTATTGTAACTGTGACATGTGTCCCATAATTATTGGGTGCTATGTACAATCCTGTTGTCTCTCACATTTCACATAGATGTCACAAACTCTTGTAGTGTACCTGGGCTGCCGCTGCAGTTGACTTGTGAAAGGACTTTTTCTTCATTCTTCAACAAACATAATCTGCTGTCCCAGATCATTCTGCTCCAAGCGATGTATGGCCTGAAAGAAGCCCCTAACGCATGGCATCGTGCTCTATGTGAATGGCTTCATCAAATTGGATTCCACAGATGTGAGGCGGAACCGTGTGTCTTCTGGAGGAAAGGAACCTTTCTTTATCTCCACGTAGATGATCTTGCCATCTTCAGTAAAAATCCAGAAGAATTTAAAGAAGAAGTTCACTCAAGATTTCAAATCAAGGACCTTGGCAAGTCCAATCTCTTGCTAGGAGTGAATGTCAAGCAAGAATCCAACTTCGTGACCTTGACTCAAAGTCACTACATTGACACCCAACTCCAGCGTTTCAATTGTGCCGACCTGCACTCGGCCTCCACTCCAATGAAACCAAAGGGACAGCTTGTCAAAGCCACCAATGAAGAGAAACTTGAGCTGATCAACTCTGGTAACAATTATCGTGCGCTGATCGGTGCCCTCAACTATCTTAGCCTCACAACTCGTCCCGACGTGACTTTTGCCGTGAGCGCTCTTTCTCAGTACATCAACGCCCCTGGAATCAAACACTGGGAAGCCGGTATCCAGGTACTCCGCTATCTAAAAGGGACCAAAGACATTGGTCTGAGACTCTCAAAAAGTGACGCGACAGAGGACCAACTCATCGGCTATGCCGATGCAGACTGGGCCTATTGCCCAGAGTCTTGTCGATCTGTCTCCGGCAACTTGATCCTTCTCAGCGGCAACATTGTATCTTGGAAATCCAAGAAACAATCAAACCTGTCGGTCTCCTCCACGGAATCCGAATACAAATCCATCGGCGACATCACCAAAGAGTTGATGTGGATCAAGACACTGCTCAAGTGAATCTTCAATGTCAAAATTTGCTCACCCACTCCAGTGTTTGAGGACAACCAAGGCATGATCACACTCGCCAAAAACTTGAAGACAAAACACATGCACTTAAGACACCATTTCATCCGACGAGAAATTCAGCTCAAGAACATCACTCTGAAATACACTCTTACCCATCGCATGTTGGCCGACTTTCTGACAAAGGCTGTCGGAAAAATTTCAATCAAACGTGCTCAGAGGAGTCTCCAAATGACGTGCTCAACGCCTGCTTGTCAATGAGCAACGGGGTGGGTCAGGATTTCTGACTTTCTGCTCATTGCCCCGCTCAACCTCTGCGCCGTGTGCATCGCCGCACCGCTTCTTCCCTGTTTGTCTTGCTGCCACGAGGCTGATCAATTCCTTTCCTCATCTCGTCCGGAACCTCCAACTTCCGATAATCTGCCGACTCGACTCAGTATTCGATTCATCTCTACTCTATGTCGTTGTCGCATCCGACTGCCAGTCACTTGAGCATCGTAACTAGTCTCATTCTCACTTTTTCTTTTCTTTGTTATCTCGTGTTGTTTCCAGTCCTTTGCTGATCCTTTCCATTCTCAGTCTCAGTTTCTGTTAGTGTGTGTGTGGTGGGATCTCTTTCTTGCTTGTCTGTTCAGTCTCCTCTCTCATTCTGTCCCGGTCCTCTAGGTAACATTTTTATTTATTTATTTCCATCTTTCTTTATTTTTGTTTCTGGTTCTTTTGTTTTCTTCTCATGCTGAAATCATAACTCTAGTTTTTGTGTGAAAACTTGTTACAAAGGTCTTGAAAGGTTTTGGGTGATGATTCCGTCTTTCTTGATTGCTAGTTCAGTGATCAGATTCAGTTCCACCCCTGTGTCAATCAGGCCATGTAAGCGATGATCTCCATAAAACAATTCAATGATCAAGCATTTTGGCGCTTGGGTTTCAACGTACCTTTCCTCAGCATTGAGACGTAGTTCTTCATCCAGTGCCGCTAGTGCTGAGATGGAGGCTGTGTCCAAGCTTGGGAACAGATTGGTTTCCTCGATCCCCGCAACGGTAGCCTACCATCTGGACCATGGATTGGTTTCCCTGCTGTGTTCAAAGGTATGGTACTGCGGGACCTGGAAGGCTTCCAGCCCTCTGGCATCGGAGGTGCTTTGAGCGCTGCAGAAATTTCAATGTATGATCGATCAAGCGTATGAGGGTAAGAGCCTGGTGAGCTGCCACACTTCTTTTTGCAGAAGTGGCAGCGTCCTTGAGAGTCGAGGAAAGCATTGACACACCAGACAGCTTCTTCTCGGCTGAGTCAATTGGTGCTTCGAGAGGTCTGGGGAATGTAGGGATTTGGTTGACGGATCCTGTTTGTCGATCTCTTTGGCAAGCCCTCGTAAAACGTGGCAGCCCTCTTCTTGAATGCACTGTAGACAAAAGGCTGTACTTGGAGGATGCCAAATTCATTGACCTTGACTCGCAGTTTGTTGGACAGTCCGAACGTAACATATTCAGCGAGTTCTTTTTGGTCAAAGTTGAACATGCTTTGCAAGGTGCGTGCCCGCACTACCAGGAAGAGACGGTCTCTGAAGTCATTCCAACTTCAAGGCTGGTCGACGAAGGATTCAACCTCGTTTGCATAGAAGGAGAGGAGATTAGCCTCCGCAATAAGTCCGCCGACAATTCTGATTTTGTCGGTGTCATTGAAGACGGCTTTTGTCAAAAAGAAAATCTGCACGCCATGTATCCACTTGAGAAAGGGTTCCAACGCTTGAAAAGGGCCCCTGTACATCGGGCCATCGGAGATTTTGAACCGTTGCAGGTCAATCCTGTCTGACGGTGTGGGAGTAGATTGTTCGTTGGGTCCAACTTTCACGGACAGTTTCAGCACTGCGTTCTCCAACCAAGCAATTCGGTTCGCTGCCTCTCGTCGCCCTTCTGCCGCTGCCTCAAAATCCGCTTGGGGTAGTTTGATGCTAGTTTCTTGGACCACCATGAGACAAATAAAGAGATCTTGCGCTGACAGCGACGGTGGAGTCGAGGTGGATTGTTCAGCCATCACAGTTGGTCAAAGAAAAGGCGAGGGTAAGGATTCTGGTGGTAAAGTTTCCGTTGGTAGGGGAATGTTGATTGGGTCTGGGATTGGTACTTTTGATACCGTTTGGTGTTGAAATATTGTAATCCACTGTAGTATGAATATCAGCACATCAGGCACAGACACTACGGACATTTTGGTGTCGCAACACCCTGCTGCGACGTCCTGTCGCAGCAGGGTGTTGCGACAGCAAAATGTCCGTATAGTGACGGACATTTTGGTGTCCCAAAATCTTGCTGCAATAGTAAAAGGTCTGTAGTGAGACTTGGTAGCCTAGTTGGTAAAGGCAGCACTTCTGTTGTAGTGTCTTAGCTACATGCTGAGGTTGCTGGTTCAAAATTCTGCTCAAGTCAATCATTTTCTGCTAGGTGTCTGAAAAATGCATTGTTAGTTTTAACTGTTTGGCAGATTGCATCTAACTTAGCTTTCCATTGACGTTCAGTGTTAGCAGCATGGATTAACACCTATGGCAGAAGAATTTTTTGGTTCCAAACCGATGATAATGGTGTCATTATCATCAGCTTGGAACGGTAACTCAGCCAGAGCTGGCTTAGCTGATTTGAGCTCAGCTCAAAGGGAGCTGGGTTAGACAAAAAAAAAAGGTTATAAATTCTCAATTAGCCCAGTGGTTTGCAGCTCCACTTCAAACCACTGGTAATCCCAAAGGCCCTGGGTTCAATTCCCCTTACATTCATCCAAAATTTGGGGGTTAGGGAGTTAGTTAGGGGTTAGGTTTAGGGATTATGGATTATGCAGCTCATCCAGCTCATCCAGCTCAATTTACTAAGGAGCTGTATGGCAGGAGGTGCGGTGTACTAGTCAGCCAAATGCCATACTGTGAGGCCCATGCAAACCGAGGCGTACAAGCCGGGGGGTCATGGGTTCCTTCCAAAGTTAGGGGTGGTGAGGTGGGTGAGCTGGATATGAGCTCAGCTCATCCAGCTCGCAGGCCCTTCCGGTTCCAATCCAACCATATTGCTGGTTTCTTGGTCGGTTTGGAACCGAAGTATTCATATGACAAATCTCTGGATTGGCGACCAGTTCTAGGAGTTTGGAGTCAAGTTTTCTCCTTGTGGTCATCCAAAGGTAACAATAATTTGCCTAGAGATGTTCTTCCAATAGTAGTAAGTATTTGTTTGTTGGGTTGGTTTGAGAAAAAAAAACTGTAAGGGTTCGAATCCCTTAACTGATTTCTTTTGGAGATGAACTTAAGTGTACGCTGAGGGAGACTTTTCTAGAACCTAAGTATGTATTGATTTCTAGCTCAGAAGTAAATAAAGAAGTCGAAGTCTCTCATTAGTTTAATACAAGTGGATTGAGAATCTTAAAAGAAGATGGATAAAGAAAAGAAGGAAAAGTAAAAAGAGGAAGAAGTGACTCAACATCACCCTGACCAATGAGGAAGCCTCATTATTCTGAATAAGGCATCACCCTGACCGATGAGGCTTCTTCATTGGCTAGGGTGATGCCTTACCCAGACCAATGAAGCTCCATCATTGGTAAGGGCAAGGCTTTTACCCAAAACAATGAGAAAGCCTCATTGGTCTGGGTACAGTACATACCCGTCCATCAAGAAGGGAACATCCTTGACAGCTGGATACAGCCCGGCAATCAAGGATGTTTGCTCCTTGAATACAGCCGGGTAATACACCCAGCCCTTGAGGTGGTTTCTTGCTCAATCGTTGGGTACAGTACCCTTCAGCCAAGTAGAATTCATCCTTGACTGCTGGGTATATTCCCCCTTGATGACTGGGTACATTACTGCCATCAAGGAGGAAAACTCCTTATGGCTGGGTATGCTACCCAGCCATCAAGGAGCAAATTTTCTTGACGGGCAGGTACTCTGCACAGCCACCAAGCAGAAAGCCTCCTCAATGGCTTGGTATTGTACCACTCCACCAAGGAGAAAGCCCCCTCAATGGCTGAGTAATCAACCAAGGCGTCAAAGAGGTTTCTTCCTCAATGATTTGGTCCAGAACCAGGCCATCAATGAGGATACCTCTTTGATGGCTGAGTACATTACTCAGCCATTAACAATGTTTCCTCTTCAAAGTCTGCCCACTTATCCAGCTGTCAAGGAGGAAACCTGCCCAGCCATCAAGGATTAAATGTCCTTGATAGCTGGGTACTCTATTAAAAAAAGAGAAAAATATTGATTAACATTTTTCTGCCACTAACAGATGGCCAGAGAATTTCATGACAAATTGCTTGGATAAGTAATAGAAGGAAATGAATATGATAACAAAACAGACCTATTAGAAAAAGAGAAAAACATTGATTAATATCTTTCTTCATGAGTTGAACCCGTTCAGTATAGTAGAGTGGGGGATTTTATTCAATGAGATGTCCAGTAAGTAAGATCATTCAAGAATAATTATGAGTCCTAGGGTTCATGAAAATATGAAACTACTAGGGAACAGGGCATCTTTGCCGCCATCCAGGGCTCAAACCAAAATCACATTGCACAACAACAAATACATATTACAAAGAAATTGTTTTTGCATACAAAATCCCACCAAGAACACATCTTTTACATCAGTTTAAGTGTCCAGCTTCAATAGTCCTTGACACACTCAATTAGTGCAATAGAAAAAATCTAACAATCTCAGCACCATCATAGCAATAAAACATAAACAGTGAATGAGGGAAATGGATATTCCAGCAGATATGATGTATCAAGCCAGAACAACAACAAGTAAAGGACAAAAGTTGACACCAGCAATTCCGCGATAATAATCACCCATAGTAATATTTTGGGTTCTGCAGTTGGTTCAAGGCAATGTGGTAGAACTGCTTGATACAGGGTTCTCCTGTAATATGACTTTTTTGCCAGGGTCCCTGCCTTGTTTCTTTGGGGAGAGTGGATCAGTTTTGCTTTCTGGCCTAATGATGTTTGGTCCTTCATATTGACAAAGACGGTATAGCTCTTACAACTTGTGCTTGCGTTGTTGTCGCAATTGGTGTGTTTAATCATAATGGTCAAGTTTTTGCAATTATTACCAGCGATGGATGGGGTGTCTTGTTCACACTGGCTAATGACAATGCCAAATCCCCAACAACAAGACTTATTAGCCAGTGAATTAGTAAAATGTGAACCCTGCTTTCAGAGATTTCACAAACACATGTCACAGGTTCCAAAAGGGGGTCATATAGTCCCTGCTCTTCCTACTCCTGCCTAGCTCTGCAGAGATACTGATATCTCTCACTGCTAGGTATGTCTCTCTTTCTCTTTCTCCTTGTTTGCTTCATCCTTTTACAACCCTTGTTGTCATGAGAGATACTGATATCTCTCACTGCTAGCTCCTTGATTGAAATACATACATACTTGGGCTCTAGAAACCTCTGAGACTTGGTCTCTGTGCCTCTTCCTTCCCTTCCTTCTCCTTCCTCAGTGAAGATTCCAACAGGACTCTTACATATAACGCTCCAAATTGTCAATCAAAAAAGTGGGTGGTTGTTTGAAGAACATAATTGGGGGTGATTTGATGTTCCTACTCTATCAATTGCACAACCTGAAATATACTAAATTTTATCTTGCAACAGAGTTTTGTGGTGCAAAGGTGTATGCTTGAAGCATGATCTCCATTGACACTTCGTTGGTTCAAATGGAAATCAACCATAGATTGAATTTTCCTCTGCAGACAGATAAGAAAATACAAACAGTAGTTTTGACATTGAATGGAATTTGATTGAACAACAGATGAGGGGACTTGCACAATGTTGATCGAGCTGGTGCCATAACAGTGTTTTTGTAGTAATATGTTATTTGCAGTTGGGTTTTGATGAGAATAATGAAACGGACAAACCAACACTGCTTGGATACATGATATTAAATAGACCACAGGTACCAGAAATAACACCAAACTTTGGTTTCAATTCAGGAGATCATAGTGTATTTTTTGAATGTGATCACATGTTTCCATTTTCAGGTGATATCATTGCAAAACATTTACCATTTTTATGAATTGCTGAAATGCTTACCAGATTCCAAACTGGGAAATGATAACGGGTCCTTACATCACAACAATAGGGTTTTCATGCACAGCGTCAGCTTCTCCATCTTACTGGCAGGCATGCAGGTAGGCAGTTTTGGAACTGTGGTGAATTGATGAAGTTCCAACCAGGTTCCATGTTTTGAACAGTGGGCTCAATTATAGTGATGTTAAACTCCTTTGTTCCGGTACTGGTAACTAATGTATTCGGATTATTGCTTGGAATTGGGAGACTTGTTAGACACACACACTTTCTAATGAAAAAGGAAATATATCAACAACAAGTTCTTGAACCATGCTAACCAGGTTCTAAACTGGGAAATTGGAATGGTTAATTCACTGAGACAATAGGATTTTCAAAAGCATTGACGTGTTCTCAAGACTCGCAGTGCAAGTGCAAGTGGACAGTTTTGCAATAACCATGCTCACCAGATTCTCAAATCGGAAATGAGAATGGATATTGCACTGCTCCAATAGCAATTGCAAAAGCATCACCTTCTTCTTGAGACTCGCGGTGCAAATGCAGATGGACAGTTTTGGAATTGAACATAATTGGGATCAAATCCGACCAGGCTATAGCTTTTGAGCCGAGGCTTTCCATGGAACAACATTAAACATCTTTGTTCCGCTACTGGTAATTGGGACATTTCCAAGTTTGACAGAAGTGGACAGCATTTGGGAACGAGTATATAAAAGGCCAGTTTTTTCTCCACAAAATCCCAGGGCGTGGAACAGAGGTATTGAAACCCACATTGTGGAAATTTTTCATCCTCTGAACCGGGCCCTGCATGGGCAGGCTGCCGGATGCATGGTTTTCTATAATTTTAATGATGAACCAACCCACAATATTGAAAAGAAAAATGAGGGAGAAAACATTATGATGACACAGTTAAACATCTCTCAAGAAATTAGATTCAGAAATCTGGGGAGGAATGTTGCCATCATCCATGTAAGGAGAGATTTGAAGAGGTTACTGGAAAACTTTTACTCCACTTAAAATGGAGAATGCCTTTAGGCAAAGCCAAAATATGGGGTAAAGCTTTCACATTATGAATGTGGCAGTGCAGCCGCCCTGGCCTCTAGTTGAATTTTAGGCCCTGTTTGGCACAGTCATAAATATTGGTGTAATATTGAACATTTAAATCAATAAAAACCAAACTGTCCATAAGAATTTATCAAATGTGGTATAGAATGAAAGAAGGCTCCCTGCTTGATCATTGATAAGATAAGAATCCATGGATTGGGCCATCTCTAGCACCATAATAGCAATATTACCCTTTATATCTGTTTCAAGTGTAATGTGAATATTAGGATGCTTGTGACAACCTCAGATGTTAATTCTGGTGCCACAGATGATGAAGCAGGTACCACTATTTCTTTCTATACCAATTTTGTAATGTTTGTGCCAGCAGTTTGCTTTCTATTGAGTTAAATGTTCAATATTACACCAATATTTGTGACTGTTCCAAACAGGGCCTTATTTTGCCTATATACAGTTTAACACGTTATGACCTTAGATTTCTCTTCATCCGATTTCCCAGTTTCTATTTCAAAGTCTCACTCAGTTTCATTTGTCCCTCGCCTCAGGTTCGCTTGTCTCCTCGCCTCAGCTCATTAAAATGTCATTTCTGACGCACATTTAGTAAAACCAAAAGTTCTTGAGCTCTTTATGCATGTTGCTTGTATAGCAAGCAACAGACTATTTTTCATGGTGATGGCGCTTCCCAATTGTACTCTTTATAACCAGACTAGGAGAAAAAGAATAAAAGGCAGTACGTGGAAGTCTTCCAACTAGTTTCGGATGTCAACTTGAAGCTGGAAGCCGCTAAAAAACCCAAGTCATATATGTACTGGAGAAAATGTTAGGCAGAATTTGAACTCTATTCAGAATTGAGGAACCCGGGCTGGCGTCGGCGATAATCTCGGGGTTTATGTACAAGATCCTACAATGCACTGTGACTAGAGGCCTCCGAGCTTCGCCTAATGACCAGGCCCGAGATCCAGAATCAGATACATGTATGTCTTGCAGAGAAAGACTTTGATGATAGGCCATTTCTAGCCAGTCGGAGTTGGCATGCCCAGGCGGCGACCAATGGGGATTTCCACAAGAGTAGCATCTAACCAATCCAGATTTCCTTCTTGCTTTGGTCGGAAATGTATCATCAAGCTCCATCTGAAGTCGCTGTGAGTTGTGACTACCGAACTTGTACAGCAACCAGTGTGGGGCACGACTGCCCATGGGAAGCCTGCTGTCTTGAGTTTCAGTCCCATAATCTCTATCATAGAGATATAGAGACTCTATAACCATCATTCGCGGCCTGCGGCGTTTTCCCAGGTTATCAAAGCGTCATTTTTCTTTTTATTCTTGTACCTCGGAGATACGTACCCTTTGACCACTGAGAAGAACCTGCTAGCATAAATATGTGAGTGTTGGTTGGATTTGATACTGTCGACTTCGACAATATAACCGAGTCTCTCGACTAATCAAGGGTCTAGTTCTGAATCCCTCCGTTCTTGACCGCCTTCGAACTTCTCCATAAGCTGGCTTGCTTGGTTTAACCTTAACATATTATTTTTATAATATTCAAATATATCTTTATTTTTCCTTCCGACCCTCACTTCGCCTGTTGACCGTCACCACAGCCTTTCATCTTGACCTGTTTTTCGTTCCTATTTCCTCTACGACCATGTCTCTTCAACACATCATTCGCGGTTTACCCCGCTTGCCAAACAAGCAAGAAAGAGCCGCCAACAGACCGCGACCGCCATGGGAAATATGTAGGGATCTTTCAAGACGACATTGCATGTATTGTGGGCATTCTCGACATGATTTATTAATTTGATTCTTGCCCGTTTTGTTATCGAAAACTAACCAATGATTTTTTACTTAGTTTGCGTTGGTCTTCTTGCATGGGTCATTGATGCCTTCGATTTCTTCGCGGTTTCGGTCACGCTCACCAGATTGAGCGTCCAATTCAACGGACGTTCGATTTCCGACTTGACTGAATCGATTACCCTTACTCTCCTCTTCCGCTCCGTTGGCGCCGTTGGTTTTGGACTTCTTACTGATCGGTTCGGACGTCGCTGGCCTCTGACCGCAAACTTGATCTTGATCGCCGTCTTGGCCCTAGGAACAGCATTCGTCACGACCTTCCAAGCCTTTCTTGCCGTCCGCGCTCTCTTTGGTATCATGATGGGTGGTATCTATGGGATGGCAACAGGTTAGCCTTGTATCCTTTTTTGTTCTCCCTGAGAAGAACTGCTTGCTCAACTTTCTTCATCTTGCTCTTTTCCATTGCGCAGCTACGGCTCTGGAAAACATGCCAGCTGAAGCTCGTGGGCTATTTTCAGGAATATTACAGGTTGGAACTTCTCAATGGTCATTTGCCTTCGAAAATCTCAGACACCGGAAAGCTGACTTGAAAATTGATCCTTGCCACCCGTAGCAAGGTTACGCAATCGGTTATTTGATAGCTGCCAGTCTCAACCTGAGTCTTGTCGCAAAAACCGACGACTGGCGATCGATCTTTTATTTCGGGGCCTGTCTATCGTTTCTGATTGCGATTTTGCGGGCAATATGTCCAGAGTCTCCTGTTTTCCTTGAAGCTCGCAAACTAGCCCAGGCAAATGCCAGAGAAGCCTCAGGAGAATCAGCTGGTAGTGCTTTTTGGAATTCATTGACTGTAGCCTTCAGGCGCTATTGGGGTCGATTCGTCTTCGCTGTCCTTTTGATGACTGGTGAGGATTATTTTCCTTAGTCAGTAAAGAAATTCGACGGTTCTTCCTTACAGGCTTGATCCGCTTTTCTCCTTGCAGGTTTTAATTTTTTGTCCCATGGTTCTCAAGGTGAAAAATATTCAGCTTGCAAGTCAATCAGGCTATACTCATTTTTTGCCCCCTTTGGAACAGATCTTTACCCAACTTACGCACAAATTACGAAAGGGATGACCAAGGAGCAAGCCTCACTCCTAACAATCATAGGTATTTCGTCTACTTTCACAATTTTTCTTTCAGGTTCCTTTTGTTCATCGTCTGACAATGTAATGCCAGGTAACTGCGGGGCTATTGCTGGAGGTATTACTGGTGGCTGGTCCTCCCAATTTCTAGGCCGTCGATTGGCCATTGTAGCCATGTGTATATGGACCGGTGCTTTTATTCCTCTGTGGATCCTTCCAACTAGCTTTTCCGGATTGGCACTCGGTGCTTTTTTTCTACAGTTTGGCGTTCAAGGAGCTTGGGGTATGTTTTTATATGATTCGTTCTTACTCACTGGAGTTTTCAATCAACCTTCTGGCTACTTTTATACGTTTTCGAAGGTGTTGTACCCATTTATTTGAGTGAAATCGCACCCCCTGCCTGCCTCGCTATCTTCACTGGGTTGACATACCAGCTAGGTGAGTCAAAGCGTCCGGAGACTCCCAAATTCTCGAATGAAAAAGCAGCTAACGGTCTTCTGCTTGATTTGACGCCATCAGGGAACATGATCAGTGCCGCATCCACTCAAATAGAAGCACGCGCAGGTGGAATGCACCGTGTGATGATTAACGGGGTATTAGTCGAAGACTATACAGTGGTCCAAGCTGCTTTAATAGGTACTGTGGCCGGTTACATTATTATCATGACTTGCTTCGGTAAAGAATATAAAGGCGCGGACTTGGTCACCGGCGCACCTGCTTCCGCGAATGTCTCCACAGAAAAACCCTCCGCTACACCAGACGAAGAAGCTTTGCCAAACGCCGAAAAGGAGAAGACTTCATTTTCAGAGCCCAAAAATTCAACAACAACAGTTTAATCATAATCAACCTACAACTAACCTCGCAAAACTAAACATTTCACGAATCTGATAATGCCAAACATTTCCTACAGTACAGAGTGGATAAATTTAATGAGTCAAGTACCTTCAGCTTGCATTTCATAATTTCGGCAATGTAGCAACAAGTTTCTTTCTATCAGCGTAGTATCCCTTAAATAAGCCTGAGTCAAGTATCCTTTAACCTGTATTAGTCCATAGCTTTCTGAATAAGCTCAGTTGGTTATCTGTGTTTTTTACCTTCTAATTTTTATTTTCCTTGCAAGTCTTAGTCTTACCCTCTCCATCTTTTCTGTCTTCTCTTCCACCTTTTCAGGATGTGCAATGAGGATTACAAGATTAAACAAAAATGAAATCGTGGTCTTCTCTCTTGCCTTTGGCATAGGTTGATAACGCGAAAATTGTAATAAAATGGCTCAAGCTGGTGATGACAATTTGCTTAATACTGTAGTGTAATTGATTGTATTGGCGCATTTTTCGCATCTCTATGGAGGTACTGATGCCCCACTTTAGCCAAAAATGGCCAAGACATGGCTGTCATCGGCCACTTTAGCCAAGTAACCCCCAATTAATGCCCCAGAGCAGCCAATCTGGCCAAACGCATGGCAGCCCAGAGCCATCACATTAGCCACAACTGCCCCTGAACTGCCACCGTTGGCACCCAGCTACCAAAATGGCCAAAAAACATGAAAATAATAATTTCCATCCTCCATAAACGTCCCTGCTCCCCCGCTCACCAAGGGTTCACCAGCTGCATCTCGGTGAGCAGGTTAACCCTGCTCACCGATATGTATCGGTGAGCCTCACCGATAGGTATCGGTGTTGTTGGGGCTCTATTGGGAGGTGACGGAAGGGGGGGGGCTACAGCCTACATGAGATTTGAGGTTTTTTTCGGGCAACAGTTTTGAAGCCTGTATTATTATGCTGTATGGCTAGAATTGTGGTTTCAGTGGCCAATTTAGCGGTTGGGTTCATTTTTTTTTTTGCAAAATTTCGATTTTCCAGGTTTCACTTTTCTTTGGCTAAAGTGGGGTGTCAGTACCTCCATACATCTCAGTATGATTTCAAACATCTGAAGGTGTAAGTGAAAGTAATTAGGGGTTCTCAGATTGTTTAATTATGATTGTTACCTTAGACCATCTACATTGGTTGTGGTGATAGGAATTATTAATATGTAATATGCTTCATCCAAAACATCAACCACATTGACTTGGATTAATCTGGGACAGGAGTCCGCTTTAAATTAGTGAGAATTAAATTTGGTCCTCACTAATCCAGGGAGTGGCATGTCAGATGCTTGTATGGTGACAACACAATGCAACACTGTATTTAGCAACTTGGTTCAAATCATCCTAGGTACATACCATGATATAACACATACTTACAACACCAGGTAATATTTTCTGGTGCTGTTGGAGGCTTGGATTAGCTAATTCTGGGGACTACTAGTGTAATTGCCTAGGTTGGTGGTTCCCAGTGAAACTAGGATGCACTCAACCAAGTTCAACTTGGTTGAGTGCATCCCAGTTTAACTGGGATACCATCAACTTAATTGTGTAGGCAGTGTGAAATAAACCAAGGTTGCTAATCCAGGTAAATTTGTTCAACCAATGGAGATGCTCTTAGAGATTTCTATAAATTTCTCCACTCAGTCTCTATGTCATGACAAACAATCACCTCAATTCATACTCTATTTTTTCAGGAGGGTTTGACATGCAACCCATTGGGTGTCAATGGGTCAGTTGGGGTGGGTTGCATGTTCAAAATTCCCTTTGGAATTGGGGGTCGTGCGTGCAAACCCCCAAACCCGGTTCAGGGTGGGTCGCACATTCAAAAACCCGTTTGGAATTATGGGTCTCGGGTTCAATTCTGCACATTTTTTGAGAAAAATACAAAAAAACCCATAACTTCTACAATACACATGGTATGAACCTAAAATTGGACCAAATGAAAGGTATTATCCTGTTCTAACTTTTCACCAACCATCATTGAGTAAAAAATTTAAATTTCTGAGAATAATGCATGCAAGCCTCACTTTTGCCATAAAGATTGGTAGCTAGCGCCGTAAATTTTGAGTTACACAACACATAATTAGTAACGGTGACAATAACAGCCCAAAATCTGTTATTATATCGTTATGCTACTGTTATTGGTAGTGTAACTCCCCAGTGTTGTGAGAAGGGAGGAAACACTTGGTTGGGACATTGAGCAAAATTGGCTTCTCTTCATCACCGTTTGATGAATCTTTATTTTATAATGAAGAGCGTTCAATATTCATTCATATGCATGTTGTTGTTGATGATGGTCTTGTAGTGGGACAATCCAGACCTAGTATCCTAATGGTACTTGATCAAATCCAAAAAAGCTATACAATCAAGGTTCAGGAATGCTTGGCTCAACATCTAGGCTATACCCTTGACTTGAAGGAGGAAGGATTGGTTCACTTATATCAAACCGATTTCACCAAAAAAATCTTGTTTGAATTTAACATGAACAACTTGAATTCAGTCAGAGCGCTGGCACCGATGGACCTACATAAGATTGTAGCACGTGAAGACAAAGCTATATCAGAAGGTGATAGGTATGCTGAACTACTTAGCCCTACACACAAGACCCAACATCACCTTTGTCAAAAACTTATTAGCTCAATTCACAAGCAATCCGAATGAAGCTCATTGGTCTTTGGTAAAACACCTACTGTGTTATCTCAGGGGAACAAAGTCAATGGGAATCTTTTACACTCAAACAAGGGATCCAAATGAGGGGATATGTGGTTGGGCAGACACCGATTATGCAACCTCTCTAGTGTCAAAGAAATCAAACTCCAGATACGTCATCACAATGTATGGGAATCTGATATGCTGGTTGGCCAAGAAGCAACCTGTGGTTGCACAATCAACCACAGAGGCCGAGTTCGTGGCAAGCAATTCAGATGGCAAACCAATTTGGTCCTCAATCTTCACATCAAAATTCAAGCCCCAACTCTGAAAAATGGTAATTCTGGAGCAATCATTATTAGTAAGGAATCTCAATTAAATGAAAACACTAAACATATTGAAGTTTGATTTCAGTATGTACTTGAATTAGTGAAGAAAAGGCAAATTGAAATCCAACAAGTTCCGACAGCTGAGATGATCGCCGATGGATTGACTAAGCCACTTGGATCCATCAAACTTGAAGCCTCAAGATCCCAACTCCATCTTACCAAATCTGAATCAAGGAGGAGTGTTAAGTGTGACCCAGAATTGTCAAGATTGAATGCACATTGAATTGAATATGCAAGATGGAATTGAAATCAAACTCAAGAAAAATTTCCCTGAATTTGAGTTTGACTCAGCCGACTAACTTAATTTCTCCCTTTCCGTCAAACATTCCAATACGGCCCTTAATTCACTGCTCGATCATACATCTAAACTGTCATTCTCATCCTTCAAGACACCAAAGATTCAGGAGGAGCTATGATAAGGCTCAAGCGGAGGTATCGTCAATTCTGCCAAACAGTCTTTTTTCATTTCACTCACATTATTTGTTTCTGTTTTATTTTTTATTGACTCTTTCATTTCTCAATTATTTCTATCAGGATTTTTGCTTTTATTTTCTGTTTCATTCCTAAAAGAATCTTTATTGTTGTCTAGTTGAGTTACCTGCTAGGATCAGAATTATCAGAAGGTACATCTTAATGTCAGAATCCAAAATATAAGATGTGCACCATGGGAATTGAACCCATGACATCAAACTTCATGAGTGATGCTTTAACCACTAAGCTAAGTGCGCTGTTGCAGGTTGTGTCTTTTATCTAACCTATTACCAAAGATATGCTTGTATGTCCTGGGATCAAGTCTCATATGTGTTTGCAAAGCTCGTCATGTTACCAGGGTCAAGACTTGTAATCCATTGGGTGGCAGTCTGCATAGAGCAGATTTGTGTTAGAATTAGAACCCCACTCGCTTCTTTCCAGAACCTGTCACAAGCCTTTCACCAAGGTTGACGTGTCTCTCTCATTCAAACTTGCTCACTGCTGAAGTCACAACTGATCATCAACAAACTCAACTTCCACTCAATCAAATCCTCACACTCTCAATCATTGACTCCGCTCTTTCTCATTCAATTCCTCAATCCACTCTTCTCAACTTCCTTTCTTCCTTCACTTCTTCTTTCTTCTTTTTCAATCTGTTCCTTCCTCCTCAACTGTTCATTGTTTGCCTGGTGAGACTTCACACTCTCATCACTTGACTCAACTTTTGGCTATCTTTAAATTTCTCAGTCCACTGTCTTTCTTCATTCAACTTCTGTCTTTTGTCTCATCTCTACTATCTTATTTCAAGCTCCTGTCTTCTCAAATGTTGGTTTTTCTTCTTTTCTTATTTCTTTATTCATCATCTTGTTCTTGATCTTTTCTGATTCTTATTTCTTTTTGTCAGTCTATTCTGGCCTTTGTCCATAATCAATTTTTAAATTCAACTTCTTTTAATTTGTACTACAACACTTAAAATCTCATTCATTCATTTTTATTGTGTTCCTTTTCTATTCTTTCTTATATTTATTTCTTTTATTGATCTTCTTTCTATTTTCTATTTTTTCTGTTTAAAAGTTAGTTTTTACTCCTACTAGAGGTCAAGGTGGCTTTGCCGCTGTAGATATAAGTACCAAGTGAAATGAGTTGGCTGCTGAAAAAATAATGGCTATCATGCTGTGCAATCTTAAGACCAGAATTTTAGTTTGTGAAAGCCAATTTGTCCCACATGGAATTTTTAACTTGACTTTGACCTTAGCAAGCATTTGCTTTGATTATCAGTTCAGTTTGAGTCTGACTTACAGACACACACTTTTGTTCTCAAACGTTCAGATCATTAGCCATGACTCCTCATCCCTTAAGATCTGTAGTTCTCCCTCTGCCTGTGTCTTGATGTTCTATAACTTGTTTGTTCTCTAAATAAATTTAATAATGGGAAAATTAAATCCCAATACATACGTCTGCAGATGAGACCATTGGTCCCTCTTGATGAGACCGTTGTTTTCAGCTGCCAACCAATGGTCTCTGAAGCTGGGACCAATGGTCTCAGCATCTGGGGCTGATGGTCGCTGGAGGAAATAGAGATCGGAAAGGGATGAGGAAGTAGTTCGAGAGAAAGAGGAGTTTTTAGGAAATAGAAGAGGATGGGATAGTGAGAGGGATAGTCAGAAGAAAAAGGAGTAAGAGCTGAGAGTTTGGATGGAATGGATAGAAAAGTTAGTTAATATTCTTAGTTGGAAACCCCAGTTACCTTTTAGTAGTCTGTACTAATAGGTAAGTCAGTCAGGTCATAGTTACTAGGATTATTGATTGCAGGTGACAGAGACATGAGAAAGTCTCCTTCCCTTTTATCCTAATAATTGATGTTCTTGATGTCTCAACCCGTAGGGTGAGACACTGTACTTTTGAAATCATGATTTCACAAATAATCAAGAATAAATATAAGTATCATTTACCCAATAGGCTATTTAGCCTATTGGGTAAATAATGAAAAAGCTTAACCTTCTGGGATTAGTCACAAATAGTGTGAATAATTTCAATAAGATTAAAGTGTGAAACAATTAATAATAAATGAAAATAGTAATAAAAATAATAAGAGAAATAATGAGGAGATCAAGGATGGAACCTTTGATTTCTTCATCTAGGTGTGTATTCTAACTGGTGAAAACAGTGGGTTGCTACGCTACCCGTAGCAATAATTGCTAACAGCTAACAGCTTTTGGTGTAGCTGTTAGCGGTTCAAGTGCTATCGCTACGCGCTGGCTTCCCTAAAAGGGTGTCTCTACGCTGCACTACAGCCCTAGTTAGCGGTAAAAACCCACTACAAAGGGCTTTAGCGCAGCGTAGCGGTGCCTAGGACCACTAACAAAGAGCTAACGCTACAGTGCTGGTGAAGAAAAAAAAATCGCTCCGCTACGCTATTTTTGGCAAATAGCGTAGCGTAGCAACCCAGCGCTGGTGGTGAATTACCAACTAGACTAATGTACTTTCTTGCTGCAGTCATGTGGGTGACTTTATGTGTAACATCAATGGCTGACAGATGGTCTCAGTAGATGGGACTGATGGTTGCAGCAGCTGAGCCCACCAGTCTCAGTAGCTGGAACCAATGGTTTCAGTTTCTGGGATTAATGGTCTCAGCAGCTTGGACTACATATTGGTCTCAGCTAGTTGAGATCATTGGTCCCAGCTCTTGGGACTAATAGTCTCGGCGGGGTCTCAGCTGTTAAGCTAGATGTATCGTCCAATGCATTGGTATTGTATCACCAATACCAATACGGCCGATACATTGGTATTTTTTTGCAATACAATACATGATATCGCCAGACTACCTCCAATACAATACCCAGATTCTGAAAATGTGGGTATCAGAAAAAAGATATGATCCACAATACCCTGGCAGTATCATATTGTTTTGTATTGATTCAGCGTTGCTGGCACTATGTAGTTGGCTTATAAAAAGCTTACGATCTTTTCCTTTTAGGTTTTCATACTTTGTAGCCATCAAAGGCTTACTGACAAACAGTCCCAGCAGCAGTAGCAGAGTTCTTTGCCTCGGCAGTAGCACTGCCAACAGCAGCCAAAGTGGCTGTAGAATGAGCCAACTTATTCAAGATAGAATTCCCGTGAGAAGAGTCATCCTGATCATGTGAGGTCAGGCTAGCGAGTTCCTCATTGGGCTTGATCCCATGGTTCTCCAACGTGCCTTTCGAGTATTGTCCATCCTCATTCTTTCTCCTGTGTGTTTGCATTTTCTCCTTCTTGCCCGCCAAGTGGAGCTGCTCCTTCCAGTTCCCCGACAACTCCGGATGGTAGATCACCGTCAAACGAGTTTGATCTGCATCGCCAAGACAGAGATGTTTTCTTCTTCTTGTCCGCCACCAGACTGGTCTTGCATCACAGGGGACAACCTGCCATCGTGGCGGCCCCTGAAGATTGTCTGTTCCAACGAGGAGTTCTTGGAAGGATGTGTGTGGTTTTCTGGGCTCCCTTTTGAGCTAGTATTAGGGATCATTCTGTTTGGGATTGTAGCTTATTTTGACTTTGCCTTGCCAATTAGTGGAAGAAATGTATCTGAGTGAGTCTGATCCGAGTAGCAATTGCTCTACGGGAGAGAGTGGAGGTAGATTGGCAGGGAAGGCGCATTTGAGGTTGCTGGGATAGTAGATCCAGAGTTTTCAGTGCTCATGGGCGTAATCAACAGAGGCTGTGAAGAGCTGCGAGCTTGAGTCATCACTGGTGCACCGGGCACAACTCAGCATGTCTGATGGGTGTTACATCCCTGATGAGGAATGGCGGAAGAATGCAAGGCAAATGAGGAGACGTTAGGTAGTGGGGATTATTGATTGTCGAGACCTGATAGAGACTCAATTGTTGGGATCGAGTAACGGTCTATAGATCGGTTTAGGGATGAGTTCAATTGTGAATTGTTGCGGGGTTGTTGAGCAGGATTAGGGCAGATTTTTGAGGGATTGGATTGAGGACAAGGTTGGAGGTGAGATAGTTGATATCTTGCAAACACCTGTAGGATTGGGCCAGGTGAAAATCGAAGAGGATGAGTAAGTGAATGGTCAACCAAAAAAAAGGAAGATTATGATGACAAACTGTTTAGTAGTCTCTGCTTCTAGCCCATGCTTGCGGATCCCGACCAAGCCCCATAGCCATGGTCCCAAATCCAATACCGGTACCACCCATCATTGTAGCCATACTAGCACAGTTCAAGCCGTTTGCGTCTGCGTTAGTTCACCTTCGGAACATGTTTTGTGTGGCGACTGCAAGTGCAGGTCAAGCAATGTAGCAGTCGTGGCAGGCCGGGTAGATTAGTTGAGGGGTTGGGAGGAGGTGATTGTTTGGGATTGGCTGTATCAGAAACAACAACCGCTGGACCAGTTGGCCGGGCTTGGAGTGGCACAAGAAATCCAAATATCTGCTTGATCAACCCAACTGATACGGGGTGATATTAAGCACGCACCAGAAGCTGAGTTTTTTTCATTGTCCTTTGGACTTCCGGCTCGCACAGGAGACTTGGAAACCAAGGCAGGACCAGAAAGGTTATCAGTCATACGTAAGGCTGCCAACTTTCCAGGGGGTAGTGCCATTGTAAGCGCATTAGTATTTTGTAACAGAGGTGGTGGAGCCAATTGAAATGTGTGTTGCTTTTGGTTGCTGCTATAGAGTGGATGGAGGAATTGATTGTAAGTAGTTGTTAAATGTCTTTTTGAGGAGTGTGTTCCACCGAGTGCATGAAGATAGTCTTGGTAATTCACGTGGATGGTTTGGTTGCATCGTGCACAAAGATTCGGTTGTCAACACCAGCTGGTCTGGATGTGTTGTGGCTTGGCTCCCATTGGCATATTTACGTGGTGCCTAGGGGGCCAAACCAAAGTGGCAACATTGGAGCTGATGGGTGCTGAATGGATTACTATAAATAGAATGGATCCGGAAAGCGTGTTTATACCCCAGTCGAATCTAGTCAAATCTTTACACTGAACTTCCAGGTAGAGGTTTGGCTCAGGCTTCCACGCTGTTGCATTTGCACAGTTTGGGAGGTATAATTAGATGGCTCCCTTTGCATAATTCGTCCATGCAGCACGCTGGGGCCATCTTCCCACTGTTTTTTGACTCCGCTAGACAGAGATGGATAGTGGGGGGTCTTTTGAGTTGCTGCTTTTTTCTTTTAATTTGGTTGGTTGTAAGGGGAACCCATGATGTTCGATTCTGTGATTGGCTGCCTTTAATAAACTCAGATTAGCTTTTTAGTGTTTGCTGCAATAGAGTATATAAGATCTCAAAAACCTACACAATTACCATTACTTTGTCAATTTCAATTGCCAATATCAAAAATAATGAAAAATAATCAAAGATTGGGAGCCATTGACAAATCCACTATTAATTTGGTGGATTTGGGAGCCATGCCAACCAATTCCCCATTGACCAGAAGGAAATCTTTCTGTTTGGTGAGGCACACTGGAAGGATTTCCTTCCAGTTGGTGAGGTCAAGTACCCCATTTACCAGATTGAAATCCTTCTGTTCAATGAGATAAATGAGGTTCTTGTACCTGACCCCCAAGAAGGAATCACTTCTGGTCAGTGAGGTACAACTACCTCATCAAATGGAAGAATTTCATTCTGGTTGATGAGGTACAAGTATCCCATTGAATTGATGGATTCCCTTCCAATCCTTCAAATTAAGGGCTGACTTGGTGGAGTGACTCCCAAGTTTCAATTATGTTTTAATCATTTCTTATTTTGAAAATTGACTCCCAAGGTTTGTTTAGAGTTGGTCAATTGATGTTTCCAACGTCCTGGGATTTATTTTCCTAGGACTCAGGAGTGGCTTTTTTGGAGTCCCTAATTCTAAAGGTGAGAAGCATAATGCAAGAGGATTGGTAAAGCTAGAAGTGTCTTGACAAAAAAAAAGGTGGTTGCTACTTTATAGATTTACAATTATCTAGGGACATAATTTCCTTATACAGTCAATGCAGAGGAAATTTGTCAGCTGTTGAGAAATCATGCTCCATGAAGATGAAAAGAAAACAAATATTCAGACCCTAAGGTTAGTTGCCATCAAGCTTCATATATGTACCACTGCAAGAAAAACTGCTTCAATTGGAAGCAGTTGACTTCATTCAATAGTACAAAGGCCCCTTTGTAATTTTGCATGTCAGCTGCTTTCAGATGAAGCAGTCTTTCTTGCAGTATATATATGTGGAACTGATTCAAATCAAGCCTGCTTGATTGAAGACTAAGGAACCTGTGGGGGAAAAAGACCAAAACACATGTCACACAATGAAATAATAGGATCATTGACTTCAAATGTGGTGAAAGTCTGAATTGATGCCATTAGGCTGGCAGCGGCAAAGCCGCCTGTTCTCTAGTTCTTGTTAAAAACAAAGAAATAATCATTCAAAAGCTTCACAGTGGAACACCATTCTAGCGCTGTCCAAGTTTCTTTCCTCATATTGAAATTTCATAGTTGAATGGCCCCTTGCATGGAATTTCAATCACAGAAAAAGGCCTGCACTGGGAAGCTTTTGGGTTGAGGTTCCAATATTTACAAGATTTTCACTGTGTTTCTTCAAAATTAAACATCATATCTTTCCAGGATTGTTTTGAATTTAAGGTGGTTGTTCCTCTAGCATTTTTCTTTATAGACAAAGCCTTGAATCTTGGGATTGATTTTCCAATGCATATTACATAAATAAAAATAAAACCTTGGACTCAGATATTTTCATGAACCAAAATAGATGTGCACTACAGGAATTGAACCCGTGACCCCAGACTTCATGAGTGATGCTTTAACCACTAAGCTCAGTGCACTGATGCTTGCTGGGCTCATTTTATGTAGACATTCTCCACTGTTATGCTTGTATTTCCTGGGATGATAAGTCTTATTTACATTGCTTATCACTATATCAGGGTCAAGTCTTACAAAGAGTGGGCGTCAGACTGCTTAGAGTAGAATTTAATGTAACAGATATCAATTCAAAATAAAACAACTTCTGGATTATCAAATTCTGATGTGTGAGTTTTTCAAAACATTATTTGCTTTTGGGCAATACATTTTTTGTTTTCATAATTTTGAAAAAGAAAAAAAAGGGGACAATCAATTTCTAGACAGAAGCACAATAAGATGTTGAGAGCCGGTGTGATCCACAGATTTTTTTTTGGGGGGGAAAGGAACTACTGATTGCTGCCTTGTTTATCCTTGTTGTATTTGTACATGTGTTTATAGATACTCCTCTCGCTTAATTGGAATAGGGCTGACAAGAATAAAAAAATAGATGATTACTTTTATTGATAATTTTTTCTGCCTTCATCGGGCTTCATTGGAATTCAGTATGAAGCTTAGACTCATTCGATGGGGACTTTCGATCATCTTGGTGAGATTTTGTGGAGATTGACCGATAGGTTGGTTTGGATGGTTGGCGAACCAGGGACTCCCAAGCAATTGTTGATCAGGATTCTTCTGCACATCATATTCTTTGTTCATTTGAAGCTGACTCGAAGTGCTCTGAAAGGACTGGCATTCAAATTCGAATGAGTTGTAAGATGGTGAAAACGAATCGCTCTCCGAGGAGGCACGGAATCCTAGTTCATTTAACTGGCGTTGGGGACAATATGCCCAGCATTCTTCGTGATAATCCTCGCCGAACTGTGGTCCTATTGGATAAAAGGGCTCGTGGTCATCCGGCCCCCAAGGCCAAAGTAAGGCCAGCCTTCTAGGACTGGAAGCATTTACGCGAGGCGGGAGAATGCGGTCAGGTCCAACCAGAATTCGATCAATGAGCATTCAATCTAATCATACCTCAGTTGTTCCAATCTGTGAGACAACTCTACCGGATCCAGTAAGTGATTGGGATGATCTAGGTGCGGCGAAGTTTGAGGGGTGTGTAAAGGTCTTTGTGGAGGTGGTAGGACATATTTGTAGATAGTCTTGCTAGCCTCATGAGGCTCAAGTTTCCATCCAAGCACTTCACATGTTTCTTTACGCTTTCGGCCTATTTCCGAACATAAAAATAAAAACAAATATTATAATCACTTTCTTTCCACTGTTTCAGTGCTGGAAAGCCGTGTATTTGGAACCATGATCAGGTACGCAACAGCAGAGTCAATCAATTTGAAGACTTGGCTGAGTGTCTTCAGACTGTGACAAGACGGGCCCGGCACAGTTCACCCTTCCGCGCCTCCAAATCAGTTACTTCTACAGCGCCATGTAGGCAAGTTGAGGAGAATTCCTAAAGTTCGGTTAAGCGATCTGGGGAAAGACTGATGAGGCACCTCGATTGAGGACTTACAATGAGTACAGGGACCGCCGGTGTGGATCAAGCTAATGTGCAAATTAGGACATGTCTCAGAAACCATCGAGACTCCACCGAGAACGCTAATGGAAATCCGACGGGACATACCTGCACTTCACATGTCGGACTCGGCATCTGGTACAAGCTCTAACGGCATTTAACTTAAACGAACGCCGAAAAGGAAGATTCCGAAATCAGGAGAATAAGTTGATAACCGCTTTTTCACAAAGAAAATAAACTATCAATTTACCTTGGTCCAGCCCAAGCCCATTTGATTGGCGAAAACTGGACCAGGCCATCCTTTCGCCTCTTTACGCTTCTTGGTTGCCGCGAAGTATCTGTGTACCAATGTTAGATTTTAAAGAGATACATAAAAATCAGGTGTGGAGTACTCTAATGAATAGCAACAGAGCCTATTTCAAGAACAAGGGATGACGAACGGGCAAGATCGGCTATGATACGCTCTCCCAATGCCTTCCATTAGTGAAAAAGAGTTCTAGAAGAGTGGGGATTTCAAATTACTCCCCCAGGCATAGTCGTACTATATTGCTCATTCTAGAAATAACTCTTACGCGAATGTCTTTCTCAGATCCCCTATAAGTTAGAAAATCGCGCCTTGCTAGAAATTTGGTGGCAGAAAGAAGAGAAGCAATCGCGAAAATGTAAAACAGCGAGAGTGAAGTTTCGGGGGCGCACTCCGACGAGTCTTTAATGAAAGTCTGTATTCATAAACTGTTTTTTTATCTGAGCTGGTACCACAACCGAAGGCTTGGGCGAAGTACCGATTTGCAACTTGCTCTCATGGGTAAGGTTCAAAACCTCGCGATGTAGGTCAAAAGCGTGATACCTCAAGCAACCACAAACAACTAGATATGTAAAGATAGATATGATCGTGACTATATATCGGAGGATCAAAAAAAAAAGCGTGGAATATGGCACCTATGATTCATCGATAGGAAAGTAAGAAAAAAGAAAATCTAAATGTACTCCCAAGCTGAAGCAAGGTACCAAGATCTAGCGCCTGAGAGTAGATTCATTCTGCAATCTTCACGAATGCCAACCTATGCCAACCTAGAAAAAACCGTTACTGCACTTGAGGAGTTTGTGGTGATGGTCAAATTCTATCCATGACTGTAGGGATGGCGCGCTTAGCCAACAGGATATGGGATAACGTGGATTTGAACCGAATTGAGTAAACTGCCCATAATTCATTAAACTTTTGGTTCTGGGCTACCTACGAATAAAATCAAGAAAGTGGATTTAGGTCACCTCACAAGACCTGCGCGAAACTTTCGATCATGAGGTATATTTAGGGTATTCAAATATCGTTCTAGGAAAATTTGCATAAAATCTTAAACACAAGATTTGGCTGGGACCTGTCAAGATACTTAAACTTGAATTTTATGATTCTTGACAGGTCCCTGCCAAATCTTGCATTTAAGATTTTATGTAATTTTTCCCAAAACAATATTTGAATATCACAATTGCCCAGAGTATGTAATAACTATTTGCACCTCGTTTCCTTTTTTCCATCACTTTGGTGAGGTTGAATACTGGCCTTTGCCTTCTACATCTCCCCATGACATATACGAGGTATGAAGATGAAATCTAGGCGCTCGACAGGGGTCTCTCTGAATACCCTTTCCCTCCTCAATGCCACTTGAGGAATTACGATGAAGTCGTTATCCGCGATAATTTCCCTCATTCCTAACCTAGTGCACCAACATCAACGCTTTGTGATGTTTTGTTTTTTGGAAGTCTTCAAATTTACAATCCGCTTTCACTAAGAGGGTTTAAAGGATAGTTTCCGTACATGGATGAAATGAAGACTTGATTGGTCAGAAAGGTTTTTACGAAACTACCCCAGTTTTTTGGTTTTCACCAAGCTGTTTCAAGTAAAAACGTAGTATAGGCGCAGCTTAAACAAGTTCTCTAGAGGTGGGAGTGAAAAAAAAAATGCTGAGACGGAATTGAAGCTGGGGTTTTACACAATTTTCGCGTTACAGTGAATTTTTAGAGATGAATCCTGATAGAAAACATCAAGAAAACAAACCCAAACTGAAAAAAATGAAAGTCTATCATAGGAATCTAAGCCCACTGCAGTAGAAGCAAATTAGTGATTCTGATATCGCATTGCCGGCGAGACCTTCCCACCCTGACTGCTATGAATTGACTAGATTATTGTATACCCAGCAAACGCAAAATTGGCTGCACCGTAATCAGGTAGAATCCTTCAGTCGTCATATGAAAAAAGCTCTCACGAAGAAACTTCCGTAATGATGATGTTTACGTCCTAGATGCTTGAACATGCGCAACCGGTCGGTTCTAGGATGATGACCATTAAGGCTTAGGGGAAG
This sequence comes from Puccinia horiana, assembly GCA_001624995.1. Lineage (NCBI taxonomy): Eukaryota > Fungi > Basidiomycota > Pucciniomycetes > Pucciniales > Pucciniaceae > Puccinia > Puccinia horiana. The sequence continues at coordinate 578,672 of LWDY01000019.1, forward strand.
GATGATAGTCATTAAGGCTTAGGGGAAGGATAATGTTTCCCCAAGTTGTTTTTAGGGTCGTCAGATCTGGAGAGTTCAAAGTAAAAAAGCGCTTCTCATAATACTCATTCGATAGGTGAGTACATCAATATTTATATAAAAGATTGCCCACTTATAAGATGGCTTGTTTATCCCTCTTTGCTCAGTTCATATATAGCTGAGACTTTGGTGGTACATGTCTTGTCTAGCATTTCCATATTAAACGACAGTTTGAGCTGCACGCTCAGGGTATACGAAATAAAAAATAAATAAAAAACGAAAGAAAGGGAATGTCTAGATAGTCAATACAAAGCAGAAAGAAAATAGATGTTGGTGGAAGTGAGAACTGTTGAAGTCTCTGAAATGGGCATACTCTTTCGAATAGATGTCAATCAATGTCAATCAGTTGGTTCACTCTCAGCAAAACCTCCAGCAAAGTCTCTTTCACTTTCATCATGATCATCGATTTCACTTGGTTAATTTCACTCAAATCAATTCTATGACATCATGATCATGATCCATACTTGATTTCTTTTCACTTCCGTTTTTATTTCATCTCGATCTCTTTTCATTTTCATTTCATTTTCATTATCTTTTTCACTTGTTTTGCGTTATTCTTTCATTCTTTCATGTCAAAATTGTTTGTCTTGTGTATATAAGATGCCTTCTTCGGCCACCTATGTCAGCTCTTCTCTTATCACCTTATTCTCATAAAAATAGTGACAAGAGAATCTGATATAGTAAGCATTTCTTTCGTTGTCATCTTAACCAATCATGTCATTAACTATTGTATTTCTTTCAGTTATCCTCTCAGTTGTGTGTTCAGAAGGGGGTCCGTCTTACTAGTAAGATAACTAAGATCGTATCTACTTGTCTAATCTCAGGTTAATCATCGAAACCATCGTTTATTTACAAGAACTGGAAGGAAAGAGAAAAAACTATTTGCTACAAGAAAGGATAAACAAAAAGAGACACAATTGAAATGAAATTTTGATTAAGTACCTGTTTGAAATCTAGCTGCACGGTGACACTGAAATTTTTTAGTACATGCCCCAGGGATTATTCTGTGGAAATTGCTAGAAATTGCCTTACCATGCTTCCACTTGACCTTTTGTAAGTCGATTGTAAGTTGAGTTGATTTGGTGTTCCAATTGTGGAGTAACTAATTGTGAACTCAATTTCAATTTTGGCAGATGTTTTCAGTTTCTGAATTTTAACCCATGATGAACTGTAAGCTTTAGAGACTCTGAGACTATTGCAGCTAAAACCAACAGCTAATAGAAAGTAACAAATAAAAAGACAATAACAAGACAATAACAAAGAAAAAAAGAGACTGAAGAAGTAACAAAGAAAATATGAAATAAAAAGTGGAATACCTGCTTATGATTCAGGTCCTAGTGTTTCTCAAAGTTGAAGTAAGAAGATAATTAGGAATGGGAACATATTATAACAAAAAATCCTGAAATGGAAAGAATAAGAAACAGAATCAAAGAAATAGATGAGTGTGAGTTTCAACTATGGTGTTGAAAGGGGGTAATGGAAATGAGAAATCTTGGTGAGAGTTGGGAGTCAGCAATACCTCCACTTGTGTTATGGCCTAGCTCCTCCTGATTCTTCTATTAGCATACCAGTCACAACCCTCAGTACTAGCATGCCCATTAGATGAACAAACTTTGTGTCCGCAGTAGTTTTCTGGAACCTAATTGATTCTTCTCTCATAAACTCTTTTCTCTACCAGTTGTGTTTTCCTTTTTCATCATCAATTGTTTCCTCAATCAACTAACTCGTCTCACAAACTCTTGTTCTCAAGGTTTGTTTCACTAGATTCAATTTCTCTGTTTCATTATCTCTTTCATCTTCTGATCTCAGGTTTGTTGTCTGTTGGCTGTTGCCGCCGCTATCATTGCTTGCTTGCTCACATTGTTCACACAACATCAAAGGTGTGATCATATCTTGAAATTCAACCATCATCAATTGTTTCCTCAATCAACTAACTCGTCTCACAAACTCTTGTTCTCAAGGTTTGTTGTCTGTCCGCTGTTGCTGTCGCTATCATTGCTTGCTTCCTCACATTGTTCACACAACATCAAAGACATTTTGTCTTATGGGTTATGAGCCCAGGTTGCACCTAGCCCTGGAAACCTCAACACCCAACACAAGCAATAATCACCTCCAAACTTCCTGTCATAAAGGACAAAAACTATAGGTTCTGGAAGACACAAATTATGTCTTACTGCATAGAAAAGAATACCAACAGATTTCTTTTATCAGAAAAAGTGGCGAAGGCAACCAAAGCTCAAAAAGAACTCTAAGAAGATCAAAAGATAGTGGCCGCAGGATTCCTTGGGCAACACATCAGCGAGGACAACACAGTGCGTTTCATCAACGACACAAACTGAAGAGAGCCCCACATCATTTGGGAGGCACTCAGAAAACACTTTGAATCCAGCTCTTCCCAAAATCAAGCCAAAGTCTACCAAAAATTCCTCAAAATCAGCTGCAGGACTAATCTCAAAGACCTCCTCACTCAAGTCAAAAACAGCATCTCAGCTATGACTGATGTTGGCCAGAAAATCAGGGTTCCCCTTTCCACCAAACGGGACATGAATGAAACACTACTAGCTAAACATGTTGTCAACCTACTTCCATCAACTTTTGATCACACAAATGATCTTATCTTCACGAAACGACCTTTAAATCTCCAAAAAATCAGAGAACACCTCGAAGCAAAAAACTTTCACTCCAAAGAGATTCACATCAACACTGGGAAGTTACACTACAGATAACTTCAAGTAAAAGTAACATAACATAATGATTTTTTGAAAGTTATCGTTACATTTATCTGTAACGTCTTTTAGTTACATTACAGAAACCAATTTCAATATTTTTTCCATTTAAGTTACGCTATCCTTCCGTTCATTTTTTCCTTTTTTGGTCATGTTACATTATCCTCCCCTCTCCTTTACCCTTTTTTCATCATGTAACAATATTTGGATTTTTGGTAAATAGCAATCAGAAGGTAGTGAGAGGTGAAGCAGCTTAACATGTGCAGATTTGAGCTGTGGGTCAGCTTAGCAATTGAGTGATGTTGATGTATTGTGGAAGACTTTTCAAGTGGGTCTAGCCTAGCAGTATAAGAATTCAACTTTGCAGTAATTTTTGAGCAGGCTGCAAGTTGTGGGTTCAATCCCCATCGGGCACAAACTGTTTTCAGATGAATTAGCTTAGACTCTCAGGTATTAACAATTGAATACAATCAAAGAATTTGGTTGTGACTTTTGTGTACACACCTTCTGGGAGATTAAGACTACATGTGAGTTTGAAAGGTATTTCTAGGGGGATTTTTGCTCATCTGAGGAAAGAGTCTGCAGTTTTTTGCCCAAATTTTTCAGATTCATCTGGCAAAAATATCACAGATATAAACTTCTAGTAGTTTTTTTTTTTACTTCTAAGTGCTCTTTTTGTGCGTTATCACTAACTTTAAAAAAAAAAAGATACGTTATCTGTAGGTCCTCAAAAAATTAAAACACAGTAGTTACGTTTCTTAAATTCAGATTTTATAGGTGTTAAAAGTAACATTAACGGTAGTAATAGATAACTAAATAAGTTAAGTTACCAAAAAGACCCCAGATATGATAATGTATGTAACTTCCCAGTGCTGTTCACATCAAAAGCTAATTGGCTCACACCGCAAAGGGACCATCTATCGCTTACTGCAAGACTTTTTGACACAACCCTGCCACCCATCATTCTGAAGCACAATGCTATCAACTCAACCCCTAGCTAGCCATCAAAAATGAACAACACAGCTCGGACGGTCATCCAACTGTTTACTGCACTATAAGCAAAGCATTGAAAGCAGCCCCAGAAAGCCTGACTTCAATTCTTCTGGATAACGGCTGTTCGGACCACATGTTTCCAGACAAAAATTTCTTCTTTTCATACAAACCAATGAACTCCTTAGTTGAAATTGCCAATGGACAATCACTTCCCATCATCAGCTCAGGATACATTTGGCTGATCAACTCAGTCGGCTCCATTCCCACCTTCAAAGCCGTCCATGTTCCAAAATTATCACATGCACTAACCAGTTTCAGAAGATTGTTCATCAAGAACTGCGACTTAATCAGACTTGGCTTAGATCAATTCTCTGTTGTAGATCCTGCGTCAAACTCGCTCCAAGATTGAATTCTCTCAGTAAAGGCAACTCTCATCAAACCACAAGGTCAGAATTCAAACTTGTCCTCATTCAAGGTCGCCAAAAACTGATCCAGCTCTTCTCCACAGACGAGCAGGCCATCCTAGCGCCAAAGCCCTCAAGTTAATGTACGGTGTTGATTATTCGACACTAAACTGTGACTCGTGTCACATGTCTAAATCTCATTGATTACCATTTAAAAGTTGTCTTCCCCCATCAAAAGGAATCCTAGACTTTGTTTATATGGATTTGAGCCGCTTAATTACGCCTACATCTTGTGGCGGTGGAAAATATTATTTCACAAATGCTACTGCAAGGAAGTGCAAAATCAAAAATGTCATGACGGATGGAGGCGGAGAATTCTGCTCCAATGAATTTGAGTCCTTCTTTCTGGAAAAGGGCATAATCCATCATATCACTGCTCCCTACACCCCTCAGTAGAACTCAATCGCTGAGAGAGGTAATCGGACGATGAGTGAGAAAGCCAGAGCCTTACTCAAACAAGCCAATCTCCCTTCAACCCTTTGGCCTGAAGCCGTAACAACAGCAGTGTTTTACGGAAACATCACTCCCATGAACCACCTAAAATGGCAAACTCCCCATGCATTATGGCATGGAAAATCTTTCAATCTTGGAAGGCTAAAGACCTTCAGTTGCCAAGCATACATCAACATTCCCAAAGAAAAGAGAGCCGGTAAACTCGGCGACACAGCCAAATGAGGCATACTCCTTGGCTACAGACCGGGTCTTCACAATTGGAGCACTCTATTTCCCGGAAATCAAATCGAATACAGCCACAATGTTGTGTTTGACAAAACCAACTTCCCAGGCATCACATCCGGGTCAACTGATGACAATTCAGACTTATTGGAAGTCTTAAATGATGAATCTACGTCTCCCATTCCTAAAGCTCGGCCTTCCCTCTCCTCCATCCCCCTTCCTACGTCACAATGTCTCATCCTCCAAGATCATTCCGGACATACCAGCCAACGAGGCTGGCAATGTCGCAGGGACCACCAACAACTCAGATCAATCCTCTGACTGATTTGTCATTGACAGCATGCTCAGCAACCCTGACTCCTCACCATCCTTGCAGCAGCAGCCCTCAGCAACTCAATCTCACCAGCCCAAACCTAACTGGTCCTGGTCTCCAGCCGACCAACCAGCTTCTCACAACATACCATCTGATATTAATCCATCCAACATCATCAAGGGAAAACCTCAATCCAATCTTTCTCACTCAATTCTTACAGCCCACCCATTCTATCAACCCCTCTTTGCCATGGCTGTGACGCCCTCCTCCTCCCCATCTGTTCCTAAATCCTTCCCTTCCGCCATGTCCTCCTCCGAAGCTGATGACTGGAAATCTGACATTGACATTGAACTCAAAGCCATGCCTCTCTTGGTGTTTGGGATATAGTCCCTACCCCAACCAATACAAATCTCGTCGGCACTGTGTGGGTGTTTCAAAAGAAGCACAACGCTCATGGGAATCTGATCAAATTCAAAGCCCGCTTGTGCACTCAGGGCAGCGCCTAACAAGAAGGTGTCGACTTCAATAAAACTTAAGCCCCAACCAGCTGTGGGTAGTTACTGTACTTTACAATATCCACATGATTTCAGTAAAGTACCAATCCACCATTACTGTACCTACTAACGCGTCCTGCTGACCGTGGGCTGTTTTCTTTTTGTCTAAAATTTGGGTACAGTATTGTCTGTACCCCTGGTAACGGAATATCTGAGAAAGTTGCTTTTTTTTTCTTCGACCAGGCAGTTCAGCCTGTTCAACCGGTTGAACAGGCCGTCCAGGCTGTCTGACCAATCAAAAAGGCTGTACGGCTTGTTTGAACGGTTGAACAGGCTATCCTGCCTTTCCAACCGGTCAAACAGGCTGAACAGCCTGTTTAACCGGTCAAACAGGCTGAACAGCCTGTTTAACCGGTCAAACAGGCTGAACAGCCTGTTCAACCGTTCAAACAGGTCATTCATCCTGTCCGACTGGTCAAACAAGCCGTTCAGCCTGTTTAATCAGTCAGACAGCCTGAACGGCCTGTTCAACCGGTTGAACAGGCTGAACGGCCTGTTCAACCAGTCAAACAGGCTGAACTGCCTGTTTGACTGGTCAGACAAGCTGTTCTGCCTGCTTGACTGGTCAGACAGGCAGTTCATCCTGTTTGGCCGGTTGGAAAGGCAGAATGGCCTGTTTGACTGGGTGTGAGGCTGAGCTCCCTGTCTGACCGGTCAGCCCCAGTAACGCAACTTCAAGCTGTTGGAGTTACTGAGGTACCTTAACGGAAGAAAAACCCACATTTGAATATAAACTGGTACTGTAATGGAAGAAAAACCTACATCTGAAAATAAATTGGTACCGTAACGCACAAAGTGTTACAGTCATCGGTACCGATAATGGATAAAAAATTGTTATGGTACCGTTACGTTACCAATAACCGTATAGTAACTACCCACCGTTGCCCCAACTGGTCGATCCACAGCTCTTCACATAGCCCTTTCCATCAGTGTGAACACAGGCATGGACGTCCGAAACACTTTTCTCAACGGCAAGCTTGAAGAGGTAATTCATCTTTGTTGCCCCTACGGGCTCCTTATTCCCCCAGGTCATTGCCTGAAACTCCACAAATCTATATATGGTCTAAAACAGGCTCCGAGGGTTTGGTACACCGAACTCAGCTCCTTCTTTTCTCCGTGTCTGTTCATCTCCAAAGTCCCCGACTGGTTGTGTTTGGTTCATGCCTACGTCGATGATATGGCCATCATCAGCCACGATGTTGATTGTTTCAAAAATCTGGTCAAAGCTTGTTTCTTGATGGACAACCTCAGACCAGCAAGCTCTCCCCTCGGCATGAAGTCTTTCTCACACTTTCCCAGGAAAGGTACATCACCAAAATTCTTGTGAGAAGTAGAAATAAGGTGAACAATCTTTTAGACAGATTGTTGTAAGTGAGAGTCAGCTTGGGCAAGTTAGGAGAGGAGCACGGTGGAGTCGAACCTGTGTAAAGATTAGAAAGGAGAAAAAAGGATGGGAAAAGAAAAAGAAACAATGTTCGGAAGTCAAGATCTAAGTACATGGGTTTCACACAACTATCATGGAGGTTTCACAACTAATATTTTTGTTTCCCATAATTCTCACAGAGTACAACAACCGTCTTCACTCTGATGGTACCCAACACTTGTCTTGATCCTGCTACTCCCGGTGAGATCCAAGAATTTGCCACCCTCAACATTAGCTACAGAAGAGCTATTGGCTCATTGAACTACCTCTCTGTATCCACTCGACCCAATATAGCATTTGCTATCTCCCAACTCTCCCAAAATCTCGAATCTCCGGGAATAACTCACTGGCGCACTTTCATCCATTTACTCTGATACCTCTCTGGTGCCCGCAATCTTGTCATCAAAATTGGTGCAGGTGACAGAGTTTTTCCAGTCTACACCAAAGCGGACTGGGGAAACTGCCCCCAAACTTGTCGCTCATATTCTGGCTACTTGGTAACCCATGGTGATTCCATACACTGCAAAAAAATCTGCTTCAACTGCCAGAAGTTGACATGCAGTAGCTTTGATTTTACTCTGGTCTTACTCAAACTTTAATCAAAAGTTACTTTGGTGCACAGTGACTGTGCATCTCAATTAAAGTTTGAATAAGAGTTGAGTAAAATCAGAGTAAGCTTCTTGTCAACTGCTGGCAGTTGAAGCATATTTTTTTGCAGTGATAGTGGCTTGGAAAGCTAAAAAAGAATTGTTGGTCTCCTCCTCCACAACTGAGGCCGAAGATCGAGCTCTCTACGACGGCGTTCAGGAAGCCATGTGGCTCCATTCTCTCATGTTAACCATCACTGGCAAATCAATGTATCCCGTCCAGCTCTTCACAGACAATCAAGATGCTCTTTCCCTATCCAAAAATCCTCTCGCCTGTCAATTCTCAAAGCACATTGACATCAAATTTCACTTCATCCAAGAAGCTTTCGAAAAGTGCTGGGTCGACATATCATATGTTCAAACCAACCTCATGCCAGCCAACGGTCTCACCAAGTCCCTTGCCAACCCCAAGCACCTCAAGTTTATCAACTTCCTCAAGATGAAAATCAACATCTCTCGAGTCTAATGAACAGGGGGGATATTAGCATACCAGTCGCAACCCTCAGTACTAGTATGCCCATTAGATGAACAAACTTTGTGTCCAAAACCTAATTGATTCTTCTCCCATAAACTCTTTTCTCTACCAGTTGTGTTTTCCTTTTTCATCATCAATTGTTTCCTCAATCAACTAACTCGTCTCACAAACTCTTGTTCTCAAGGTTTGTTTCACTAGACTCAATTTCTCTGTTTCATTACCTCTTTCATCTTCTGATCTCACTTTACTCTCATCTCAGGTTTATTTTCTGTCGGATGTTGCAACCGCTATTATTGCTTGCTCACATAGTTCACACAACATCAAAGGTGTGATCATATCTTGAAATTCAACCATCATCAATTGTTTCCTCAATCAACTAACTCGTCTCAAAAACTCTTGTTCTCAAGGTTTGTTGTCTGTTCACTTTCGCAGCCGCTATCAATGCTTGCTTGCTCACATCATTCACACAACATCAAAGGTTTGTTGTCTGTCTGTTGTTGCCGCTGCTATCATTTCTTGCTTGCTCCCATTGTTCACACAACATCAAAGGTGTGATAATATCTTGAAATTCAACCATCATCAATTGTTTCCTCAATCAACTAACTTGTCTCACAAATTCTTGTTCTCAAGATTTGTTGTCTGTCTACTGTTGCCGCCGCTATCATTGCTTGCTTGCTCACATCATTCACACAACATCAAAGGTTTTTTGTCTGTCCCCTGTCGCCCCCGCTATCATTGCTTGCTTTCTCACATCATTCACACAACATCAAAGACATTTTGTCTTATATCTTCATAGTTGGGTTGAGTGTGCATGCATATTATAAACAATCAATGGTTGGTTAAGGAATTTGGGTTGAAAATCAATTGCAATGAAGAAAGGTTTTTGTTAAGATCTTTTCTCATTTTTATGGGCAAGGACTTGACTGGCAAAAGTTCAAATTGCATATTCAATGGGGATCCCTATTTTTGCAATACACATGTCCTGAAATGGTGGTGTTGCAAAAAAACAAAACCACCTGTGCAAAATGTAGATTTGCAATTCATGTTTTTAAAACATGTCCTGCAAAAAAATGTGTAGTTTTTTCATCCACCTCAGGCCCATTCAATAAAATTGCAACTCATAATCAACCATTCATATGTATAGTAAAAAATAGTTGCTGAAAATTCCTCACCCCGCAACTTCAGCTACACAACTGCAACACATGAAGTGGCAATACAATTGAGATGATTTGACAAGTAATTTAGAGCCCCCCAAACCCTCCCTCAAACCATAAATTTTCAATATAAAATAAAATTGCAACACATTTCTAGAAAAAAAAATGAAGAGACAAACACAACTTGCATGAAAAAAAGCAGAAATTTTCCAGTGTAAATCTCAAAAGTGTCAGTGAAGACCTTTTGTTGAGTTTGGAAAGGTATTGATGAGGATTCCTCTGCCAATCCAAATACTAGACACTAAACAAGCCTCCCAATCTTGGATTGGAAATTTTTATGTAGTGATAGTAGGTGTATCAAAGATACTACTTTTGTTTGAGAAGTGGGTTTGGTTATAAGGTGTTATTCAGGTGAGTTGATCTTGTTGATGTTATTGATGTTGTTGGATTTGTTGATGAGGTTATGATGATGATGATTTCTGATGGTATGGATAAGATAAGTATAATTTCAGCTTGCTACTAGTACAGAGTCAACCTGACTAAGTAGAAAATAATAAACAAACAATTTAACAATTAAAAAGAAGAGATATTATTACTTATAAAAAAGAGATATTATTACAATAAAATAGAGACATTATTAAATGATAATAAGAGACATTATTACATGTAAAAAGTCACTAAAAACCTACTTTCTTTATTTTAAAACTTCTACATATGTAATAAAATGGGACTGTTATTATTTGTTGTTTTGTGATGAAATATTAAAAAATATTAAAAGTCATGAATAACTTTTAAACCATCAACAAAACTTAGAATATTATTACATAACATGAATCTACACTAAAAATAACCTAGGGTCTCTCACTCATAGTAACCCTGAATTCTTACTCCTTCCCTGTGTTTACAGGTACTACCGCATTTACATGTACCACGACTGAACACAAAGTTGTAACATGTTTGCATATACATGTGGACTTCCAGAAGACCATTTCTGGACGTAAAATTGAGGTTATGTGTATAGTTTAGAAACTAGACCCTACTTGGACGTGACTCCTCCAGGCCCGCGCCCCCGCTATACCCAATTCAGAATTGGGCTCAACCCCGCGTAAAGTGGTAATACCACTGTTACTACACATGTACACGTTTAAGAAAATTATGACATCATCTATCACGTATATAATTAAAGTTTATCAACTAAAAACCTTAATTACATCACAGGTACACATGTGTTGTGGTAGTCAAAGATTAACTCCTTGGGATTTGTGGCCCAATTGGGAAAATTACCAATAACTCCCAAGGAGTAGCGCCTAAAAATACAGAGTAAATCTCTCAATTAAGTTTCTGACGCATAGAGAGCGTAGTACCAACCTTAATTACATGGGAATAACCCCTCTGTCATAACAAATGCAGACAGAGAGCGTGGTATAATGCCAGATGAGCATTGTTACTACTGTAACTCCGTAGTTACAAGTGACAATTAAACTCAAAGAAGATTAAATAACCACAAACTCATGGATTAAGTCCAAGATTAACTTGTGTTACAGGTTGAGAGGCGTCACAATCATGGCTCATCACCCAATTGAGCCATACCACACCTAAAAAGAAGTTACTAACAGTACTACACGCCTTTATAAAGGGTACTGCTTGCCTGTAAAACTCCCCATCATCATTCATAGCTTTAACCACAGTCTTACACCATTGTATATACTAGAATTGCACTTGTTTACACTTGTTATACCTGTTATATAGTACCAATTTGCCTGTTGTAGCGCTGAAGATCAGTTGTTTTCTCTTTACTTTTCACTCTACCACTCTCAACCACGCCACCAAAGGTCACCTAAACCTCCCTCACTCGTGGTTGGACTGCTCCCTGGACTACTTGGATTGTTATAAAGGTAATTGCTAGTAGTGAGTAATTTCCTTTCCAATAGTTAGTCTCCAATAGTGCCTCTTAAAGGCTTGTACTAGTTGGATACCACCCCTGTATATCAGGACCTTCAATCTAGTGATTCAGTATCACCCTGTCCCGGCAGAATCTGAATCAAGAGGGCACCTACAACAACCCCTGTGCTATCAGGCCCCTCTTTAAAATAAAGATTTATTCTTTATTTTATTTCTTTTTCTTTATTTCACTGTGACTTTATCAGCCAATACCTCCTTCTTAATCAATCATCACATTGTGTAGCTAAAAGAATTACATTCTTGGCATCACAGAGGCTGACAGATAAGGTGACTGAAGAGGTGTTGAGTGTGGGAGCAAATGCTTCAACCAGGGATTGAACTCAGGTCCTTTGGGTGAGGGTATATAAGTTCAAAAATTTGTAAAAATGAGGCAGGGTGAAGGCTCCTTATTTTGGATATGAACTGGGTGAGGATTAAACACGTGACCTTGAGGTCAATATAATTGATGAAGGTGTTATTGCAAGATATAAAGGTGGTTATAAATTAGTTGATAAAATATAAGGTGGATAATAAAATATAAGACTAGAATATTCAGGCTTTAGAAAGTTGGATGAATGTAAAGTGACCAGTGCCCAATATATTGGATGATGTGATGATGGGATGGTGGAGAACAACTGGCAGGCAGAAGGCCTCCTTATATAGTAAAAAGTGAGGGATTTTAGCCAAAGGGGTACACCCCGAATACTGGCCTGAAGATCCACTAAATGGCTGTGACTAGTCTATCTACCATACATCCCTTTCATATCCAGCCTAAAATACAGAAATGCAATATGATAAAACAGTCCAAGTTGTGGTTATGACCAGTATGAAGGAATTCAATATAGAAAATGTGGTCCAAGTTGTGTTTGTTCCTGTTATAAAGGAATTCAATAACCGTGTATGCAATATATATTCAAAATACCCCCAAGAATTGGCCACAAAGAGGAATGTCCCTGTATCTTCTAAACCAGTAGAGTTATGAGGGTGGTTCCTGTGAGTGAGTAGGGGTTATGTTGGCCATAGAATCCATTTCTGATGTCATTTTGACCCTATTGTGAGTGTATAAAAAGATATAAAACAAGAAAGAAGGCCAGGGAAATAAATCACTTCCTTATCCTACTGGATCTCCTAATCAGAGAGTCCGTTTATTGACTAGTTAGTTACTTGCTGTGTACTATAGAATATTGTTGCTTATCCCAGAATTTAGGTTTATTCACAGGAGCCTTTGTTGTAGTTTTTCCTGTTGCTTGTTCCTCTTTCACAGAAATCAGATTGGGTAGCTTCACAGGAATCAATTCTTAAGCTTGTGTGCTAGCAGTTTCTTCAGCTTTTGCGGCAATCAAATTGGGCTTCTTCACAGGAACCGTGTCCTCAGAATGTGTAGTAGTAACCTTGTCAGAAATATTTGATGATTCATTGTAGTCCCCTTTAATGTAATCCTGAGCTTTTTTTTTTGGTGGTTCCAGAATTTGATCATCAGCGGCATTGCTTTTAGTCGAGTGAGTCCAACTTTCATCATCAAAATCTTTGGATTTGATTTTGGAGGATTTACAGGAGGATCTTGCAGGAATTTGAGTATCATGAGGCGATTCCAACACAGCAGGTTGTGAGAGCTTCTGAGTATTGGAAGCTGATTCCAACGCAGCAGGGTGCAGTGAGTGCTTCTCTCCAGCATTGTTCACCAACCCGCAATCACTTAGGGGACTGTTTTCAAAGTGTGGCCTCAGGATCAATAGGTATGAAGTTTGTAGGAGGGATTTCAAATCCACGAAAGGGATCTTGCCAACCACAAGGGGATTATCATCCTGGATTTCTTTGATGGATCTTTGGTTGTATTGTTCCTCTGATTCTTTTCAAACTTGTGAGTACATAAGCCAAGATGTATAAGGTGAAGTACCTGAAATACTCCCTGGAACCCGACTGAGTAGCCTAGCATAGCCCTTATTTTCAGCATCATTAGCTTCCAGACCCCCGTCATACCACCTGATGTGCAAAGGACATGGCACCAATAACGGTACCCACTCCAATATCCTCATGATATTAGAGTGTAGATTTGGCCTCCAACTAATAGCTTGAACTTGAACCAATGAAATCTTTCCATTCTGTTTTACTCAAGATTTTGGCCACATTGAGGTAGAAATACAAGTGGAGGGGAGGATTTTCAAACAAGATTTTTGATCTCTCAAACCAGTAATTAACTTTATCTGAGTTGATGAGTTTGTCGGTTATAGCAAGATCTGAGTTGACCCACTGGAGCTTTGTCTTCTTTCCCTTGTAATTTCATTTCTTGGGTTGGGAGCCACCTTGACGCTTTGAATCCATGGGGAAGGTTTGGCAAACAAGTTTAGAAAGTGAATGCAGCCCTTCTTGTTCCCAGACCCTGATATTATGATAAGCTGACGGACCTAAGTGAACTCAAGTTTGTTTTGCTTGAACATTGATGGAGTAATTGCCAAGACAGTCACAGTGTGCCTGTTTGATGGTTCAGGAGGCTGGATGTTGTTTGGCTTGAGTTCAAAGGTGTATTCTCAGGATTCAGTGACGCCAAATAGCTGTCAAAATTTGTGGTTGTTCTTGTGTTGTTTCGGATCAATGACAGTATCAAGGAAGAAGTCACAAGAGGCAAAGGCCCCAGGGATGAATTGACCTGGTGTAAGAGTCCTGTGTGACTCTTCACTGTAATTTATGTTGAGGCGCTAGACAAGGAATTTTCCTTGGAGAGAGTTCTAGAACCTAAGTGTGTTTTGATTTCTAGTTCAGTAGAAGGGAAGAATGAGTCTCTCTGTACAATAAAAGGGAATGAAAGATGAAAGAAAAGGAAAAAGGAAAGGAAAGAGAAAATGAAGAAACGGTGTACCTAGTTCAGTACAAGGGAAGAATGAGTCTCTACTTAACTAGACAGGGGCCGGAGCGAGGGGGATTAAGTATTAAATGATTATATAAGATTTTAGCAATTTCTATGTGAAACTAGTGACAGGGTTTTCACACCTGGGTACTTCCGGCTGGCCAGATCAAAGATGCTGTTTTGCCCTCAAGTCAGAATAGACTGTTTGATGATAGGTTGACCTCGTATGTCACCCTCAAATTGAAGTGCCTGATGACTGATGTGAAAATATCTTTGCTGGCTCCTTTGATACCTCAAAGCCACAGAGGACTGTACAACATGTACAGAGACTCTAGTGCTGCTGCCAACCAGCAGCGGGTTGTTGGTCATAGCATGGTAAGATGGGGATTTTGATCCACATTGGTTGAGTTTCCACGGCGGCTCACGGTTTTTTGGTGTGGCTCCCCCAGCAGGGAGTTTGTTGCGTCGGGTGGTCTTCCGTTGTTAGGTGAGTTGTAGTTCCTCTTGTGCTTTGTTGCTAGACAAAGAGATGCACCTATGTCCTTCTGTTTCTGGGATTGATAGTGTATTGACTCACACTTTTTGATTTCAATCCAGTCTTCTTCAAGAACCTTCACAAAGGTGAAAATTTCCACAAGACCTACCATCAAGCAGTTCTTTCCAGGGCTGTTGGTCAAAAAATGTAAATAAAAAATGAAAAATCTCAAATCAAAACATGAAATTAAGAAATGTCTTACCTGATCATGTAGTAAAGACAATGCATGCTCTCCTGAGCATTGGTAGTCTCAGGCAGTTTATTGGGCAAATCATCCATAGTTCGGCGCCGTGACGGAAAAAGCATGGATTCAACATCAGATGCTGTCCACCAATCAATCCAAGCTTTGATTTTTAGGTAACAGTGTTGCATGTGGTCACTTTTTTCCTCATGTGTCAGGCCTCCTTCTTTTTCCTCTGTGAGCAAAGAGGAGCACTCTTCCTGGAACACTTTCTGAATAAAATGATAGGATATTGGTCAGCCCTACTATCTATTTAACACATGAATGGGCAACATTATCAATCATACCTTGTTGTTTGCCATTATGAGTGAGTGGTTTCATTTCACCCAGGTGACTGATTGTCTTCAATGATCTTGGTAACCTTTCAGACTCCTTTTGACTTTGCGCTCGTTGCCTCGATCATGGAAGACTTCCATGTAAGCACGGACAAAACCTTCTTTTTGTGCTTTTGAGAAGTCATCAACTTGACAGGCAAGTTGTTTTTGGTCATGTGGCGGAGGCCGTAGATTGCCTTGTTGAGCTCAAAGACGGTATTTGGAGGAAAATTGTAGCCAGCTGGAGGCATCAGCGTTGCCATGTTTTTCAACGGCAATGTTAGGAATGCGCTTCACACATCCAGTTGATGGATTTCAAGTCCATTGTTGATGGCAAAAGATACAAGGATTTGAAGTGAGGCAGCCTTGCCTGTTGGCGCATACTTCAGTCCAAAGTTCACAAAGTCTACACACAAAACCTAAACGGTCAACAGGATGATTCAATCCTGTAGATCATGACACTATGACATCATCTTCATCTTCACAATAGGAGCATTGGATTCTGTCAAGATCCCAGCTCAATGCAGCAAAGAGGGGAAGGGGGGAAAGCCTGGACCGGTCTGATTTGGTTTAGCTCAGACTCAATGATTTTGTTTCATTGGGGAACTGAAAACTTATAAAAGAGGATCAGGTGACATGTGTGACAACTTAGACAGGAGAACAGGTACGTGGGACAGGAAAAAACAGGTACAGGGTGCAGGAAAGAACAGGTACGGGGACGGGGACTGGGACTGGTACAGATACTTGAATTAGAACAGGGGATGACCACATGGTCAGACAGGAAAAACAGGGGCCACTTGGCCAGACATTACAGGACAAATTTTAGCCACTTGGCTGGAAAGGAAGACAAGAGGAAGTGACTGTGAGCGGACCAATGCTAATTGTGGGTGTTCCTTCCAGATGTCCTACTTGTGCATTTTGTTTATCTCTTTCAATTTAGCTTCCCTCCTGTGGGAGCTGTCAGGACTCTTCATTGTGAAGTGTGTGATTTGGGATCAATAGATATGGTGATGTAGCAGGTAGGTTGGTGTCGCCGTTTGTTTTGGATAATGTTGCTTTCATTGATTGCACTTCTGATGCTCTGGTTGGGACTGAGGTCAGTGACATACACCCAACGCTTCCCGGATCCTGTTCCAATTGGATGATTTGCAACTGGGTTACTCTCTTTGGCTTTGGCTGATGATTCAGATTGTTCTTGTTCAGATGTGATTTCAGTTTCTTCAATCGGAAGGATGGGTTCGGAGTGGAATATGGTGAGATTTCCTTGAAAGTCATTGACTGAGGGGCTTTTTACTAGTGCCTCACATTTTGGAAAGACGTGTTCATCAAAGTATCTATCTTCAAGACGCATGATTTGGTAAGATGTCATGTTGTTGAGGTATCCAATGAGAACGCCTTCCCAGGAGACCACTTTAAATTTACTATCCTTGTAGACATTTGGCTTCAGAATCCATTCTCTGCATCCAAAAGGCTTGAGAATGTGGACGTTCGGTTTGATTTTGAGGAACAGCGTGGTTGGGCATTCTCTGCTTTTGGCAAAAGATAGAAGGGAGTTGGTGGTGATGGCAGACGTTAGTGCTGCTTTGCCCTACAATTCAAGAGCCATGTTGTATTGCAGGAGATCACATTGCATCATTTTGATGATGGTCCTGTTTGCTCTTTCTGAAATACCGTTGTTTTGTGGTGTTTAAGGAGGAGCAACATTGTGCAGGATAACTTCCCTTTTGATAACGCCAACCTCGCCGCCGCCTTTGGTGATGAGTTTCTTCAGGAGACATCCAGTCTGTTTTGTATTTGACAATTGCTGCTACTGCATCAGATTTCTCTTTCAGGATTGTGATGTGGATATATACAGCTGAAGTACTAGTTGACAAGCATAAGAAATTACCTGCACCCTCCATTGGTGGCTGGGGTAATTGGCCCGACGATGTTGCCATGAACTACTTCTAGTGGTTGATTCATTGGGGAAAAAGATCCTTTGAATGGGAGTTTGGTCATTCTTCCTTTCATGCACACATCACAGGTCTTCTTGCCTTCAAGTTTGATTTTGCTCCCAAGAACTGACTGGATTCTTGCTGCGCTGGCATGGCCCAATTGCATGTGCCATGACATGTACTCACTCATTGATTCTGGAACCGTAAAGAGGGCAGTCTCAAAATTGAGCACAACGTCTTTGAGTTCGAAGATGTTGTTTGAAGTGTTGACAAAAATCATGTGATTATTTTTGAGAGTTATCTTGAGTTTGTTCTCTCTTGCTGTGATCATGGCATTTTGCTTGATCAGCTGATAAAATGAGATGAGGTTTGTGGATAGGTTTGGAACCAGCAACGTGGTCTTTAAGGAGAGGACCGTTTCATTGTAGAAGTGTAGCCAAGCAGTTCCTCAATGTGTTACCATCATATTGTTGGTCTCTTGTCCAGATCCTGTAACAATGAAAACTTCTGCCAGGGTGAGATCAGAGAGGAAATGCTGTGAGTTGAACTTATGTTGACTCATGCCTGAGTCAAGGATAACTGATGGGCTTTGATGGCTGTCGGTTGTCGTTTGATAGGCATGTACCACGTTTCATTTATTGTTTGTGGTTGTAGAGTAGTTTGACCCCCTGTGTCTTTTTACAGGTCTGAGTTCAGGGTGCAAAGACCAACATCATGAGTTGCATTGAGGTGATGCTTTCTGCATCTGCAGGAGATCATAGGTCTTTTCCTGTTGCTTGTGACTGTGGAGAGAGCTTGAGTGGCTTGACTGTTGACATTGGTGTCCTTCAAGTTGAGCTTTCAAAATTTGTCATGGCTAGCTAGTTCTTTGAGCTTTTCAATCAGGAGCAAGGGGTTTGCAATGGTATCCATGTCTCCCAAGAGCTGTTCCATGAGCACCGGTGTGGAATTACTCTTAGGGGAGAATAGAGCTTGAGAGGGAATAGGTGCTTGAAGGGCTGCCTCTCTGTTAATAGCTGGGAGAGTAAGGTCAGCGCTGGGTTGCTACGCTATTTTCCAAAAAAAGTGTAGCATAGAGGCAACTTTTTTTGCCGCCAGCACTGTAGTGTTAGCAGTCCTAGGGGCCGCTACGCTGCGCTACAGCCGATTGTAGTGGTGTTTTACACCCATTTTACCACTAACAACTACTGGTGCCAGCGTGTAGCGATAGAAATATAACCGCTAACAGCTACGGCAAAATCCGTTAGCTGTTAGTGACCCACCGTTGGTAAGGTAAAACAAGAATATAAGTAATTATCTCTTAAAGAAAGATGTGGCTGATGGAGATTTCTAGATATAAGGGGATCAGGTGAAACCCCAGACTCGCTACTGGTTTAATCAAGAGGTAATGAGGTGAAAACCTAGACTGGTTACTGGTAATTTCTAATAAATATAACTATATTAAAGGTGACCAAGACTAATCAATGCTACTGAATGATTCTAGATGGTTTGATACTAAATAATAATTGACCAGGGCTAGTAATACTTTTACTGATGGGGAACAAATGTAGAGGGAAAAGAAGGCTGTTTATATAGTGAAATCAAGGACAAATGGGCAGAGGCCAACATGTGGGTGAGATAAGTATGAAACCAAGCAGAATGAAACAAGGCTGAAAAATAGTGGTCAAGTTGTGGGTATGGAACATCATGGAACAAAATGGTAAGGTGAAAATTCTCAGGAGTGGCTGGATTGTGGGTATGAGAGTAGGGGAAGAGTTACATGACTTGTACTGTGTTTTATGAGTTGTTTCATGGGGGTATGGGCTTATAGAGAGAGAGAGAAAGGATATGTATAGGTAAAAATCTTCATCCAGGTGAAATTGGTTTGACATGTGGGTGAGGTCCTTTTGAGGATTGGTCTGTGAAACATCTGTGACTTGAGTATTCTTGAGTTTTGAGTGGGATCTGGGACTGTCTTCCATGTGATTTTTTCTGTTCTGTAACTTGCTTCCTTCAGGTTTGGCTTACCACACCGGTCAATTTTCTGTGATAACATTGCTCAACACTGGGAAGTTACTTTGCGGATATCACTAACGTAACAGTTTCAGTGTCCTTATTGCTACAATAACAGCACCAGCCAGGCCCTCACATTCTTCTTCTTCTTTTTTTTGAACTGTTACACTATCCTCCTCATAAATTTGCAGATAACAAGAAGCCGTGAGGCCTTTTTGGCCCATAATTACCTTGAAAAACGTGGATAAAAAATTATCTGTGTTAGTTTCCTTGGGCGTAACAAAGCAGAAAAATGACTTTGTTACACTACTCACAGGCTTTAAAGCCCCTTTAACCGGATAATGTAATGTGTTATCCGTTAACTCTGGGAAGTTATGTTACAAAAACACCTTCAGATATTGTAAAGTATGTAACTTCCCAGTGTTGTGTCAATGATATCAACACTGATGATCTGTTGATTGATGTCGGGTCTGATGGTTCTCATCAGCCAGAGCTCCTTCAAGTTGAATAATGTAGTGTAGCAT
Organism: Puccinia horiana; assembly: GCA_001624995.1. Classification (NCBI taxonomy): domain Eukaryota; kingdom Fungi; phylum Basidiomycota; class Pucciniomycetes; order Pucciniales; family Pucciniaceae; genus Puccinia; species Puccinia horiana. The sequence goes on from LWDY01000019.1 coordinate 598,500, forward strand.
GTTGTTGTTATATTTGATTCTTCTGTAGGCTGACCAAACTCAATATATGCCATAGATGGTGGCTGTAACGTAGTTTGTCTTGAGCTTTTGCCAGATCTTGAAGGGATTACAAGCGCATATGCTGTTCAAGCTCGTGAGAATCTCCAGAATGATTCTTGAGTGAAGGATGAGCCACAGCGCTGGGTCGCTACACTATTTGCCAAAAATAGTGCAGCAATTTTTTTTTCGCTGCCAGCGCTTTGTTAGCGGTCCTAGGGGCCGCTACGCTGTGCTACAGCCCTTTGTAGCGGGTTTTTACCGTTAACAAGGGCTGTAGCGCAGTGTAGCGGCGCCAGCGTGTAGCGATAGTGCTTAAACCGCTAACAGCTACAGCAAAAGCCATTAGCTGTTAGCAATTATTGCTATGCTACCCGCTACAGGTAGCGTAGCGACCAACCGTTGTGAGCCACTCTTTGAGTATCTGCACTTTAGTTTTGTCATTTGCTCCGTCCTTGACCTCCCCTTCGCAGACATGCCATAGTTACTTATATTCCAAGTATGTGCTCATGAAGTTCTGCCAATCAGAATAGTTTGAGCCATTGAAGGTAGGTATGAAAATGATGTCTTTTTCCTCTTTGACTAGTGTAGCTGTGCTTCTGTCCGTGTTTGCGGAGGACAGCATTTTGTCTATTCTGCGCCTGGTTGTTGTGGTATGAGGTTTAGATTGAGAATCTGAGACTGTGAATCTGTAAGAATACAAATAACTAGAAAAAATTGTAGAAAAGAAATGGAAAACAAGATTTGATCCCAAGATGAGGAAATAAGTGGTGAAATTACTTAGGAGCAGAATGAGACGGGTGATATTGGAAGCTTTAAGAGATTTGGTCCAGTGGATTTCTAGTGATGGTAGTGGTCAACTGAGTTGGAATTGTGAGAATAAAAACGGGGAATAGACACAAGGAGAAGAAGACAATTAAATCTGTGATACGACCCTAGTCAGTTCATGCTGCATTCCATATGCAATGTTGTATTTAAGAATAATGTGGTACTCACTTCTTGTCTTGCAATGTTGCACCTCCTTCTAACTTAATGAAGTCCCTCAGTCTTTGGAGGGGGGAGGCCGTCCCGCAGGGACCCTCCGAAGGAGGGACTTATGCCCTAAGTTGTACATCCAGCCTGAGAGGATTAGGAATAGAGTAGAGGAAAATTTTAAAACAGCTCTCAAATATTTACAAAACATCTTCCTGCTATTCTGTCTTGACAGAAATAACACCAACATTTTTCTTCTTCTCTTCATCAAAAAATAAATGAAGAAAATGTAAAAAAGATAGCCTTTATCGCAAGGTGAAGTTTTTTTTTTTGGTCTGCCAATTACCATCCATGTACTTAGTGTTTGATAATTCATCCTCCTTCTTCCAATACACTTCAATACAATACAGGTGCAGTGCATCAAAGTCGTATGGGTTTGTTTGGACTTCATCGTTTCAATGATCATGTATTGTCTGTATCGCTTGCAAGGACAGCGATAATACATACTTTATCTTCTTTCTCAATAGCAAAGGAAACACTCTTTAAAATTGTTGCAAGGTGATGGATCAATTCTGAGGAAATAAAAAAACAGAGGGTGATCAAGTGCACATTTTGTTCTGCAATGATGTAGGACTAACATCAATGATGAAGGAGCTACAGAGAGATCAAGGAAAAAAGCCCCAAATTCCTTATCCTCTCAGGCCGGATGCGTGACTTTGGGCATAAGTCCCTGCGGGACGGCGTCCCCCCTCCGAAGACCGAGGGACTTCATTAAGTTAGCACCTCCTTCTTTAGACGGTTCCGGGGATTGATTGTGATCAACACTTTCCTCCTGGCTGTAAGTGGACAAAAGGTGTGTTCTATTTAAGCACTCACTCCTTGTCTCAAGTTTCCTCTTTGCTGCACACTGCAATCTCTCTGCTTGTTGAATCGACGTATGTGGCTTTGGTTGCCTTGCTATCTGTGTCGTCTGCTTCATAAAGTACACCATGGGGCCCGTCGAACGTTTAAGAGACGTTCCTTTGGACGTTTCAAAAGATGTCTGCCTCTTGCTGGGGAGAGAACGTCCAATGGACATTACTCTTCCGGACGAGTTGAGGGCTGTTCTTGTAAGCCGTCCAAGAGCCGCCACTTGGACGGTTCACAAAGCATCCAAAAAACAACCAGAGGACCGATGGTCATGGCGGAACAGTCGCACAAGAAATACAATTAACTGAGTGTTTCGAACAGACAGCCTGTGGTAACGTGGTTCACCCAATTAGTCTTGCCACATGCGGCATGACTATAGACACTTATCGGAGGAACGACATTCAAATAATAAGGCCATCTTATTCACACATTGGTCATCCAGTGTGAATGACCCCGATTGTCGACGAATGTCCAATGGAGGAGGGTCCATTGAACTGTCAGTTTAGGTGCATAATGGACCCTTTACAAATAAAACGTCCAAAGGACGGTGTTTCCAAGCGACCAATGGACACTTTCGCCAAGGCGCCCATCGGTCGTTTTCGCCGAAGCGACCGATCGACGCTTTTGCCAAAAAGCGTCCATTCGTCGCTTTCTTGAGCGCCCAATGGACGTTTCTTGGCAAAAGCGTCCATCGGTCGCTTTTGGGATTTTCCCGAAACGTCCGATGGACCGAAGTTAGGCTGAGGCGTCCAAGGGACGCTTCTCCTAAAAAAACGCCCCCCGGACGTGCGTGTTTCTCAAAAACACGCCCCATGGTGTACGGATTGGGATTAGTCAGTCTCCTTTTGGTAGATATTGGTTATTTGTAGCCAGTGGCTTTTAATGTTGAGCACGTGGCAAGGCTTACATTTGCCTGCATCAGAGCTTGTGTTTCCGACTCTCTGCCTTTTGGCGTTTGAGGAGTTATTCGGTAGAATTTCACAAGAACTGTGATCTTTAGAAGAGTACACTTCTGTCACCCTCGTGGCAGGACAATCGACCAACACACTTGTGATAGACTAAAACATCTACGAAATACTACTACATGTTTAGCCGATACAATTGCAGATTGAGAGTGATAAAAATAAATGATTACGAAACGATAGAATTGTAACAGATCCACCCCCGGTAGTATTATCCTATAGCTGAGAATTGTAGTGAGCTTTGCCCAACAGTCTTTGTATCAATGTATAGGCAGCTGTTTACTTGTATTAAAGCTTTTGAATAATACAACACAAGAACTAATTTTACTGGGAGCATCACATAACTATGGCAGCCAGCGTATTTCGTGTAAGCTGTACTTGCCAGCTGGAAAAGTCATGCCAAGTCTTCTCCCTCTCCTGTTGTTCCAAGGATTGTGCGACTACAGAAGAAGGGATTTTCGTCATCACATTAGAACACAAAAGCAACAAAAATCAGCTCGACGTACTTCAACATGAAAAAAGCAAAATAATTAAAAGTTAAAAATTAAAGAAAATTTATCCCACTTACCACGACTCTTCGATCTTATCCAGTTGCACAAGCACTCCATTTTCACTCAGGAGGTATGTCCCTGGTTGCAACCATAAAGCAAGTATAGAAGAGGACCTGCTTAGGAAAATTCACATTGGAGAAGTTTAGAAAGGATCTACTTACAGTATCGGGTGAGTTCATCATCCTGGAGGAGTGCAATTCCGCCGGGAGACTGGACTGAGCGGGCCGATAGCTGGACCGCGTCGTGAAACATTTGTCGGGTGAATTCATGACTGGACAAGCGAGGGTTGGAGGAAGGCATGGGAAGCTATTCCAAAGATCCCGACGGAAGAGGCCCATGGAGCAATGTGATCAGCTTGAAAACTGTCCAGGCCGAGAGGATGGATGTATTCGACTTACCTTGGCTTTCAAAGACGCCGTGCAGATGTGGAAAGTCGAGGAGATCAACTGGGAGGCTCGCTGTCGTTGAGGCTTCAGGACCTCCGTGAGTTCTCTGAGGACCAGCTCGGAGAAAGGCGCGCCCGCCATCGCGATTCGCGCATCGCGGTTTCGCTCTGTCGATTCATATGATTCAATCTACCGTGTAAATGTTTTCATTCGGGTTGGATAATTTGGCTGTTATTCTAAAATGCACTAACCTATGATGGCTTGCTTCGCCCTAGATATCCCATCCACGAAAGTAGCAAACGAAAAAAGGAAGACAGGTCAGTCACCGGAGTCCATACATTTGCCTGTAGAGATTTTGAATACAAAACAAACAAGCGATCTGCTTTACCTGAGTATTCTAAGATACTCCCTTGTGGATGCTGGTGTCCCGAGAGAAGGTTCGACCCCAGCAAAGCTGAATTTTATTAAAAGTGGTATCAATTCTTGATCAGGTTCTCGTCGATTCCTCTGAAGTGATACATAAACTTCCTACCCTAGTAAGGGCATCAAGGCTAATATATCTCGCTGGATTCTGTCCTCTATCTTGATCATGTATGTATTCACTTGTGAGAGTGTCTGGTCAGAAGTACGAAGGCTCGGATCGGAAGTCATGACTGATGAAATCAGGGGTAGAGGAAGTAATTACATCTTCATCAGCTTCGCGTAGTGAAGTCAAATACAAGATTAATAAACAAAACTTAACCTGCTTTGATTAATGAATTGAGTAACAAGGCGTATTGTGAATTTGCTTGGATCGACTTGGCTACTGACCTTCTTAGGGTGTGTTTGGCCGGGTTTCTCAGCACGAACATTTGGACGCAGGTCACAACCAGGATAGCGATAGCCAAGCAGGCCAAGCTTTTGCCCATCCTAAGCGCAGGCGAGTCAAAAGGGTGGTGCTGGTTGATATATTCCATGTAGACCAACAAGCCTGCCGAGTTCATTGCGAGGAACGGGATCATAAGGAGGTGTGGTTTGTCGTAGAGGATATACGAAGCCGGCAGGGAAAGAACCGTCATGGCGAGGACCAGTAAGTGAGGGTTGTATCTGTAGCCACCAATGTCGCTACATAGCTTTACCATACTGAGCCATCAAACAATTGATCGAAGATGAGCTAACCCGATGCTTTCATAAGGGCAAAACTAAGCCAAGGCAATCAATCAGCATTGAAGAAGACTCACACTGCCCCATATACCGAGCCAAAACCCTGGCCGAACAACTGAGAAACAAATGACAGCCAACTTTGTCCTAAGGTGGGCGTCACGCCGACGGCCGCGGTGAGGATCGAGCCGGAGAGTCCATATCGAAGGGCAAATTCTTTGGTTTTGTCAGCCCAAAACAGCATGCCAATGATTATTATTGCGCATGCCAGCTTGAAGGCGTAGTACTATTGGAGCCTCTGAAGAAACGATCGATAACGTTCAAACGTCTCATCAGACTCATATTCACACCCTCCAGCAAAGATTGTCGGCATGCTAGTAAGTCAAATGCCTGCCGATCTGACTTGACTTCCGGACAGGTGCCTTGACTCTCGTTGGCTTCCGGTTCCTCCTGTGATGGAACCGTTTTACCGAAAGCCTCGAGCAGGTGGATGTGAATACGGCTCGGGCCTCGTGGAATCAAGGTTAATCCATTCCGCCGCAAGTGCATGGATCCCGATCAAGCTGTACAGGAAGTTCTTCATCGCAAAGGAGTACGATGAAGCCCTTACTAAGGAACGATATAATTCTACGCTATCACTCTCCTCCATTGTTCCAAGGGTCGAGTCGTCCGTCCTCTCCTGATCAGAAGACGAATCAGAGGATGGCTCTGCGTGATGGATCTGTGAGCCAGCAGAGGCAGAGGCTATACTTGTTTCGTCAATTCTTGAAGCTGCCAAACGAGGGGAGAGCACGCTCGGGGTTTCTGAAAGAGGTTTGACCGAACTGCTGAAGGATAACCGTGATCTTCTAGGCCGCATTTCTTCCTTCTGGTGCTCATCAATACGTCCAAACAACATGATTTCGTTGATTCGTCGATGTTGCATGCCTTGGAAGGCCTGCCAATGGATTCGGATCAATTCGCACACCGGATCAGAAATCGGCGTGGCTGATAGAGGAGGGACGATCACAGTTCCAGGCTCTGTTCGTGCATTACTGAGATCCAGTCGGCGGTCGTGTGCGCGTTCAGATTTCATACCTTGGACATGGGGTGGACTGGCAAACTGCAATTTGCAGGTCACCCCCTCTGCGTGTGAGCCTGACCTGATTTCTTGTGCCAAATCAATCCTGTAATCGTATTGTCTAGAACGAGGGCTGAATAGTGGCGCGTGTTCCCCATGAGCTCGAGACTCTGAGCTTTGCAGCGGATCATTCTTTGTGGTAAATTTGGAAAACTCCTCTTCCAGCCATTCGTACTGCTTTACCTCTAACGAGGCTACCATGGTGCCCGTCGCGAGGGCCTTTTGGATTTCGGTTAGCGCGATAAAGACTTGCTTCCTTAAGAATCCCATATCTCTCGAAGAGGATAGTAGAAAGTTTTCTTGGAAGGTGCCTGAGTTGATCTGGTTTACTTGTATTAGGCTCGAATGTGCCGCGACCAACGATCGGTTCATTGCTTTACTGAATTCTAGCATTTTTCGGTATTCTCGGAGCCACCACCGAGAATAGTTTACCTCCGGAATGGATTCCATCAATTTGCTTTCCAAACGATCTAGTTCCCCTCGAATTGAATCGATCAAATTATCCCTGGTTAACTTCTCATCGTCAGTTATAACAAATCGATAAGTTTTATCAACCAAGTAAGCCAGCGTCTTGACGCCATCGAGTGCATCAACAAGCGCCAGTCGAAATTCCTGCAACAGATTGATGGTCTTTCAGATTGCGGAAACAGTTGATCGACGCGAAAAGAGAAATTCACATTTTCAGCCGAATGGGGTAGTACCAGAATGTTTACGACGAATATGATTACGGCGCCCCAGCAATAAGACTATAAGTAGCTCAACATATATGCTGCTGAGAAACCCTTATCAGACGTAAGGAATGTTGTATAAATACCATTCCATGACATGAGGATAGACAATAGAGAGAATGCTAGGAGGTGTGGACTAAGTGCTTTGATGCGACCCAAAACTGGTGAAGAGAGAAGGTTGGCAGTGATCAATATCAGCTTGATGCAGCAATTGCTTTGCTCCAAAAACAGTGTTGCACACACACTGTACATCATCACGAAAAAAACAATCGCCTGAACCGTTGGGTATGCAGCTAATTGCCCCAGTACGAAATAATTCAAGGTACCAAGTGCGATGCCCGCCAGACCGAGAAACAAACTGAGCATACATGCGCCTACAGATTTTCCCGGGAAAGCTAGAATTCATCATTTGGATAAGCAGAAAGTCAATTCGCTGTTCCGAGTAAAGCCCATGACAACTGACTGACCAGCAATGCAGAGGGGAATGAATGGCACTGCCGCCTGTCGTTGGAAATTGCTCAAGTCCTCGGAATGTGTCTATAAAGAACAAAACAAAAAACAAAACATAGGCCAAACTACCTAATGGCTCATGCAATCATGGTCAGATTATCTCTCTACAGTTAAATGGTAATATCAGGTTGTTTTGAACATGTACCTTTGAACGCGGCAACATAAGTTGAGGACTTCAACTCTGCGATTCGAGAGGTTATGTTACGGCCCATGATTAACGTATTCGGGTTGGGTTTCTGGGCTGAGATCTCCGTGAGTGGGAGGATCGATGAATAATAAAGGAAAAGGTCAAAATCCGGGAGACATGGAAGTTGCACCGACTCCCACCCAGGATCATGTTTAGAGTTTTCCCCAAGAGGCGTGTCAAGGAAGGTTTGAGGCAAACGTCTTCGAACACATGACCGGCGACCTGTTGAGTAAAAGGTGATTTGGGATATCCAAGCTACGATGCGTAATTTCGAGCAGTGCAAGGCGGAGGCAGCGCCAGTGTAATTCTACCGCCAAGCCTGCCACTGCGTGAACTAATAAATGGTCGGACCCGCCGGTCCGACGAATCATCGGACCGACGGTCGACCTCGGTCGACCTACCCGAGCAGTTGCCGGACATGGCTGTCAGACAGGAGGTCGGATTTGCCTGTCCGAGTGGATGGTCCCGCCTGTCCACTGCTCGGACAAGCCAGTTCGACGACTCGTCGGGCGGCCATGTCCGGGACAGGCCGATCCGAGGACTTGTCGGACAGGCCGGTCCGAGTATGTACGTATCTAGTTGATGATCAGTTGGAAAAAAATGATGAACCTCTTACACAGCTTACACTCAACTCACAACATACTTCAAACAAACATATGACAATAATCAAACCTGAGTTATGAGGAATCAGGGTGGAATTATAAGCAATTACCATGAAACATCCCTGCTAAAAGGTGCCACAAATGACCAAAAGACTGATCAAGTTATTAATAATTCTACAGTCAAACCCTTGATACCGCATACTTGTGAAACCACATAACCCCCCATACCACATAAGGGTTTCATTCCACCATTGTCGGTGCGGGCCAAAATTGGATTTTTGGGTGCTATACCGCATAACGGCATACCACATACCTATTTGGACCCAAAAACCGGGTACAAGTTTGCTATAACCACATAGCTTACCACCCCTAATTGTGTGATCTTCGCCCATCCAACTCTGTCGGCACACCTCAAAACACCTATGAAGGATGTCTCTTGAAATGGTCACCAGCTTTATTAAGCTTTTCAAGACAAACTTGACTTCAATCTATCTATCATGCCTTGGCCACACACTATTTGCCCACAATCTAGCGGAACGGCCCAGTCTGAATGATGTGACCAAGGACTGTGAGGACTTCAAGCTCGAGAAACACTTCAGAGAACTGGAGAATAAGAATAAGGCAAAAATTAGAATCTTTGCAATCAAAAATTAAAAATGGTGAACCGATAACTACTGAAGAAGAGGAGTGGATGGATGGTGATGGGAATTTGATTGATGCCGAGTTACTTATGGAGAAAATCAGCTCATCGGTGTTGACTAAAACAGGCAACCCACCTAGTATCAAGCGATATCAACACCTTTCTTTTGATCCTCAACTTCTGCTCCAAAGCAATCTTGACAAAAACAAATGCTCCCAAATGCAACTCACTCAGCAATCTTCTGGAGAATTATCAGCAAAAACTGCCAAAAGAAGTTCATTTCAATGGTCAACAGACCAACCTCAATGATTTTTTTAAATCAGTCTCTAGCTAGGTTTCAAATTGGGTTTTCTTCTCTTTCTTCCATGCCAGACCTTTCTATAATTTGATACTTACTCGATTATCATAGAATTAAAAAAAAACCTTCAAACCGCATAATTTTTATGCAGTTATAGGGGCTTTCTAAGTGCATAGTTATGCGGTTAAAGAGGCAATCTCTCCTACCACATAACCCCCCAAACCGCATACCCAATCCATTCCACAGAGGGGTATGTGGTTTCAAGGGCTTGACTGTACTTCAAACAGTATCCAACACAGAGGAATTCAAGATATTCTATTACAGAATGAAGGAGGACAAGCAGTAACTCAAGGATGTGCACAACAGGATCAGTTATAACAGTTCTAAGTCCACTTGAAGTTCTTCCAGAAGGATTTCCACTCCAGGCTAAAGTGGGGCTCCCAGGGAAGCCTTAGAGAGAACCAAAGGCTGGAACCCTCTCAGCTTAACAGTCAACCGTTTACAAATGTGCCAAGAAATTCACAGAAGAACTTCCAGGTCAAGCAGCAGAATTTCTCAAAATATAATCTCCACAAACCCCAGGAATTTCAATAGAAACAGGGCCTCAAGGTTGAATGAGTTCCTTGTATGAAGAAATTGGCAAGATCTCTATAAACACGTGGAGTAGGGCACATTTCAAAGACAGGAGAGGATCCAATTAGACCCCCCAGAATTATAAATCCTAGTAATAAGCAGTTCTGATATTTTTCCATTATCAGCAATCCATTTGATCCTGATAAAAGATATTAACACAAATTTTGCCGCATCTGTTTTTCGCAAATGGATCAAACATGTCCCCTAAAATTTGAAATTAAATAATAGAGAATTTGAAAAATTATAATTCAGAGGTTTGATGATTTATCTGAAGAACAAGTAAGATTTATCAATGATCAAGATACACTTGTGCCAATAATTAAGAAGTCCATACCATTTCAAGTATTAGTGATGAAATATGTGTATACTTACCTCAAATCAAAAAAGATATTTCTCCACAGACTTCAAATTTTATGAATAGAGTTGAAATTTGAAATAAAATGCTTCTCAAATCTCTCAAATTCTCAATAAAATTAATGAAAGGAAATACAACTTTAAAACTCACAAGATGATAAAAATGGTGTTCAAATACCATTTTGGAAAAAATTGCATAAGATCTTAAATACAAGATTTGGCAGGGACCTGTCAAGAATCATAAAATTTAAGTTTAAGTTTCTTGACATGTCCCTGCTAAATCTTGTGTTTAAGGACGTGTGCATTTTTTTTCAAACCAATATTTGAACACCACAAAAGTAAATTCTCAATTCTTTACATTTGGCAAAAGGTATGTTTCCTGAGGGTAACTTTCACAAGTAACATGGTTTCAACTGTCTGGATGTGCATTGGAATTCAGTCAATATTTGGTCATTTCACCTATGGAATATGGGAGCTTTCCCAGGTTTAGCACCCCAATCCCCAAAACAGGCAGCCACCGGGGGTGCTAGCTGAGCAGTGGGTTTCCTTGGGAGTGATATGGTTTCCACACCTGGAAACTGTATTGCTCCTTGTTATTGAAATCCATCTTTACCTTTTGGGATAACTCCTCCCATTCAATGACGCAGCACACTCTGAATTCAGATTGCTGTGGCCGGCAGCTATTCAAGATTTGTTAACTCCGAGTCCCAGGGTGGAGTTGCTCTAAATCCAAGCTATTTACATTTCATTGGTTGATATGAAACCAAATTTAACTAGGTTGAGTTCATCCCAGTTAATCCTGGATACTATCAACCCAGCTAATAATGCTGGCAGAGTAAATTTCACTTGATATGTGCTCCAAATCATGTATAAGTTCTCTGGATGCAAGCACCATCCAGCAACCACCTACCAATCTTTTGTTGAGAAACTGAATTTTGAGTGAAAACAACATTTCTGAAGATAATTCTAGATCCCCCTGTACCATTCATCAATTTTCCCTGTTGTTTCAAGGGTGAACTACAGCCAGTGTAACCCCTGGCTCTAATTTGGATAAATGTTCTGATAGGGGGTTTCAAATATACCAAATCCACAATAAAAAAATCTCAATCAAAAGGTCATACCAGGTGGTATGTGAATTACCATTAGGTTTTGTAATGGTGTATTTTACAAAACCAATAATGATGGATTTTATCATGCTTGCATGAATACCATGATTTACTTGAAGAGTACTGGATGTCAGAAGTTTATTTACCATTGTAGTAGTGGTGGACTTAAAGATAAGGACCATCTCAATAGCCTAATTAAGGCATGAATTATACTATTGTTTCTATTCAAGTTCAGTTTGTGGACACATAATTCAAGATGAAACATGATTTCAAATTGCGTTTGGGGTAAAACGGTAATGATAGTTACTGGCCAGTCCCCTGGGGTTTTGTGATTGTTTTTGTTTGATTTGGTTTTCTGTTGAGTATTAAACTCTTCCTTATCAAAATTGATCATGACGTAATGAATGAGCTTTAACTCATCATGCAATCTGAACTTTTATGAGTGCATCCAATTGAATTGGCTCTTTTCAGAGAACAATCTTCCACTGGAAATGAATTCCAACATGAATGGCAGTTTTCAAATCTATTTCATCCAGAATGCATCCCCCCACTAGTTCTATTGCAAAAGTGAAAAAGGTATGTCTGACATTCCACAATCCATTTACCTTCACCAAGATCATGTGGATTGAAGAATTCCAGTTGGAGATGATCAAAATTGAATTGAGGTTCATCATGAGTTATAATTCAGACATAGATGGTATCTGCCAAAGTTCACATTGATTTCACAATGAGTTTCTCCACAATTTGCATGCCCATTCAGCTCAACTAACAACAGACTTTGGAAAAAAAGTAGTGGATTTATGGCAAGGCAATTGTCATCAAACATCACTGGTGTGAAGACTATCCCAGCAGGATAGAAAGAAACTTGAAAAATTGTTTTGAATGCAGCCAGAAAATTATAACAATTTGAAAGTTATTTTGGACAACTTAAGTGGTTCCAATACACCTGATAAAACAAGAATCTTCCCCACTCCTTCAATAAATAAAGTTGATACACCAACAAATAATATTGCCAAAATATTGTAGTGTAAACTAATACAGTGGCCCATTATTGCATTTACATCATTCAATTACTAACTAAATAAATGTTTTAATGAAATTTTTGGAATGATTGTTGATTTAGTTTTATCAAGATTCTAGTTCTTCCCTTTCTTCTGACCAACATTTACCACCTTAAAATTTGTGACAAAGCCACTGAAAAAACAAATAAATGAAGTCAAAATCAGTAATGCTTTATAATAAAATTTTCTGTAAAGAGTTTGACTTACAACTTATTGATTTGTTTAGTTTTTGTTTTTGTTTTTTGAAATAAAGGTTTTCATCTCAGTGGAGGAAACGGTTTAAATTGAAATGTAAACAAATTCTTGATAAAAGGTAGCTTACTGCAAGGTTCCAATTATCGGCACCTGAACCATCACCTTTTGATTTTCTAACCGCATCAACCAAACTTTTACATTTCTGATCTAATTTACAGTTCAGCATCTTGTCACATGAAGCTATTACCAAGGGGAGTAAAGGTCAGCTATCTTAGTATTTACTGTGAAAAAAAAGGCGTACTCACATCTGGTGATAATACTCAAGTCTTTCGAAAAAACAAGAAGAAGGGTTTTTAGTTTGCGCATTTTAAAAAATGCATAATTGCAAGATATTGAGAAAATCACGGAATGCTTACCCAAGGCTTCTCCATGATTGAAATGTTTCTGATCTTCGGGGATGAAAGTAAATTCCGTCGCTTTCCTACCATTGATTCCGCCCCCAAATTTAATCTTTGGATTGTTGCATTCTTTGAGAGATTTAGCATCAATGAAAATCCCTTTAAATCCACCTTTACCTCCTTCGGCCCCTTTGTCTCCAGCCCCACCGCCATCTCCACCACCACCGCCTCCTCCATCACTTCCTCCATCACCACCGCCACCATCACCATTACCACCTGCATCTCCCCCACCACCATTTCCGTCTCCATTTTGTTGTCCTTTGTCTCCGTTATTTTTCTTTTCTCCTTCGTTATTCTTGTCGCTTTTATCATTTTTCTCGCTCTTCTGTTTGTCTTTTTGATTCTCCTTATCCTTGTCTTTATTACGGTCTTTGTTTTGATCCTTATTTTGGTCTTTATTTTGGTCTTCGTTGTTGTCTTTATTTTTTTCTGCATTATTCTGGTCATTCTCACCATTTTGCTTGTCCTTGTCGTCGTTTCCACCCTGGTCGGTGTTGTCCCCTTGAGATTTCAACGAAACACCTTCGCCAGGTGTTTCCTTCTCTCCCTGATTTTGATCACCAGCTTTTGACTTATCTTGTTCCTTTTTGTCATCTTGTTTCTTGTCATCTTGTTTCTCCTGGCCATCTGATTTTTTATTATCGCCGCCTTGTCCATTTCCGTCTGCTCGTGGCTTAGTCCGGGGATCTTCGCCAAGTTTGACGGTTTTCTTGGTTTTCGGATCGAAGACTTCATCTCCGGTGGCTGCCGGATCCTGTTTGATCACGATGCCTTTGAGCTCACTGTTCTTGAGCTTTTTCAAACAGTGGAGAGCCTTTCGCGCCTTGCCCCCTTTTTGGAAATCTGGAGGCACGTTATGTTCGGACGGTTTCAGAATTCAAAATCCAGAATCAGTATTTCCTTTCAAGCATCAAAAGCCCCCCAGGAAAACGTCCACTGACACCAGCTAAGGTCTTAGCCGCTTCGACCATCTTCTCCCGGGCCCCCGCTTTTACCCCCGGGTCACTCTTCATAGCCACACAGACCAGATCAGTAAGCGGCGTCAATCAGAGGAATCAATGAACATTGTCATTTATCTAACCTTTGCGGCATTTATTATTTCATCAGCAAGGTCTTGTGCGGCGCATGGATCTGCTCCTGCCAACAAATAGCTCGGAATTTTGCCGACTGTAAAGCGTAAATAGTACCATTTAGTTTCATCTAACTCAGCGACAAAAAAATGTTATTAAAGTGAAGCTCTATAGACTTACATAGAACACCACAGACTTGGCCAGGGCAGCCTGAAATCTGCGGCAAATTTAGCTGTTCTTTACCAAACCGACGAGGGACTAGCCTGAAAAATCACGAATTACAGTGCTCAATGGCTTGAGAATGTAGTTTCAATTTGTAATAAGATGTTTTCTAACCTTGTCACCTGAAACGGGATATGTGACTCGTGAGTGACATGCCAGTGACTCGAGAGATAGAGTAAGCCGAAAATATGGATGAGCATTATCCTGTGAAGTCTAATGTTATGCTGCCGAAACTACCCCGTGATGGATATAAATGAATAATAATAATAAGCTTCCAAAGCGTCGCACCGGGCTCACTGGACCAGCCAAACTATTTCGCAATTGAATAAGTAGAATAAAAAAGTGGTGAAGATGTTAGAGAAAATAGGTACTCGATTTGTCTTACCCCAAACTTGCAGGGATCGTTCGGCTTCGGGGTGCCTACTTATGCAATGATCAAGATCACTCAATCTAAGGCCAGCAAGAACCCTTCGAAACGAGAAGACTGATTGTTTCCATGCGAGTGGAGCGTGCCTTGCAAGATAAAATGGAAGGCCGTTGTTGAACTCCGTCATGATGCAATAATGAAAAGTGACAGCCCCCGGGGACCGAGCACTCATCGCATCAAGCTTTGAATGGGTTGCTCTGTGTCCCGTGGAAGGAGCTCTCGGCAGGCGCGAATATACCAATGTTTCAAAGGTAGTAAGGAATTGACTTTGGCGCGATCGAGACTGTTTTCATCGCTCGCTGCGATTTCATAATTGGTGGCCATTGACCCAGCAATAGCAACGAATGGTTGCGCAAGGCCGTATTGATGATTGTTCGAGATCTGGTGGTTTCTCGTCATGGCAAACATATGAATCAATTTTCCCCGTAATACTCAGCCGCTGGAAGCACTGGCCAGTTCCCCAGGGAAACACTGCCGAGTTCCCCAGGGACTTGATGTCAGCCGGAGTAGGAGATTATCCAGATCCGAGGGATCTTCGACGGAGTGCCACAGCACATCATTTCTGAGGGGCTTGTCTGCGATGTAGCGTGACACAAAACGGATGTGGTGTTTTCCACCTGCAGAGGCCACCAGAGTCCAGATCAGCCAGCTCTTCGGGCATCAACCCGGGGAATTTCCAGCTCGATGCGACCCATGGGTTATTTTGTGGGGCTGCCTCCAATTACAATCATTCTCAAGTCAAACTATTCTTACAATAATTCCACTTCAATATTTTGAGAGTAAACAGTTTGATTCACGTTTCTAGTAATAGTAACTTGTTTCCAGGACAAAGGAGCTTTAATTGATGAAGGTCTTCGGGGCTTCGCCTGCTCAAGAAAAGCCGTTCGTTTCCTCGGCAAGAAAAGTATTATTCGCTATGATGTACACCCTCAGTCCACAACAATTAAGCTATTCCTATGCAACGCCGAAACCACTCTATCCGGTGCTTTGGTCACTCACAAGTAGACTAAATACACATTTTGAGGTCAAGTAACCTAATTCCTCGGAGTCTGTGAGTGGCTTCAGTTAAGTCAGGATTTTACTGGGTTCTGTAAACCTCTATTGGAATTTGGATCCGCGTCATCATAGCCGTGGAGCTAGGGGGGGGGGATGCTTCTGTCCGTTGAGACCTGTACAATCACAATGGCCCTGAGGAATCCTCCTGGCCGTCAAGGCGGGCATCCTTCCTGCCCTCAAGACTTGTCCCTATTAATCCGAGATGTTTTTTTGGCTGGGTCGCTGTTGGCCACCGGACCCCAATGACCGGCACTTAGCAACATTGCACGGGGCGAACACCTACGCTATCAATTGTTCACTCATCAACTAGCTAGCTTCTCTCCAAATAACTTCCTCCGGTACACAGGGCAACATAATACAAACCTCGTTATGAGGGCAAGTGCTATCACATTTCATAATTCTATTGGCAAACCTTCCATTTCAGTGGATGACCGGAAACTGAACTGCCATGGAAACGAGCAGTCGTCCCGTGTTCAAGGATCCTTTGAAGCTGTCGACGGACTGAGCGTCTCACTATATAACTGGGTAATTGTAAATATTCAGTAATCGTTCCCCACCTCTTCTCTGAAAAACGGATTGAATCCAAGTAGCTTCCCATTTCAATTTTGTACTCTAATTAATTTTACTTTTGCGCACCATCTTACCATTCGGCTGGTCTACCTCAATCGGCACAATGCTTTCGAGGTCTATAATTCAATCCAATTTGTTGCTGTATAGATTCTTTTGGATAACGCTCGAAGGATGATTTCCATCCAGCGCCTTGGATTACTCTGTCTATTGAGCGACTGGAATGTCACTCAAGCTTCACACATACCGTTCCTAGCGACGAGGTAAGTGAGTATGATGATATTTCTCACTATCCGTGAACCATTCCTGTGGTATTCAAACATCTGTATCGCAGGTTGATTCCTCGTCGGTTTGGACAAGAAAATGTAATAAACAAACAGGTCGCTGATTGCCCTGGCGAAATTTGCGGGACCCTTTGTAAGTGGAGCTGGATTAACCCCATACCTTGATTTATGAGTAGGAGTGTCATTATCCTTAACATCAAATTACATGTACTACCCCTCAATGCAGTTGGCAAGATCCCAATCACGTTGTTAGCAGCGGCAGATCCGTGCGCCGCAGAAGACCTCGCCGATGAGATAATCACCACCGCGAAGGTGAGCAATGCAATAGCACAACCAACTAGTTCAATTGATGTATCCCCCCTGTAACTAAGACAGTTGATCACGTGTGCTTTCATTGATCTTTGAAGACCAATGATAAGATTAAAAACAAAGCTCGTGATGAGATGATTGAAGTTGGTAAATCTCTGGCTGGGGTGAGTTTCAGAAATAACTTTCTCGGTGGAAATTATCAAAAAATAAAAACCGATTGAAATGTTAAAAATCTCAAATAGGCCGAACATAATGTGCCTCCGGATTTCTCAAAAAATCCACCAGCGCCGCGACAAGCACTTTATTGTTTAAAAGAGCCCAAGAATGAAGAAATCAAAAGCATCGTTATGAAGCAAGATCCGGCCACTGCCGGAGGGAAGGAATTTTTTGACCCAAAAACAAAGAAAACAGTTCTTTTAGACGCAGATCCACGCGCTCGTCCACGGGGTGGAGGTAATAAGGCGGGGGGAACTGATAAGACAAAATCCAAAGATAAAACTGTTGGGACAGAGGAGGATCAGAGCCTAGGTATTTCCACAAAAGCTGAAGAAGACACATCCTCTGGGAAGAAGAAAGAGAAGAATGGTGATGGTGATGGCGGCGGTGATTCCGGGGGTGGTGGTGGTGATGGCGGCGGCGGCAGCGGTGGTGATAGCGGCGGCGGCGGCGGCGATGGCAGCGGCGGCGGTGGTGGTGCTGATGGAGGTGGGGGTGGAGATACAGGTGGATTTAAAGGGATTTTCATTGATCCTAAATCCCTCAAAGAATGCAACAATCCAAAGATTAAATTTGGGGGCGGAATCAATGGCAGAAAAGCGACTGAATTTGCTTTCATCCCCGAAGACCAGAAGAGCTTCAATCGCGGGGAAGCCTTAGGTATTTACTCTCACATATTCCCAGTATGATCTGAAACACAATTTTCTCAAGCTGAAAACTCGTTCTTTTGTTCTTCTCACCAAGACCTGAGTATTATCACCAGATGTAAGTCTATCCTTTCCTAAACAAATGAATTAATCAGTCGACTGAATCTGCTTGAAATTCAAAAATTCATGAATTGCTTCATGTGACAAGATGCTTAACTGCAAATTGGACCAGAAAGATGAAATATTCAAGAATTGCAAAAAATTGGTTAATGCAGTTGGAAAATCAAAAGGTGATGGTGCTGGTGCTGATAATTGGAACCTTGCAGTAAGTCCCTCGGAATTAACTCTTGTTATTTTTATTTTTTTTGAGAAATTGTGCTAATTTCTATTGGATTCGATCATGCAAAAAAAATTGAAAATTTCTCAAAAAACTGCACAAAGTTGTAAGTAAATTCTGGCAGAACTTGGAAAGAAAGATCCCCATACTAATTTTTTTTTACATATCCCTTTCTTGTGCAGTGGGTTTGTCACTAACTTCAAAGATCTGAATCCAAAGAAAGAAGGTAAATGAAATTTGATAGATCCTAGAAGCTAAAATAATCACTGGAGGACTTTTGTTGGGTGGAAGAATCAATTGGAAATTGAATCCCACAGAAAGAGTTTAATTAAAAATTTTAAATGCTTTTTCTTTGAAAGGAGATCCTCATGATTATAACTACCTGATCTTGTAGATAATTACAAATGTAAAATTGACTCTTTTTTTTTTTTGAAAAATTCACTCCATTCAATAAAAGCTATGATGTACCATATACTTCAATCAATTGAAAAATTGAATTATCACACTGATCCTCTGGCAAAAAAGAATGAAAGTGTCAGAATTCTAGTTGTGTCTTTTCTCACAGTCTCTATCCATCATTTTTATTCATATCATTTATTCATCAATCACTAATGTGTGATGCTTCTCAATCATTCATCATTGTATTATGATGCAAATCTTCTTTTCCATTACAATTTGGAATGCCTTTCAAAGTTACAATGCTGTTGTTATGCCATTGTTTATTTACAGTGTCATCATCTGTCAGGAAGTACCGGCTCTCAAGAAAGGATTATGACAACAAATCAAATGAGCTTACCTTAGATACCAGTTAAGAGAACACACAACTAGGGGAGGATGTAGAGAGTTGGGGTAGGTAATTATATTGAACAAATGAAAAGAAAGATTGTGTACTGTGGGAATTGAACCCACAACCTCAGCATTCATGAGTGATGCTCTAACTGTTGAACTAAGTATGCATTGCTCAATGTTGAATACATTTGGTGATGTATGCTTGTGAGATGATGATGATCACAATGTATGCATTGCCTCCAATGCTGTTAGGAAGTCTCACATGGATGTGTTAGCGATGTGGAACAAGCAGTGCCTAGTTTGACACTTCAACACATTATAGGCAAATAGAGTGTAGGAAAAAGGAGATGGATTTCAAGTTATAAGCCCCAAACACAAGATAGACGACTTAAGGTTGGCTATCAGTAATTATGGCAGGCTTGGTTTTTTCAAAAGTGGGGGGAAACCAGTTGCTTCTTCCCTCCTCCTGAGGGAAGTTCTACCTCTGATTAATCTTCCTGCCGTCTGCTGTTACAAAGTGGGCATAGTACTCAATGGCCAAGTAAGCCAGAGATCTGCTGCACCTGCCACTGCTCGTTCACAGTACAATTGGTACTTCCGAGTTATCCCTGGCTGTTCCTCTTACCGACAGCGGCATCCTTTTGTCTCTTTGCCTGTCTTCTGATTTGGCTTGGCAAGCAGGGGGCTGACATCATCTGTATGTTGTTAACTATTAGCATATGCATATCTTTGCTTGTTAGCTCAATCACATTTCAAACATTTTGTAGTGGTCTACTTAAACTGTTTTGTGTGCCAGTAGTAATTCAGCATCAAGTAAGAGCCATTTCTTACAAGAGTCACCTCCATCAAAGCTTGGTCCTGATCAATATCCACAACTCCATTAGATCCTTTTCTTGAGATGACAAATGATCTGAGAGCCAGCGGTGAGATGTGTGGAAGGATGAGGAAAGAGTCCTTCCATGTTTGCTGCTTCCAGGTAGACTACACAAACTTGTGACATATAGATGACAGGTGATGAACAGGTGGGAAGCAGAAAAGAAAATGAAATGAAAAAGAATAACAACCTGGGAATTATCCCAACACCTTTCCTCTGCATCTTTTTCTTATTAGATCTTAAAAAAAAGGGCTGTTGAAACCAAAAATATATCAATTTGACTTGGGAAAAAATATATCAATTTGACTTGGTAATACATACCTTTGTACTAGGAATTAGGAAGAATAAATCATTGACCAATTACGTTTATGTCACATAGACAATTTCTGTGATCCCCACTAGAGTATTCTTATAATGATCACACATTATCATAGTATTAGATCAATCCACCAGGAATTCTCAAAAAGACACACTGTTTTTTTTTACATAATTAATACCTTCCGAAATATCAAAATATCAAAACCCCATTGATCACAAAAAAAGCTCTAATTAACAAAATCTGTATCAAAAAAAAAAATGCTAATTTTCCTGCAAAAATGTGTACAAATTCTTTGAGGGATTCCGTCACAGAAGATGTGAAAGAATGGGATTATAAATGATGTGAAAGGAAAGATAAGTAGTGTAGTAAAAATCAAGATTTTTGAACCCATTCATGACTACATAGAACATTCTTTGAAATGGTGTGGAGTAAGACTACATAGACAAAAAAGATCATTCTAAAAATTAACTTTATACAACACCATGTTATAGGATCAAACCAACTTCCACCTTTCAACCCTGTTTGTGATCTAAGCACAAAAAAATAAATTTTCCACAGTTTTTTTCGTTCATTTAATTATTATTCTTCTCTCATGCCAAATCTTTCATCTCTGATTTTCCAGCTAGGTCAGGCCACACCCCATGAGCAAAATACAATTAAATCAAATTGGAATACATAGCTAAAAACAAGTTGAATTTTTTTTAGTTTTTAGTTTCACAAATTTTGATTAAAAAATAAATTTTTAAATAAATACATGGCCGATTTTTCTTTGCACATATTCATTTTTTCAATCTTGTTTAATTTGCATTACATAAATAATCCCCCACAAATGATGATGTGATTCTTCAAGAATGGAATATAATGCCCCGTTTGAGACACCGTCACAAAGATGGGTGTAATACAGAACATTTAATTCAATAAAATCCAAACTGTTGCCACAAATGTAACCACATTGGTATATAATAAAAAAAGGCTTCCTGCTTGATTATTGACAAGATAAGCGTCCATGTATTGTACTGTATCTAGTGCCATGATAGCATTATTCCCCTTTACATCTGTTTCAAGTGTAATATTAATATTGTGATGTTAATAACAGCCTCACCCGCCCATTTTGATGTCCCAAATGATGAAGCAGGTAGTACTCTATATTTCTATACCAACATTGTTATATTTGTGCTAACCATGTGGCTTTTATTGAATCAAATCTTCAATATTACACTCATTTTTATGACAGTGCCAAACAGGGCCTAAATAATCTGCCTGTTATATATTATGATTGACCCACTGTCCATTGACTACAGACAAAGCCTTTTACCACAAAACCTTCCAACCCACAAGGAAGACATATTTAAGCATTATTAAAATCATCTTCCTTTTTTTTTGTTTCCATAAATACATCAAAAGGTAGAATTTATATGTAAGCTGTACAAGGTAGACGAATATATTATGTAAACCACTATGTATTTATGTCTATCAACAACAAAAACAAAAGGTATTTATATGTAAACTGTACAACAAGCTAGCCAAATATATTATCTAAACCACTATGTATTTATATGTATCAACAGAAGAAAAAAAAAGGTCAACAAAAAAACAACTAAAACAACAGTAGATTTTGACACCAAATTGTAAAAAAACAACAAGCTGTTCATCACACCCATGTAAATTCAACTGAATTAAATATGTAATAAAAATGCGAGGAGAAGGGGGGGGGGGGAGGAGGATGGTTAAAAGGTTAATGATGTTCAGGAATGGCTAGATGGCCAGGACCAGGCTGGCTACAGGGCCGGAGTTGTTGCTGCCGGTGACAGTTGTGCAGCTGCTGTTGCGGCTCGGATTGAGGCAGTGGAAGGCGAGGGTCTTGTCGCTGTTGGTGATGATGGTCCGGATGATGATACTGGTCGACCGGGTCAGTATGAGTCCGAGTAAAGCTACACTTCCTCAAGTCTTTACCAGCCTTCCTACGTTTCTTAGGTCGAATAGCAAACCCTACACAAAAAAAGAAAAAGTCAACAATCTTTCAAAAAATATCATAGGGGTAGAATGAAAAAACGTACCTGGTGAAGCGGCGCCCAGACCGATGCTGAAACCTCTTACAGGGGTTACTTCCCCTTCGACGAGGAACTGTCGGATGAGTTGGTCGAAGGGATGAGAAGTTCTTCGGCCAGTTTGGTGAGACGAGCCGGAGGGACCGGCAGGCTGAAGGAGACTGTTCCTGCGGGAGGGGGACGAACGCTCGTCGGGAAGCTCAGAGTCGTAGGACTGGTCCATCACGATCGGGTCTTCCGAGTACAATCCCGACGACTCTTCTTCCTCTCCCCCCTCCTCCTCATCGTCCATTCCTCCAATCCTCGACGAAGATGGTAACAAGGGCGTCACTTCGTCTTCATCAACTGTCGAGCCTTGTCCATCGTCATCCGCTCCTTCTTCTCCTTCTTCCGACCGGCTCTTCGATGTACTGTTGCTTGTTCCAATGCTTACCACCCAGACCCCTCCTAGAAGGATGATGGTACCCAGCGAGATCGAAAAGACTTGGAAAGCACTCAAGAGTTTCACTTGGTCGTAGTAAACCAGACTGCTGATGATGCTTGATAGGTTGTAGAAACAGAAGGCGAGGGGACAGATCAAAGTAGGATTGACAAGTCTTAGAGCCTTATTGAGATACCAGAGCTGGAGGAGGGCCGAGATGAGTAAGACGATGAGAATGAGCCATGTTTGTATTTTGCTGAACTCGTTAACAGTTCCGGTGAGACTTCTGATCAAGAGCTCGACCCCTGTTTTGGCAAACAGGAGACAGATTCCGGAGAGGGTACCCGATGTAGATCCGTAAGCGATTCCAATAAGCAACTTGAGTTTGTCGATTTTTTGGCTCGATAGTTGCCCCCGAAATCCCTCGGCCTCATGCTCGTCGATCGCAAGTTGGATTGGAGCGGATAAGGACATTGAGTGAGATTTTTTGAGGGCATAAGGGAGATGATGATGAGAGGACATCTGGTGACGGTCATGGTGATTACTGAAGGGTGGAGTGAGGGGAATATGTGAGTCGATGATAGCGATAGGTTGATGTGGAAAGGATAGAGATCGTGGATGATTGTAATGAGTAGGGCTACTGGTAGAGCGTGGTCGATAGGCCGGATAATGATGATGATGATAATGTTGTTGTTGTTGTTTTTTGGTTTGAGTAAAATGTGAGTTTGGAGATGAAGAAGTAGGTAGATTGAGTGAATGCCTTGAGAGTGGTGAAGCAGTTGATGGAGGAGATGGTTGATTGTTGTGAAGATGCTGATTGGAGTGATCGAGAGGAGGGATGGATGTGGGCGAGATGGTTAAGAGAGAGATACTTTCGAGAGTGTGGTTGAGACGGAACTCACAGAGATGAGCGAATGAGCAGATGATGGAGAAGGTGAGGATGAGGATGATGATTTCGATGAGAAAGGGAGTACGAGTGTAAAGATAGATGAGTTGGTCGAGGTCATGGCTGGTAGACTGGTCGGGGAGTAGACCATAGAGCCCGATGAGAAGTGCGCCGAGACCGATGAGGATGGTGCCAAAGATAAGATGAGGGGAGAAACGGTCGGCCAGGAGGAGTCTGGCGAGGATTGCATTCCATAGGAGCGAGATGGCGCCGAGTGGACCGAGGATGATGAGAGGGAGGGTGCCGATTTGGAATATTGAGCCAAGAATGTTGAATGAGAAGTAGATGGTGAAGCCGATGAGCCAGACTGGCCGAGCATAGTCGGGCTTCCTACTGGACTGAGGCAGTCGCTCGTTTTGGAGATGAGACTTTCGTTGGATGGTCAGGCCGAGCGACTGGATGAACGAGGCGAACAGTCCGATCGAGATTCCGACTGCCAAATTGAAGGGTGCTTGCTGAGAATTCATTTTATTTTTTATTTTATTTTCGAGATTGGAAGCAGAAAATAAAGGAAAGGCGGAGCTGCGGAAAACATGTCACACAGCATGCTGCGGAGAAAAAAGAAAAAGAAAAAGAAAAAGAAAAAAGAGAACAAGCAAAGATCTAGCAGACAACAAAAAGAAAGAAGACTGGATAGGGTTCAAGCTGAACAAACAACCACAATATCAGACTTTAAACTAAAAAGAGAACAAGAAAGATGGAACATACAGGGTGGGATCAGTTGAACGGTCCTTGGTCCCTGACCAGAGTCCAAAGATGAGGGAAGTGAGTGTGTATAGAGTCAACCACCGAGCCATGTAAGCCAGGAGTAGTCGACTTGGGAAAGAGTTGATCTTCACGTTTACTGAATCGAAGTAAGATAGACAGTGTCCGTTTATCGACGAATGGTTTGGCGATCCCATACAATCTCCTACTTCGCCCTTCTTCCTCGTTAACCGGTCCCAAGTCCACTGAGGGGAAGACGAGCCCAAGAGCTTCTTCGATCCGGCGTGACCGGCAGAGACATTCGATCCATGCATCAAACAGATTCTTGTTAAGGTGGCTACAGCTCATCTCTTTTGGACCTTCATCTATTGTCGCCCGTTCTGGACTCGGGAGAGAGATCCGGAGGAGTGATTGGTCGACGAGGAAGTTCCATCCATCGATGGCTTTCAGGTTAAGTCTGCCATCGCCGTGACGCTCGCTCTCGAAGCCAGCCAGGTCAAACATCGTGGCAAAGCTAGGATTCGAGATCTTCCGAAAGATATCTGCTGCAGTTCGTCTGGCTGTCGTCTTGGACGTCGGCAATTCCCGTGGAGCAAAGAATTGGTCCCAGATTGCCCAGGCTTTATCGTAGAGGCCATTGTAAGAAAACGCTTTGAAGAGCTGGTGAACTAGTTGAGGATCTGGCTCGAGGTTGATGTCCAATTTGATAAGGGTATGGATTCTTTCGAGCTGGAGGCGAGTGGATAGGTTACGTGGGTTCATCCGGACTACCGTACTGAAGTGATTGAGCAAGATCGCGTAGGTCTGGCCGTCCACAGGGATTCCGGCATGCTTCATATGTTCGAGGATGCCCATCAGCCGGGGCATCGGTAGGGCCTGGGGATGCTCATCGAACGAACGCGGGGGCGGACATTCGCACAGGCTGAGATAGTCACGAAGCAGTCGCTCGAAGAATCGGGGCGTCGGTCGACCCAGCCTGATCAATCGCTCGTAGAACATGTAGGCTTGCTCTCGGCTCTCGGCCAAGGCGAGAAGTGGACCTAACAGCTCAACCATCTTCTCACTGTCCATCAATTGTTTTCCATCCAGCGGTTTGTTCAGCTCGACGTCAAGGGCCATGGCTGCTAGTGGGGCCCGTCTAGCTCCGATCGCAAGCAAGAGTAGGTTTTGGATGCAGCTAAGGAGATCGACCGAGGAGAGTGATCGGGTGATGAGGGCGAGGGCACGAAAGTCGGAGAGTACCTGATCGAGTCGTTCTGGACTGCGAGTAAGCTCAGTCCTCAAGTCGAGGATGGTCACTAGACATTTCACTAGTGCTCGTCCTCCCGTCCTGGTTTTCGATAATTGATACCAATCCCAAATTTGTTCGAATGATTGAGAAGGAGTTAGACGGTCAAAAAGTTTCCCGGCCAGTCTTTCGGGCTGGTCTCTGAATATTTCGAGGCCGGTGGTTTGATGAATCCGCTCGGCAAGAGATTCGATTGACTTGATTGATGAGTTACTCGATGGTGGGAGGGCAATATGACACATGAGACGTTCGACTAGGTTGATGGCCCGATGTCGATTGCGATGAGTTCTGGAGAGATTGGCCAGGGTGTCGAAGAGTAGGTCAGGTTGGTCTTGTTGAGCGAGTGCTTGGATGAGGTCTTGTTCGATCCAGTGTTCGATTTTGATTTTCTGTTTGAGTTGGTTGAGGATGAATTGAAGGGAGTGTTGGTTGATGAGTAGTAGTGCGCCATGGATCAGTTGTTGGTTTTGGTATTCTTGTATGGGTCTTTCTTGCAAGAAAGTTTTCTGTTGATCGGGAAGATTGTATTTGATTGATAATCTGATCAGTTGAGCCAGTTCAGGTTCTGATCGAATTGGTATGGTATTCGGTTTTGGGTTAGAAGCAGTTAGATAGGCTAGGTTATCTTGATCGGTTGGTGAGTAGGTCCAAATGTTTTCTAGGTCATGATATAATTCGATAGCTTGTTCTGGTTTTGAATGCTGTAGTTCTTGTATTAGAGACGAGATTGAGTGATGATCGACTGAGGTTTTCTTGATGAGAGTCTGCTGTTTGAGTTGTTGGTAAGATTGTATGGATGAGATTGGCTGAGGAGACAGGTAAGACTGGAAGAATGAGCGAAGCTTCTGAGTGATGTGCTGGTTTTCGGAAGAAAAGGTTCTTGTTGTTGTTTTTGTTTTTGAAAAGTTCGTTCTGAGTTTCATCTTGTCTTTCTTTCGTTTTTTGAATTCGTTTTTCTGAAAACAACTCTCAAATAAAACACAAATCGAAAAGAAAATAGCAGATTGATCGATGGAAACCACAAATGTCGGAAACAGCGTCAAGGAAGCAGCTGGACACTGGAGCTGGATGGTCAGAATCGAAACACTCCTGATAACTCACTTGGAATTATTTGCCGTCAACTAACTGATCGAATAAAACTCACACACTGCTTTCTTGCAGTGGGAGTAGTCTGGTTACCCCGGCCCACCCAGGCAAATCATAGCTTTAATAAAGTGAGCACCCATCAGTTCAGAGTTTCAACAAGTACTGTTGAGTCTTACTCCAAAATGGTCAACAAGAAAATCCAGACTCAAGAAGTGGATTTCAAGACAAAATCTATAGAAAAAGTGCCACATAAATTATACAACTATTTTCATTATGGCTTGTAAGATTACAATGTCAATCCATCAGTTAGTAATGATCTTTTCAAAGGCTTCTTCTCTAGGGTAGCTATATAATTTGAAGCCTGCTATAAAACAAAAACAGCAATGTTGGCCCCAATGCACCATTGATGACACAAGGGTGGGCAGTTACATTATCCAAGATCTTTCAAGGAAGTTTGGATACATAATGTAACTTTTTTTAGTTATCCAAAATTATGTGTTTCAGGCTGCGAGTAAATAACTTATCTTCAGTGTAAATTGTGGTGAAGTTATGTAGCTTTAATTTAGTTATCCCATTTTTTTCCATTGGATAAAGTAACTACTTGTTAATTATCCAGGTGAGGAGGAATGTAAAAAGAAAAAAGTTGCTTGATCACAGTTACCAGGATTTTTCTATATTTAAACACACTTTTTTGGTATACTAAATGGGTTTTGACCCATGTCCTACCAAATCATAAATCATAAGAATCTGCAAGATGGTTAATAAGTCGATCTACAAACACCCAAAAAGATAATTTATATTCTCACAAAAATTTAATCTACTGAGGTTTTTCTGTTGTGTCAGTTTTAGTTATGGTAGTAACTGAAAAAGTAACTTACAATTTTATCAAATTATCCTTTTTTTTTTTTTTTGAGTTGAATAAATGGACTTGGATCAAGTAATCAGTGACGAGCAGATAAAGTAACTTGAAAGAGAAGAAAAAAGAAAGATAAAATTCTAAAGATTTCCTAGTCCTCAGAGTAACAAATAGACCTATCAATAAAACTATCCAGATTTGGTTTCACATTTAGGTTAACTCTTAAATTATAGGGTATGTAGTAACAATGCTGGGCCAGCTGTGCTACCCATAGTGGTAGAGTAATTTCACTATAGCTAATAGTTTTCCGTTGGCTGTTAGAGAATTTGGCACTATTGCTACATGCCTGGCCTCAAAAAAGCAGCATTTACGCTGTGTTACAGCACTTTTTAGTGCAAAAACACGCTAAAAGCACGTAAAAGCAGTGTAGCGGCACTACCAGGCCGCTAATGCTACAGCGTTTCCGGGCTGGTAAGAGGGCCGCTACGCTGCACTTTTTTGCAAAAAGCGGAGGGTAGTGTAGCGGCCCACCGTTGGTAGTGACAACTCACCACCAAAAATCATTTGATCATATTCACTTGGTAATACCTGGCTTTGCAAGCTTGGTGGGAGCTTAACAAAAAGTGTTTTCCTGGTAGGGGGATTGGACATCCAACCTTCAGATATTGGAGGGCTTCCTGTGACTGATTTCGAATCTGGAATCCTAGATTCTTAATCTTATTTGGTGGTGAAAACTATCGAGCTCCAACTCATGGTGTCTTCTCTCATTGCGGCACACCCGCTCTGATGTTTGATTAGGTTTGAAGTCTAATTGATAAGACTCACAAACTCAGATGGTCTGATAACATAATCCAACTGGTTTCCAGTTATATTTCAATCCTCTCTTCATTCTTTGTTTTCTTTCATTCATCTCTCATCACTGGAGTTCCTCCACTCTTAGGTGTGCTATGGCCCTCTTCTCCAGCCACAAAGCTGTCAGTTGTGCACTTACAGTGGTATTGCTATCAAAGGGGTGAGCTGCCCACCTAATTCACCCATTAAAAACTTGATTTGAAATAATTTTTGCCACCAAATTAAGTTTGGAATCTAGAATTTTACCTTCTTGATTTGCAAGGGGAAGTGTAAGACTTCCTTTCACCACCTGCAGCCCCTGCAGATCTTAATTTAGAAGTGGAAAAGCTAAAAAAAATTTAGCTTTTCAACTGCACTAGATAAGCTCTGGCATCTGGCTCTACAGGGGGGGCTTGTCATATGACAGACTCAGCTTCACACTCAGCACTCAGGATCTCGCAGTTGGATCTTTCTTGCATTTGGCAAAGGATGCTTTTCTACCATGCTTTGCGCCATCAGCAATTTTCAAGCTTTTGGTTAATCCTTGGGTCGCATATGATATCACCTATGCACCCTCAGCAATCTTCAGTGATCTCTCAAAGTTACTTTCCAAACCTTCGAAGATTCAATAACACATTGCTTTCCAGTTATGCAAACAAAAGCAAGACCATTAACCCTCTCACCGGTCTTCCTTTCTTTTTGGCATTACTCTTTCATGCGCTTGACTTCCTTTTCGGGATTCACACATTTCCTCTTTGAACTTTCGAACTTTGATGCACAGTCCTCGAACTTCGAACTTCACTTCACTCACTCTCACACCCATTGCACTTACCCCTGCTTGGTCCTCCAGTCATGGACTCCTCGCCTTGGTGTTGCTTGACCTCTTTTCATTTCTTCTGCTTTGACCCTATGACCTCACATCTTGTTCGAACCTATGTCATACCTTTGTAGCCTTACTTGTATTTACTATTTAAGCTGTCTGCTTCCATGCTTTCCATCTTTCCTCATCAAAATAAGATTATAGTTTTAGCACAACTTGATTCAGCCTTCTTCAAGCCTTCTCATTGCGAACCCTTTCAGTGTTCTACTCTAAGTCCCTCTGAGCCCAAGTAACTCTTCTTCGAAACAAAGAAGATCTTCGAACAATCAGTCCTCTCTTCAAAGCTATCTCTTTCCTTTCTTTTCCTTCAAATAGTGCCCACCCGTCTCTTGTACAAGACACCATGTGACAGGGCTGTAGATTGAAAGGAATTCATCCAGTCTTCAATTATTTTTGAAAGCCCAACCAAAGTTTCAGTCTCTCATCACCACTTGCACTACATGCAAAAATCTGTCTCTGTGGGCTGCAAATCCACCTAACCCAAAAAGGGCTGCACCCCACAGCAACACCGGTGTGGCTGTAGTATATTAAGGCTAATCCCAGTTGGGATGATCAAGGAAAGTCCATTCAAAGGCTGAGCTCAAACTACATACTACCACCAATTGATCAGTGGTTCAGTACTTCAGATATCTGACATGCTGCAAACAAGATCTCACCTCTGACATTCCCAATCTCAAACATCATAAACCACTCAACCCAATGGAGGACTCCCTGTGGCCATCTACAGGGGTTGTGAAGTCTAAATTACAGGGCTGAATCCAATCTTCCCTGCCAAGAATTAGCTTTACAGGGCCAAAGTAAGAATCCACAGGGGCTGTAGATTCACAACCTTGTTTCTATTTCTTATGTAACAAATCTCTCTGAGTCTCTCTGACAAACAATCAAATCATCTCAGTTAATCATATCCATTCCTTTTCAAATCAAACCTTCATCACAAGAAAACATTGAAAATGGAGGACTTCCCGTGTGTCATACGATAGACTCAGCACTCAGGATCTCGCAGTTGGATCTTCCTTGCATTTACTAAGGTTAATTTTCTACCCTACTTCATGACCTTAGCAACTTTCAAGCTTTTGGTTAATCCTTGGGTTGCATATCATATCACATGTATATGCACCCTCAGAAATCTTCAGTGCTCTCTTCGAAGTTACTTTCCAAACCTTCGAAGATTCAAAAGCACGTTGCTTTCCAGTTATGCAAACAAAAGCAAGACCAATACCCTTCTTACCGGTCTTCCCTGTTTCAGCATTACTTCCTCATGCGCTTAAACTCCCTTTTCCGGATTTGCCCATTTCCTCTTTGAACTTTCGAACTTCAACTTGCACAGTCCTCAAACTTCGAACTTCAATTCAATCTCCTTTGCACCCATTGCACTTACCCCTGCTTGGTCCTTCAGTCATGGACTTTCCTTGGTTGTCTGAATTCAGAAGCTATGACCTCCCTCTCTCATTTCTTCTGCTTTGACCTTATGACCTCATCTCTTGTTCAAACCTATGTCATACCTTTGTAGTACTAGTTGTATCTCCAATAGAAGCTGTCTACTTCTATGCTTTCCATCTTTCCTTATCAAAATAAGATTATAGTTTTTAGCATAACTTGATTCTGCCTTCTTTGAGCTTTGCCATTGTGAACCCTTTCAGTGTTCTACTTTAAGTCCCTCTGAGCCAGCTAGTAACTCTTTTTTTTTCAAAACAAAGAAGACATTCAAACAGTCAGTCCCCTATTTGAACTATCTCTTTTCCTTTTCTTCCTTTAATAGTGCCCACCTGTCTCTTGTACAAGACGCCGTGTGACACCGTGGCCATCTACAGGGGCTGTAAAGTCTAAATTACAGGGCTAAATCCAATCTTCCTTACCAAAATTTAGGCCCCATATGGGAGCAACATACAACGCGCGTAATATTGAAGTTGCTTGTGACATCCGGTCCAATTTTAGTGGAGTTGAGAAGATGTCACCTATGATTTCACACACAAAGCGTAATATTACGGCCGTCATATTCTGCTCCCAAACGGGGCCTTAGTTTTACAGACAAAAATTAACAATCTACCGGGGCCGTAGATCCTACGGGAAGTCCTCCAATCTTGTACATACACCCCTTAGAAAATCTGACTAGATAGTTTGACTATAAATATTTAACATCAAGGGCACGGTTTATTCCAGGTCATTGGACATGTCTTGTATTGCACTCCACCCACTTCTGTGACTTCTCCAACTGGATCAAATGAAGCTTATCCACCACTACATACATAGTAATTCGATAAGCCAGTGAAGAATCATTTCCTGACAAATCACTGTAGTAGTACTACTCATCTCATTTAATCAGTTATGGGTCTCCTACATCCAATGCTCACATCTCGTGTGTTACTCAAAACTACAAATCATAATTTTTTGTAAATACATATAATTCCCTTTGTAAAAAAATCTATGATGTTGTCCTAATGGTACACCTTCATCTGCGTCTACTTTTTCCCCTTACACCTCGTGAAGAGTAATACTTTATATAAGTATATACATTAAACACATGTTTTGGCCAAATGAAAAAGAAAAAAAAAACAAGTGAGTGTTTGAGTGGGGCCGGGGGCGATTGCATTTTATTGGTTTTGGTCGATAACGATTGAATATTTCTCCTCGGAGATTCTAGGATCGATTTGATCGTCCTGTTCGATGAGCGAATAGGAAGACTGATTGAGATTCTGTGCCGGCGAGTTGTGGTGATGATGATGATGATGATGGTGATGGTGATGATGGTGATGTTGAATGGTTTGAGGAGACAATAATTGTTGTACAAGGTTATCGGGGTGTTGAAAGGTGACGAGTGCTTGTAGTTCCGGAGGGGAGTCGGTATCGATAGGCTGTTCGCAGTAGAGGTTGATACCCTTAGGATGAAAGCAGGTAGCTTGACGATGGCTGTCGGGGGAGGATTTGAGGCCGGTGCGGTAGAGGTCAATGTCAAGCCAGCCGATAGCAGCACGGTCGCCGAAGCCGCCGAAGTAGTAGACCTTGTGTACAACCAAGCGAGCCCAGAAGGATCTGTGTGGCCCTTGTTGGCCGTTCCATAGACTGCTGTCCGGATGGACTTGCTCGTATATCCTTTTGGCTTGCTCTTGCTCTTCCTCCTCCGCTAGTATCTCCAGCTCACCAAACACACTCAGTCGACGCCGATTGGCCGCCCAGATCGCCCCTTTTCTCTGGACCATCCCCAGCTCGTCTTGGATCGATAGCGTCAGCCCCATCGCCCTCTTCTCCCTTCCATCTTGTAACACGTTCCCGTAGATCGGCGAGATCGGGAGGACCAGTAGGACCAGGTCTCCGTTCGGGTACGGCG
This sequence comes from Puccinia horiana, assembly GCA_001624995.1. Classification (NCBI taxonomy): domain Eukaryota; kingdom Fungi; phylum Basidiomycota; class Pucciniomycetes; order Pucciniales; family Pucciniaceae; genus Puccinia; species Puccinia horiana. The sequence goes on from LWDY01000019.1 coordinate 630,851, forward strand.
CAAAATATTCTTGCAATCCAAGCGGCAGTGTTCGTAAGCTGGGATCAGGATGATCATCTGGGTCTGTATTGATTAAAAAGATTAGAATCGTGAACAAAAAGAAAGCGTGATGGAAGTCTTACAATTACTTATGAGCGTGCCAATCCCTTCGGATCCTGTTTAACATAGAATATTACAAATGAAAATCAATGACAAGAAGATATATAGATAAATAGAAGAAATCAGACTGAACTGTAATGGATTAATTCTCTGGCATGGACAGCTAGGTCAAAGTAGCAATAGATGTGAGTAAGTTTGATTGAACACGGGGAGATACAAATAAGTACCTGCTTGATGGCTTGATTCGAATTGGGAGGAGTGAATTCGACTGGAGGATGTGGAAGTGTTATTATTGGTAGAAGAGGACTGGTTAGAGAGAGAGGGGATATGTGGTGCGGTGACGGCCAAGAAGCCGATGAGGAGTGTGGACAGTAGTTCACCAGTCATGTTACTTTACAACTTAGATATCAATGTTTTAGTGGAAGAGAGTGTTTTATAAGACAAACGAAGGCATTCTCATATCAAAAGAAAAGGAGGAAGGTCTGACCAACTCTCGATCAAGCTTTGAGAGCAGTGCACCCTCAAGAATCCGTTCGCAATACATCAGGATTTTAGGAACATGAACTCGGACAACGCCCATCATCAAAGCGCGCAGAAGCGAACCCAGTAGAACTTTCTTTCTTAAACCCTTGAGCTTCTCCACCGAAGTCCACACACCCATCTCGACAAAAACACGTCCAGGCAAACAGCCTCATTCATCAAGTGGTAAACTAGCCTCACATTACAGAAACTTTCAATCTGAAGAAAGAAACACCAGCCACGTCCCATGAGAAGACAATCTTTTTCGGGATTCCCCACATAATTTCTTTTTGTCTTCTGTTCCATTTCTTATGTTAGATACTGGAATGTGAGTAACAGCAAAAAATCAGAAAAAAAAGAAGCAGTTGATATATTTATACCTTTCAGGTATTTCTCACTTGTAAATAAAATGTAGCTGACATTACACACAAAGATGTACATGGATTACAAATCAGAACAAGGAGCACAGATCTTGTTTTGATAACCGAGATGTCCACACAGACAAGAGCCAAACAGGGCACAAAAGTCAAGAGGGAGGTCGTGATAACATGTGCAAGGAGCCCTCTCCCTGGCCAAGAGGCTGAGGAGGCTGGTCTGCTTCGGTCTTTGGTGGCCCAGTGATTGAGGAGGACGGGTGAGTGGATTGTGCAGCGCCGGGATTCGGAGCCGACGGGTTGACCTTACGCTTACGCTTCAACTTGGGAGCATTTGTGCTCGAGTTTAGATTCGCTCCAGCGGTAGGTCCAGGTGGTGGTGGTGGACCGCTTTCGTTCCCCACTCCCCCGACGAGTCCAGCTGCATTGGATCCTTTCCGGGCAACTCCGTTATTGTTGCTACTGTCGGTCATTGCTACCGTGCTGGCTTGAGTTCGTCTTTTCGCTCCGGTGAATCGGATCACTTTATCTTTCTTTTCCTCTTCTGTTGGGGCAATCGTGTTGGCCGTTGTCACCGGAAACGCAAAGCCTAGCAAACGATGCTCTAGAGTAATCGGCCAATCATTCAACATTTTTTTTTTGAATCAGTCAGCCGAGTACTAATACGATCATTCCAAGAAGCGAACGGAAATAGCTATGAAGAACGAACTGAGTTCCTTAGGTTTCCAAGTTGGAATGGGTTGTCGGATAAGGTCATCGGAGTCATAAGCGACATCGAAGTCCTCTGAGACGTCAGTCTGATATCTCCGCCAGGCGACTGATCAAAATAAAAAGTAGACCAGCCAAAGTGCGTGAACAGGACATCAACTTGAAATAAGATAAACGAGAACAACAAACGTTGCGTTGGAGTTAGCAAATCCTCTGGACCGTCTAGATCGCTATCATCACCCCACTTGACCATTGCTAAAAATTAAGATATCGAAACGGCAAAAGACGATCAGTAATCTGTGTATTATTGTGATAGGAAGTAGAAATACGACTAGGCGCATTCGTATTGACATACCATCGACAGCGCTCTGCAATCTTTCGAGATGAGTGAGTCGGGCCTTCGAGACCGTTTTGCTTTTCGCCCCCTCTTTACCGACGCCTTTCCGATTCTCAAATTTTGCAGAACCAATAAGTGCTGATGCCGGGATCGATGATCCGGGGGTCGAGCCTTTGGCTAGTTGCGACTGGCTTTGCTGTCCATCCTCACCTTCTATGGCTGATTGAGCATAATTTTGTACCATGATTTTCTGCTTCTTTGTAAGTTGAGCTGTAGGGTGAATCAATACCACACCCTATCAGTATGATTAAAGTATCCAGTCAATCAAAAAAAAAAACCTATCAGTTGGGAAATCTGATACATACAATCTTCTATTAGAGGAGCGATAAATCCCGTTCCTAAATCGTCCACAAATCCAATGCCTTCTTCGCCTCTCCATTTCTTTAAAAATTCCCGTCGATAATTTTGCATATCTTTCCCCCACTGAATTTCTTCTTCGGTATCAACGTTTTCAGGGCTATCGCCAAGGGTCGAGTCGGGTTGAATGTCTTCCAATCTTGCGAGCTGGAAAGCTTCGATCTTCGCGTCGTGTTGGAAATCGTTTAGTGCAGAGGGGTCTTCCAAAAAGTGATGCATTAGCCAAAGGAAAGCGTATGCTCTCAGTTTCGTCGGAATTCTGTGGAGTTCAAGTGTTCGTGTAAAATATTGAATTTGGTAGAATATGTGATATTTTAGGAAAGATGGGGTCTGTACACAAGAGACAAAAATAGAAAATAAACCGGACAGCTTACGTTGTGGGTGAGAAGAGGTCATGCAAAACAAATCCTTCCGGAAAGTACTTTAGAGTAACGAACTAAAATCAACTCGATGTGAAACTCAGTAATGTGATCAATCAACTCACATCAAGCGACAAGACGTACAGGTTCAACACCGAATAATTCGAAAATGAGATTGACCACTGTTGTTGGAGGTCTGTATCCCAGTGCCTGTACAATCAACCAGCACGGAAAGAGAAAATTTGAGCCCCCTTCCAACTCGAAAGTCCGATTTATCAATTTGACCAACACTTCTCTTGGCGATGTCTGTCAGTGAAGGGGACTCTTTGTTGAATTCGGAGGGTAGTTGACATGATTTCAACATGGTCTTGATTCTTGGGGCATCTTGTAAGTTAGTCTGGCAGTATTCATCCTTTTGAAGGCACGGGATGGGGTGGTAAGTTCTCATGTAGGCCCTTAACTCTGGATAGACTGGGAAAGCAGGCAGAGAAAGTCAGGCATTGATCAGGTTTTCGGGCGTTCCAGAGACAGAAGGCGGGAGCCTACAGGCAACAGTGGTGTTGATTCGGCCGATGTTGATAAGGAAAGAAGCAATACAGAAGTTGGTGGCCCACTATTATTGGCATCGCATAAGTTTTCAAAAATGAAGATCGACAAAAAAAAGTTGCTCGCGTAATTATGTTAATGTGTTTGTATATAAAACAGAGCAAACTAGACTGACTGACGTTTGGATTGTCGTCCAACTGCCTGACTGTGCTCTTGGCAGCTTTACTGAATCTCGACAAAGTTTCAACGTAAAGCTCCTTGAAGGATATGGCGCGTTGATCGAGTGGGCTAGTGAACTGAAAAGTGCGATCGTTACTTGATCGGTGCGATTCCAACTCAACGTTAATGACTGTTCGTCCAACAGAAATCATAGATGGAGATGGCCGGAACTTACAAGATGTTGCTCATCAGGTCGTATTGTATGTCTGCCCTGTTGAACATTTCCCCTATACGGATTTAGCAGATGTAAATTATTATGAGCATGGATTTAAATCGATTTTCGTCAGTTGATAATTTGAGAGGTCATCGAGCGATTGAAGTACCATCGAGCTTTTTTAGAGCCTGGATGTCAAAAGTTATCCGGTCAGTCCTATTGCAGCCGAATCAAGATGGGTCGATACAAATCAGTTCGGTTGACATACCCAGCCAGAGTTATCCTTGCTAGCGCTCGGAGCTGCTTGATTGGCGGGTTGGTTAGTTCTAGCTTTCTTGGGTGGTGCCATGATGGGGTTATTTCGATGGTTGTGTGAAGTTGTTGATGGTTGGCCGAGCTGGTTGTTGTCGGCTGATGGTACGCATCCAGTCTGAGTCGTGTGAGTTTTTGGCTAAACTGCGCCATCGAACCCCCTGCTTGCTACATAATCCCCTCAGTCATACATCCAACCTCATCCAACCATTCTTCATCGACCACATCCACCTTGAAAAACAATTCCCATTGCACAACACATCATCCATTCCTTAGAGCCCGCCAAAACAGTACCAACCTCTATTCCGGACCAAAAAAACTCTAAATGCTCTTCTATGCATGTTTCTTTTCCTTCCATATTCATCAGCATGTTCTTTGTCTGTCTCTCACCCAGTCTCAAAATTTTATAATCTGTTCTGTTTTCCCTGTCTGTCATGGTCATTATGAAGGTTTCAAAATTTTGCTATTTCACTTTTTTTTGTGTAATTCATCATTCTGCTTCTTTCCCAGATTGTTCTTTGAAATTACTGGTAGGGTGTACATTGATGTGATTTATAATTTTTCTTCAAGATTCTGGCTTGGGAACCATTGTAGCCTTTTCAAAGTGGGGTGCTTCTGATCAATATTGCCTAATGATGAGTAACAGACAAGATATCCTTATTTTATCAAATAAGTCTTTGTCAGCTTTGAATGTTGTGTTTTGGTGATTCATCTTCCACTATACTATCCCAGACAAATTTTTATTTCAGAATTCACAATCCTCTCAGATTCACATAAGCCATGTTCTTATCATACTTCATTAATGGCCAGAAAATTTCAATCAGATTAAATTTTCAGTGGAACATTGTCAAAAATAAGTTCCTAGCCTCTTCAATGATTTTTTGCAACAGCAGCCAGTTGTTGAGAAAGTCAGATTGAAGGGACAGTATCTTCAATCAATAACAGCTTGGGTTTTTAAAATCTGGATGGCTATTACACTGCTGGCAGTATTGGCTGGGTTGAGGCTATCCTGGTTAAACTGGGATACACTAAGCCAGTCAAACTGGGTTGGATTCCAACCTATCGAATACAAATCGAAGATAGATACCTTGAATTTATATTTCATTGGTTGAAATGAAACCAAGTTTAACTGGGTCGAGTGCCTCCCAGTTAAATCCAAATACCATCAATCCAGCAAGTCTAAGCTTTCTCTTAAGCAATTGGAGTCTGCAGGAGAGATCACACTGAGAACTAGCTCTTGAGAAAGTATATATCCTGCTTCTTTGGCAATTGAGCTGCTTTTTCCAATTCATCTTTTTTGTTGTTTGAGGTAGCACAATGGGTAAATCAACATTTCAAGGAAGGCTTGCCCAAGTTGCAAGCTTCTTGATTGTAGTAAGACCAGAGGCCCTGATCCTGTAGGATGGCCTGCACACCTTTTTTTCTCTACAGCCAGGTTTGGCCTGGGGTGTGATAAGCTATAGAAAAGTGTTTGAACTTGGCTGTGCAGATGTGAGGGGATGGGATTTTCAATAGAAATGATTGTATCTTTCATAAAGACCTGCTTTCCACCAGGATTCAAGTTTATGTTCTAAACTGAAAGCCTAAGGTCACATTTAGCATAAGCACCATGAGCCAATGACTAGTAAAAAAAGAAGGCTTTGCAACCAGGATTTAGCATCTCAAAGAGAAAAAACACAGAAAATTACAAAGGACACATCATAAAGTGTCCCAGTAATTTCAGTCTGTTTTATGCCTCCATGTCTCAATCATGAAGCTAAAAAGCTCCACGACTGAGTCATGGATGTAGCAAACTAACTCCATGACTTTGTCATGAATGTTGTATGATCCTCCAAGTCATGAATTGGTCGTGGAGCTAGAAAATTGCCTCCAAGAGTTAGGTAAAAAACTACCACCATGACTTAGTCATGGATTTAGAAAGACTACCATGACTCAGTCCGGGATTCAGAAAGACTATCATGACTCATTCATCAAGGTAGAAAGCTAGCTCCATGACCTAGTTGAGTCATTGGTGTAGCAAGTGCAGATGTTTCCATGGAGGTCACTTGGTACCCCCATGACTTGGTCATGGAGGTAGCTTAAAAACCATTGAATGTCACGCAATCAACTAGACCTGAGAGTCAGCTTGTTTGATCATCATTCCAAAACAACCCCACAGAAACTCATAAATTGGCTTTAATTTCCACCTGCTGCAATCATCAGATACGCAGTGGAAACCCATGCCCAAGGGGCATGTTTGCTGTGCCAATTAATTCTGAAAATCCAGACCACTTCCAGGGATCAAGCCCATCTGTAAATGTTCAATGAAGTGAAAGAATTGTGTGATGTGGGATTTGAACCCACAAAATTTTACATTCATGACAGCTGCTCTTATGCCACTAACACCACATGCAAACAGGGGACTCTTTTTGAAGAGCCTCATCTGATGACTTGAGTTGGGACCAGGACGCAACCAGGAACAACGTCCCAGACTGGTCAACAACCCCCTCTCAATGTCAAAGTGGGATCACACAACAAGCCCAGCTCAAGTCATCAGATGATGCTTATGCATAAGCCTCTGCTGTTTGCATGCAGTGTGAGCTAAACACACATTGGACTTGCATGTTACAATGATACAGCTCCGCCACACATGTTGGCATGAAGCACATATTCCATCAATTCCAACAGCCCCCATTAAGTTGTTTGCATGGGAGCATGAATGTCAAGTAACAAGGGTTTTGGCCAATATTCAATTAAGTTCACTCATAAGCTTCAAGACAGTAGATCTGTAAATGTTCAATGAAGTGAAAGAATTGTGTGTTGTGGGATTTGAATCCATGACCTTCTACATTCATGAGAGCTGCTCTTATACAAGTGAGCTAGACACACATTGGACTTACATGTAACTGTTGTATGATACAATGATACAGCTCAGCCACACATGTTGGGCATGAAGCATATATTCCATCAATTTCAACACCATCCTCTGTTCAAAAATAATTTTTTGGAGTGACACTGGAGTAATGTTATGGGTTTTGTTAGAATATCTCACATCTCACCTGCATCCAGTTGAGTGACTTTTTCTTGTTTTTAGGAGCTTATATGTCAAGATTATTAACACACTGTTGATAATGGTGCAATACACATTGAATTACACTCAAGATACAAACCCTTTTCTGGCAGTGGTATTTTCAGAGTGTTATTTTGGTTAAGTTTTGGCATCAGAATGCTAATGACAAATGATATGAATAAGATTTAGTGAGGATTTGAGTGCACCAGCATATTCAGCATTGCTGAGTTACTCTGGACTGAAAATGTTTCAGTAAAATATTCATCAGATCAGCAAGATGCAATTGGTAAATTGTACAACAGCACAGTCCTATCATTTCAGTTTGAATTTTCTTTTCTTATCCTTTTTATTGTTCATCTGCTTTTGAACCTTTATTTTGACCTGGCTAGTAGTTTATCATGTCAAGGGTTGTAATCATGCACATCCATTATAGTTATGATCTATTTTAATTTTATGGCGATAGATATACCACCATCATTCATTTGAAAAAAAATCATAATCAATAATATATGGGAAACCAAACTAAATACATCAATATTGAAGGCTCAAGAATAATATACAAATTGTCAATAGATATCACAGTTAGAAAAACACTTCCTGAATTCCCTAATACCCAATGAGTGAACAAACAGCTTTCCTAGTCTGGCAATGATGTACATTCTCTGTAGAGGTTTTTAAGCTAATGTTCATACAAGAATAAGTTAAAATTGGTCAAGTGATTTTTCGATTTGATGAGAGATTGTCAAGCAAGGTTGAATGAATTCCAGTATATCTTCAAATCTATACGACTTCAGCTGGTGATTGGTTTGATGCCCTTGTTGATGATTCACAGGTCCATCGTTGTGTTGCTTTGATTCGAAAATTTCCCTCAAGAGATCGACCAGATATTGGGATAGGTCGTGGTCCAGTAGCCCGAATTTTAGGTCTTGATGATAGACGATTTGGTCCTCGATCCAAACTTTGATCCGAGCACGGTCTCTAGATAGTTTGATCTTCAATTTCTCGTCATACCATTCGAATTCCATGTCTGGTTGAGGGCCATTCATCATGATCGCACATCGTACTCGTTGTGCAAACCTTAGTGTATGCAGTTGGAATACCGCTCGCGGAACTCCACCCAACATGATCATTAAGAATTTCCGTAAATAGTTATAAATCACTCGAATCTGAATCGGCAGAGCCTCCAGCGAGTAAAACAATACCCTCCTTTGGGCGCATTCGAATGACCGAGTCAGGTCCTCGACTTCAGCTTCGTCATTAACCTGGAGTGCGGTGTGAAAAAGTTCTATCTGCAAGTACGTACCGAAACCCAAATCAAAAATTTAGTGATGGTTAAAAACGGGGCAACTATGACTCGAAATAGAGATGGACGGGATGGCACAACTCAACTTTGTTACCTGTCGGAGAAATTACGATTAAATTTGCAGGTATCGGTTCCAGCAGAGCTTGATTTTTTATCCATAATCTAATATGGAGACGCCCCTCGTCCTGGATAGCCGATTTCTCTTTTAGTGGGTCTCTTGAGGAAGACGAGAGCTGTAAGATTCCATACTTGATGGGTCGGATAAAGGCCGATAAACCTTTGGTGTTAATGGCTTCGACCACTTCAACGTCGGCTTCTTTAAATCCAACAGCATTCTCGAATTTTTTCTCTTGTGCGTGCGGTTTTGTTGGACCAGCATCTTGGAAGGAGCTTGGCGGATAAGATCGGGATTTTCCTTTTTTCAAAGATTGCGATCGTCCAGAAGCCCTCATGGCGGAAGTCAAATTACAAGACTTGTTTCTTGTAGTGAAGGCGCGCGAGAATTCGTGGCTTGCTGTATCTTGCTTCAAAGGTGAGGGTGGTGAATGTGAAGCTGATTTGATCGGCAGCTCTCCCTGCGTATCCGACTCCATCCTTTGCTTGGCTTCTTGCGTTGGCAATGAAGTGATAAGCTCAGTGGATTTATCTTTGACGTCAGAAGAAGGCTCTCTTGTTTGAGCTTCATTCTCAGTGATCTGAGGGTTATGAGCATGCGGCTTGCGGCTTAATTGGCGATGAGGATGTGAATCAGTTGAAAGGTTTAAAGGCTGATCGACACTGCGTGAGCTCGGATTAACTTTAGAAGTACCTAATCTCTGAGATGGTCGGGATTCTCGAATTTCTACCCTCGAAACCGGGTAGGAGCTTTCCAGCGACGATAGAGATGTTCGGTTCGGACGAGCAGTGGGGTCATGTATTTGTGTGGAGCGTGAAACCTGACGAGAGAATTTCAACGATTGTTGCGCGTTGGCCTCATAATCGGTCGTTTGCTTGGTCAAATCCGAATCTTTAATCCTCGGGCGAATGTGTTTATCACCAGAAGAGATGCACGAGGACGCCAGAGATGAGGTAAAGGAGGCGCATGACGAAGAGAGAGAAGAGGAAGAGGGTGTGGTGGTATAGCTTGGGCGTCGATATTTAAGGGAATCTTCGGAGCTCGAAGACTGGCTAATAGAGTCCCCATCGGCGCTACGGCATTCGGTATCAGAGACCTGAGCCGAGAAACGAGATTTTAGGCCATCAATGCTGACGATTGGGTTTCTTGGGGTTGAGTGGGTCCGCCAGCCTGCCGACAGACGTTTTAGTTGAGGCGGATGGGTAGGTGCTGCTTCAGGAGCCATTGAGCGATGAACTACTGGAGATGGTGCCGATGCCACCCGGCGAGGCCCACCGAGCCTAAGTGAGGGTGAAGGACGAAGAAGATGCTCCAGCTTGATAAGAGATTTGAGACGGGGCTGCGGCTTTAATGAGAGCGGCTCTTCTACAGAAAATGACTGACCGTCAGGTGCAATCATAAACTTGAGACTTTTCGTTGCGGAGTAGGAATGGGTCAAAGATGGCTGAAGGTGAAGTGTGGACTGCCGTTCTATGACATCCTGCAAGATGCTTGGGTCTGTAGAGTTTAAAGGAATCCGTGAGCGTCGGAACATTCTGAAGAGTTCCTTTATGCTAAAGTATCGTGGTTCTACGAAAAATTCAAAGGGAGTGTGAGGCAGAACCTAAATAAATATGTAGAACTTGGAAAGCACTCCCCTTGATGGACCAAGAATTACAGCCATCATGCAAACAGAATGATTCAGTCCGACCTCACTGAAACTTTGCCTTGTGGAAATCTTCAAGGGCAAGCCCCTTGTGATCTCAAGTCGGAATGATCAGACAAGGGCAGTTGAACGTGACATCAAGTCCTGGTTTGCCGGGTGCGCACCAACTCCGACATTCGAGCTGCTAAGCATGGTAGACTTTTTTCGATCCACAAGCTTTTCTTTGGGACATCCTACGAGGTCTTCGCGGTATGTGTCCTTACTGATGGACCGGCGAGTTCCCGATCTGACCAAGCCTCTGGCACCTATGAACACACCCGAGAGACAGCTGAGGAATGGACTCGCGGCAGCCCGCGAGTTCATTCATCAGATGCCTTTCCGTGCTGTTTTTCTGAATCCCGCAAAAACCTGTAAAACCGCCAATCCCGCTCTTCCTTCCCTCAGCGCCTACTGAAGCTCGAACCACACACCGCGTCCGCACACCACACTCCAACTTACTTCATGAACATCACTTCTGCCGACAAAACACCGATATTACCAATAGTCAACACAGTCAGAACCCGCTCTATCTGGAACGCGACACACGACTCTTGGGGCATCAAGATGGTAGGCCCTGCATCAACAAATCACTGACCTCAACTTTACTCACGGGGAATCTCAGAGTTAGTTGTCCAAGTCCTTGTCTCAGATTTGCTGTGAGTCATTTTGTAACTTGGCGTTTTTTTTTTACATCTAACTACTCCTTTCTTTGATGCATGCTACAGTAAGAGCTAATTATTCCTGAAAGCTGCGTTCTTGGCCAAGAATCAATACTGAGGAGAAGCTCACGGAAAACAGCCTAGCGATCATCGTTGAGGAAAGTCCAATCGGCCTTCAAAAGACTGATTTCTGCAAAGTAATCAAGAAGATGTACATTGACAAAACCTGGCGAGCCTTGCGAGGCGTGGATAACAACTGCATTTGAATAAACAGGATGGCGGAAAACGAGGACAAAGGTGAAAACCAGGGACCAATCGATCAACAGAACAAAGGTGAAAATCAGGGACTGATCAACAATGGCAGCTCACCCTTCTTGAGCATGTGGAGCAAAATCTTGATTTCCATGCCTTGACCTTGAACACGCGAACTAGAATTTACTTCCATTGTTGTGCTTTCTTATGTTATGCCTTTATCTGTTGGAATTTTAAAGCTTTTTTCCATGTGTTTTGATTTCTGATTTGTGCAATCTACCAAGCACACAGTGCACAAGCAATAAAAAAAAGGATAGAAAACCTGATTCCAAACTGTCTACCGAATCCTTACATTAAGATTATATATATGTTTTGATCTACTAGGAAATACAGCACCAAATGTTCAGGGCAAGAAGATAAACCTGTATCTGAAGTATAATTAATTTTTGAGGGGGGTGGTTTACATAATGTAAAAGTTATTGAGGTGTTGAGATTTGGGCCCAAATGCTTAAAGTAGGAAATCTCAAATTGGCTGTATCTTTTGGGAAATCCTAAAATGGCTGTATCTTTTGGTTTCAAAGTTTTTAATGATTATGAGGAAGAAAACAGTGATGAAGATGGAGATGTTGATAATGCCACCAATTTGTAGCTTTGTTTTAATTTTTGAAATTCATCAAGTTATACTAAGCATTCATGTCTGCATTGCAAGAAAAAACTTGGCAGATTTGCCATAAAGGGTGAAAACAACTAGATTTGAAAGGATATTGGAGGACTTCCCCTCAGGAATCTAGAATGCAAAGTTCTAGATTCCAAAATTTATTTGGTGGTGAAGACTCTTCCAGATTGATTTTTCACCACCAAAGAATATTTTAAATCTGGGATTTCAGATTCTAAAGCGGTGTTGGGAAGTCCTCCATTTAAGTTGACTTTAATATCTAAATAATACATCAGTGAAGCAAGAAATAAAACACAATAAATCATTGGTAAAGTGAGTAAAAATAAACAAATTCAAAAAGATAGTAGTAAGAGTAGATCAATTGGTGCAGTATGTGCTGAGTTGTAGTTGAGTGCATGTATCTTCAAATACTCAAAATACATGCACCCAACTACAACTCAGGACATATTGCACCAATTGGCACAGTTCCAACTGTTGGAATGTTGTTTCTGATGATGGAAAACACTATTCCAACACTTTGAACTGTGTCATTTGGTGCAGTATTTCCTGAGTTGTAGTTGGGTGCATGTATTTTGAGTATTTGAAGAAACATTCACCCAACTACAACTCAGGACATACCTCACCAATTGACACAGTTCCAACTGTTGGAATAGTCACTGTGATGATTGAAAACACTATTCCAACACTTGGAACTGTGTCAATTGGTGCAGTAAGTCCTGATTGTAGTAGGGTGCATGTATTTTGAGTTTTTGAAGAAACATGCACTGAACTACAACTCAGCACATACTGCACCAATTGATCTACTCTAACTAATATCTTTTTGAATTTTTTCATTTTTTTCTCACTTTCCCAATGATTTCTTGTGTTTATTTCTTGCTTCAGTGATGGTTTAGATAGGCAGTGAGGCAAAAATAATCCTGACATTGACATCAGCAGAAATATCCACCAAATCAACCAGTTGCATCCCATCCCAATTCACGGTCAACCTGTAACTGACAGTGGCCAAGAAAGTGATGCCCCCTCCAGCTTGAATCCCTCTTGCGATCTTCTTTTTCATTGTCGGTGCCAAAAGCTCCTGCACTCGCTTTCTGTTTTCGCCTCGGCCATTTGGTAGGTCTCTGGATATTTATCATGATCTACTTTCACCACTCCTGACTCCCAAGCCTTATCCCCCCAGCCGTCCCTAGTCATTCTTCAATCATTGATCTCAATACAATACTCGAATAACACTCTGGTAGACTGATTTGTGGGTCGGGGTGAGTCATCTACACTATGGACATCGGTTTCCCTGCATTCACAACTGACTCGCACCGGGTTCTCTTTCTTTTTTCTCTTTGTGATTCTCTGCGTTAATGAAGACATCGGCTACCTTTGAAAGTCGCTTTAGCCCGTCGGGGTTGCGCACTCCAGTTTGGAGTGCGCAGTGCGGAGTCTTTTGAGTTTCATCGAAACTCGCGGGATTGGCGGTTTTACAGGTTTTTGCGGGATTCAGAAAAACAGCACGGAAAGGCATCTGATGAATGAACTCGCGGGCTGCCGCGAGTCCATTCCTCAGCTGTCTCTGGGGTGTGTTCATAGGTGGCCTCTGGCGATAAAAGGCCCCGGGCCTCTCCCCCCGGCTTGAGATATCACCCTGCCGGTGAAGAAGGCGGAACGGCCGGTTGGTGTGAAGTAGACGCGTCGGGGCGTACAGTCACTAGCCAAAAGTTTTTGGCACAATACTTTTCATTGCAGAAGTTCAGGACACAAACATCAACTCATGAGATTGACTACAGGGGTGTAAAATAGGTTCCCATAAAAGAATCTGAAATAAAAAAAAATGGAAAAATAAAAAATGTGAGTGTTAAAATTATTTGATTTTTTGCAAGATTTTTGAAAATCTTTAACATTGTTCCAACCGAGCCAAGAAAATTGGAGATGACAGTATGGCATGTTATAAGAATGATTGAAATGAAATTTTTTGGAACAATTTGAAATTATTTTCCTGAGGAGTAGGCCATCCACCAATTTCCCAAAAATATCAGGCGCTGCAGGCCAAATCAGCACCAATTTGGCCCAATTCATTTTGCCCACCATTTTCTCGGCATCAACCTTCCTCTGAATCTCCACCAACAGCAAAGGAGATTTTTACTCCGCAACATTCCAAGGCGTTGATATCCCTTGCCCCCATTCTAGCTTTGATTCCTTATTTTTACCATCTACATTCACCACCACATTAAAGTTAACCTCCCAAAAATGTCTAGCCAATTATATGATCAATGGGAGGAGGAGGAATCTGACGATCTGGCCGTATCAAGTTCAGAAGATGATATCGTCAAACCACCCCCTCCATGCCCAACCCGCCGATCGCGGGCAAAACCAAAAATCACAGCTTCCCATTCCCCCTTGCACCAATCGGATAGCCATGAGCCCGACAAGACTTTTTTCTGCCAAATATGCGTGAAGTAACCTTCATAGATGAACGTTGTACACTTGACCTCCAAGGTTACCCGCTCCTACCGAATGGCAACACTGTCTATGTCAAGCCCCCCAACGAAAACATCAAAAACTTTGGACAAATGGGATTCCCAAAGCAAGCGGGTGTGGAGTACCGCTCAAATGGCACGTGGAAGTTGAAGAGAATCACATGTCTTGGCACAATTGTCTGCAACATCCCCAATAGCCTGTGGGTAGGACCACCTCCAACGGGCCGCGTCAATATGGCTGAATACCTTTCCAAGTGCGCAGGGAACATTTTTTTTAACCGGGGCAAGAAACTGAAATTGCATTTTATTGATATGCACATAATTCCTAGGCACAGGCAATGTAGGGGCTTAGCCGGGGAATTCCCGGGAACGGTTGAGCACTTGAAATGTGCAAAGACACTCATTCGGATCGACGAGCATGTCGAAACGGGTTGGGCAATACTGCGGCATAAGGGCGTATATAACCACCCTTGGCCCCCGGTAAAGAAGCCGGATATCCTGGCTAAAGAAGCCTTGAAAGCTGAGATTCTAAAGAATACAAAAGCTGGCGCGTTCCAGTTGAAAGTGAGTTTTTTCGTTTTTTTCTTCCTTTTTTTGCCTTTTTTTCTGCAATCAAGATAATTTTAGGTTGGTTTCTTACAATCCACTTGAAATCACAGCTGGGGAAGCCAAATGCGCCGAAAGATCCTTTCAAAAGCGTCATGATAATCCACCCTTCGTTAGGAAATACTGATCAGTTACAATACTACCGGTGTAATATGCTCGCCAAGATGGATCTTATTCCTGGAAAAAGAGGCGCTGGGGTAGGTGACAGGTTTATCACCGACATGATGGCTTGGAACAAGTGCGTACATGACTCCATCACTGCATATATACATACCCTTTATTTTGTGCTAACCGTAGCCTTGTATCATGCCAAAAAAAGGCGAGGACTGCAGATTATATCGTCATCTTTCATGCCAGGCCTGGAACATTTTTCTTTCCAAACCCCGCGGATGGCAAGTATGATTATGACCCGTGATGAAAACAACGATGTTTACAGCTTGGGGCTGGTTTCCAATGTAACCTACAGGTTCTTCCACAACGGTTATCTACTATCAACATCAATGTTCTGTGAAGAGACCTCTCGATGGATCCCAATCTTGCTCACCTGGATTCGTGGTCTCAGTGAGACATACTATCAGGTCCACTTCACTACTCTTTTCCGACAGTTTTCATTGCTCCCTCAAAACGAATGTGACATTCTCGTGCAGAACGTCGTGGATTTCTCGTTGGCCCAGACAAACGGATTTCTCGTTGGCCCAGACAAACGGATTTATCAGCGCTTACATGGAGGTTTTTGGAATAACCGACTGTGCAGCAATCCGCCGGAAGCTCAAAGGATTCCAGCAACACTTTACAGCT
The DNA here is from genome assembly GCA_001624995.1 of Puccinia horiana. Classification (NCBI taxonomy): domain Eukaryota; kingdom Fungi; phylum Basidiomycota; class Pucciniomycetes; order Pucciniales; family Pucciniaceae; genus Puccinia; species Puccinia horiana. The sequence continues at coordinate 646,502 of LWDY01000019.1, forward strand.
CAAATAACTCGTGTAAAAAGGAACCGTAATGTCGTCCGGGCTGACGAAGAGGTATGTCAATCTATGCCACCACGAATTACAAATGGATGTAAGCTAATTTTGTCTATCAAAAGGTCACATTTCAAAATATGTGCCTTTCTTTGATAGAAGAGCCAGTGGCCGGATCCCCTAGCCATGAAGAAAAGATCAAGACTCTGCGCCGCCAATTCCCCCTGGCAAGGAAATGGATAGACTGGTGGACTATGGCAGATGTAGAGGCATTGCTATTCCCATTGCGAAGGCCTTTGGCTGAAGATTCGGCCGAGACTGATGAAGGCCTTCCAGCCACAACAAATGCTCAGGAGAGCATGCATCGGCTATATTACATGATTAGGTTGGGTTTCTTGTCACCATCATCTCCCCGTCATCCCCCACTGATGTATTCCTGACTCCTGACTGCCAACGATGTATTCAGTGCAGGGAAGACAAGTCTGATTGTCGGAATGGTCCAGATTTTTTCTTTCGTCAAGGTCCTGGAGGAATATTACCTATCTATCATGCGCGGTATACCAGTGGAGTACGGTGCTGCACACATGGGACAAACGAATGTGGCCCAATTGATAGGATGGGACAAAAAGCGCAAGTGGGCCCCACCTCCACCAAAAATTGACAATTAAATTACTAGGCATGCTTCAGTAAATGATGGGCGCCGACCTCCTGACACGACCACAGAACTAGTACCGGAAATCACCAAGAAGAGGAAGATTGGACGTCCCGCTGGCTCCCAAAACATCAATCGAAGTCTATTCACCGCGTACCCATCATGCAGAGCCTCCTCTTCCCCAAAGCTCAAGAACCAATCTTGGTTGGCGGCGGCCCTTGAAGGACTCTATGCGCTTTACAGCCCTCTTTGGCTCCGAGGCTCGACTGGGAATGGAAATACACTTTTCCATACCCTAGTCAAGCACTTTTCTTCTCATGCTTCCTCTGAATTGACACTCGCTGGCTCAATTCGTGGGCTTCTCTCAAAGGGCCAGACAATGCTTTTCAATCACGCCGAAGCCAAGTATCCCAAATCATTTGTTCCTGGAGAATTTGCCTCCTGCCACCATTTCATGCAAATGGCACTTGACCTCAAAGAAAACCCTACGAAATGCTTGGAAGGCCTCTTCAACATAGAAGAAGTTCGCAGACTATCGTGTTGGATTCATCCTCAAGAAGTTCAGAAAAGTACCAGGTCGGCCTTTGTGATCAACATCAGTGAAGATTTATTCGAAAACAATGATGTCCCTTCCAGCAATGTCTCGGAGTTGCTCAGACAATGGTTCTCCTTTGGTCTGCTGGGCTTGTTGGGTCTCAACTGCAAGGTCTGCACGGAAAAGACAAAACGCTCAACTGACCTAAATTCCCAGTCATCCGATCTCACAGCTACAGTTCCCAGATGCTCAACCCCCTCCCCACCTTTACTTCAATATCGACGTTGCCACTATCTCTTCCCTTGGAGACCAACTCAAATTGATGGGCTCAATCGATTGGCCATTTATCCTGAACCTGGGGACTCATCGTTTTACTCTGCAGTCCCGTGGATTTTGGAATGGATCGCATTACTGGACCCAAGTGGTGCGAAACTCTGCTAGTGTGCTCGGAGTCTGGTTACACAACAATGGCTATGCTCAAATAATCAGCCCAAATCTTCCAGTTATCGGTGGCGCTCACCCCCACACCACCTGGGTTCTCTATTCGCGACCATGGACTCCGGAGGAGAAGGGATTCGTCGATGAGAAGATAGATCAGGTCGAGAAGGATAACCAAAATGCACCAGGTCAAATTCCGTTTGTTAAGCTTCACGAAATTCTGAACTACTCCCAACCGTATCGTGGAAAGGACGTGTCAGACTCAAAACACACCAATCCTGAAGGTGTTTTGCCACAAAATGGCACCAACAATTAATCCCAAAGTAGTAAGCCTTTCACAAAACAAAACCGGGAATCTTCTCTTGCAAGAAGCCTCAATGCGTGCGCGTCTTTGGATGGGAGCGATAAGCAGGCTTCTCCGATGAGATTTGCTTTTGAGATAGAACTGGAATCCAAGACCGCTACAAAAAAGACTAACAAGGGTAATCGTGGACAAAAAAAACAACCAAAAAAGGTGAATCTCCCTGTGTAGTGCCTGCAGAGGATGTTGAACACAAGATCAGTGGTAGAGTTACACGGCTTTCTTGCCGTCATCCAACTACTATTAAGATTTCCAGACCGTGATTGTTTTTTGAGGATCTCTTTTGTTGATCTTTTTATCATTGATGAAGCCTTGTGGGCTGTGAAATTCATTTTTTGGGCCCTGGTTGGTTGTACTTTGTGAGCAGTGAGTGTCATTTTTTCCAAAGGTGTGTCTTGATCAGTTTTTCCAATGTTTTTTTCAAAAAAAAAAAAACCTTATAATGCCCTGTGCAAGAGGTCTTCTGGGCGGTGAAATACAATTTTACATCCTTTTTTTTTTGCATTGGTTATAGTGTGTATCAGGTGAGCCCTGCAAATTTGTGCATAGAACGTGATTTGAGGAGTTTTACCCAGGTTTTTTGGAACAAGGCTTACCCCCCGCATAAAAACCAGTGTAAAATTTTCATCTGGTGTGAAATATTGATTTTTACATGGTGTTTTTGGCCGGGGCTTCTGTTTGCACAGTTTATGCTTTGCCTGATCCCCTGCAAATTTGGACAACATGGTGCATTTGTGTATTTTTACAGGGCTTATACTATGTAAAAAGGCACTTTCCAAAATTCTACATCCCCCTAACTAACCCTCTCGAACTTTGGGGTATTTGGACCCCCACCCGGGAGGCTCTCCATAGGAGATGCTTATGAGCTATGTCAAAGAAATCGTGTGTGCGTTTTGACTTTTTGTGGCTTTTGGTCATGAGTTGGCCTTCATGCCAATTTTTCACGAAGATTGTGCAGCAGACAAGCTTTCCCTCCCAACTGGAGGTAGGCTTGTATCCTGGAACACAATGGTGTCCTTCAAGTCTGGATAGCCCTGACAATGCAAGTATGCCAGGTGATACTAGCAGACAAAATGTTTCATAATGATGTCTGGCATCAAAGTTATGGGTTGCCACTCCTATGCACGTTTCAATAGGAGGTGGTATCAAACGATGCGAGTATCAGGACTGTATTCCAAACTGCATAATCCCATGATGGTTGCACAGGTTATGAAGTCTGAAAAATCCAATTTTTCATGGCCCCTGCCTTGAGAACCATGGCCGGGGCAGAGGAAAGTTTGATATGTGTAGATGGGGAATTTTCACATGAATCTGATGCACCGTACACAAAAATGAAATGGCATGAAATGCCCACCAAAACTTGTCTGGTGCTCAAGCCAAAATACCGACATAACTTGCAAGTCCCTCCTTCGGATGCTTGCTCCGCGAGAGGCGCTTGCGCCAGCCCAAGTTACCAGGCCCTCCGATTGAGGGATTTGGGTTAAGTTAGGTTCTCAGAGCATCTCCAGCGGAGAGGGGGTGGATCCGAGTCCCTTTAGCGGGCTGGGACCACATTTCACACCCGTTTCTCAGGAGTGTCACCCTCAGTCCACAGCAGACTGGCAAGACACGATGGGGGTGGATCGGTGAGGTACTGGTGGGAGAGTGCGTGGATTGAGTTTGAGGGTGGTAGGACGTCATGTTTTGTGTTTTGGGTCCTCAAAGAGCGTTTCCAAGGCGGCTTGGAAACCGTGGACAACCTTGAGAGAATCGCCGGCGGGGATGGGGGATTGGATTGGAAGTTTCTGATCAAAGGTGATGTGGCAGGTCTTCTGGATCCCCAAAAACTCACGCGACCTGCTAAATTCAGCAAAAAGTCGCGCGAACACATCTCTGCTGGAGATGCTCTCACTGCGTTCAAAAGGAATTTGCTACACACATCTCCTAAAACATCCCAAAGACACAAACAACCTGACTGAGCTTGCTCAGCCTCTAACAGCCTCACAAGGTGGGCCACAGGGTCTCTGCCTTAGGTGTGCTAGCTTTGGGACAACCCCGGCGCCAAGCAAATCTGCAGCGATTGGAATTTGAAGACACCGACCTGTTTAAGTTAAACAGCAACATCAATTTTCAAGTCTTCAGAACTTCTGAATGAACATTGGCCTGAGGTTTGCCTTCATCATGCTTACCCAAATGTGTTTCTCCTCAGAAATCCCAACCTTGCACTTTGGATTGGTTCAAGATGACTCGGTTCCCAACATTAACCCAGGCCTATCTTTTTCCATCAAGCTCTTTGGACAAGAATCACTTACATCAAAGGATAGAACAATATCCGAATTTGTTGTGGGCTTTGAATTTTAGGGTGTCAAAAATCCTTGTAGCCCACCAATCAGATCAACTATAACTCCAACAGCAAAATAATACATGCAATGAAGTGGTTATCTGATTGCATCACAATTCCAAATGATTACAATTTTATTTCATCAAATCATCCCCAAATACAATCAATCAGAATTCTCTTTTATTCTCAATATGAAGAAGATGGGAGGAAGTGGTATACCCACTCAAAAATCATTTGAGTTTGTTTTTCGGACTTACTTCGCGCACTGCAGATTACACTTCACGCACTGCACAGGACATCGTCAAGACTTCTAAATCGCAGTGCACGCACTCTAGAACACACTGCGCGCACTGCTCAAGAAATACTAGATTTTACTGATTTTTCTCTTGATCAACCCAAAGAGGGGGTCTCTACCACCATCCTATGATTTATCTGAGGTTATATACACTGTCATTCATACGTGGTAAAATTCTGGATTAATTAATCCAAAAATAATGCAACGGGTATGGGGCTGAGAGACCGGTACACGGGGATCCCCCGGGGATCTTATAACGCTCAGGCGGTAATGTGCTTCAGTAGGATTCTGTCCTCCAACAAAAACAAAATGGATCCTCCAACTACGCTGATACCTTCAGTAATTGACCCAATACCTTCCATACCCGACCCGATGATACCCTCTGTAATTGTCCCTGAACTTCTGAACAACCCGGTCAAAATAGAACCTCCCACCACACTCGTCTCTACTTCCATCACCACGCAAATTCATTCCCTGGACCCAACTTTTCAGAAAACCCCGCTCACAACGAAACCCATGGAATCTACATCAAAAATTGAAGATACCCCCGATCCAGAAGAAACCCCTTCGATGAACACTGAAGCTGATTCCTTGGATTCCAAGGACTATCCTCCAATTCCGGCGCCACCAGAACAGACGTTTCTTTTGAGAGACGATTGCTACAAGAGCATCCAGACCTGGGCCCTGCAACATGGATTTGCAATTGCCACAGCAAGGTCTTACTCAGTTAAAGGTGGGATTCAAGTGGTTTACCAGTGTGATAAATCCAGCTACTATCGACCTCACAGAAAGCCCAACTCCAATCTTGAGTATTCAGACACGGCTCAGGACAACAAACAACCTAAAAAAGATCCTCTCAAACAACAGAGAAATCATGTGAACCAAACCCGTAAGGAAGGCTGCCCGTTTTGCTTGGCCTTGACGCATAATACCATCACTGGCAACTGGGACTTGAAGATTCAACACGCCGATCACAACCATGGACCTTCAGACCATCCAACAGCGCATACAATACACCAAAAACTCACAGCCAAGCAGGTCGAAGAAATCAAAAAATTTCGCTCTGCTGGGGTTATGCCCGTCAAAGTCAAAAATTCTCTCATTAAAACTAGCACAACTCCACTATTTGCGCCATTGAAAGCTATTCACAACTTGAATTAGCGCGAACGTCAAAAGGAGCTACGAGGGAAGTCACCAATGGATGCGATGATTGAATGTCTGAAATTGAAGGGGTTCAACTATCAAGTCAAATCCTCAATCGACTCGAAAACCGGCTCCAATAACTTATCTGCATTGTTCTTTGCCCTTCCCGAATCTCTGGAACTCGCAAAGGCGCATCCCTATTGCATTCAGATTGATGCCACTGTTGCACATCGGAGGAATCAACTCGTGTAACCGATCCTTTACATTCGCTTTTTGCTTTATTTCCAAGGAAAAGGATGAAGATTTCACGTAGGCATTGGAACAGCTGAAATTGGCTATTCAACACGATCCTTTGGTTATTCTTACTGGCAAAGAGCAAGCGTTAATGAACGCAATTGAGATGGTTTTCCCTCAGACCCAAAATCTACTGTGCCAGTGGCATATCAGCAAAAACCTATACATCCTTGGTGAAGAAGTCTACATGAAATTCAGCCAAGCATGGAACCATCTCTTGTCATCTAGTTCGGCTTCGAAGTATCAGCATAACTATGCTAAGCTCCAATCAACCTGCACACCCGAGATAATGGCTTATCTGAGCAAGAACTGGTTTCCACTGAACGACTGATTCATCAAGTATTTAATTGCCGATGTACATCATTTCGGGAACGTCACCACATCTAGAATCGAAAGTCTGCACACCTCTGTCAAGCACTTCCTCAAAGGAGCAAACTCATCAATGCACACTACGGTCTCCGACATGCACAATGCTGTCAAACATCAGCTACACGAACTTATGATTGAATGTGCCATGCAAAAACAAGTTCATATCAACAACCTTCCGAAGGTACTCGGCCGTTTGGGTGGCAAGATCTCTCACCACACACTTAGAACAGCTCAATGTCTGCTAGTCTCTGACAAATCTAAAGAGTGCAATGACTGCTCTTATCAAGCTCACATGGGAATCCCATGTGTCCACAAAATGAGAACGCTACAAGCCGATGGCCTTTATTTGGATGTCGACGATTTTCACAATCAGTGGCGGCTACCTGCAAACCTTGTATGTAACCTGTTCCCCTGTACCACTGTTGGTACTCCCTCTCAAGTTGGTTAGAAATTGACAATTTATGTGGTTATTTACAGGATATCGAGATATCTCAGATGGCTAAGGCTATTTTGCCCACCAATGAAGATCACGAAAAGGACTTTCTACGTGAAGTCTACACACGGTTTCAGAAGATACCTACACATGATAAGCCCAGCTACATCCTAAATTTCACTAGGCTACTTGATCCAACCCACGTGCTGACTCCCCTCGAAGACCCTATCAAACAACCACACAAAGGTTGTCCAAAAGGGGCTCTGAACAAGCCGAAAAGGAGAATCAGCGAAATCAACCAAACGAGATCCAAAGATTTTGATTCGAGATTTTGAGACTCAAGGAAGGGGTCTGACGGAAATTGAGAGTGACCAGATCAAGGAGCTGGATGAAAGTTGGCTCAAGGAACATTATGCTCAAACTTGATGCTGAATTACTCCTGGCACACAAACCAGTTTAAGTAGACTACTACAAGATGTTCAGACTGTGGTTGAGCTAACAAACAAGTATAAGCATATGCTAATAATGAAAGTAACATATGGAAACCGGCATTGTAACATAACAATCGAATTGAAAGAGGGCATTGTAAATTAACAATGGAAGATAAAGAGCATTACAATAAGTAATGGAAATAAAATGAGCATCATAACATCATGATGGAAGTGAAATAAGCATCACTCAATAGTGATGGAATAAAATGTGAGATTGATTAAGATTTTGTAGAGAGAATGTGAGCGGAGATAAGCCAGAAATTCTGACAGCACCAGCATCAATTAATAGATGAAATGTTGCTGGGAATCCTTGAAACATCTTGCACATCAACCACCTTTTCAAGATACATACAAAATGAGATTTCATTTTGATTAAAATGACTACATTTCATTGGAATATGAACAAGTTTTCTTCTTTGAAATGTTAGATGACTAGGTTGTGACAGTCAAGGGAAAGGAGAGATGAGAGCGGAAGAGGAGAGAGTTGTAGTTGAGTTAGGGCTTAGCTGCGGCAAAGCATGTTGTATTTAGTTTACCTGTGGCGCCCGGGGCCGGTTCCTTTTTCCTCACCGAGTTGAAGGGACCGACCATCGGGACGCTGTGAGCTGACGCCATCGCCCGGCACGCCATGGAGCTGTCGCGGATTTGCTGCTAATATGAAACATTATGAAAGACATCAGAATCCTAAGGTTAACCTATTAATTCTAAAAGCTATTATGTAATCTTGAAAGCCTCACCTTCTATTTTTTTTCTTTTGATAAGGTGTCATATGCATTCTCTCTTTTTGATAATTACCATAAGAGAGGCATTTCCATCAAAATTAATTTATGATCTGACTCATTAGAGGGGGATCAATTCCACTTTGACTCATGGATCAATGCAAGTTCAGTCTATTAAAGATCTCAGTAACCTGCAATGGTTACTGAGTGGAGTAGCAGCTATTTGTTCAAAGTCTGGTGAGAGCTGGTGAGCTGAAAGATTACGAGGTTTATGTGACCTGTTAATTGGCTGAACTGTAAAGCAGTGAAGCGATCAGCAGCAGCCAAGAGCCCAAGCACACTTCACGATGACCAACCAACCAGCCCAAGACAACACGACCGACCAGCTCTTCGCCCTGCTCAACACGCTCACCCCACTGCCACCCCAACCTCAACCCCAACCCCACCCTCACCATCCTCACAAACGACTCAAACTTCACCATCCGCTCTCGGCCGACCCTCCACTCGTTCCAGCCGGTCCTTCCGGCCTCTCGTCTAACCATCTGCCGTCCGTCCATCGTCCTCATCTACTGCTATCTCCTCCAACAACCTTTACAATCGAATCTCCAATCTCCACCCTCAAAAAAATGATCGAAAACTCAAATCTCTTGGACAAAATTCAACAAGTTTGTATAATCTCACAAAAACAAAAAAAAATCTCTTGATCGTTCCGGCCATCCATTCGTTTTTTTGTTTGTTTGTTTCGTTCATCTTTGATTTCTACATACATGAATTGATTGCAGATAAAAGATACCCAAGATCAGTTCGAGTTGCGGGCAATCGATCACCGAAATCAAATGGAGGCAGAACGGGATCGAGCACTCAAAAAACTGACATCCGACCCGTCTACTACGTAGGTATTTTACAAGCAAAACCCACGACCTGTTCTCGTTTATTTTCTGATGGGTTTTGACATGGTTATATATAAATACATTAATTCAGGAGCCTGAACGAGGCGAAGATCGAGGTAAATAACAGCTCCCCCTCTGTAAAGGAAAACAAAAGTTCAACAGTGGTTGATTTCTCTGTCTCTTCTTTTGTGGGTATAAATTTAAAGAAATTGAAGTTGGAGTACGAATCCAAACTGAAAACGTCTGATCAGTCGGTCTTATCTCGCTGGGACCAACTCCGAAATCAGCAACAACTGGCTCTCCAAAAGGTCAACATAAATTTTCAAACCACACAAGATAAACTGCTGCACACCCCTTCAAACAAAACAGAACGCTGACCTTTTCTTTTTCTCCTTGTGGACATTCTTGGCTCACTCTCAACTCGATTCATCCAAATTGTTTCGGGACCAAACAAAAAAAATCATCGACGGCTTTTTTCCCATTAATTTCGACTATGTAACTCTGTTATAAAATTGGGCAACTATGTACCTCAACAGTTACAAGTTCCAATGTTTATTGAATCGGATCAACCAGCAGAAATTGATCAACAAAAGCTAGTGATGGAGTACCTGATCAAATCTTTAAACGACCGAACATCAGAATGAAACCAGTTTTGTATTTTACAAATCCGTGTGTGTGGTTTATGATGAGTGATGTAACGTGTATTGTATGTATCATAATTTAAGTTGCAAAAGAGAAGGAAGAAAAGGGAAGACGGTCAAGACTTGTGATTTTTCTGGTCAGGAAGGGAACCGGAAGGAGAATCGTTCTTGGAGACGAGCGTCCAATTATCCACGTTTTCGTCCGAGCCAAGGGTGACTTCCCTGCCGTCGTTCATCTTGCCCCTCACAGCGGCCTTACCAACTGATTTGAGAATCGCCCGTCTAGTCACCCCGCGTGCATCGATGTAGACCAGTCCCACATTCTGGACCGTATGGTTTGCCCGTTGGGCGATCTGTCCTGCCTCTGCTCCGTAGGCGTGCGTGACCACTTCGGTCGTTGTGTCCCCTCTATTATTGTTTTGTATGTTCAATACCAGTCAAATTGTTGTCCTGAAAAGAAAGTTGTCGGAACCCGAAATGCTTACGCAGTAGATAAAACTTTCTTCCCGCCGGTCTCAATAGAGTCCATGACGGTATTAAAAGCGACCAAGCCTTTATGGACGTATCCGCGGGCACCAGAGGGAGGGGCGCCGTTGGGGGCGCGTTGGATGCCAGTTGACTTGCCGATTTGGTCGCCGACCTTGCCTAGGACGGAGCCAACGAGGGCGGCAGTTTTTCCGGAGACCACAGAAGCAGAGCGAGTGAAGCCGAGGACCTTGTCGGTATTAGCATGAGTGGTGGACGAAAAGATGATCGGGGTGCCGGCTGGCTTGGCACTTGCCAGGTACGAGTTGCCGCTCTTCTTGATCAGAGAGCTGATCACCTCTGAGCCCGCGATAATACCCCGCGAGACCCACTCCGCTCCACTGATGATTTGTGAACCCCCACCAGGCGGCAGGGTACTCACCTGGGCTGTCGAGTGCCCCGGCGCCTGCGTAGAGGGACTCAGCGAGACCATCACTGGCTGGGGGGCGGCGAGGAGTACATGAGGTGGTCCAGATTGACCTGCTGGCTGCGTGTGGTGCGAAGGTCCTGGTGGGTACGGGGGCATGTGTTGGGCGATCGCCGGACCTTGGAGAGTGATATCGGAGCACAGTTCTCCACAAATCTCACCGGTCGATTCATCCATCAAAGCCAAGCGACCTTGAGTAGGAAAGGGTGACTGAGAAAGAAATTCAACATCAATAGGAATTGATGTTATGTAAAAAAAAGAAAAAGAAATGGCCGTGATAAACTTACCTGGGAAGAGGAGCCATTGGATATAGATTGAGATGGGCCAAGTTTCTCCTTTGGGAATGCCGATGATGAGGAGGGATGAGCAGGAGGTGGTGTGATTGGCTTGGATGAGAGCTGATTGACGGGCAGCGAGGGTTGATTGGCAGGTTGACGGCCGGTGTAGTTAGTCCAGCCTGCGAGGATGCTGTCAAGGGTGTCGATGGTATCATCCGGTATATGGCTGGCAATATCGATTCTGACGAACGCTTGCTGGTTGGTCTTGGTATCGATCTCAGTTGGAAAGGCGTCCCCTGGAAAGATTGAGACGAGATAGGAGCGAGGCTGTTGGAAGGAGATGCTGGAGGATTGAGAGAGGGGGATATCAATGAGACCGTCGGCTATGGAGAGGACGAGCCAGGTTTCGAGTGTGGGTTGATTGGGAATCTTCTCTAGACTACTGTTGTATGGGGGTGGCTCGGAGACTGAAGGGAAAGACTTGAGTGTGGTTGAGGGGATATCGACCAGTTGAAGGTTGAGCTGAGCTGAGTCGAAGAGAGTAGAGTCGACAGTGTGTGTGTTGCTGAGTTGGTGGACAGTAACATCGGAAATCGAAAGGAGTAGACTGCCCTCTGCCATTTTCGAAGCAAGTTTAATGGTTTCTTGATGGATTTTTATTTTTCACAATTTTTATTTTTGTGGTGATTTCTCGATCAAACCTGTGACAGCCCACATACATCTCTGCAACATGTCCCGGCAGTCTCATCATCTCAGATACAAAAGTTCACTGGAGCAACAGCCCTTGAAGAGAGTTATGCCCATTCACCCCGGCTGGCAAACCAGGAACCTTGCGCGGTTCTGTTGTACAGTACAATAAGGCCCTGTTTGGTGCCCAGGATGTTATGTACCTTTTCCACAACCAGGCCTCACAGAGGCCCATATTGTATCAAACACACGTTTGCCAGCTTTCAAAAGTCACAATGCACATATATCACTGCTCATAACTTCTGCCATATCCCAAGTGGTACCTATAGCACTTACCCTTAGTAGATTCCTAGCCTGTTTGAGGGAGGAGGAGCTGGTCCGAAGTTTCTTGTCCTGGTTGAGTTGATGATGATTAAGAATTTTCACTGACACTGGAATACTCAGCAAAAGTTTTGTTTCATCAAATTTACATTTCTCTTACCTGTCAGAAAAATTGTTGGATCTTTTTCCACTTTGAGTTAATTCAATTTGTATGTAAGAGTATCCCGGGTTGCTATCCAGCTTTTAGCAACCAACCCAAGCTGAAAATCAGGGCCCACCCGGGGTGCTACTATAGCTCCGAAGCTAAAAAAAGCCAGACAGTGTGGGACTCCTGTGGGACACTAAATGTATTATTTGGTGAAAGATCCTCTGAGGGGGAAATAAACTGCAAATAGATTGAAAGGCTATTACAACATACGAGTGGTTTGAAAGACCTGCCCCTCTAATGATACTATACAAATGTGTAAGAATCTCAAAATCAATATTTATAAAGATATGGCTGAATTCAAGATTGATTTACTAAGTATAGTAGCCTCAATCAGACTTAGATCAATCAAATCAATATTCTCATAGACCTATTACAACTTCTGATAACAATGGATAAGCAATCCAGTGGGATTGGTTATGTGAAATTACACTGACACCACTACTACTCCTTGATAATGAAGTTAATAATGATCTCTTCCTCAAACAATTTCTTGCTAAGGCACTTTGATCACTACTAGAGCTTCCAGACTAATACTACTACTACTAATTGTTAACAGATGTTAGAATTCTGAGCCATGCCCCAAAGAGGGCTTGATCCCTTTTCATTCCTTTTTCTTCTATTCTATTCTAAAGCTCATGTAGACCCACAACTCAGCCCCTCCTGTTGTAGTATTTCAGTTTATCCTCCATGAAATACCATAGTCACTTAGTTCCAAGCCCATAGTAGTCAGACCTGCTTCTCTGAAGACTTCTGAACTGCTGTCCTGAGTCCCTGAGCATCCTGTGCTCTTGATTTTCCCTAGCTCACTCAAACCTCTCTTGGGACTCAGGCCTCAATTCTTTCAACAGATACACTAATAATAAGCTGCTTATGGTGGACTTATTGTTGGTATGATGGCTATAAGGCTACTAATAATCTTCTCAAACTCTCAAAATCACTACTATCACTATCACACTACTTCACTACTAACACTAACACTAACTAAATACTACTGCACCAATCACCTGATTGATATCACAAGACCTAATATATTCTGTTCTTGGGGACTGATATATTGACAGATGGATGGGTTACTTGAATTCCCTGGGTGAGTGAGTGAGTGAAGGGGGATTCTGGCTCGGAGAAGCCCTCCTTTTAGTTTGAAAAGTGAGGGATTTTTGCTGCAAGGGAGCTCCCTGAGGGATCTGCCTATAAACTGAATTGTGCCCAAGGTGGGCCGCTACACTACACCACTCTTTTTTCAAAAAAATCGCAGAGTAGAAGCCTTTTTTGAAGCCCAATAGCGCTACGCTGTGTTCCGCCACTTTTAGCCGGTTTTTTTCTAAAAAGTGCTGTAATGCAGCATAACAGCCGGTTTTTTGCTAAAAAGTGCTGTAATGGAGCATAACAGCCTCTTTTTTTGAGGCCAGGCATGTAGCAAGAGCGCTACATTTGCTAAAAGCCAGCAGAATTACACTATGCAGCGCTACGGATAGTGTAGCTGGCCCACTGTTGGTCTGAAACTAAACAACTGGATCATGTGCTCTGATTGGCCAGGAGTTAGCATCTGAATACTTTGTCCTGTTGGTCAGAGCTAAACCTGCTACTTGACTACTTTCACCCAGAATTCTGGGGGTCAAGGACTCTCCTTCCTCTCTTCCTCATCCTCACCTAATTAATTATCTCCGCCAACCACATTATCCTAACAGAAATACCCTTCTAACTCTCCTCCTAATACTCATACCCATCCTCTGTTCCAATCCTGGTCGAGGCAAAAGTTTCCCAGACACACTGAGTCCTCTGTTCCAATCCCAGTTGAGACACAAGTTTCCCAACCACACTGAGTCTTCCATTCCAATCCTGGTTGAGACACAAGTTTCCCAGCCACACTGAGTCTTCTGTTCCAATCCCAATTGAGACACAATTCCATCCTTTGCACACCACATCCTCAGTTCCATTCCCAATGCAGTCAATCCTCCTATATAATATATATGTCTTCTGTTCAATTCCCAATGGTGATGTGTTCTTGATCAATGAATGTTGTCTGTCAAAGGTGTATGTAGATATATTCTCCTTATTGTAATAGTTCTATCTTGTGCATGCATCCATTCTATCACAACACCTCTGCCATGTGCTTTTGGCATTGTAACGTGAATAGAATACCACAACAGTTGACAAATTAAGCAACTGTCTGGCACCCGTGACAGACAGGCAACCCAGGACATAAAACAAATTTTCTTGGTGAATCCTGTCTCATGATATGGCTCTGGATATAGCAACCCAGGCTGGGTTGCTATCACAAAAAATACAGGAGCTATATCTGGGTTTTAGCACCTGTCATATGACACACTCAGCACTCAGGATCTCGCAGTTGGATCTTCCTTGAATTTACTAAGCCTGCTTTCCTACCATACTTTACATTCTCAGAAACTTTCAAGCTTTTGGTTAATCCTTGGGTTGCATATCAAACCACAGGTATATGCACCCTCAGCAATCTTCAGTGCTCTCTTTGAAGTCAATTTCCAAACCTTCAAAAATTCAATAGCACATTGCTTTCCAGTTATGCAAACAAAAGCAAGACCAATAAACCTCTTACCGTTCTTCCTTGTTTTTGGCATTACTTCTTATGCACTTAAACTCCCTTTTCCGGATTTGTGCATTTCCTCTTCGAACTTTCAAACTTCTACTCGCACAGTCCTCGAACTTTGAACTTCAATTCAATCTCTCTCGCACCCATTGCACTTACCCTCACCACAAAAAAAATGAGGTCACCTGCTGGCAGTTGACATGCAGGCTACTCCAGTCTTACTGAAATTATTACTTCAAGCTTATCTCCACCTAATTTTTTCTGCACAGTCACTGTGCATTGAAGTTATGTAAGAGTAAGTTCATGGTAAGATTGAAGTAAGAACACAAGTAGATTCACAGTTACTGCATGTCAACTGCCAGCAGGTGCTCTCATTTTTTTGTGGTGCCTTGCTTGGTCCTCCAGTCATGGACTTGCCTTGGTTGCTTGATCTCAGAAGCTATGACCTCCCTCTTTCATTTCTTCTGCTTTGACCCTATCACCAGGGATGATTTCATGGCACCCGTGGACGGTACCATTGCACAACTCATACCTCCTCTGTGGTTTGAAGTGTGTTAAAAGATAGTCACAATCAAACTGTGTGTTCAACTGAAATTCACTTCCAAGTCACCCTGAATCACATAGCTTATGTTGCTTAATATATTCTTGATGTTATGTTGAACTCAAGCCAAAATCATGAAGCATACAATCCTGAAATGATCCCAAAACAATCATGGTTCTAATGTCGTCATTATTATTTTAAACCTGTACACTTTTTTTGATGATGAAAGTCAACAAAATTGTTTTGTCTTTAATTTTATTTGGGGAAAAAAAACCTACACTTTGGTTTTGGAAAAGAACTGAATTTACCATCTATCATTTTTGAGATGACACAATTAATCGTGGTTTGTCCAACAATTTATCAGAATTTGTTCTCAACATACCCCCATATGTGCATTTCTTTCCTAGGAGTCAGGACCAAACTTTTCAGCAGAGGATTGCTTGGATTTGTGATCAATGTCAGCCAACTTCTAGTCAAGACAGTGCAAGGTTCTCCCAACAAGAGGCAGGACCGATGCCATCTAGAAAGGAGGAATCCACCAATGGGAAGAAGCAAGCCACCTCGGCAAGCGAGGTGCTTGATTCAACCAAAGGACAGATCTCATATGTCAGAACTGCCAAGCCGCTCAAGTAGCAGCTGAGAAGATACAAGAAGACACAGAAGAGTCATCTGACCGGATCTGTAACCTCATAAGTAAGAGGACTCGAGAGGAGGGATGAGTTCCCCCCAGAGAGAAAAATACTAAGCCAACAAGCCCGCCAATATTACTGGTAATCAATGTCTGATTATCCTGTGATTGGGGCCTATAACCTAGTTCCTTCTCTACTCTTATATTCCTTGTTTTCCCTTCTTCCTAAAATTCCCTCCACCTTTGACTCACTCATCTCTCCGCCAAGGTCAATTAACCCTTAGCCGGATTCTCTGTGAGTCTTTTCTCTGATTTATCTCAATCTACTAGTGCCCTGGGTCTTCGACCCCATAGGATGTTGTCTACCAGCCCCTCTCGGAGAGAGGTGTGGCTAGCCCTGGTACTTTTGACCAGAGAGCTCAAGACTAGTACAGTCGTCTTCCTGTCCTGAGTACAACTTAGTGTGTCCCGGTTCTACAAAGTTGGACTATTTCCTATCTCATACCATTTGGCTATAGTCACTTGAGAGACTATCCCCGACATTTGGGCCTCATTGGGAAATACTTTTCCCAGATCCTATTATCCATCTTCTTAAAAATCCTTTCAGAGTTGACAGGCAGATTGCTGAAGCATAGATTTTTTTTTCTCAGCCTTTTTGTTGATTAGCTGCGTTTGGTTTTATATTTGGTTTACTGTGGTATAGTCAAAATTATAATATACTACAATCCACTAGAATATTCTCTGTTTGAGGGTGCAGCGTGATAACGAGTAATTCTCTACTCCTCTGTTCTAAGTGTCCGAGCAGAATCCTTCACTTGCCTTAAACTTATCAATCCCTGCTGGTGGTGGTACCACTACTAGGAGTTTACCCGACACAAGCAGAGTTCCAGACGGACGCCCTGCCGGCTTAACTCATTGTATCAACGTAGCTTTGTTGTTCGCTGACGTCTTTTGAGCTACCGGAAATACTGCTCGAGCCGACAGACTACCAGTTCCACCAGCCGAACAGAGCGGAACAACCCTTCCTCATAACGTGGACCCGGCATTAAGTCAGATCGACCCTTCCCTCTCTAGTAACCCCATTGGGAATTGAGGAGTTCCCCAATCCACGGTACCAGATACTGCTGCTAGCTTTATCCAACCTAAACTTACTACGAGCAATCTCAGAGCTCTAGACAGTTAGTCGGCGCCTTCTACCCATACTATAGCCGGGACTTCCGAACCAGAATCTATAGTGTTTATTACTGGTTAGTAATTCTCTTGTCATGACTCCCCCTAAAACCATTGATAGTGACGGGTACGGGGTTGCCAAATCTACCAGATCATCCCATCCCACCCTTACGGGGCCAGGGGAATTCAAATGAGGTCACGGAAGAAAGAAACTTCCGGCCGGCAACAGAATTCCTCTTGAAGATGCACCTCACGTTTTGAGAGGAGTACCTGATGGCTCACGAAGTGGGCGACCTGGACGCGATGGAGCTGATCCAGACTCAAGCGGTGCACAGCCATTGTACCTTGGAGGGATTTCTGGGGAGAGAGCAGCTTCTTACTCTCACTCAGGGGTGGAACCCAATTCAACTCCGTCCCCAGAGCCAAGCGGGCTCCGCAAGATCGCCAGCAGAACGGTCCTTATCAGTGACCGGCGGCAAACCCAGCCAATCAACATCCCAACGGGAAGCAGGAAAGTTGGCGTCGCCAACCAGGTCCACAGCCGGCAGCGAATGGCAAGAGTAACAAGCCTCGGTCTTCGGAGAGCTCTTTCACATGAGCCAAATGATCCAGAGCGGCTACCAGTCTCTAGACCAATCGCGCCAGCGCAACCAGGGGAATCACCCCTTTTAACTCTAGCCTTGGCTAAGGACATCCTAGGTATAATGTTTAAGGAGGTGGAAAATATAGTAGACGGAAACTCTCACTTTGTCAAGTCCATTACCCAATTGTCGTTGTCGATGCCTAGACAAATTTATAATCCCCTCTCTAATGAGGTACTGCAGCTCCAAGACGTAGTCCAAGATCATATTAAATCTGTCAACTTTTCTCTAACAAATTTGGCTACTACTTGCAATAATACTGCTGCGACTTCTCAATCGCATAGTGTTAAGTTGAGTGAGAACCTTGTCAAAGTCCGCCAACTCTCTGCATAGTAACAAGGAGTTGACCCAGAGGATTGTCAACCTAGAACAGCGGCTGCTGAAGGCAATGCAAACAAATAACAATTCAGTAGTCGCAGCTCTCATAAACCTTCCTAAGTATGACCCAAGTAAGTTGGTTCAGGCGGTCCAAGAGCTTGACACCAGACTTCATAGAGTAGAACAAGTGCTCAAGGCTAAACCTAAGACCGGAGACAGTGGTAAAAGCGTTGCTATGGCTATCAAAGCCACAATGGCTAAAGTGACTGCAAAGTTGGATGAGTTGTTATCCAATAAAGAGGAACTCCCGTCAGGTTTCTTCAGGACCAAATACAATCAGCTGTGACGGCAGCAGTGGACCAGGCTCTCAAGGATAGAGAGTTGGAACCAATCCATGAAGAAAGAGAGTCGCCGAGCCGGGCACAACCGGGTGAAGGGACTTACGACGAGTTGTCTAATCTAATTGAAGAATCCAGTGAAGGTCACCGGAGGGATTTCTTGAAAATAAATGAGAGGTTTGACACCATGATGAGCCAGAATAGATCGGAAGGTGCCAGGCTTAGACAGGAGATAGCTGAACTGACTAAGCTGATAAAGTCAAGTCCTCAAAGGACCGAGAGGCCGCTGAGGGCCAGAGAGGTGCCGCTGGCAGACATCTCAAGCAATGAGCAAGAAGCCATTAGCCTGGAAGACCAGAAGCAACTCACCAACACCATAGCTATGGCCCACCTTTTCCGGGAAGGGAGAATATGACCATATGGATTTTATTCATTGGATTGACACGGCAAAACGGCACAGCCACATAAGCGATGGGATCATTTTCCTTAAACTGTTGACTATACTGACCAACGGAGCACGGTCGTGGTTTAAAACTATGGAAGTCAGCCACAAAAACAAGAAGTGGAGTTTTTGGAGGTCAGAAATATGCAAGAAATGGGGAACAGAAAGCTGGAAACGAAAAAAGGAAGATGATGCCTTTGAGGCGGATAGGTTCACACCGGGAGAATCAGTCCCATTGGAGTGGGTAACCAGGCAGTATGACCGAATTCAATGTTTTTCGCCTGGACTCTTTCCCGAGTCAATCAATTACAAACTGCTCTAATTGATGGAAAGTGAAGTGGAGTATGCGGCAAAGACTGCCATGAGAGATCCGGCTTCTGACCTTAGTGCCTTCACCAATATATTAGAGGATATCTGTGATAAGACCCGCCTTGGAAGGCGACATTTCCAGCCTAGACAGGTCGTGCCGGGCAAGTCTTCACCAGTTCCACCAGTCAAGCCCAGAGTCGCAGTGGGAGGATTGACGTGCTATACTTGTAATGAAACGGGGCATACGTTCTGTCGATGCCCCAAGAAAGTGAATGCGGTCGGTGAAGTTGAGAGCCAAGAGGAAGCCGAGGAGGCCAGTGAGTACAAGTTAGATGAACCCATCATTGGGGAGGACTCCCACAGTACATACACCGTCGGGACTGTTATGGGAAAGAACAATCTAGTGAGGATGATGTGCTGTGACAAGGAGTGTATGGTCCTCTTAGATAGTGGGGCAGTGAGATCAGTAGTAGGAAAACGGTACCTCGAGAAATACTTCCCGGCCTGGGCAAAGTACATCCTGCCTATAGAGCTGGGTAAATTCCATAGTGCCTCTGGGGCCCTCATTCCTTTGGGTATAGTCAATGTTAAGTTGATGCTAAATAACATCAAACTGTTAGTGCAATTTGTGGTCATGGAAAACATGACTACACAGTACTTTATCCTCGGAAATGATTACTTGGTTCAATACAAAATTTCGCTCCTGAATAAGGACCGCCATCAGTTCCAGATAGGGACAAGAGTATTTGATTTCGACGAGGGCATCAATCTAGTGACTCCAGTACTGGTATCTAATCCGTCGTTTGAGATGGTGGTGGCAAATGAGGCAAACGTTTGTGCAGGTTTACTAGACCAGCAGAAGGAGCAACTGGTCGCAACACTTAAAGCGTGCCAACAAGCTTTTGCGACTCCGGACAAGCCTTTTGGAGTCATAAAAGGCCATGAGGTAGAGATAACCCTCACTGTGGAAAAACCGTACCCGCTGGCATTGAGGAAGGCTCCCTACCCTGCAAGCCCGCGTTCGCGCACTGCAATAGAAGAGCATATCTCAATGTTAGTAAAAATGGGCATTATAAGGAAGGTGGACATTACCACACCCGTGATCATTGCCTGGAATAATGGGAAGTCACACCTTGTAGGTGACTTCAGAGCCTTGAACACATACACTACTCCTGACCGTTAGCCGATGCTGAAGATAACAGAATCACTGACGAAGCTCCATGGAGCCAAATACATCTCGTGTATGGATGTGCTAAAAGGGTTCCATCAGAAGCTGGTAAAAGAATTGAGCCGCAAGTACCTTCAAATTATTTCGCACATGGGGGTGCATGAATACTTGAGAATGCCGTTTGGCATCAAGAACGCTCTGTCCCACTTTCAGCGGATGATGGATACGGAGTTTGGCCTGGAGCTAAGAGAGCTCTGGTTAATTGTGTACATCAAAAATCTTATCATCTTTACCGAAACTTGGGAAGATCATTTGTTGAAGGTGAGGCAGGTGCTGGACAAAGTGAAGGCTATGGGGATGAGAATCTCACTGTCCAAGTGTTCCTTTGGGTTTAAAGAGCTGAAAGCGCTAGGGCACATTGTTAATGGCTTGTCTTTAGGAGTGGACCAACACTGGGTGGCGGCCGTCTTGTTGAAACCAATACCAGTGACTGTAAAGGAGTTACAATCCTTTTTAGGGTTTTCAGGGTATTATTGGCTGCACATTAAAGACTTCAATTTAATGGCTTCCTGCTTATACAAAATTTGTGGCCCGAATGTTGTGTTTGAGATGACACAGGAAAGGGTCCAAGTTTACCAGTTGTTGAGGAAAGCGCTAACGATGGCTCCATTGCTTTTTCATCCGGATCCCAAGCGTCCTTTCAACTTGTATGTGGATGCCTGCATGGAAGGAATTGGGGAAGCCCTTCACCAGATCCAAATGATAGGTGATAAAGAAAAAGAGGGTCCCATTTGCTTCATCTCAAGACAGCTTAAGAAAAGCGAGAAGAAATATGGTGCTTCCCAGCTAGAATGTCTGTGTTTGGTTTGGGCATTGACGGGTGTGTGTTCAAAGTGATCACTAACTGCTCGGCCCTTAAGTCGCTTCTTAACATGAAGACGCGAGTCGCCACATGTTGCAGTGGCAGATAGCCATCCAGGAGTGGCGAGGCTCCATGACCATTGTACATTGGGATGGTCTGGTCCACAAGAACGCCAATGGGTTATTGCGCTGGGCCCTGCCGAACGACAAAGAAAATCCAGCAGCGGACCAGGAAGAGGTGGTCCGGGAGGTACCCATTATGGACATTGCGATTAGTGCTCTGGCTAGTGACTTCTGGGATTCCGTCGAGAAGAGCTACGAGGGAAGTAGAAACACAGCATGTGTCATTGGTATACTAAAATACAAACATGTCCAGCAAGATTTGATAACCCAATTGGACAAACCTTGGAAGGCTATCTTCGTTGCAGGAAGATTTGTCTTGCTGGACGGACTGCTCTACCACCGTTCCGGAAATCATTGTGCGCTTGTTTTGGTATCAGAGGATCATATCAAAACGATGTTGCACAAGTGTCATGATAATGTTGCTTTGGGGCACTTCTCGAAAGATCAAACTGTCAAATGGTTGAAGGTCCTTGCATGGTGGCCAGGGTGGAGAAGTCGAGTAGAGGAATATTGGGCCAAAAGGCAAACAAAGCCACAGGCAAGCGGTTTGGGCTCCTTCAGACAATAGAAGAACCAAAGCAGTTGTGGGAAATTGTCAACATGGACTTCGTAACCGCCCTACCCCCAGGAGGAAAAGACAGCTACAACGCGGTGCTGGTTGTGGTGGATAGATTTTCTAGGCAAGCGTGTTTCTTGCCGTGCTACAAGGATAGCAGTGAAATGGACATTGCACTACTCTTTTGGAGCTCTATCATCAGTGATGTCGGCTGTCCAAGAGTAATCATTAGCGACCGTGACCCAAATTTCACGTCCGATTTCTGGCAAAATCTGTTTGATGTACTTGGGAAAAAGCTTGTGTTCTGGACGGCAAATCATCCACAAACCGATGGTCTGGCGGAACGGATGATCCAGACCCTCGAGGACATGATACGGCGGTATTGCGCCTTTGAATTGCATTTCAAGGATGGTGAGGGCTATACTCACGATTGGGTATCCCTCTTGCCGGCTCTTGAGTATGCGTATAATTCGAGTGTCCATGAAACTACTGGGTGGACCCCCTTCGAATTGGAGAAAGGATGGATTCCCCATATGCCCAGAGACTTGTTGCTCAGTAAAGCAGTCACTTTGCACCCAGTTCCAGCAAATGTTGCTTAGTGCCGAGAAACATGCAAGCCAGTGCATCAGTGAGGCAGTGGAGTACAACAAGGACCAATGGGATAAGACCCATCGAGACCACAACATCAAGGTGGGAGACCGAGTCCTAGTGTCCACGGTAAACTTTCAGAATTTTGGGGGGGAATAGGAAGCTTAAGGATGCCTTAGTGAAAGCAATTCACGGCCGGAATGCAGTGGAAGTGGTCTTAACGGAGGGGTACGATTTGAAACACCCTACGTTCCCAGTTAGCCTGCTTAAGAAGTATGTCTCTTCAGGCGACGAGGACAGAAGTGCACCGCCGGTCATGCCGGCCAAATAGGGTCCTCAGGAGGATGCCGGTTGTTCCTCAAAAATCCTGGACAAAAAGTTAACAAGAGTCCAGGGTCAGGACTGCCGGGTTTACCTTACTCGGTTTAAGAACAAGACAGCTGATGATGACCAGTGGCTCCCGAAGGAGAAAATTGGCAACACCGACGTGCTATTGTGTCGGTTTAGGGCAGCAAAAAGGAGCCCAGGCACCCGGATTAGAGCCGTTCTTTTTTTGGGGGGGGGGGCGAGTGTCAGCCCCCTGCTAGTCAAGAAAGTGCAAGGTTCTCCTAACAAGAGGCAGGACTGATGCCATCTAGAAAGGAGGAATCCACCAATGGGAAGAAGCAAGCAAGGTGCTTGATTCAACCAAAGGTCAGAACTACCTAGCAGCTGAGAAGATACAAGAAGACACAGAAGAGTCATCCGACCAGATCTGTAACCTCATAAGTAAGAGGACTCAAGAGGAGGGATGAGTTCCCCCCAGAGAGAAAAATACTAAGCCAACAAGCCCGCCAATATTACTGGTAATCAATGTCTGATTATCCTGTGATTGGGGCCTATAACCTAGTTCCTTCTCTACTCTTATATTCCTTGTTTTCCCTTCTTCCTAAAATTCCCTCCACCTTTGACTCACTCATCTCTCCGCCAAGGTCAATCAACCCTTAGCCGGATTCTCAGTGAGTCCTTTCTCTTATTTATCTCAATCTACTAGTGCCCTGGGTCTTCGACCCCATAGGACGTTGCCTACCAGCCCCTCTCAGAGAGAGGTGTGGCTAGCCCTGGCACTTTGGACCAGAGAGCTTGAGACTAGTACAGTCGTTGTCCTGTCCTAAGTACAACTTAGTGTGTCCCGGTTCTACAAAGTTGGACTATTTCCTATCTCATACCATTTGGCTATAGTCACTTGAGAGACTATCCCCGACAATAAAGGTGTCCCATTATAACCTTTTTGTGTTTAAAACAGCACAAACAGCCTTCCAAAACTGCCACATGCCTGTAAATAATTTTTAAATCTGAATGGCACTCTATTTTACGGCCGTACAATAGAGTGCCATCCAGATGTCACAGAATTTGTAACAAGCTTGCACCAAGCACCCAAAAAAAAAAGAAAAAGGTGACCAATGGGGGTTGTTTTCTGGCAACTCTAGCACAACTGGTGGCCCGAGTTCACTATCAAAATAAATGAAATCTAAATCATGTTCAATGCAAAGTCACTGTGCAAAAATGATCTGGCAAAATATTGAAGTCAATATTTAATGAAAAGAGAAGTGTTCCGGATATTGAACTATTGATTTTCATCCAATGATAGTTCCATTTTTACTTTGCCGCAGTTGATTGTAGTTACTTTAGAGACCGTGGGCAACCTTGTACTGGTTTCCTTTTCTCTTCATTCAATCACTCGGATCTCAAGATCCTACTGATCCACATTATCTTGTGTCTCAGGTCTGTCATTCACTTTCTTTCAATTCTCTTCTCAGTTTCTTTAACTTACTTTTCTTGTCTTAGGTTGGCTGTTTGTTTGTCTCACTTGTTGTGCTCCATCATAGTTGGCTCACAACTCTCATTCGTCTAAAACCAAAGACCAACTGCTAGCAGGTCTCCTGCTCATTTTTATGAAGAGGTTAAGAAATCAGATTTCTTGGATAAAAATTGGACAATAGACTGTTTCCAATGAAAATTCAATTTCTTTTGGTAAAAAACAGGAATTCAGCAAATCTACAGACCAGGGGATGTATAGATTTTGTAAAACATATTCAAACTTAAACTGCTGAAGGAAATTGAAGTTCTAAATTTATGTCATATATATCCTAAATAGGTGATTGGAATCCTTGTGACAAAGACATCTCAATCTTTGAATTTCAAAACAAAAAACTTTTCAAGATAGTCAGATATAAAATCAGCTGGAAAGTGCCATAAAATCATCATGATGGTTGGTATAGACTTGTTGATCAGCACATTTCTGCATATGATGATGAATGAAAAACTTTGTGTGAAGTTGTTGCGTAATATGTTACAAAACGGACCCATGATGATTGGTCCACATACCAATTCAGAAAATGATAATATAGGGTTGAGCTCAGCATCAGTTCTACATGTTTTGTGGAGTCAATTATCATAAAATTATAATTATGATCATTTGGATATCAGTTATCCTTGTGGTTCACTTCAGAACATGTTGTCCACAAATCATTACCCACATCACCATTATTTCATGTTGAACATTAGCATCACATGTAGCATGCATTGTGCAGGGTTCTGGGAAAAACACATGCAGTAGCATGAAATCATCCCTGGTGTATGACCTCATCTCTTGTCCGAACTTATGTCATACCTTGGTAGCACCACTTGTATTTCCTATATAAGCTGTCTACTTCTATGCTTCCATCTTTCCTCATCAAAATAAGATTATAGTTTTCAGCATAAATTGATTCCGCCTTCTTCAAGCCTTCTCATTGCGAACCCTTTCAGTTTTCTACTCTAAGTCCCTCTGAGCCTAAGTAACTCTTCTTCGAAATAAAGAAGACCTTTGAATAGTCAGTCCTCTCTTTGAAACTATCTCCTTTCCTTTCCTTCCTTCAGATAGTGCCCACCTGCCTCTTGTACAAGACGCTGTGTGACAGCAACCCGATTATAGCACCCCGGGTGGAGATGCTCTAAGGAAAAGGAAAACAATTGAAGCTTTTAGGAGAATTTTAGATGTCTCTAAGGCTGACAAATAATCTTCAGAAACCTCTCAATATGAAACTTTTTGGGGCTGGCTAAAACCACGCCCCATTTTTGCTAAAAGGACGCCCCACAAGGCGTCCTTTGGCGTGCACCCCTCTGCATGCCACAATTCCCCATCCCTCCAGGACTGATTGGTCTTGGAGGGATGGGGAGAGAGTACACTCTCTCCCCATCCCTCCAAGACCGACTGGTCCTGGAGGGATCAGGAGCGATTGCTCTCACGCCCCTTCAGGTGTGCTGTGGGGCGTGCATCATCCCGCACACCCCACAGCTTGGCATGTTACCCCCGTCCACGTCCTCCAAGCCGGACGAGGACGACCTGTGGCGTGCATGCCAATGCACACCCTTCGATCCGCCACTAAGTTGTCCTCCGGGATTGCACGTCCCACCCTTGGGGCGTGCATGGTTGTGCGCGTCCCATCGGGGGCGTGGAGGGCCGGTACTGATGAGATGAAAGGAGCTGGAACAGCAGACACGTGTTGGGTGAGTGGATGTGTTTGTGGAAGGATGAGGAAAGAATCCTTCCACGACTGCTGTCCCAGTATACTAAGTAACAACTTTTGAAATGTGAAAGAGAAGAAAAACAATATTGAATAATATGTGTGTAGCAGACATAGAATAAGAAACCGCTGAGTTGACTAACTTAACACCCCCCCTTGCTGCATACATGTTAGAAAAAAAAAATAAAAGAAAGAAGAGAGAGAAAGAAAAAAAAAAGAAAAGGAGAGGGAGAGAGCAGAGATGATTAGGGAACAATTCCGAACATGAATCGGTGTTTTTCAAGGGCGACACGGGGTAGAGGTTTGGTTAGAATATCAGCTAACATATCCTTGGTTGAGACGTGAAGGAGAGTGATGTCTCCTTCTTGGATGCATTCGCGGATAAAATGATACCACACATGGATGTGCTTGGTACGGGCGTGGTGCTCGGGGTTCTTGGCCAAGGCCTCGGCACCTTTGTTGTCGACATGGAGAGGGATTGTGATGTTGGGGCGGAGGCAGAGTTCAGTGAGAAGATGTCAAAGCCACAGTGCTTCTTTACAGGAGTCCGATAGGGCTTTATATTTGGCTTCTGTACTCGAGAGAGATACAGTCACCTGTTTGCGAGACTTCCAAGAGATTGCACCATTCCCAATGCGGTAGGTATAGGCTGAAGTCGACCGACGGTCATCGCGGTCTTCAGCCCGATCAGAGTCTGAGTAGCCGGAGAATAGGAGATCTGCCCCGAGACAGAGTTTGAGATCTTTCGTCGACACTAGATAGTTGAGGATTCGGATGCCGGCATGCCAATGGGCTGCGGAAGGGTTCCGCAGATGCTGGGAGAGTTGATTAACGGCAAACGACACATTGGGTTGTGTGCATTGAGCAACCCAGAGGAGAGACCCAATGAGTTGGGCATAGGGACTGGGGGAGGGGGGATCGGACTGAGACTTCTGGCTTAGATTCTTGAAGTTCGTGTCAGTCGGCGTGGGGACGATGGTGTGAGCGGAGTTCAAAAAACAATCGGAAAGATTGGAGATGTAGTGCGCTTTGTTGAGAAACACGAGTCGGTTCGGAAGGTCTCGGGTGATTTTAAGGGAAAGAAAATGGATTAGCTCCTCGTCAGCTCCAATTTTGAACTTGGAGCCAATGGAGGAAATGAGGAAATTGATGAACACCGGGTCGCCAACGATGGCTAGATTATCCACATGGGTGGTTAGAGCTCCGATCAGTTGGCCATTGACAAGCTTGAAGTAAAGTGTTGGGTCGTATCTGGAATTTGATAGCCCGAGACCCAGGAGGGCCTTATGGAGTTCAATATTCCATTGCCTCGGGGACTGTTTAAGGCCATAGAGACCTACCTACCTCACAGACCCAATCGGGATGAATGAGGTCCTCAAAGCCGGGAGGTTGTTCCATGAAGACGGGAGTGTCCAGATGTCCATTGAGAAAGGCGGTCTTAAAGTCTACTTGTCGTCCTTTCCATCCGCGACAGGCCAAGAGAGTGAAGATCATCCGGAGGGTTTCCAGCCGAAGAGTAGGCGAGAAGACCTCGTCGTAGTCCAGACCATGGACCTGGGAGTAACCCATGGCAACTGAGCAAGCTTTGAGTTTTTCGATGGTGTTTGACCTTGAACACCCATTTCGATTTGATTATCTTCCATTTGTCGGGTCGGGGTACTAATTTCCAGGTTTGCATACCCATCAGGGATGCAAACTCCTCGTCAGCAGCTTTCATCCACTTGTGGACGTTGGGCGACTTCAGAAGCTGGCGCCAGGTCTTTCGGGTATCAACGTCGGTGGGGGTAGTAGTGCTCTTTGACCATTGGCCGTATCGCTCGGGGGCTTTTTGACTACGACCGGAGCGACGAGGAGGAGGGGGAGTAGGAGATTTTGGTGGGGTGACTGGAGACGAAATAGGAGGGATAGAAGGTTCAGCGGAGGAGTGAATGGAAGGGGGAATTTGGAGGAGGAGAAGGGGAATGAACGGAGGGGAGCTTTGGGGGAGAAGGGGATGGGGAAGGAATAGGAGGACTTGGGAGAGCAGGAGCAGGAGGAAGAGAGATTACCGATATATCTGGGGAGAACCTCACCGATGAGCGGGTCGGGGAATTCTCGGAGTCTTCGGAGGAAGATGATGGAGGAGATTTGAGCGGGATTTCTTGGTAAGTTGGTGGGAGCGTGAATGGAGTCTTCTAGGCGCCGTTTGAAACGGGGTTGAAGAGGAATGTTCAGCAGGCCGGCAGATGAGGAAGGCTCGGGTGAAGTTTTGGAAGGGGAGAAAGAGAGTGTGGGGGCGGAGGGAAAGTGGGGTTTTTGATAGTCGACGGTGGCGGCCAAGAGATTTCGACCATTACCCGCAACGGAGGGGAAGTGCGAGAGGAACCGTATGGGAATTTGAGTCTTCGAAAACTGTGTCTCGTGATTTGATTACGGTGCATTTTTCGAGATCCCACAGACAGAACCCGTTTCCATCCGGTAGATAGGAGAAGAGGAGTGAAGAACGACCCTTGTTGTCAAGTTTCTTTCAATTCGCTTCGGGGACTTTGTACCAGACTAGGCAACCAAAAGGGTGAAGATTACGGACATCCACAGAGGGGATAGAGGGAATGGAGTTGGGAGATTTGAAACCCAAGGGGGTGTGACAGGGGATCGAGTTGTGGGCGAAGCGCATCTGCCCAAAACAATTTTGGCAGACGAGCATAGAGGAGAGATGATCGAACCAAGTTGCTAATCGTGTGATTGGTACGTTCAGCAACTCCGTTGAGTTCTGGTGAGTGAGGAGGGCCTGGTTTGTGTTTGATTCTGGAAGACAAAAGGTAAGATGAGAAATCATTTGACATGTACCCACCACCGTTATCGGTTCTCAGGGAAAGGATCTTGTGGGTGCCATCTTTTTCAAAGAAAGCATGGAAAATTTATAAGCAGGCGAAAGATTCGTGTTTGAGTTTCATGGGGAATACAGAGAGGGATTTGGAACAATCATCTACAAAGGTAATGAAGTAGGCGTACCCCTCCCTCGACTTAACCTGGTATGAGCCCGCGTCAGAGTGTATCAGCTGTCCAGGAGTCTCGGAGCGATGGGACTGGCGTGACTTGAAAGCTTTCCTGGGCATTTTGGACTAGGCACATACGTGACATCGTTGGACTTCGATCTCATTCATAACTGAAGGAGAAATGTTTTGATGTTTCAGTAAAAGTTTGAGGGGTTTCAGGCGAGTGTGGTACGCCAGAAGGGAATTGTCGATGATGGGGGGGATTGAGGAGCATATACTTACTGGTTCCGCTGGAAGGTAGTATAAGTCTCCCCGCCGGCAACACTGGGTAGTTACAATACGCTACAATAACCACCGTTATCTGTGTATCGTAACTCATACCGTTACTAGTGGCCCCCTCTAACGCTACTAGTAACGATGAGTTTTTCTTGTGGAGGATATCGTAACGATTACAATTTTTTTTTCCTATGAAAAAAAAGTATCGTAACTTTTTTGGGGCCAGTTAACGCGTTAACCGCAATACCGGCGAACGTAATAACCGCCTCCACCGTTCGAACTGGCCATTCTGCCTGTTTGACCGGTCGGAGACAGAGCAGCCCGTTCGACCGGTCAGACAGGCTGAGCAGCCTGTTCGACCGTCAGACAGGCTGAACAGCCTGTCTGACCAATCAAACAGGTCGTTCAGCCTGTTCGACCGGTCAAGCAGGCAGTTCAGCCTGTTCGACCGGTCAGCCCCAGTAACGTAACGTAAAGCCGTTGGAGTTACTGGGGTATCGTAGCGAAAAAAAAACTCCCATCAGAACAATAGTTGTACCGTAACGCGCAAAGCGTTACGGTTATCGTACCGATAACGGATAACAAATCGTTACGGTATCGTTACGTTACCGATAACCGTAACGTAACTAACCGCTGTTGCCGGCGGTACCCGCGTCCAGAGAGAGAGCCGGAGATGGTAGTGTCTTCGGCTTGATAGAGATCGCAGGATGTCTTTGTAAAGACCGCAGTGATTCCACTGTCGCATAGCGCCGCTATGGACAGCAGAGGCTCGTGGAGAGATGGTACGACGAGGGACGTGACCGGGGCTGAGCCGGGCAGAGGAAGTCGCATGTACCCCTTGTGCGTAGCTTCCACGACTGAGTGGTCCGCGGGTCAGACGGGAGTGCGGTCCGGTTTAGCATTATCGGCTGAAGCGAGATGCGGTGTCATGGCCTTTTAGCAAATCGGGGGCGTGGTTTTAGCCGGCCCCAACTTTTTTGTCTCCTCCTGTTCATCATGCTGCAGGCCAAATGTATTAGAATTTCTGCTCATGCCCAAAAGAGGGCTTCATCTATTCCTTCTACTTCTTTCCTCAGATGAGTTTAGCCCTCAACATAGGCCCCTCTTAGTTTTAGTATTTCATTATGCTTTCCTCGTGAAATACATTTCTTACTGGTTCCAGAGCCCATGACAGAGAGACATGCTATATTGAGACTTCCCTTCTGCCGGTCCCAGTCCCTGAGCATACTCTGGTCTTGATTTTTCCAGCTCATCAACTCTTCTATCACTGGCCTTTGGTCAAAATTCTTTCAGAATTTCCACTGGTTCTCAAATTGCCTGGGCTTTGAAAGAGCTGATTGATTTGAATAAGCCTGGATCAAAGCAAACACAAGGGGCAGTCATGCCAAAATCCTTTCAAGAGAGCAAAGCTTCCTATTTTGATGATCTTCAATGTCTTTTACTCCAAACACCACACCACTTTATACATGTCAATCCTGCTCAAAGATCTGTGTCTCTCTTGGCTTGAAAACTGAATCACAAAGATTTGATATAATTCTTTTTGTTTTGACCTGCATAATTACAAAAAGATAAAAACTATGCTGACTCAATTTTTTTTCTAGGGGGGGTTCTTCTCACACAAAAACTTGGGTGTTTCCCAAAAAGAGGCTCAGAGTTGTGAATCACTGCATTATTGAATGGGTCAGGCTAAATGCACTCCAAAGTTTTACTACATGCATTCCAACTTTTTGGAGTGGACACTTGCCCACTCCAAAATAATTGGAGTGGACACTTGTCCAGTCCAAAAACATTGGAGTGGACACCTGCCCACTCCAAAAATTGGCCATTTTTGGAGTGGGCAGGTGTCCACTCCAATGTTTTTGGCATGGACACATGACACACTCCAGTTATTTTGGAGTACATAAGATGTGGACACCAGAGGGAAGAAATATATTGGAGTGCGCAAAGTGCGCACTCCAAATACCCCCCAAAAAAGCTGAACACACTCCAATTTTTTCCTTTTTGTACTTGGAGGTTGAGCCCAGGCCTCGAGAGATACTACATTATTGTTTGTTGTTGGGGGGGGGGGGGGGGGGGGGAAGCTGACAACTTGTTGTTTTATGTATGTCTATCTCTATCTGATCTTAAAAAGTATGGGATATGAGGTGATTGAGTTAGAATGTGAGCTTTCTGAGGGGGTGTAACTTGCAGTGGGTTTCAGGGTGCGCACTCCCTTCACTCCAAAAGTATTGAGGTACTGGAGTGCCCACCTAGTCACTTCATTTTTTGGGTGTGCACTCCAAAGTCATTGGAGTGTGCAAAATGTACACTCCAACAAAGGGGGTTGGAAATACAACTCCCAGGCATTGGACGAACAACTCCCATGACCAAGTCGACGTCCGATTTGGGAGTCATCGGTCCAATTCAGGCCGCGGGGTTGGGAGTCGTCCTCCCAATCCCAAAAAAATTAAAAAAGGAGGGAGTCATTCTCCCAAATCGGCCAATGGACTGGGCAGATTGAGAGTCGCCCTCATTGACCGGAAGGAAAACCTTCTGGTCAATGAGGTTTTTGTGCCTCATAGACCGGAAGAAAACCTTCCGGTTAAAGGACCAAGAGCGTGGCTTATAACAGCACGAGATTGTTGTTAGTGAAGCAGAATGAGTAATAGTCACGAGACTATGCAAAGCACACCTGAACCAGAGTGAGGAGACAAGTGAGTTATGATTGAATTTGAGAGAATTGAGAAAACAAATAAACAAAATGAGATGAAGAAGAAATACAACATAGGGGAACAACTAGGTTGTATTGCGTGGACACATTAGGTTTAAGTTTGCTTGGCCAAACTCAAATTATCATTAACCCTGCAGCACTGGTTGTAGGAGGACTACGCTCGGGAATCACTAGATTTTCAATACCCCCCTCTCTCATTGCCAGGGCATTCTTAGATTTGCAATGACTGATTGGTGCTTGAGTCTTCCAAGAGATTTGGTGCACATATCCGCTTTCATGTTGTGCGTGCTGATGTGTTGGATGTGAATTAGACCCTGCTTGTAGACTTCCCGGAGCCAATGTGTTTTGTGTGTTGTTGAAATATTGGATTTGTTGCCAGAGCAATGGTGCTTTGATTGTCGACAAAAAGCTGGAACTTCTTGCTGATAGGTACGTTGAGACTTTTGAGTAAGTAACGTAGCCAGATGGCTTCTTGAGTACCTTCGAAGAGTGCTTGGTATTCCGCTTTTGTTGTTGATGTGGAAACAGTCTGTTGCTTTTTGGACTGCCTCCAGGTTGAGCTATGTAACCTGAATAAGATCTCCTGTTGTCTGCGCAATTGGCAAAGTCGGCATCCGTGAAGATTTCAACATCATTGAGGTTGCAATCTCCGTTGAGAGTGATACCCTGTGATTTGGTACCGGAGAGATATCGGAGCAAGTGTTGAACTGCTTTCCAGTGAGTCATTCCAGGTTTTTCGAGATGCTGCGACAGTTGAGACACGGTGAAGGCTATGTCTGGCCTGGTTGAGACGGAAAGGTAGTTCAGCAAACCAAGAGCTTCTCGATAGCTGATGTTGAGTTGACAGAAGGTGCTGTGATCTTCGTTGGAGCTTTTTGTCAGTCTGGTTTTAGGAATCATAGGTGTGCTGGTCAACCTGCAGTCACCCAAGTTATAGAGTTCAAGGATCGATTGAGTGTACTTGGGAAAGCGTGATTTGATGCTCATTGATTCTTTCCACCTTGAGTCCTAAGATGTGGGAGGCTTCACTGAGGTCTTCCATCCGAAATATTGCTGAGATTAACTGCTTGAATCGGTCAACGTCGTGGCTGATGATGATCATGTCATCCACGTACAAGTGCACGAAGCACTCCCAGTCTGGTACAGCTGAGATGAATAAACACAGATCTGCGGGAGAGGGATTGAATTGAATCGAGATGAAGAACTCTTTGAGAGCTCCGTACCATACCCTAGGAGCCTGTTTGAGGCCATAAATTGCTTTGTTGAGGCAAAGGCAGTGTCCCGCAGGTACGTCGAGACCTGGAGGAGCCCTGAGATAGATGTTGTCGAGAAGATCACCATTGAGAAAGGCATTCTTTGTGTCCATCTGATGGATGTGATAGCCTGTCTTCAGTCCAATGACCATGGCAACACAAAGACTTGTTGACCTTCCCATTGGAGCGTAGGTGGCAGTGAAATTGACGCCTTCTCGTTGTTGAGATCCCTGTGCGCAAAGTCGCACCTTGAATTTTACCACGACACCATCGGAGTCTTTCTTTTTCCTGAAAACCCATACTGTTCTCAGCAAGGTCTTGTCCCGAGGTGGCACTTTGACATCCCACACTTGAAGGTCTTGCCTTGCCTGAAGCTCAGAATCAATAGCCTTCTTCCAGGATTCAGCTTCCGAGGACAACATTGCTTCGCAGTAAGTTTTGGGTATACCAGATGCTGACAATGCCCTATCCAGACATGCTCGTTGTTTTTTGTGCAGGATGTTGGATTCATCAATGTTTGAATTGATGTCATTTGGAGCGCGATCACTGTTGAGAATCATGTCCCAGCCTGGCTTGGCAGGGGGATTTGGTGAAGAGGAGGAGACCGGTGGCAGTTCAGCAGAGGATTCAGCTGGTTGTTTCTCCAGAGTGGATTCAAAATCATCCGAGTCTGAAGCATCTAGATCCAGCTTGTCAACCAATAGTCGAGATTCTAAGACGGCTGACCCCATTGTTAGGTCAGATGACAATTCATGAATTTCTTGAAAGTCTGAAGGAGAGATTGGATCAAATTGGTGGGAAGGGTCCACTGGAGAAAAAGCAGAGACTCCTGGGAACTCTGTCACTACAGCGCTCTACATTTCCTCCTGGTAGGAGGATGCGTCAGTTATGCGCCCCCAGCTGATACCCAAGAAGAAGTCCCTTTTTCGATGTGTCTTCAAATTTACCTGAGCGGAGTTGCTTTGGTACGTTTACGTAGCACAGACAACCAAACGGCTTCAGACAAGACGTGTTGAAGGGTTTGTGAAACCAACGTTGATAAGGCATGTCCCATTTGATTGTCTGGCTAGGTGTGACATTCTCAAGGAAGACCGCTGTTGATACTGCTTCACCCCAGTATTCCGAGGGCAGAGCCATCTGTTTGAGGAGACACCATGCTTTCTCAGATGTGATGTGATTGCCTCTCTCTGCAACAGAGTTTTGTTGCGGAGTGTAAGGGGCTGTCACCTGCACACTGATTCCTTTTTCTTTGAGAAAGTCAAGGAATTGGGTCGAATTAAATTCGCCTCCACCATCAAATATCACCGTTTTGATGTTTGCGGAGTGGAGGTTGGTGACTTCATTGTAGTATTGAACAAAAAATGAAAAAGCTTTGGATTTCTTGGACAAGAGATAAACATGACGATATCAAGAGTAGAAATTGGTGATTTGGAAATAATATTCCTTTCCTCCAAACATTGGGGGATTTATTCTCCCACTGAGGTCCATGTAGACGTACTGCAGAGGTTTGGTAGCAAGTGGAAGAGTGTTTGAGAAAGGAAGGTGACATGATTTCGAGAAGTTGCAAGCTTCACAGTGAAAGGGCTTCGTGGACATTCCTGGGAACATTTTCCTTAGCGCCTTGTTGTTAGGGTGTCCTGCTGACCTGTGAGTGTTGAAGAGCCATTGGCTTGGAAGTTGAGGACTGACCTTGATGTTTGATCTTAACGCTGTAGACCCCTCCAACGATGTGCCCAGAGAAGAGTGTTTTCTTGTTCTTTACAACGTTGAAGGTTGATTCACCTGTGCTGAACATCTGACATCCTTTAGAATACAAGCAACCCAAGCTGATCAAGGTACCAGTGAGTCCTGGCACGTGGAGAGCTTTCAGTTTGATGACGTCGCCGATGGCATTGATTGTGGTGTTGTTGGCTAGACCAATCTTGGTAGTTCGCGGTTTGTAGAAGATGAACCTTTGCCGATCACTAAACATGTGATGGCTGGCACCGCTGTCGAGACATGCATTTTTGCCTTCGTCCGGAGTGGTTTCAGTGAAAGCACAACGTATGCTGATCATTGCACTTGCCTTTGAAGAGACAGGTGTTTCATCTCTAGTGGATGGTGCCTCTTCTGCTAGTTTTGCTGTTGATGTGAATGGAGCAGGAGGTTGGTGTTTTGCTTGACAACAATCTTTGGTGGTATGGGTGGTGGAAGATTGATTGTGCCATCCCGGAGCACATTTGGACCAGGTGCATTGGTTCTTTGCTTTTAGAGAACTCTCTTGCTTTATAGCGGGAATCCCATTTGATTCATCTCTTTGTTGTCGTGCGCTTCCTTGATCGTCGCAATGGTGAGTGGCCTTTTCTGAAACAATAGCTCTTTGGTCAGATTGAATTCCGAGGGGAGTTTGGATAGAATCGTTTTGGCCACTAATGATTATTTCAGGTCTGCTCCAACTGGAGTTCCAATAACAAGACCAACTGACACAATTGTGCTAAGTCTGGCGTCCAGACCATTGAGGAAGGTGGCTATCGAACCTTTGTAGTAGAAGGAGATGAAATCCTGGTAGACTACAGATTGATTTTGGACGGTTTTGGATTCATAGTATTTCATCAACGCCTTCCATATCGCCGTAGGGTCCTCTTCATTTTCATCATTGACAAAGCGTTGGTAGTTTGTCTTGCCAATGGTTTGATGAAGGATCCCTTCCAGTTTGACGTGTGCTTTGAGCTTTGGTGCTATGGATGACGTGAGATGTTTTGAAAGGTTGTGCTGCATGCAGTAGCCCTTGATTTTGATTTTCCATGCCGTAAAGTTGGTGCTTGACAGAACTGGTAAGGATTTTTGATCCAACATTCTCCGGGTGAGTTTTTAAGATAGCTTTGCAGATTAAATGGCACGGAGGCTCATAACCTAAAGAATGAAGAGTGTGGCTTATAACAGCAGGAGATTGTTAGTGAAGCCAAATGAGTAATAGTCACGAGACTATGTGAAGCACACCTTATAACAGCACAAGATTGTTGTTAGTGAAGTGGAATGAGTAATAGTCACAAGACTATGCAAAGCACACCTGAACCAGAGTGAGGAGACGAGTGAGTTATGATTGAATTTGAGAGAATTGAGAAAACAAATAAACGAAATGAGATGAAGAAGAAATGAAACAATTGAGGCGAACCTTATAACAGCACAAGATTGTTGTTAGTGAAGCGGAATGAGTAATAGTCACAAGACTATGCGAAGCACACCTGAGGATTGAATGAAGAAAGAACAAAACAGTCAAGGATGAGTTATGAGAAATGAAATGAGAACAAATGTGAGAAAGGGGTTTGTGATTGTTGTTGAGTGAGTGTATACCTGAACCAGAGTGAGGATACAAGTGAGTTATGATTGAATTTGAGAGAATTGAGAAAACAAATAAACAAAATAAGATGAAGAAGAAATACAACATAGGGGAATGACTAGGTTGTATTGCATGGACACATTAGGTTTAAGTTTTCTCGGCCAAACTCAAATTATCATTAACCCCGCAGCACTGGTTGTAGGAGGACTACACTCGGGAATCACTAGATTTTCAATACCAGTCAATGGGGTTGTTG
Organism: Puccinia horiana; assembly: GCA_001624995.1. Taxonomy (NCBI): domain Eukaryota; kingdom Fungi; phylum Basidiomycota; class Pucciniomycetes; order Pucciniales; family Pucciniaceae; genus Puccinia; species Puccinia horiana. The sequence goes on from LWDY01000019.1 coordinate 683,103, forward strand.
TACCTCGTCAACCAGAAGGTTTTCCTTCCAATCGATGAGGTAAAACAGCCTCACTGGCCGGAAGGATTTCCTTCCGGTCAATCAGGAGTTGTACCTCACTGACCAGAAGGATTTCCTTCCGGTCATTGAGGAGTCCTTACTGACCGGAAGGATTTCCTTCCGGTCAGTGTGGAGTTGTACCTCATTGATTGGAAGGAAAACCTCCCAGTCGACGAGGTATGCTGGAACAAAAACCTTCCAGTCAATGAGGCTGTTGTACCTCATTGACCAGAAGGTTTTCCTTCCGATTGATGAGGTAAAAAAGCCTCATTGACCGGAAGGAAGTCCTTCCGGTCTAGGAGGAGTCCTCAATGACCAGAAGGACTTCCCTCTGGTCATGGAGGAGTCCTCAATGACCGAAAGGATTTCCTTCCGGTCATGGAGGAGTCCTCAATGACCAAAAGGATTTCCTTCCAGTCAAGGAGGAATCCTGAATGACCGGAAGGATTTCCTTCTGGTCAAGGAGGACTTCTCAATAACCAGAAGGATTTCCTTCTGGTCAAGGTGGACTCCTCAATGACTGGAAGGATTTCCTTCTGGTCAAGGAGGACTCCTCAATAACCGGAAGGATTTCCTTTCAGTCAAGGAGGACTCCTCAATGACCGGAAGGATTTCCTTCCAGTCAAGGAGGACTTCTCAATGACCGGAAGGATTTCCTTTCAGTCAAGGAGGACTCCTCAATGACCGGAAGGATTTCCTTCCAGTCAAGGAGGACTTCTCAATGACCGGAAGGATTTCCTTCTGTTCAATGAGGAGTTGTAGCTCATTGATCAGAAGGAAAACCTTCCGGTAGACGAGGTACAACAGCCTCATTGACCGGAAGGATTTCCTTCCGGCCAGTGAGGTACAACTCCTCATTGACCGGAAGAAAATCCTTCCAGTCAGTGAGGCTGTTTTACCTCATCAATCGGAAGGAAAACCTTCCGGTCAATGAGGTACAACAACCCCATTGACCGGAAGGTTTTCCTTCCGGTCAATGAGGGCGACTCCCAATTGGCCCAGTCCATTGGCGGATTTGGGAGAACGACCCCCTCCTTTTTTATTTTTTTGGGATTGAGAGGACGACTCCCAACCCCACGGCCTGAATTTGACTGTCGACTCGGTTGTGGGAGTCATTTTTCCAACCCCCCCAACAAATTGATAAAAATTATTTTGGAATTGGTGTGCACAGGAGTTGCACTCCAAGAAATTGGACTGCATGGTCTGTGTACTCCAAGCATATGTGGGACTTGGGAGTGGAAAAGTGTTCACTCCAATTTTTTTCTAAAGTGAACACTTGTCCACTCCAAAAAAATTGGAGTGAACACTTGTCCACTCCAAAAAAATTGGAGTGAACACTTGTCCACTCCAAAATGGAGTGCACGTAGGAAATCATTGGAGTGCATTTAGCCTGACCCTTTCTGAATTCCATAGTCAAGAGAAATACAAGGGAATGAAATAATAAAAGACAATAAAATAAGGGTCAGGCTAAATGCACTTCTGTTTGGTTTATCTCACTGTTCTTCTGTCAAAAATATTATTCAAATCTCACATTTTCCATTTGGAGCGAATTGTGCTTCTGTCTCAGTCTTCGGACTACATGTCTCATCCATCTTGCTAACAACACTATTGTGTTGCCATAAGGTGTGCTTCTGTCACAGTCTTCAGACTATACATCTTGTCTATCTTGCTAACAACACTATTGTGTTGGCATAAGATCCGCCTCTGAGTCTTTATTGAGCTCATATTTCAACAGTACAGTCCTCAACACTGGTTAGATTTCCAAACCTACAGCGCAACTTGAATTAACCTTTCAAAATAGCTATGTAAATACTCCATAGTCAAAAATTAACATATGAGGTCCCCATATAGCCACAGGTACTGCCTCCACTTTTCTGTATAGCTAATTTGGTTAGAGATATTTTGGTGGGTGCAGTTTGATTTCAAAAGAATTGCTTGTTAGTATTATAACAATATTTATGATGGGGGTACACAGGTCCTCTATGAAATTGGTGGATGCTTATTTTCATCAGAAAAGAAAACTTGTGTATCATTGTCTTTCAAGCATTGATCAGTCTATGACACTATTGTAGAAAAATGTCTGTTGCAAAAAATGAAAAGAAAGCAAACATTGACAAATCTCAATGTGTTGGAGAGTCAGATAGATCCAAGTTTAGGTAGGTAGATGTGTGTCCGACTATTTCAACCAAGTCTTTTGTTTTTCATCTAGAAATGAAATGTGTACGGCATAAACTGAACGCCGCGTGTTCAGACGTGGGGTCCGTGGGATCACTTCGAGGATGCGTCCCGTGTGTAACAATGGTCGTCTACGTCTTCTTTGGTGTGGGTCTGGGGGAATCGATGACGAGAGGGGATCAGTTAGCCTCCGTTTTGAAATTTCTGGCTACCAAGCTTCCAGTAGGTCGTAGAATGAGTCTGGGTTGTGATACTCACCACATATTCATCCAGGCGTGTGGGCAGGAAGTTGCAACAAAACCTAGCTTGCGTTTTGATGGCTGCCTGGGCGCAAGTGAAGCCAAAATTAAAGGTACCGGATTTGTTTGCCTGAAGCCCTGTATGGAAATGACATGTCAGCTGTAGCTGTCGCGCAGAGGTGGATTCCAGAGGATACTGACCGATTAGCAGCTTTGATTTCGGATCTTCAACGATGTGAGGGAGGTATTTAAATTTGGGGTTTTTGATATCCGCCTGGGTGACAGGTCTGAGGCATAACCCATGTATGGATGAGCCTGTCTTGAGAATCCGTCCATTTTCTTTTGGATCGTTGCAGAAGAATTTCGCGTGAACAGGTTTCTGCATCAAAAATAGCGCGACGATGAGGATCCAGCTGGTGAATTGCATGGTCTGCTTTAAAAGTTGGTGTGATGGATTGAATGAGGCGGTCTTTCAAGATTTGGTCGTGGATGTAAGGATGAGGAAGCGTTGTGGGTGGTTTGATAGAGCGGAAGTGACTTGGAAACGCTCTTTTCACACATAATTCTCTCAAATGGCAGCAATCAAGCCAAGCTGGCTGAACCCGAGCTTACAATGTCTCTCGGAGACAGAACCGCGGCACGAGGGACCGCCCCACAGGGTCTCTGTCTCAGCGGTCGGCGGGCCCTTTCGGACCTCGGGCGAGGCACAGGGTTAGTGTAAGGTTGGGTGTATGAACCATCTCAAAGAAGGTTATAAGGAGCTATGAAGCAATTCGGAGAAGAATGCTCGCTACATCTACTTGAAATAGTATTGAGTCGGATTGGTGGAAGGCCCACAAGAGATTTTATGTAGTTAAAAAAGCCATTATAAGATTCTAAGCAGTGGCAGCACAGATTTATTTGATTGGTGCTTGACTTAGGGGTCACAACCAGTTGGTTATCTGCTGTTGGGCAAACAGGCATACTCAAGGCCACGGATGTTTAAAAATACGAATTGATGTATGGGATTTGGGTGGCAACTGCCAACATGACCTGACATGGCAAACAAAAACTGGAGGACTTCCCGTAGGATCTACAGCCCCTGTAGATTCTTAATTGGAGCCTGTAAAACTAAATTTTGGCAGGGAAAATTGCATTTAGACTTTACAGCCCCTGTAGATGGCCACGGGAAGTCCTCCACTGCATGCACTGTGTAATTATCAGACCTAAAAAAAATGAGATAGACTTCGTAACTACTAACATGGGCAACAATTACAAAACAATGAGATCCCTGATACACAAGTACACAGATGAGAAGAGCCTGAAGTTCTGGAAGAAATCAAATCTTTGATTCAACGCAGCTGGATTGAAATGTATGAAGATTCCGTCCGACATAAATTGGACATTATGACGTGACTGTTTGTTTGTTTAGATATTTCCTGTCCGAAATTTCCTAATTTTGGAACGGCATATAACTACATTTTATCTCTTCGTGCTGATCCGCTTATGACCCGTGTTTACTACCACCTGCGGCCCGTTTTTTTTTATCGTTATGATCTTTGAGAAGTCTGTGACAAAAAAAAAACAGAAGATCATTGGTATACAAGGGACCCTCAAAACAGAATAGAAACAAACAAGCACATACTTGATGATGTGTTGACTAAACCAAGATCTAGTGGTATCGTCAAGTAAAGCTATAAGTGGCTTTGTGAAATCATCATTGAGGATGATCCTGATGCCATTTGGTTCCGACCTGACCTCTTTAAGGTCCGATAGAAGTATCTGCCAGGTAATGACCAACTTGTTGATCTGAAGCATCACGAGCCGATCGGTCGTCAAGATACAGGCTGAATCCTTATCGTTCGGAAGCTCGACATGGGCCACATATTTGCAAAAGTACAGTTTGCCATTGTCAGCCGATCTTAGCCAATCTTGCCCTTGAGCCTCACGAATGTTGTAAGGCTGAATGTGGATGCGATGATTCAAAAAAGATTGACTTCAATCAACTTGGAGCATCATACAAGATACAGTTCGAAACAACTTACCCGTAGAATTCCATCGTAAGATATATGCCTTGGTAAACGACACCGGCCACCCCGGCTTGGATCGAAAACAGTCGTGGCGTTTCTGAGGCCACCGGACACATTACTCAAAAAGTCAAATGTCCCGACGGCGGGCTTTGCCACCACCCTAAGAAGCATCGAATAAACTCATCAGCGATAAGCGAATATGAAACATATTCAATCTGAGGAGTCTCACCCTACTAATCCCTTACCGACGCCCTTGAAGAAGCCAACGGCTCCTCCATTCTCAGCACCTTGTATGGGTTTCATCTGTACAAGAACCTATCATTAATTTATGATCTGAAGCAGCGATGAAGGCCATATGCGCTTACAGCCACACCCTGAATACCACTGGCCAACGAATTCAAAAACGCGCTTGTACCCGTTGCCAAGCCATTGATCTTATTTCGGTTCCGGAACTGACGGCGCTGTCGCTCACGAGCCCAATCCGAATCCAAAGCAGCGGCGGAAAGTCCTTTTTGCGTTTCAGACGAAATCAGTGCACTGCCCAAATCGCGAGTGGAATAATGCTGTGCATGTTCTCCCCTGACCTTTACTGACAGACCCGGTAATTTTGGACACACTGTCTGTCACCCCAAAAGTACTTTTCTTCACAAGACTGGTTGCTCCCTGTTTCAAATTGCGGAGATGATATCGGGTCAGTTGAAAGGAAGCATGTCATAATTGAGATGTGGCGATTTACTCTGGCAATTCCTACCCCCAATTCACTCCCGCCATGTAAAACAACGCCATTAAAAGGTTCGTAAAACAGATCTTGAACGCCCGAGCTAACGTTGCTGAAAAGGCCGGCGGGGTTTCCAAGAAAATCAGCAGATGCAAGCACTCGATATAATTGGGAAAGCCCTTCATTCTGGTAGTGTTGGATTAGCCGAGCCATCAGTTGGTTTTGCGACATCCTGGCGTTTTCTACTTTTAATTGATTCAACATCAGAGGAGCCCCGCTGATTGTACCGATAGCCATGGTTACTGCATTAAGGAGGAAATACAGCGGGTTTCGAGAATCGAACGTCCTACAAAAGCCAAAACTTTTTCAGCACACGAGCTATCTAGAGACTTGACAAAAAAAACTTACCTCTCACTAACATCCACGCTTTCCTGCCGTTCAAACGAAATGACGATAGCAAACGGTTGTAAATGCAAAAGTTCAAAGTATAAATCCAACCCTCCTCCTTCTGAAGCCGGTTCCGGTATTCCAACAGGATCTGCAATGAGTTGACTGATCGAGTTGTCCCGGAAGATCAATTTTTCTGCTGCTCACTAACCAGAAAGGAGGAAATGTAGAGTACTTGACGTGGTCACGATTCCACGAGGCTCCCGAAAATTTGGTGAAGCCCATTAGAGCAATTACAAAGGACTCGTCCATCTCAAGAGACATTTTCTGCAGCAATACAGTTGCATACTTAACATAAACAACACCATGTTCTACGGAGAGAGGTAAAAACAATAGTCAGATCTGAATTTTTCTGGATCTCGAAATGGCTACACTAACTGTCATCCTTAACAACGTTTGCTTTCACTTGCAGGTTAGGACGTGTTTCTACCGCCTTGGGGTCAGCAGAGAGATCGGTGGGACGGAATAAAACGGGAAAGAGGGCGCCGTTCAATTGATTGTCGAATTGGATCCAGCATATCACGATTCCGTAGTCTTGCTGGAGCTGGCTTTCTTCGTAAGTTATGTCGATTCCTCGGAAAGAGCCGTATAACAATTCCCGCGTTCGCTTATCAATGATCGAGATTCCAATTCCTTCTAAGCTTATAGAAGCAGTGACCAAAACGATTGGTTCCACAGTTGTGGCCTCAAATACAGCATCGCCTAGGCTGCTAAAACTGTCGGAACGCTGGATTGGAGTCCCAGGGCCAGTCTTCCTGGCTACCTTCCACACGTTAGTGGCTTCGTTATAATCAGAAATAACAACCACCTGAGCCTGCCCTTCAACAACTACATCGAACGCGAGCTTTTGTCCCGATCTCTAAAAAAGCGAATAGTTAATTACTAGCGTATTTTGACTTTAAGCTGAAATAAGACTTACATGTGTTCTAACCGGCTCCAACTGCCCAACTTCCAGCACATGCACATCCCTCAAAATGATAGGTTGAGATGGTTTGGAAGACGGTCCTTCTGCCTGTCGAAATAAGACTACACGAATTAGGCTTTGAAAACCAGCAGCGGGATCGTCCCATGCATAGGGGGTTTCAGTATTTGGCTGAGATTCGTAGAACTTGATGACACCCATATTTTCCTTGTTGGTGCTGTTTATCACCTGTTTGAAATTGAATCAAGTCAGTAAGCTAGAAAGAGGCATTTTGGGTTCAACTTGGATTGAAAGGCGTACTGTCTGGCCGAAGTGTAATACCGAGTTGCTTTTGTTGCGTAACAAAACAGGCCACTGGTTTCGATTGACGTTAAGCTTGATGAAAATAGACGGGCCTTGGAGCAAGATTTCGACATGCACCAGCGTTTCTTCATTCTGAGGATCACGAACTCGTATGCAGACTTTCCCTACATTTTGAATTCGGAAAGGTTTGGACCTGTAATGGCCAACACTTCGATTTGATTGAAATAATTAAGCATAGGGAGGGCCACTGAGATGCGACTTACCATCGTTTGCCCATAGGGGATTCGAACGCCAAAACCAACTGCGGATCCGCGCTCCTCATGAACAAACTGAGTAGGGCACGTTTGCCAGGTTTAACAATTGACATGTCATCTGAGACATCCTCGCGAAGACATATCGGTAGGTCTGCCTCGTTCTTGATGATGAATCGAGGGTAGACAGTCACGACCTTCGTAAGTTTATACTGTAACCACGGGAATAAAAATCATGAACTTAGTTTGAATCATATCATTCGACCTCAATCGTATCTGATCTCGCATGTTCCTCACCTTTCCGAGTCCCTCAGAAACTGTTAACCCAACCCTGTACTCTGAGGTTTTTGTCGAAGTTTGCATCGTCACTTGCTGATTGGCTCCAACGACGTCAAAATTGATACCCTGTTTTTGGAAGCCATCGTCAACATCTGGAATCTTCATTTAGGAGAGGAAAATAATGAGACCTTGGACCAATTTGAATCTCCGACTCTTATAACGGCACGGTTCCTTTTGTCATCACTGAGGTGTGAAAATAGCAGTGGGCGAGGTTCCTTACGGCGACTAGCATCTATAATGCGGGGACCTATGTTAGATTAACTAGCTCGGAATCAGGGGACAACCTGCGAAGACTTACTTCCGCACAAATTTTGCCCGGCGACTTTCTTGGCTCTACCAATGAACGGTTTTGACTGTATTGAAAATTCCAGTCCGGTCTTGTCTATAAAATACGAAAATAAAAAAGGCCGCATGAGCTGAGCGTAAGAAGGGACTTTTTATTCCGAGCCCAACCAAACAGGGGCGTACTGATTACCACGTAAGGGCTATATATTTGAACTTTGAATGCCCCGCCTGACAAAGGATATCGCCTATGTGTATATTGAAGATCAAGAATCAGCAACAACCATAATCCAAGATTGATCATGGAGAAAAAACTAACATGTAATGAAGGCCTAAATTGAGGGCCAATCCATCTTCGTCCGTGACCAACATCCGATTTTCCAGGGGCACGTCTTCAGGATTGTTCGTGTTGACTACTGCGTACTGGCTCCTCATGCCAATCATTCCTTCATCTTTAAACTCGATTCCTAGCAACATCAAGTCCATAGAGTTGACTATATGGACTGGAAACAGGTCGCCTTGTTTCAACAACGTTGAGTAATTTTTGTCTAAGTGTATCGTGCAATTGATGTCGAATGGAAGTAAATTTTCTATTTCGATCGGTGCGCGCAAACACAACGTGATTTTGGGATAATAACTGTGGTTTTTTAGGCTAGTAAGCATTTGATAACCCGGTATAGGAAATCAAGAAATTATAATCACCGAACCGTGCTATCTTCTTGGTCATAAATTGTGGTGGCATTGAAGCGGTGTGCTGGGTCCTGCCGATTAGTGGCCCCACAGGTTATAGTTCTGACGGGTTGTTTGACCAGATCTGTCCAACCAAACGCCTTTTCGCACCAATGAAAAGAGTCTTTCGCTACAACGCATGGAGCCGTCAGTCAAGCCTATTTAACTAGCCAAGGGTAAAATAGTGAGCTTACAACCGGCCGGGCGTATCTTGATTTTTTGGCGATAAGCTGCTTGAATGGGAACTGAACAGGATTGATTTGGTGCTGGTATCCAAGGTTTTTCGGTAAGTACATTTTTCGAATACGAGATGGAACAAGGACCTGGGCTCACCGATTCTATAGGGTTCACAAATCAGCGCATCACTCGCGTTGACAATTCCCATCTCAATGGAAAACAGCGTATCATTCCGAACTTGAAAGGTTGAACGGAAGGTTACCACTTTGACATTATCGATAATTTCGACGTGACATAACAATCGATGAGTCACTTTGTCCATTGATGGTCGTAAAGGATAAACCTCGTCGCCTTCCCTGACTACCAAGATACCACCAACAGAAGTCCATCCAGCGTCTTGTAGTACCAGTCCTAGCGTATGTTGAGTGGATGGAGAAACATTCTTGAGAGGGCCAAATAAGATTAGCGTCAAGAGGGGTGGGCAAAATTGAGGAGAATCTTACTTCACGCGTTGATTTCCAATCCTCAAACCGCCAAGGTAATTCTTTCCCGTCCGCAATCACATGATCTTCACTCCCATGAGATCCATCGTCCAACTCGGCCCATAATTTGAGAGAGTAACCTGTAAGATTTTTTATCACGTAGGGTGCAGTCACACCACGTTTCCGATGCAAAAAACTCTCGCCCTCCCGCCCCCATATTTCGGCACCGGTCATTACGATATCGATAAAGCTAGCCGTTAAATTTAATTCCAGGCGCTTCTTGGAATCCAGGGATAGTAAAGTCTGCATTGGGGATCCTAGGCGGGCCATCTAAAGCATATAAGTAGTTCAGCAAGGGTTCATTACGACTTTGAGACCGAAGCGGAGAGAGGCACGGACTTGAAATGACATGGGCCATGGCTCCATGAGGGGTTCCCAATGAGAATTGGCCAAGTTATAATCTTTGGAGCAAATCAAATTTTAGTCAAAGGAAGAGGATGTAAAATGAGAGAAGGGAGACATACAGTTTATTGCAAAAGTAATCGAAGTGTCGATCGAAAGCTAACATAAAAAGTTTGAATCAGTGCCGATCAAGCTGTCGTGCAATCCTAAGGTCGTACCTCATGGGACCAATTATTAGCATGTAATTCGAGGTTCCGTGTGTGAAAATCTAGTAGAGGCTGTTCATGAAGATCACCAATGAGCACGACTTGAATCTTATCTATCAGGACAGAAAGCTACGAAAAGGCGAAATTATCAGTTATCAGGAAAACATATCAAATTTGATAGGTCAAGCAACCTTTTCTGGGGTGTGGTTGGGAGTTGGGGGGTTTGACGAAAGGGCTGAGGGAGACCGTGGTACCATCGCTCGAGTTTGGATACTGGTGTCTTGATCTATCTGTTTATCTGATGTTTGGTCGACTTGAGAGAAACCGAGCGCTTTGCAATACACAGAGTATACTAATGAGAAGTCTCTGTATGACAGCCTGAGGATAAGCGGTGTAGTGTGGGCTTGCATAGAAACTTGTTTATTTCCATCTTGTGGTACGTCGGCCCATGAAAAACTCATCGTGCACGCATCCAAGAATTTAACGGCATTCCGAGGGTCGTTCATCGTTCCCAAGGACATACACATGTCTATCACCATGGCAGTCAGCACCTGTTGTTGATTGATTGAGAATTTGTCAATTATCAGATGAACAGAATCACTGTCACTTTTCTCCGGATCTGAGATGATTGTTAACTTTGGTTTGATGACATTGACCGAGTAATGCAGAGTTGATGCGGGCTGATTGTCCGGGGATGTTGACTTGGGACTGTCTCGCGGGGACTCGGCCACTGAGGGATTTGCTTGCAATCCTGGATTTGTAAGAAATGCTTGAATGGCGAAAAGAAAATCCAAGGAAAGGATGAAGTTCGGGGAATCAAGCTCTAAGTTAACACTGCTATTGCATCCCGTCTGTTTGTAGTTGAGCGCCAGCTGGTCACCATCATGATCGGCGACGGGCACGATCTCACGAAACTTGGTGGCCTTCCCAGCACGTGTGTCAATTATCCGCAGAGCTTTCAAAACCATTTCTGCCATCATCGATCCATTAGACTTTGATTTCCAAAAGACGCGTATTCCATTCAACGAAAACTTAGCTACGCTGTTCACTTCGGATTCCGTGGGCGCAATCGTGGCGTCAAACAACTCTAAGGTTACATTGGACACTGTGAAAGCTAATTCCATCACAACCCAGACACTTGCAGCGGCCTGGTTTGAGTTCGAAGAGGTTTGAGATTCTTGCTGTACAAGACGAGGCTTGGAGGGTTGAGATTGGGGGTTTGGGGTCGAAAAGTGAGACTCGAGGCTTGGCACAGGTTTGTGACGTTTTGACTCTTGATTTAATTCACTCAAATCCAGTATCTTGGGGATAGATGACGCTAGAGCCAAAAGAGCAAAGTACTGTGGCTGGGTTAAATCGATTTTTACGTCTGACATGTGGGCAGCAATCTGAATATTTAAGATTGAAATGGAATGATTCAAAGTTAGGCGAGGTAAATGTTAAAGGAAAATCTCCAAGCGGAAGGCTACTAACATCACTGTCTGGTACAAGGTGACTATCACGAGATCGCTCGACTACACTGACGGTAGACATCATGACATCGATGTTAACATCACCCAATATTTCCAAGGTGTTCGATTTTCCCTCATGAGATAATTCGGAAGTAAGACGAATGTTGTGAAGTCCCGCCTTGGTCGTGGTTACCAGCTTCTCTTGACTTTCTGAAAAGCAATTGGATGCGTTGATTTCACCCAAGTATGCAATCAATGAGTCCGTCGAGTTACTCTCAAGGGGGAAAATAATGATAGGCGTTCGGATCAAAACATCGTAGTGCATCTTGGTGCTCGTCTGAGATAAGTCGTTGGCTTGCTGTCTCGCAGCTGCACTAGCAGCATCCATGACGGCTTTCATTTGAGCAAATTTAGAAAAGAATACCAGCAGGCGATGCCAGATACTTTCAACGATGGTGAATTGAATAGATCCGGATCTCAAATAAACCATTGAGTCGTGACCGGGGTACGTGCTGTCTCCCTTCAAGAATGTCTCATACTGAAAATTTGCCAGATCATCGCCCTGGATTTCGACCAAGCGTCGGAACTTGGTGTCGTTGGATTCGACAGTATCATCCTCTACCGTCAGATTGCCCAAACGCGCATTCACACGCATTGTGGATCCTTTCAACAGCACCGAAAAGTCTGCAGAAGATAATGACAAAGTCGCCAGTCGACGTCCATCATCGTTGAACAAAAACGCGATGGTTCGCATCCTGACCTTGACCCTAATTTTATCGAGGGCTGCATCAGATACCGACTCCGACTGATTGACTTCTGAGGGTGGTTTATTAGAAAGCGCCGCAACCTGAGATGCGCCGGGGCTAGTGTCTGAAGTGGTAAATGTGTTCATAATCCAATCAAAGATTTCGAGCTGGATGAATCAGAAAGAAAGAAAAAAGAAATTAGAAGTATACGAAGATTAACAACTAGTTAATTCAAATCAAACTAACAATCGTGGGCCGCGTTACAACGATGTTGATAGTGGACAACTCTGCATCCACAGACTGCACATTAGGCATTAGTTCGTGTTCCAGAGCTGAGTCGACATGTGTTAGTTCCACTTACTTTGCCAATACCCTCATAGAGAGTCATAAATTCAGGATGGTCTGTTTGGACTTGCGTGTATTTGAATTTGACTAGGTCTTTCTTTTCAGCTAGCGGATCTTCAAGGACTTCAGAAGTGACCAGGTTCTTAAAAGCGGGATACATTTGACTTGTTTTTGTGGCTACGCGGTCCGCAATGTACATCGACGACAGAGTAATCTCAACAGCTAAATCCAAGTTACGCAAGCTGAGACCGAAGTAAAAACCTTCCAAAACTGAATCAACTAGTCTCTGCTCTTCGCCGGTTTGTGAGTGAGTTTTCGAGATTGCAACGATGAGTTTCCCCACAGTGAACTGGAGTTGGAAGTTGTTTTGCCTGAAATTTACAGTCTTTCATATCGGAAAGAATGTAGTTTAGCAAAATGGCGGCCTCTTTGAAGCTTAGTGGTTCAGACGGTACCTGTCCAGCCTGTGATAAGTCGGGTGCTTCAAAAAACTCGTCATCTTCTCTCGGATTGGTTGCTTCGCGCAAATGATGTGGTGGATGCTCTTCGTCAGTTAGATCATAAGTGAAACTAGAATCATTTGAGAAAAACGTCGGCATTCGAAACGGCTGCATTTTCGGCTTTCGTGTGTACTTGGTTTGCGCTTTGACAGCAGTCTCATGACGTTTGTTATTTTCGGAGACCTTCGCAGCTTCTGATTCGTCATTGAAGTTTGGTATAGCAACGTCGATCATGGACATGACAATGTTGTACTTTCGATCCGAGAAGTTTACGCGAAGTTCAGGTAGGTCGCCTTGTACTTTGAAGCGAGTGAGGTTTGGTGCATTATCGACCATGCAGTTGAAGACATCAAAACTCATCGTAATTCGCTCTATGAGGTGTGCCTGTTCATGTCCCTTGGGTTCATCCAAAGCCAAAAGACATTTCTCGAACGATTTGTCCAATAAGAGCTGTTGATGAATTGGATTGACGTTAGCTTTTCGAATTACTCTAAACTTCAGATAAGTAGCTTACTTGGGTGTCCGTCAATTCAACATGGAATTGATCATACATCATCGACTCTAACTGTGCATAGTCATCATTAGTATACTGCCGATTTTGTTTGGCTTTAATCGTCTCGAGGCGGTCCTTGGACAGCAAGTTGCTAGAAACGGCAATATGACCAACATCAAGTAATATATGATGACAGTCGTGCCTAGTGACATCCTGTGGAATAATGATAATTGGCCTAAAAGTCGTAACATTCTGGTTAGTTTACCAAGGATGGTACAAATGCATGTCCAAAAACTCACGCATTCATATCAACCTTGATATCGACAGTCTTGTGAGTTTGTAGAGCAAATTCAAGACCCGCCCTTGTGTCTTGGCGAATGCCCTCGAGAGTTGAACTGGCAACATCAATGAGCGCTCCCACAGATTCGAGCTGACTGGCCGGGGGACGGAAGAACTTGGTTACGTCCTGTAAGTAGTTCGGGTGATAAACAATTTCTATGTGTCTCATGTTGAGTGTAATAGCATTGTCGGCTCGGTCATCAAGAGGCTTATGCTCGAACTTCAAGAAGAAGAATGGATTCGATTTGATCGGTTTAGGATTCTGGTTGCTGTCGGAGCTAGAGTTATGGGCTTGAGGATTCGAATCTTCAATATTCTTTCCGGGGCTTCTCGATAGCTTTTCCTTGACTCTGACAATCTGAGGATGTTTACTATTTTTGACGGTACCGTCATAGACTCGAAGGCCAGCCAAGCTAAGACTGAGTTCCATATTTTCAGTCCTTTGAAGCATATCAGCTGAAAAGCCATCGAATACGAGGGATATGATATTATGCCCCGATCCGCTTTGAGCTGACGTTTCCGGCAATTTTCCTGAACGAAGGGTGAAAGATCCAGTCCGTAGTTCGGTACGAATGTTCATTAGAATCGCGTCTCGGGGGAGATCTATTGCCGAAGACGCAGCCTCTCGCTCGTCCCATTCAATAGCATCATAAAGCTGCTTCTTTTCTTCTTCACTCAAAACGCCATCCGCTTGTCCCGAATCGTGTCCATTTTGAGAATCAACTGGACCGCCACCCCAGATCCATCCCATCCAACCAGTGTTCGAAGCTGCCGTGGTGTTAATTTCTCCTTTCCGAGCCGTAATCCTCTCCTTGCGCATCTCAGACCTCGCCAATGACCTATAGAATCTAATGTCTTGATAATCGAGCTTCTGTTCCAGTTCCATTAACTCGGGCTTGTGTAAAAAAAAAAGGTAAATCAGACCCAAACTTGCAAGAGAATTCGTTTTCCAAGATCAGGAAGCAAAATAATACTAACAGTATCTTCCGGAAGGGAGCCCTGTTGCACTGCCTTGAAGAATCGGATGTACATTTGTCGATCATCTCGTCGTTGACGGAAGTAATCCCAACTGGTTTTGTAAGCCCTTTGATGTACTTCGTGCTTGGTTACCGCGAGGGCGTAAGTCCATAACGCTTTGGCTTTGTTTTGAGTCATTTCCTGCTCACTCGGTCGAAACCTCAAGTATTCTCGATGCCTGGTGTAGAAATGAAATAGATCTAGGCATGAAAGTGCGTCTCGATATTGATCTGCGTCAATCAAAAAGGCCAATTCTTCAAAAGTCAATTCGCAGTTGATTTTGGCCAGTTCTTTTGTGGGATTTTTTCGCATTATTAGCTTTCCTTCACCGCTGACAGGCTTCAAGGCATATTGATGATCGGGTAGAGAGTCGGGCTTGGTAGCTGGATCTTCGGTTCCAGTTCTAGCTATCATGTCTGTAAATTGCTTTTGGAATTGTTCTGGATCGTCAAGATTGGCAAGTGAGATCGAGTCGGTGTTGAAGTATATTGCTAAGGAATCAAGTTTTGTAAGCTTGTGGACGCCGGTTTTGGAGCCCACGATGAAGCTTTCTTGCCAATTTTCATCTGTTGATACAGCTGAGAGTTCTGCTAGAGTAAAACCAACAGAAAACGGATGTCCGGGAACAGAAAGATTGTCTTCGTATCGAATGTGAACGTTTTTGATTTTCAGTTGGAGATTGTCGAGAATCTTGTTTGTCATTGCAGCAACGAAAGATTCATTTTTATTTGCTTCTTCACTGGTATCTGTGGCAGCGGCCGTTGGCGACAGTAACAGCTCGGAATTCTTGAGTTTCTCCATCTTGGACGCCTGTTTTCTCTTCTCATCTTCTTCTGCGTCAAAGTTGTTTTCGTTTCGCGGCACGGCCAACAGGTAAATATTCTCGATCACAGCTTTGACGGGTCGACTCTATGGAACGAGCAAGTCCTTAAATCAGTAAAAGGTAAAGTCTAATTTCACAGCGTATCTTACTCCTAGAGCGGTCCATCTGGAAAGGAGGGTAGAATCAAGAGAATGAGTTGGACAATCGCCAAACAATGGAATTTGATTGGATAATAGGTGGTTCGTGGCTTCACTGACGGTACTGTTAAAACCAAACTACTAATCGATCCGTCAAGTACATCTACAGGCAGCCTGAACTTGTCCAACGCGCCCTTCTTGAGCTTTAAATTCCTGAAAATCGAGATCGAAATGCATGTTGGATTAAGTTGGAATATTCGGACAGAAAAAAAAAGAATTGTAGCCGAAGACTGACTTGAGCTTGATGTCGCCACCCCATATTCCAAAGTTGAGCTGCTTGGGATTGAAGTTTTCAACATAAGCTGATAAAACTTGGTTGAGTACCTAAGTATGCAGAGTTCCGTTTCCCAAGATTTTTGAGTCAGTAATCTAGCTAGATTCTTTTCGAGTTAAAAAAACGAACTTACAGAGGAAACCACGCTTTCAAGCACCATGTCTGCCCAGTAGCCAATCGACGCAGGTTGTGATGCGGGAGCTCAATCGAGCTTTGTGTGGATAACGACGGAGACCTTCTAAAGACGATTGATCAGTGTTGAAGAATTGATAACGTTTGTTCGGATACCGAGCTCCGATCTTTTGTCGAGATGTAGTTTTTAGAGTTCAGGAGGGAAAGAGCCAATTGAATTTGACTGACGTCACAGAGCGTCACAGCCAGGGCGAAGTGAAAGCACAGCTTGATTGCTGCGCCGCGCTTGGGGCATCCGCATTGGATCGTATCAGGGTTTGATGTTATGTAAGCTGGATACGAGATGGTGTGTTAAGACTCCCCCAAGGGGAAATATTTATGTATAGCAAAACTCAATTTCAACCAAAAAAATGACCACTTTTTCATTCTGCCAAAACTCATTCTCCTAAGAGATCTCTGTGATACCCACCTCAATCCCCAAACCAACCAACCTTCCCTCTCCATGCCCCCACTCACCCCCCACTTTCCATCTTTCCTGAATATCTCTATCACTGAGTTCTCTCACCCCACCAATCAAAAAAAAAGTTTGTGGTATGATCATCAATTGGATCACCCAACCTTAACAGATCATCTGGATAAAATTCAATATAAATAAGCTTTTATTCAAATTGATTTTATTGGCATTTGGTTTCACATTCCAAAGTTTGCAACCAAAGTGGTTAAAGAGTTTAAAATTAGTTTTCCTCTTGAAAAAAAGCTCAATAGGTGATGATCAACTTTATGAGATATTGCTGAGGCAGTTTTAAATGCTTTGGACCACCAGTCAGCTGCCAGATTGGAATGTATAAGCATACACATAGTCATATTTATTGTTGTTTGAATTGCCCTTTCAGCCACACCATTTTGCTGTGGTGTATACATACAAGGGAGATCTGCCATGTTGAATTCCAGAAAACTTGAGAATGTATGATGGTTCTTGTATGCCAAATTAACCTTGGCCATGGGTAATTATCATCTTGTTTGAGAGATTTGTCTTATTTTCAAAGAAAATTTTCAAGTGATCATTGCCTTCATATATAGTGTTTCAAAATTTTGTTTATACAAGTGCTGCAGTTGATCAAGTACTAAAAGCCTCAATCTTTTGGTATAATCATGGCCAAGTCTTGAATGGTGCATGGTGAGTTTGGAAGGTTGACTAGTGTGACTGACTAAGTCTAAAGCTAAAGCTGGAAGAATTGGCTAAAGAGACCCTCTTATTTCAAAGATTTTATTTTAAAATTATAGAGTAAAGAAAGCTTTGATTGTTGATTTTGACGTTGTAAAATTCATGGATGTGCTGTATATTAAGATTATCTTCAATGAAATTGGTCAGTGAAATTAAATTCCTAGAAAGATTAGGTACATATGAAGCATTGGCTAGTTCAATGATCTTGTTGTTGGGTTTGAAAGTGACTTTTCCCCCTTTGATTGCTATGAGTTCATCCATAAGTTTTCCATCGCCAGTGATTATATGAATACGAGTAGATTTACATTCAGAAAAGCAAGCAATGTTATTGATTGTGTAACTACTAGCTCCTGAGTCCAAGACATCCTGCCGCCCTGGTTGGGTTTTACATTCCTACGACCGCTTGCCATTGGCCTATTGCGGGGTCAGCAGCAATTGGCTCAACCCGACTTCCAAAGTCGGTTTGCCCTTGATCAGGACCCGCGGTGTAGGTCAGAAAAGGCAGGCAGCGCAGCCTGCCAAAGACTCTTGTTCTTCCAAACTGAAAGGGCTGTTGGAACCCAGGAACTGGGTTACAGTTGGGTCTCACCTAAGCCCCCGAAGTCATGTATATAAAAGCTAGAATAGTAGTTACACATGAAATCTATCCATTATTATTGTTTCTCAAACTTAACCACAACAAGGGCGTCCTGGGCCCCGCTTCAGGCCCTTTCAGGGAGCGTGTATTTTTGCACACAATCCGACATTTGAAAAACCACGCGCTTTTCCCCGCGAAGAACTATTTACATCATGACATCACGAACCTAAAAACCGCAAATTTATCGAGTGTCAGTAATAGTATCTTGATCGATTGCCCAACCAGCGGACGGAATCAGGAGTTTTCGTCAAAGCCTATCGACACAAGCTGGCTTCGGGCCTGGACTGTAAAATCTCGGAGAAATTGGCTTCATGGGAGGTCATCGTGAAAACGTGTTTGAACCGGTAGCAGCCGGGCGTACAGACCAGACCCCGCCTGAGTCTGAGCGATATTGGAGGTCGCGTCGAGGCTCTAGTCACAGCCGCCCCAGTACAGTATTTATGTGATCGCTGGCATTCCATAGAGCATGTGTCAAGATGGGAGAAATCGGGTCTATCAAGCCATTAAAGCAATACCTGATTCCGCTGTTTACCTGCACTCAGTAGTAACGCTGATGCATGTTTGCCTTTAAATAGCAACTTTCGGGTAACAAACTCATTCTATTGGTCTACCGGTTTACAACCCCAGATCACTTACTACCAGCACCATGGGTGGCTATCATCCACTTTTACCACGGCGGGTGACTTGCCTGGCCGTATTTTTCGTCATAGTTGATCTCGCCAGTTGCCTCTCGAGCGAGAGTAATCATCAACGGCTCTGGTTCAATCAAAACGTGATCGACAGTTTTAGTGCCCACAAGACATCACCTTTCCTGTCTTCATACAATGCTTTCCTCAATCTGTCAAATAATCGAAGAACTTGTCGCATAGACCGCTCCCGGCCACCAGATCTGGAAGAGCTTGTTGGATGTCGAAATTCGTCAATGTTCAAGGTGTGGAGGCCTAAAGCTCGCGTAATTGCTCCCAGTGGCTGGATGAATGATCCCATAAGAATGTGTAAGCTCGGAAGTAACTCTGGGTATCTTCTCCGTCAGTGAGAGTTGAGCTGAATCCGCGCTTGATCTGTGTTAAATGTTCTTAGTCGAAACGAGAAATGGCAGCTTTCACGTTGGTTATCAATGCAGCCCACAACATCTGGGTGTAAGTGCCCTTTGCAATATGATGTCTTGTTATTCCCCACATCGACTGACAAAAACATTATTCCAGTGGGCTAACATTTCACAGTGCTCGGCGTCAACCTCAGATTTTGTTCAGTTCAACGATTGAGAGTCTTTTTTTTTCGTTGAAGCAAGCAGATAAAAAATTACTTCATACACCTCCTTACACCCCATCTTACATCTGGAAATTACTTTAGATAAAAGCTGGCAAGACCCAGTGACTGTTGTAAGATAAAAAGCCGCAATTTCCTGACCCGTCTACTAGAACTTCCGGATAGTTTGAAACTGAGATAGCTTCGCCTCACACAGAGTCCTTCCCAGATATATGATATCCGAGGTGTCTTTGACGGCGCTGTAATAAAGGACGGGTGGAATGGGCAACCGACTCTTCTCTATACCTCCGCTTACCTTGGAGAGTTTTCGCCTCGAGGCCAGCCACCTGAAGTTGAAGGTGTTGAAACTCAGAGTATCGCTTATACGGAAGACGATGGCAATACTTGGACTAAGTTGAATTTCGGAGCAAATGGGAACCCGGTGATATGTTAGTAATCCTTTCTATCTGTCGTGACCTTCACTTATTGATTTGATTACCTGCGATTGACATCTTTTCCGTGTCCGTCCTCAACACCATCTCACATTAGACTATTGGCCCGAAAGAAATCTATCCGGTTTTAGGGATCCATTCGTGTTTGAATCAAAGGAGTTTTCGCAGTTTTACGATTCAAACGTTCATCAGCTTCCAGGAGATTCTAAGGACCGAAAGCCGAAAGGGAACAAGTACTTGCTTCTTAGTGGCGGCATTCTGGTGGAAGCGGACCCGATAAATGGCGGACATAGGACTTTTTTGTACAGGCAAACTACAGAAAACGATGTCCGTGATTGGACCTACCTGGGTCCTATTCTATCATTCGCTGCCGAATATAATCAAACCAGTGAATGGACCGGCGCAAATGGGATCAACTTTGAAGTCACTGGATTCAGTACGATTGACGAGCATGGTTTTGCTCAGGATTCTGATTCACCAAACCAGCTAAATCTCTTCACAATTGGCACATATGGCGCACGAAACAATACACACATGGATTGTTGGCCGGTTTGGCATGCTGTTAGTTGAAATTATAATGACACTAATGGCCATGTCCGAGGAAAGGTCGATTTTTCCGGAGTGGTCGATTGGGGGCAAGCCTATGCCTTTACTCAGTTCTCAGCGGGAAAACATCAATTGATTGTGGGTTGGGTATACGTAAGTAAATTGGGGTTGACATTTGGTCATAACCTGCAAGCTTACGACCAAGTGAATGTGATTGCTAAATACAGGAAGACGATGAGTTCAATGTCTTGACCCACCAAAGAGGGGCACAAGGAGCTTTTACATTGTTCAGGGAGATGTTTGTCAAGGTTGTTCGCAACATCCACCCTGGTGCACTCAAAGTTCCCGAGCATGCCCCCAGCTGGACTATAAAGACAGAAGAAGATGGCAGTCATTCCCTGCTCACCTTCGGACAAAGGATCTTGCCTGAGATCAAGGCCGCATTCTTTGACCGCTCGGAGGTCACAAAGTTAGATGATCGTTACTTAAGCATCTCATCTATATCGCTTGTTCAAGATCAACAAGGCAGGCCCCCCACTCACCTTGTAGCATTTGAAAAACAACCCAAGGACCGTTACTATGCTATTAGCGCCCAGCTGGATTTTTTCCGAGAGCAAGATGACATCTCGACGGATGAACCGTTGCAACGGCCCACAGCCTTACGCGGAGGGTTTAGAATATTGTCCAGCAAGTTCGAGTGGACAGATGTTTACTACGATCCCAACCAGGAGTACCTGGTCATAGATCGGTCTCATAGCTCGTCTATCCCATCGTGTGAGCTTCTTGGTTTTTATGGCTATCAATCTCTTGAAAGCGCTGATGTCTAGTCGATCTGCTTTTTAGATGGAAATTCGACTGAGAAAGCCAAGCATAGGCTCTGGCCTATTTGGGATCCAGCCACAAGCAAAACCAACTACGAATCCTTAAACCTTACGATAGTGGTTGACAACAGCGTCCTGGAGGTCCACGCCAATGAGCGCGTCATCATCACAACCCGGGTGTACCCTTGGTGTCAAGATTCGGTGAACGTAGAGTATTTTGTTCAAGGCTCTGTCCCCCACAAGTCTTCCAAGAGCGCAGCTTTGGAACCAGACTCCCACCATCCCGACCTCCAATCATTTGAAGCAGTCCACTTTTCTAAAGTTGAATTGTGGGATGGCTTACTGAATGCCTGGCCGAATCGGCCCTACGACACTAGCCTTGAGGGTATCTACAGTCACAACATCACCAGGACTGTCTACGGCTTGTGGTCTGATCTTTGAGAACCAAACAGATCACGTGTCCCTGGTTGCAACATCTTGATCATCTTTTTTTCTGCCTTTACCCGTCTGCATGTATGTATTGCCCTTCCAATTTCTCCTCTCTAAATAAAAAGGAAGTGTCTTGGATCCTTGCATTGACAGGTGATTTTAGCTGTCATCCGCCGTTGAGATGAGGTCTTACCCAGCCCAGAAACAGAAGAAAGCTTCTGTTTTTTTTATATCTAACAGCTCAACAAATCGTGAATTTTGAGAGCAGCAAGCAACCATTCTTTCGTTGTCTGCCTTCAACCGAAAAAGGCTCAGGAAACCAGCGACGTTTCGTTGCTCAAATTTGTCAAGTTCCATTCATCACTCAGACTAACTCTAGTGTTTTGACCAAGTGGTGCCTTGTCAAGGCTGCTTTTTTTTTAAAAAAAAAGCCATCTTCTTATGACATTGCGAACCTTGGTAAATATGTCCCAGTCTGATTCAGCGTCAACGACGGCCCGTGCGGAGTGTTTATTTAGTACATACAAAATGTGAGCAACTGTGTGTCCCCAGTCAAGGGTTGGCTTCAAGGCCCAGGCGGCTTTGATCAGAGACGCAGACTTTGGGCAAATTCTTGGATGTCGAATTGCGAATTACCACAGAAAATACTTCGTTGAAGCTTGACTACTCAATTAGATTTGGTTTAGACTTGTGAACTCTCGTCAGGCCATCCAGCTATGGTCTCCCCACCTGTCGCCGCATGAGGGTCAGTGCCCAATGCCCGTTCGAATACAGACTCTTATGGGTGGCTCTTCCTCAACGATTGTAGCAATTTTCTCTCTCTCATCAGCTTCCTTATCTAAGATTCCCAAGTGTCTATTGATTCTTGTTGATTGTGACACACTCCCTTCAACCATGTTACCTCCTTCGCCGACGACGGCTGTAAAATTCCCCGATCGATCAGGTAAGTAGCTCTCATCCTCCACAGATTGTTTTCCTGGTGCCATTGAATACATAGTTTCCAAGTTGACTCTTTTTGGCTTTCAGATCTCAGGCTGAGGCAAGGGCGCGTCCATGAATCTCATGGACACTCTGCACCAAGCTCAGCTCAACAATACTTATTCGATTTAACGTCAAGCAATGTTCCTACTTCATCCCACTCGCCACGCATACATTCTTTATCCGAACCCTGCCAGAACGTTATCAACAATGTGCTTGACAATCAATGGAATCATTCCCCCGGCGCAAGTCTCCTGACATCCTCCCCAGCCTCAGCCATACAGTCTACTGGGCCATATGAACTGGCTGGCCTCTATAATCGTATAGGAACCAGCTCTTTGTTTCAGAACTCATCTTACGTCGAACTTTCAATCCTTGGCATACACGCTCCCTCTGTTCCCGTCAGTGGGCCAATACGAAACAACAAAAGGCACAGAGTTGAAAATTTGCGCCATCTAAGTCTCAAGGCAGGTCATAAGGTAGACTCACCGAGGAAAATCGGTTACTGTCCGGTTCCATCGACAGACTACGATAGTTTGCCCTCAACTCCTTCTGAAAGCTCGCATTCGCATTCGCATTCGCATTCGTCTTCGTCTAACTCCTCTCCAGACCGGAACTTTCCAGACGATCAGCCAGGTGCTCTTCGGCTTGATGACAGTTTTGATTCATTTGACTCAAGTTGGGTTGATCCAGATGCGATAGGCTCACATTCTTTCCGCAAATCTCAGCGAGAGGCTCAGGACGAATTTCGCTATGGGCCCGTAGTCTCTGGAATCCACACAAAGAAGGCCAATCGATGGAACCGCGAAATGCAACTTGAACTCACGCGTCTGGAACGGCGCCGTATCAGACAACTTGTCTTTTTTGCGGCCTCATTCATGATCAGCACCCTCTTTCTTTTTGGGATTATTTTGATCAACATCGAACACATATGGCCGCAAGTCGTAGTGTCCACTAAGCCCACCTATACACTAGGTCCCATCATCGACTCACCCGAGCGAGATGCACTCATTATCTATCGCATCATTGGAAACGATCTTCCACCAAGACATTCCCCCAAACAAACTTTGACCAACCTCGAGTTTTTACTGGAGCACGAGAGCAATTTTGAAGAAATCACTCATTATATCAACGCTGAGGACGATTCAGATCATCCAGAGAGCCCCACGGGAGGCTACAAGCTGCATACCAAGAAGTTTTTTGTACTCAATCGGATCGCCAATCAAACCCAGCTTTCGCTTGTCCAAAAAGTCCTGAAATCACACGGCGTCGAGAAAGAACAGATTTTGATTAACCCATTCGTCACAGATACCTACCGTGTCCAACCTTTCAATCCATTGGCCGACATTGGATCGAATAGTGGACTCTATTCAACATGGGGAATTAACAAAGTTGAGGGGCCAGCTGAGATTCCGAAAGCCATCGAGGAAGTGAATTCACCGGGGTCTTTGGCGGTTCCAAATAGAGGCACGAACTCGGGTAAATGGAGGGCCCTAGATTTCACTTATCACTCTAAAAACCTTTACGCAATGAATAACGTGAGTAACTCGTATGGATCTAGAAGTTCTTGAGTTGAAAAATGAATCTAATTCTTCTGGAAATGTAGAATGGTGGGAGGAACTTCGCGCTTGAACATGCAAGATCACTTCCTGAAGCTCGATGGATTCTCCCCTTGGATGGCAATTGCTTCTTCACACCAGCCTCACTATATTCACTCGTCACCTCCCTCCGAGAATCTGATCTGCAACCTCATCCGCCTTCTCATGTTGTAATTCCGATGGCACGCTTACTTGGTAATGAGGAAGCTGTGGCGCAAAATGCACCAATCAGATTTAACAATCCGAGCCGGAGAGGGAGTTTCCGTCCACCGAGTAAAGATGAACCGCAGGTCGGTTTTAGATTCACGTCCAAGGAGATATTCTCCCCGGAGATGCGATATGGACGCCGCTCTAAATTAGAACTGCTATGGAGATTAGGCGCCATCGACCGAGGCCGTAACTTAGACAAGAAGACAGGTGACTGGGAACTAATGGAAAAAAACATCCTAACTTCCAAGTCTTATGGCTCAATCCAGCGGGCATCGGAAAAGCCGCAACCTGCCTCCAATAACCATCAAGTAGCAGATTATACCTCTTCGGGTAGAGCCGATTTCATTCGCGCTGGGTGGGTGTTGAGGCTGTTCTCCGGTGATCAAAGTCAGGAAGAGCATTCCGAGCAAGCAAGAAGTCGTCGTTCAGTGAACAGGATGAAGGGTATCATTTCTTTCCTGGAGAGCATGGACGAATCGATTGCCCGAGGTTTTTCCAGCTGCGATAAGGGACAATCAGGAGATAACAATTGTGGGTTTTCACCCTTGCACTTGTGGAGCTTGAATGGCGAGGAATTGGAGAAGATGAAATTGCAATACATCAGAAAAAACTCGAGCGTCAGCCCTTTGGTCAAAAAACTTGTCCTGCTATCCGAAAGTTTTGTGATTCATGCCAACTCAATCATTTCGAAAGGTGAGAAGGATGTGGCCAACACAGTGGATTTACCAGCCATACCCAATGTTATCTTCGTCTTAGCCTTAACTGCTTATCTCACCGACGACGAAAACTGGGCAGATCTGGCGGCAAGGTTAGCAAACCTGGTATTCTTGCAATCGCCCCTCTCCTCGACACCAGACGCATTTCCAGTCACTCTTAACACACAGTTAAGACCACTTCGTCTTCAAGCGGATTTCGATGGATTCGGGTACGCCTTTCCGATACCCAGACATGAGCATGCTCTACCGAAATGGATGGAAGACACGTCGCTAGACTATCTACCATTCAACCCTTTCACTTTTGACCCCACACTACTCCTAGACGGGATCCGCTTGTTGTGGAACGATTGGGGAACATTGAGTGATAAGCCCCGAAGCAAACGGCTGGAAAAATCCTTAAGAGAAAAGCTTCCCAAGCAAAAGCTTCAAGAACTATTCACATTACAAATCAGCTATCTGTTGCTGAATGATTCAGTCGCCCAAGACTTCTTCACTCACAATTCAAACAAGATTGAAGGGCTACAATACGCCTTCAAGCTGAGCGCCTTGGCCAGTTTTACGGATGACGTTCAATTATTGAACCGGATCAGAAGTCGGACTCCAGTCGACAAGTCATTGGTCTCTCAGAACAGGATGGTCGAGTCTGATCCCTCAAACACTGCCATGGTTTTCCATCAAGAATTTCCTACCGATCTTGCCACTCTTTACCACCGCTTTCGTTCTGGTTTCATCAATGTTAAACTTCAACCATTGGGAGACTCAGCTACCCCTAACTCATTGTCGAACGATGATAATCCTAGTTTCGAAGAAGGTTTGGGCTTGCTTCCATACAATTGAAATACCACCTGTTCTACTCGAAATTTGTACCTGTACCCCATCAATTCTAAATCTACTCATCATTCATTTATTGTCGATTTCATGTTTACCACGCAAGCCTGCCTACTTTTACCAACATAATCCAATCACGTTTACCATCTGTATATTTATTTTGTTTTCTTTCGAAAAGTAGAAGTTTTGTCCACATTTTATCAATCACCACCAGAGTCTAGGCTCCATCTTTACCCACAATGAAAACCTGCATCTCAATCCCAAGATCCACCTTTTCCAAACGAGGAAGGTCAACTTCGCTTTTGGTCTTTAACTACACTCTTTTGACCAAGCGGTTAAGCCAGATTGACACTGCTCCAAACGAGTCAATTTCACAATGTTTTTGTTTGGAATTTTTAAGTATACATTCAAAGTATCTTTGAATCCAAAACATAATTCCTCTGCATCAATCTGTATTTTTTTTAGCAAGAATATCAAGCAAAATAGGATAGGTATGAACAAAATTGTTTTACTTTCTCTTGTGGTAATCATCGCATTTATCGTTAGATAGCGCTCTAGAGCGATTTGGGGTTGATTTAAGATGTAAATCTTTCTTGTCATTGGCCGATCCCCTGCGCCTTTTCTTGTTGAGAAAGTTGACGTATGTACCCAAGACGAAACCGACGAGGTTAAAGAATGGGACCCACAGTTCTTTGATTAAGAACTTGTTGGCTATAATTGTGGACAGCGTCCCCACAATTATCGACATCTGTTGACAAGCAATTGCAATATGATCATGTTTCACCTCAGCTTTCATTCCGCGGAGAGTTCGGGTCTTGGTTTTCATTATGGAACGAGTGGCGCCAGCGCCATCAGAGAGGGAACAACGTAGAGAGCGAGAATACTGACTTTGGTGAGTATACCAATTGTTTTTTTCCAAAACGAATAGATTTCTTTTTGTGATCTCAATCCTTCGATTGCGCCCATTGCGATTAAATAAGCTGAGTGTACACAATGTTTTGAGATTTTAGAATCAACATAAACCAAGACGAGATGCAGGAGTGCCGAAGTGGCAAGGCGGATGCACTGACCACTATTCTGAATAGGTCCAGTGATTAAGATTGAAGCCAAAATCAAGCCGATTTTACTTTTCTCACTGGATTCGTGGTTAGGGAATAAACGGTATAAGATTTTCATTAGCGCATGGCTTAGCGGCGCCGAAATCAAACCTCCTGTGAGGGGTGGAAAACACAATGGAGTTCGCGGTCCGGTCAAAAAAAAATCAACCACTGTCCTGAATTTGACTGTGGAAAAAACAAAAAGCAAGCCCAAGACAGACATACCGTAAGCCGTGAGCTTGATAGCCCTTGAGCTAATTCCAATCGATTGTGCACAGTCAAGGAAGTCCGATCCCGTCGGTACAATGCTGGTCGGTTCACAAGCGAATTTGCTTGCCAGCACCTCCTGAAACAAGCTTACAGGGAAAGAATCGAGTTAGAAGCATGTAAGTTGTAGGAAAGACTACGGTGGACGAGTTGATCGTCAAGAGTAGTCTGGGCGAGTCATATCGCTGTACAGCGAGGATCTGAGCTCAACAACATCGTCCATTGAAGGTGATTCTTGAGACTCACGATAAGGTAGCCGAGGTACAAGACTTGGTCAACAGAGGTCTTGCCAGGAGCGAAGCAATGTAGAAGTTCAGCAGTCGATTACGAGAGCCAGTGTGAGAATTGTTGGAAGTCTTGAGGGACATGGCGAACACGACGTTCCTCGGGATGTTGTCGGAAAAGCTAAGGATAGCTGGAGCTCTTGATCAAGGAACCGACGGGCTTCGATAGCGAGACTTGAGTGGTTTTGGGCGGACGAAAGCAGAGCCCAACAGGCCAAGCCAAGTCAGCAGACCCCGTGAGAGCCTGGTACATAGCACAGTCAGCAAGAAACTTTATTGTGGCTACACACATCTGCAGATTGCCTTGTGTGCCATCGATGACTACCGGCACGAATGGCTGGAATGATGGACCAGCTGTCTTCCAAATCCAAAGAGAAAATAAACATCCATCATGAGTCCTCACCAGTCCTCACCAGATTTCTAATTCAGTACAGTGAAACCCATGTGACCTCAGACACCTGACTTTTTGATTCTTGTTGACCTATATGGGCTTCATGTGTTACTTTCCACAGAATTCTAATTGGTTTTTATTGACACTTTGTAAGTTTTCCATGCCTTCCTTGCATTTTGTGACCAACCTCACCATCCCCCTCCACCATTTCCATCTGATGAAACTTGCTAAAGATTTATAACTAGAGTCAAGCCATAAGACCTTCTAGACTCCTCAGTGGGTGGGAAGTGTCAATGACTATACCTAGCACCATTTTCCTGACACCCAAATATTGCACCCATTCCATTCCCTATTTCAAGATTGATGGTTTGTGTGTGGATTACTGACATTTTTTTTTGACTTTAGGTCAATATAGACAGGTTAAATAGTTAATGCACAGCCCACTACAAATCTGAGTAAGGGAGAGCCCTCACTCTTGTTGACTGTTAGACAGTGATTACAAAGCATGTTTTGAGATTCTTTCCAATTGCTATTGGAATATGTATTGAATGTTGTTTTTGTTTAAAAACAGTGATTTAAATACAGTAGATCCAATAAAGCTTGCCTGAGCTGGGGCAGCTTCAAAGCAAAAAGATAAAAAAATAAAATAAACAGTGGCAGGCAATACAGGTCTCAACAACCTATTGTGTTCTGAAAATCACTTGGACTCTTGCAAAAAATTTGTGAGTTTGAGTTATGGGCTTACTATGTAAGCCCACAGGGGGCACACATCAGATCATGCAATTTTGGCAATTTCAATTTCTGCTTTTCAATTTTTGATAATACAGAAATGTTGTATGCCACCTAACAGAACCAGTTTCACAAAACTATTGGCCCAATTCAAGTGTTTCAACATCAAGGGCCTCTCCTGACCCTGACATGTTTTACATATAATTCAAACTTGAAAGATGAAATACATCCTGTTCATGCTTGCATTGAAATCCCAATGTATAAGTGGATTTTGTATGCTAGTGAAAAGGTTTTCTCAAAAGCTACAACAAAATTGATTCCTCTTCAGTGCAACACCCTCCAATCACAAACCCTTCTGAATAATGGATATCACAATGTCCAAATATGATGACACCTCTGGCTCTGACGATGACCCATACTCTTCAACATCTGACTGGTTAACTGATGAAGTCAAGCCCAACAATGAGACACCTGCCACCGATGGTATTGTGCGAGACTTAGTTGCAAAACTTCTCTCAACTGGTCACAAAGGCCCAAAGATTCTGAAGGCTCTTCAAGACCAGCATGGAATCATGAGGTCTTCTTGTACACTTACCTGTAAACGTAAACTCTGGGGGCTTAGACAAGGCAACCTCCCACAAAAATCAACCCAGCTCCTTGACCCATCCATCAAAGCCTCCCTTTTGTCTTCTCACACAAAAGGCCTCAACCTACAAGAGATTCATGCACAATTGGCCAAAGAAACTGGAGTTACTGTATGTTTACAGATAGTCAAGTGTTGAAGCAAATCAAGGTTAAAATTCTCCACAATGACCTCAACAATGGAAATGTGATGATGGAGCAGGTATATAAGGCCATTGACCATGCCTGCCAATACCTACTACATGATCAAGCCAGGCACAGGAGAATGAGGACCATTTTAATGAGAAATTACTCCATCCAGATCCTGAGGTCAGTTTTTCTTATACACACCAGTGGCTAACATGATTGACTTGTATATTTTCAGACAAATAGTCTATGATGCACTCAGGCAAATTGATCCTGAGGGAATGGCTTCCTGTTTAAAACAGACCTGTCACTGCCGTGTCTTCTAAACCTATGGCCCCAACCATGCCTGGGCCCTGGGCATGTGATGGTCATGATAAGTTGAAGAGGTTTGGAATCACTGTCTATGGATTCATTGATGCATGGTCCTGAAAAATTCCTTGGCCTCCATGTCCATGTGACAAATAACAATCCACGACATATTGCAGTATACTTCCTCCAACTGGTCAAAAAAGTTGGAGGAGTTCCACGGGGGCTTACCACAGATTATGGTACAGAGACAGTGGAGATGTCAATGTATCAGATAAAGCTGTCCCACGACTTTCTCTGGATACCGGTATTTTAAGAAAGTGTTAACATCTGGGTGGATGCCACAAATAATTCTCATAAACAAAAGAACAACATCAGCCTTCCCATCGGCTGCTCTCCGGAGTTCTCTTACAGTACCCCAGAGGCCTTTGGAACCACTGATCAACTGGTTCTTGGTAATTCTGAATTGGTTCAATCCTACCTAGAGAACAATTACCCTGACATTGGCAGCATGTTTACTCACACCCCTCCTTGGTTTCACATTGTGTCATGCTCAATCTTGTCACAGCTAGGGATTTGCTTTGATCATATCACTGTTGGTAATGTATGAGATGTGTTTTGCTACATGAATCCACACATTCAATCACATTTCACATTCTATCCTCCCTCCCCAGATGATCTCCTTGCCATTCCTTTCACATCACTCAATCATGAAGACAATGAAAATCATCAAAACACAGCTTCAATGTAGTTTGTCTAAATACCAATTTAATTCATCCAAAATCTTTTCATCTCATTTTAATATAACATAAATATTCCCTATCTATCATGACTTTCACAAACTAAACCCACTGACAGAAGAAAAATCATAATTTGGGGAGCCAGTCCCCACAATGTGATTTAATCTTTATGGCGATGACTTCAAAACTGGTGTCTCAATTTAAGGATACTAGGACTTCAGCACTTAGTCATTTCAGAAATGAATTGAATTGAGAGGGGAAAAAACAGCACAAGAGAAATGTGGAGTGCTGACAAAAAAGAAACATGAGAGGTATTGGGAATCAGATTGTCTAATCAATTGCGATATCTTTGTTGTTTACATAATGTGGCCAATAGGATCTGGTCTTTAGAGGAATCTTTAAGTTTAGAAGCCACTTGGGCTAAGTTCCTATTTATTTGAAATGAACAACCAAAATGAGTCCAGTACTTATTTGTTTTAAGTGGAGGAGGGGGATTAGTCGTGTGGTGCAAGAATTTTGCTGTCTACCACAAAACCTCAATGATCCCATTGGCATGCACAAAATCATCAATGCATGCTTGTTGAGGAAACATCAAGCCATGTCCATGTTCTGTTGAGGGAGGTGGAATTGGTGTTCTTGTCTCTCAATCAATGTATGCAAAAATTCCATAGGTGCACCCATTAGAATCCCGCTTATCCTCATGTGGCCTATTATAAAAGTTGTTATACATTACAGAAACATTTGATGCAAATAGGCACATCTTTGTCATACTTTGCCACTCTTCCTGAGACCAGTTTGGGATACCCATCTTGATCATATAATCCTCATTTTCTTGATATGTACGAGCGGAGAGAGATGCAATACTTATTGAACTATGTGAAAAGATAACTCCGAGTGATGTGAGGGTTGAACTCACAACCTCGTGTACTGAAGGACTTGAACCCCCAACCTCAGCATTCATGAGTGATGCTCTAACCAATTGAGCTAAGTACACATTGTTGATGATGATGAGAATGGAGTGACGACACACAATGTGATGACCAGAGGTATTATAACATGGCATTGTGGTACACTGCAACTGAGGCAGACAATCTACTTCCAATAATACAACTGCCAAGGAAATTGTTGTACAAGTCTAGATTTGCCCACAGACAATTGTCATGAGATGTTTGCTGAGGAGTAAGTTTACAATGTGCATATGTTCCTATGTTCCTGAGAACAAAATAATAAATCAGCGAAATAGACAAAGAGATTGTAAGTGAAATGTAACTCATACCTCCCTGCTTTCCTTTATCACTTGCACATTGAAAACCAATTAAAAACATGTCTCCATTGAGAGTGTTTGAATTTTTCTTGTTTTTGTAACAGAATCAAGCCATTTGGAAAAGTGTAAATATTATATTGGAGAGCTTTGAGAAGGTTGTAGTGGGAGATGATCTGCCAAATGTGTTATTCCAAAAGAAACATTGGCTTCATTCCACTGGTCATAACAGCATTTCAAGTTCTTTCGCCAAGTTTTGGAAGTGTTATTAGTTTTTTGGTTGGCATTGGGGAGTTGGAGATGGTGGCAGTGACTATGTAGAATGGTTCAGAAGAGCCCAGGATTTGATGGCCTCAGGCTAGCTTTTTAATCCCTGCAGATAACGGCTTGTTTTTTGGTGTGTGATCACATTGAGGCAGATTGCTGAGCGGTATTGGGTTAAGTTGAGTGAGTGGGACCAGCCTGGCCAAAGAGGGTTTCCCAAAGACCTCCTTCTCGCCCTGATCATCATGAGCTGTATGCACATGATGCTCAGGGTTACGCTGGGGCAGTGGGGCCCTCAGTGGCAGCGGCGGTTTTTTTTTGCCCATGATTTCTCAATTAGTCGCTAGGGTAATTTGGAGCGAGGCTAGATCGATTGGGAGTATGTGGTTCAGCTTGGTATCTGATGAGTGAGTGATTGAGCAGTGTTAACAGCAATAAATCATTTGTTGTTGGAGTTGTGCTTCTAGATAGGTTCAATTCATCCAATAAAACGAGCTCACTGTCCAGTCTGAGTCATTCAATGAAACATTTCGATTTGGTTGTCTGTCCACCGAGGGTAAACTAAACCAAACAAGCCAGTCAGATGTCCGTCCAGCTGACTTTCTTGAGTTGTTTGCCTATCTGAATCCGTCGTGTTGAGGCAGATTGGGCACAGGAATTGCTTTCTAGACCAATCGATCAATCAAAAGATTACTCGTGTCTTGATGATTAGCAAGACATGAGACATACAGACAAGTGAAGAGTCACAAAATGGCATGTCCGATGGGGATACATATAGACAGTTCAGTTTATCAGTGAATGTCAGCTTTACTAGATTGGTGAGATGTAACTCACTGAGTCAGTAGCTCTATTGGGCTTCCAGATTCCAAATGCAACCACAGCTGATTGATTACAGGGGGTCCAATGAGAAACAAGACTTTTCAGATTGTTCAGGAAGGGGCGACAAACCCTACCTATTTGTTTGAGCAATCAGGGACCAAACACAATGGACAAGTACACTTGCGACTCCTTTATGCCAATGTTGCAATGCTGTGCTATGCTACCAAAAGCGGGCAAATTAGTGCAGTGTAGCGGTGCCCCGCTACATTTTTCCATCAGTGCTTTTTCAGTTGTGGTTCTTTTGAGAGAGAACAATAAAATAAAGCAGGGGGATGAGGAAAACCAGGATTAATTGCTTGAACTATAAAGTCCCCAATGCAGCCACAACCCAGTACATTTGTTGGTGCCAAAGGTTTTTGGAGAAGTAAAAATTGTTGAGAATCAAGTTGACTGGTTGGAAGTGGTTCCAGTTTAGTTTGTGGTTGGTGTTTTCTGACTGGGTGAACCAGAGCAAAATCATATTTAATAAGGATACACCTCGTGCAAACAACTTTTGCAGCTCATGACACACTGCAAAAAAGCATTACTTATGCTTCAGCAGGGCCAAAAAAACACCAAAACCTCATGTATGAATATCCCTAAGTGATTCATAGATTCTTTGAGCAGGGAAAAATTGAATGGGATTCTTAGAATTCACAAGCAGAGCTATACCAAGAAACCCTAGAGGGTGGTGAAAAACAGGATCATAAGAGCCACTGAAAGAAAGTAAGGAGTGTATAAGTGAGTCATAAAGAGTGAAACAAAGGTCACAATCCATGAGGAGTAACAGGAGTATAATGAGCAAATGAAATCCACAAAGTGGGTTGGAAGACAAGTGGTGAAAACAGCTTTTTATGAAGATGACAACACTAACTGGTGCTTGTGTTTTGAGGTTGTCTTTCTGAGGTAGTGCCATTCCCCTGTGATCCAGAGGAACAGTTATCAGGAAGATGATCATTTCCTCGAGTGTGTGTTTGAAAAAAGTCTTCTACATGAACAGGAGGATCCCCATTGGATTGTAAAAGGTTTGCGAAGGAAGCCTGGTGTTGATGGTTCAGAGGAAACTTCTGGTAAATTGGTCCTGAGGTCTGTCTTGTAAGTTGGTACCATTTGTTCCGGGGGCACACATTGTTACATTTGTGGGTATCCTAGAACTGTTGAATGCCGGTTGAAGAATTGTTACCATTGGCCCAATGACTTGGTAGGAGATCATAATGAATTCCATGTCAACATTGATTTAAAACCCAGTTACACACTAAAGCATGGATGAGTGCTCATGCATCATCCCGGTCAAGTATTTGTGGATCAGTGATTATGGAGCCAGCCCCTTGCAGGTCATATACAAGGCTCTTCACATTGGAGTTGACATATGACCAGTGGGTGAATGCATTCATCAAAGCCAAGTTGTCTGGATCCAGTCTGGGTTGTTTCAAGGAGACAGTAAAGTTCATGTTGCTAGAGTACTTCACATAGTTTCCCTGAAGTGCTGCTTCTAAAAGTAGACTTCTGAAGAAAATCATTCCTCACCAGTGAAAACAATACTGTATCAAATGATCTAAGATTTTTCAACCACAATTGAGGCATTAGTTATTGCTCTTGCAGAATATCAAAATAAGATCTAAATAAAAAGACGGACATCAAAAGCGTTGGCTTTTTGATGCAAGATGGGTGTGATCAAAGGGCTTCTGCAGCTCTTGATAGCTGCTTGGAAAGCTCAAAGAAGGTGCCCACATGCCTCGTACATCCGGGCATCAGTTGCATGTTTTGTTAAGCAGGGAAAAGGATCACGGAATCAGACTTTAGCTACCCAGTTGGTGATATGATTTTTTCCGTTGGAGGTCTTTGTTTTAACCTGAGCTGAAAAAGCCTTACACATGCTACCTTGGCCAACCAGTAAAGTTGTGTCATCCTTGATGGTGATTGGAACCGTGGTGGCCTCAAGGTATTGGTATACCATGGATGCCAGGCGCCATTCTTGTTTCTGATCAGTGGTCTTGAAATCTAACCTCTGGGCAACAATCCAGCCCTCTGTGTTGATGTCAATGGTAGCCGAGAGGGGTTTTCCAAGATATTTCAAGTGGGTTGAGAGACTGGAATTTCCACAAGCAGGGATAGTACCTAAGTCCATCTCTACGCTTCCTGGGCGTACACGTTTTGGGTAGGACTACAAGCCCTATCCTAGAGTGGCCCGGGGGCTACTTGGCCCCCAAGCCACTCGGTGTATGGAGTGCTGAGGATGACCCCTTTGTTCTTAAGCCTGACCCAAAAGTCATGTCCTTAAGCAAGTGGGAGTCATCTAGCCTTGCACACCAGAAGAGAGGGAGGAACCTTAGACACACCCCTATAACTCAGCTTCGAAGCCAGAGCCTCGTGTTGAGGGTCCCCCCTAATCTTTGTAGCCAATTTCCCATACACAAAACAAAAGAATTATCAATTTCAGAGGAAGAAGGACAGTATTAACAAGCACCTAGCAGCTGTTGAGGTACTCCACTGCCGCCTGCTTCTTGCCCTACAAGTATGCCTGTAAGTAAAGGCAAAAGCAGTCAGACGTCCACCTCCCCGCTTTGCATGTCTTGGTGTCAGGAACTCCCAAGACGTGCTTCAGTGATGCGCCTCCCACCCTGAAGGAGTGTCCGCTTAGTGTGTCAAAACCTCCCCATTCGAAAGAAGCCTTTAAAACCTTCATCGCAAGCGGTCTAGTCACATTTACCCTTTGGTTGCCGTGGCCTACCCCAAAGATTGTCGCGGCCACATCTTTGGCTTCTAAACTTTGTCTTTGCAGAGCTTGAACCAGACAGAGTGTTCAATTTCAACCTTTCCCCCGCCCTCACTATTTGCTCACCAATGACAATTATGGTGTTCAAAGCTACATAAATAAAAGAATTGCATAAATTCTTAAACAATGATTTGGCTGGGACCTGTCAAACAAAGTTTTATGCATGTTGACAGGTCCCTACCAAATCATGCTTTTCATGTCATTAATAATTTATGTAGCTTTGAACACCACAAATCAACCTTTACTGACGCTCAACTACAGAAAACAGGAACGATGCCCTTTGTAAAGTACAATTGATCAGTCAAGATCATTGTCCTGAAGATGCACCTACGCAGGCATTCTCTTGATGACATCAACAACACCCTTGACCTGGCCATTTCAAAGGACTCAGTCAATTTTCAATTGAACTAGGGATGTCATGAGAGATCCAGCCCTATATGAGCCTCGAGGTTGGCTGTTTCAGTTCACCCCTGAGGAAGCCTGCTCAGAGTGAATCACAACAGGCAGAGTACCTGGAGAAAATTGGACCTTTCCCGTCTAACTTCCTGGTATTTGCCTCACTCGCACATCCTTTCAACATGTTCTGATGCTCTGACCTCTTTCTGACCTAGACAAATGTGCAGTCTCACTCTTGGAACTACTCATGGGCCCCACGAGGCCGTTGGACCCAGCGTCTACCTTGCCCACTTGCCACTGCTGGCTGCATCAGTGTGCTCCCCGCGGTCTGTCTGGGAGGCCGTATGGCAGTGATTGCACACAAAGGTTCCATGGTTTGATTGGATATGGAATATTTTTTTGAGGATGTGTTGGTGAATTTTTTTTCTTCATCTTTTCTTTGGTAGGGTTTTCACAGTGTCATTCATCCATCGGGTTCTTTCCGCAGGTGACTCTGATGAGCCCCTTTCCAGGGCTCAACCGTGTCATTGTCTTGGACAACGATCCATCATGGCGGCTGCCTGGCTGAGATATGTGATGCGGCCAATGTCCTCCTGATCCTTCTGCCACCTTACTCACCTGACTTGAATCCCATTGAGAAAGTTTTCTCAGTTCTCAAGTCGATGTTAAAAAGGCACGATGTGCTCACCAGGACCAGGGACGATGCTGAAATCATTAAGAATTTCCTGCCAACATTTGTGACCCCAGAGCTCATGCGCGTGTTGTACCTTGGCAGTGGTTATTCTGCTTGATACGCATTCATTAAATCTCTCACATTGATTTTTTTTTTGCTTGTTGTTGCCTTCCATTTTGTTTCTCATATTGATCATGTACGTAGTTTTAAGTAATGTCAGCCTCAAGGTCATCCCAAAAAACACCTATGTGAGAAAAAGCCCAAGTCGGCCTGTTTGGATTCATAAAAATCACCTAAGTTGGATAAAAAAAGCCTAAGCCGGCCTGGTCAGATTTGTAAAACCAAACTAAGTCAGACAGTCTGGTTGGACTCAGAAAAAAACGCCGAAGTCAGCTTTGGGGATCTTCTCATGTAGGAGTCACAATTGTAATTAAACTGCCTTGCGTTCTCACATTGGATCTCTTGGATTGTTTGACAAAGACTTTATTTGCTATTTGGGGACCAAGAATATAACAATAGTCTAAATACTAGGTACTAGGCTTGGCAGTCAAATATGAAGTGATCCTAGGCTGGGCATTCAAATATGAAGGGATTATACTTCATACAAGGAGGTCCAACCATGTTGGACGTGGGTGTACTCCAACACCCTCTCTTCTTCAAGGACCTGGCAAGCATATGGAAGGGTGAATGGATACATCAATCCTTGGAGCTCGGAAGGATTGGTACCGCGGAAGAAGTCCCAATGTCAGATGTGATTCAATGTCATGAGAGCCTGGGGTACCCCGTCGTCTATTGCAAAGTTGCAATGAAGAAAGGATTCATCCAATGTCAATGTGCATCCCTCTTTGTTCAAAGGCAGCTTAGGGGAGATGGCAGAATGATAGCTCGAGCTGAGGTTGGACCCAGGGTGTTTGCAGGGGTGAGGCCGAGACATCTTGGCCGCCAACGTTCATGTGACAGAGCTGATGAACAGCCTTGCTGGCAGGGCTCCGTGCCGTCTTTGGTGCAGGAGATTTATTCATGGGTATGTTCAATCTCAGTACTTGCAGAACTAGCCCCGCCACTGATCTGTGGGGGAAGACGGACGTTGGAGTCCAAGTCTGTTTCAGATGTTGGGGTAGGGCCCATATCAGTCCCCTCTTGTGAAGGGGTGGCAGGCTGGGCCCCGGTGGGGTTGGGAGTATGGGCGGCCAGACTCGCTAGAAGGTCCACTTCAACATTGGTAGCCCGGTTCAGTTGATGAGTTGACGGTGTGGCCTCCTGGTGATTGCAAGGGACAACCTGGTCCCCAAATGGAAGTCGTGGTGGCCTGATCTGTCAGCTTTAGAGACAATACTCATTGCCCAAAAGGCTTCCATAAATTAATTCTTCATTGTTTGAATATGAATTAATCCTGTTGAAAGATTATCTCTTATTCTACCCACAATTGATTGATTAAATGATGTATTTCTCTAATTTCTATAGTCCTTATATTTTATAACTTGTTGTGTCTTCTTTTATCTTTATAATGTGTTGAGTAATGATTGAAATTGATTGAAGTTCAACCCAGTAAGCTTGAATATTGCATATATTCAATCTTGAACCAAATCCATCCCACATTGGTCAGAAACTATTTAATCTGTACAGGAAAATTCTCAAAGGCCTGTTCCAGCCCCTGTCCATCACTTCAAAATTGAACCACCCAAAAAACATCAGCCTTCACTCCAACTATCCCTTGGCGTTTGGACCTCTCTACTGGACATTATCTGGCGTACACTCTTCACTTTAAAAGTGTTTGGTTTATTCCACAGTAAGTTCCACTAGACCTGATTCTTTTTGGCTCTTCAATCTTGAGTCCTTGAACTCTCTTGATCTTTTGATCACAAGTCTTGCTTTCTTTATTCCTCTTCAAACCTTTCCTACTCTTGGTTTTAATAGTTTTCATCCATAAGAAACTACATAGGTTTCCGGTTAAATAGCCTTGGCCTTTAGCCAGAAAAATCTAGGTTGGCTAGAATTGTATAGACCAATTACCTTCCATCAGTTTCTTTTGAGGAAGAGGCGTCGAGACTACTCCGCTTAAGCAGCTGCCTCAGAGGTAGTAAGACTGCCTTTAATTGATCTTAAATCTTAACCTTCTTTCTCTTAAACTCTATCTCTCCTCTTTTCTCTCTCTTTTTCTCCTTCTCTCTAGTTGTATCCCTCTCCCTTCTCGAGCTATTCCCTTGTGTCATGTGCGTCACATAAGAGACCCAGGCTCACATGATCTGTCCCGAGGCCGTCCTCCCAGGTGGAGTGAATTTGAGTGTCGGGGACCCATTTTTAGGAGTAGTGCCCGACAATTGTATTTGGCCATAATATTCGAGGTTATCTGGAAAACCACCCTGGCATGCTGCACAGAGGAGACATCTGCTTTCAGCTGAGATTTGGATCCCAAAAATGATCAGTCTGAGTAGCCAGCAACCACATTAGTGGGAAAATCACTCACATTCACAATTAACCGTGCCTTGGATCACACTAAGTTGGTACGGTCATCCTTGCCAGCGTAGTTGAGGGCAAGGTTGTCATTGGCAGTTTGCTCCTGATAAGATAAATATAAGATGCAGTCAGCATTGGGTAAGCCAAATTAGAATATGAAATTGCTTACCAGTTCGAGGTTCTTAGCCATGACGCAAGGATCATCCATGGTTATTTTGATCATGACCTTACTCGCAGGGTTAAGGCCCACCGCTTCTACAAATGGCCTAAAGTTGTTGTCGTTGGTAACTACATTGTTACATTTGATACCGTATATACGGTACATCAAAATGGTGCATTTCAAACTGAGATCTCTAGACCTGTCCAGTGCTGTGAGATGCTCATCCAGGTGACATTTGGAACCAGGCTTGTTTGAGGCTGTGTTCTGTGCTTGGTTGAGATGTCTGATGATTGCCATCTTCAGATTGTCCCAGTGCCAATTGCTGATGGCTGTCTTGAGCACCGTCTCACCCTTGGGGGTGAGTTTTGTCCAGTCTTTGTTAGCTTGGTTTGGTCGAGTTTCTTGGATGAGAACAAGCGTAAAAGTTCAGACGTAAACTTGGTAGTCCAAGTATATCGCCTTTGTAAGGGCTGGAGGCGCATTCAATTGGTCGGGCACATTAGCAGTGGGAAGGGGCGTATTGGGGGGTGTGGGCCTTGGTCAATGCCAACAGATTGTCTGTGCGCCATTCCTCCTCCAAGGCCGGCTTCTCAAAGAAGAGCCAAAATCCTTGTGTCTTGTTTGCCTGCGTCTGGGAGTGCCCTAACCAGGATTCTTGTGATTCACCGTCAATGTTGGAAAATGGGAGTGGAGGGAGCTTGTTTTGGCTTGTGTTGTGGGTGTTCATGACCTGTTTTGATCATTGAGTTGCATCTGGTCAGTCAGTGGGAAGGCACTGTAGTGCAGACTTACTGGCAAAATTTTGTGTATGGATGGTGGGTGAAGGGAACAGAAAAATTCAGGTTGCTTTGTGGGTGGGAGAAAATAAAAATCATTGCTGGTGTGGAATTTGGGGGGAGTGGATTTGGAAGTTTGGGCACTGTTTGGGAAGAATACAGCCCCATGGCTAAAGTCAAGCAAAAGCTGGATTGGTCAGCCACTTGGAACCGCAGGCTTTTGTGGTTTGGCTGTATTTAGGCCCCGTGTGGGAGCATTAATGTGATGTGATGTGGCACACTTATGTAAGGTGATACACATCACTTGTAACTTTTCCTTTTTTCTACATCAAGGGAGCATTTGAGGACCCTGGAAACTCCCTATAAATGGACGGCATGTAAAATCCAGAATTTCACCAAAATTCATACATTTTCACAGACCATTCATACACGTTTCGTGCATACCCTCAGAGGATTTCCAAAATCTTCATACATTTTTCATGCCTATTTTTTGCAGCTAGCCAGTTTTTCTAGAAGGGCACCAGTTCACATGAAAAAATAAAAAAATAAGAATGAAATTGTCTCAAATTGCTGTACTAAGGTTGAATAAATGTTGCTAACTGAAAATTTATACAAGCTTTATTTTTTTTTCTTTGAGAGAGCTTTCATATGTAAGAACTCCTTTTCCCAGTGTTCCAAGAATGAGGCTTGAGACATTGCAAGAAGAAGTGGCTGCAATATTTCAGGGATGGATACACAATTCCCCCAACATTAGTAATGTTGAACCTTTGACTAATTGGAAACAAGTGGTGGAGATGCACCATTTCAAGGTGCACAAAAATCCGGCCAGTGGGAGATGATGTGTAGAATCCAGCGGCAATTGGGATGTAAGGTTGATATAAGAATAGCTGAACTGATATGTATGAGAGTTTAGTTTGGCTAGTGGAACTAGCAAGCAGCAATGTTTCCCTGAAACATGCTCGTAAGTGGCCAAGACCTTTCCAATATAGATTTTCTGATAAGAAAAAAGTCAATTTCAAAAATGGAAAAGTGGGAACAGAGTAGTTGTATAAAAATTTACCTTGTCCTTTATAATCACAGCATATTTACCAAAGATCATTTCATTGGCTTTGGAGATTGCAACGTCTTTGACAAGCAGCTGGGCACTCACATCAACATGTGTTGATGTGTTCTGCACATTGGGTAGCTTGAATTGAACTTGAATGTTCCAGCAATGCATTCTGGCAATCAAGGATTGTTGTTAGGTGTTTTCCTTGAGTACTAGAGTAACTAGCTTACTGAATTCACTTAGTTGGAGTGCTTTATCCGGGTTTGATTTGGATGGATTAGGAGCACCAACAATGAAGTTACACCGTTTTCTTCTCTCATTTCCAGAATGGTGATGTTGATCCTGTCTATTGTGTTTCTTGCGCAGGTCTATCATCAATTCATGGTTTACCTTGTGAGCACCACTGTCAGAACTCGTGATGACAAGTCGATATTTATCTTTGCTTTGTTCAACTAGAAAATTGGTTGAAAGAGCCAGAGGCTTTTGTGCAACTGGATTGAGAAGATTTGAGATTGACATCCGAGTCTGACTAGATATCTGATTGTGTTTGTCTTCAATGTCAATGTTGTTGGAAATATCTTATATTACCAACTTTCATTTCACTAAGTCTTCATGTCACTCCACATGTCACCAGTTGTACTTAGACATATAAGATGATCTGCTCCATGAAATTCATCATCAGTTTTGAGCTTTTACCATTCGGAGTGACCCTTCCTCCATCCTCCTGATCCTGTCCCCTTGCAGTCACAAGGTACTCACGGCCACTCAGCCATCCAACCCATGACCTCCAGTCATCATCCATCATCTGCAAACAACCAGCTGCTCCACCTACTTGACCATATGATGTTGACCGTCTTATCCGGAGCATCTTCTCTTCTTTACTTGTTTGTTGAGTGTCTTATCCGGAGCAACATGTTTCTCCAACTCAACCATTGTCAACTGTCTCATCCGGATCAACCAACCTTCAACTTATTCTTCTTTCTCACAAATGTGCCTGTAGGTCAAGTCAACTGTAAGAGTCCCGTTTGGACTCTTCACTGTCTGTCAGATAGGCACTAGCAAAGGAGCTCAATAGCTCCTGAGTGAAGTTCTAGTACCAATGTAAGGTGAATTGCTGTCTAGACAGGAGAGAAAGATCTCTCCATTAGTATCTACAAGTAAAGGGAAGTTGGAAAAGGAAACGAGAAGGGAAGCGAGGCAGATAGGGTACTTACCTAGACAGGAGAGAAAGATCTCTGCTGTCTAGGTAAAGAAAAAGGATGAGACTAAATACGAGAGAGAACAGGCTTATGTAATTGTGTGAGCCTGTGAGGAGCAGGGCTCACATCAACTTGTTGTTTTTTACCAATGGAGATTGCCGCTTCCTGCATGGCATCAGAAATAGGTGTTTCAGCAGGAACCAAGTCATAAAAAATGCTGTAATTGCCTGAGGCACTGGTAGATATACCTGAGCCCGTTGAACAAGTCAGTTCAACTTTGTGATTTACCAGTACATAAACATTCAAATCAAATCCATACTTGCCTTCATTTGCGTCTTCATTGTCACATTTTGTGACACATCTGTGACATGTCTGTATCTTACCTGTCACGGAAAAAATCCAAATGGTTGGGAAATTACCAAAAAACATCATTGGACATGTCACACATATGTTGATGAAATGTCACCAAAATTAATGCAGGTTTGTTTTGTGCAGAATGAATATTTGAAAAAGTATTATTTTCCTCATCACTAATCAAGTTTTTCTTGGGGGTGAAGTTGTTAAAGTTTGAAGTGTCTGCCTGAGGCGTGCACAACCAAGAATGCCCAATATTGGGCCCCCAAGCCATGCACACCAAAGCGCGCCTTTTGAGGTGTGCTTTTTTGTGAGAAACAGAAAAGATTAATTGAAAAATTGTGACAGCCCTGGAAACCACACGTGAACTTGTTGTACTTAGTTTAGCCAAATCTTAGACGTTGTACTCTTTTCTTTTCTTCTTCATCCTGTTTTCTCCCTTTCAATTCTCATCTAGGTTGGATCTGCTCCTCCCATTCATTACTCAACCCAAGCTGACAATATCCACCCAGCAACTATTGTCCAAAGGTCTCTTCTCTTCTCTGATTATCTTTCTGTTTCTTTTCTTTGTTCCACTTAATCTTCTTTTACTGAAATCAATACAATCCTGTTTTCTCCCTTTCAGTTCTCATCTAGGTTTGATCTGCTCCTCCCATCCATTACTCAACCCAAGCTGACAATATCCACCCAGCTACTATTGTCCAAAGGTCTTGAGCCTTATTTTCACTTCTCACACTTTTAGCCAAAGCGGGGCTGGCATTTAGCCAGCCCCATAAGTTATCTTCTTGGGTTTTTCAGATCAACTTATCAACCATCTTATGTTTTAATTTGGTAGGAGATTGGTCAAAACCCATGTAGTAAACTAAAAAACATGTTTAAATCTAGAAAATCCTGGTCACTGTGATAAAGTAGTTTTTAGTTACATTCTTG
Source organism: Puccinia horiana (assembly GCA_001624995.1). NCBI lineage: Eukaryota > Fungi > Basidiomycota > Pucciniomycetes > Pucciniales > Pucciniaceae > Puccinia > Puccinia horiana. The sequence goes on from LWDY01000019.1 coordinate 726,562, forward strand.
GATAACTATCAATCAGTTACTTTACCCAATGGAAAAAAATGGGTAACCAAATTAACATTACTTGCCTATACTTTACACTGAAGATTCCCGCCGTGGCAAGGCATGAGGGCACAAGGTAATGAGATCAACAAGGTTGAAAACCTAATCTCTTTGAATTGGATGTATATAGTTTACACTTTTACTCATTTGAATTTCTTTTTCTCATCTGATTTCTCAAGTTTCCACTCTCAAGTCTCTGTCATTAACACACAACAATTCTTTTGCCTCAGGTCTGTTTTCGATCATCTCTATTTTCTCATTTCTCCTCTCTTAATTGTCTTTCGTTTTATTTGTTTTCATTAGGTTTGCCTCAATTGAAATCTTTTGTTGTAGCTCAACTAGTTCATTCTGACCAGTAATTGGTTTAAAACTCAGTTATTTGTGTTCATTAAACAATAATTTGAAATTTTGAGACACTTTGGGGCATTCAGTCAAAAGGTGTGGGTTTTTTGGAATTGAAGTTGGGAAAAAGCAATTTTCCATTCAATTTGATGCATGGAAATTCTCCTAAAAGAATTCAGGCTATTGCCAGCCTGGCACTAAAAAGGACCCAGTAATATTGTCAGCCACTGAGGTTACTAATAAGGTAACCCACATGACTACAATATAAAAAGATCATTAGTCTATTTGGTAATTCACCACTTAGAATACTCAAGATCAGATCTCACAGACAAGAGTTCAATTCCTCTCATCATCAATTTTTATTCAAATTATCAATATTCATTTTACATGGATCTTCTGAATATTTTCCACTCACTTAAGCGTGATCAATACCAGAAGATTAAGATTTACACTATCTACCCAATAGGTTAAATAGCCTATTGGGTAAATGATTGTCCTTTATTTCAATCAATCTTGGTGTACTCGTGAAATCTTGTTTTCACTCGTGGATTGCTCCTCCTTACTGATGGAGGCATCAAGGTTTTCAATAACTAGGATAAAAGGAGAGGACCTTTCTAGTTCCTCTCCCACACCGTAATTATTCTAGCATACTTCCTGAAAGGCTTACTCTATTAGTATCAAAATACTAAAAGGTAACTGGGGATTATCACTCAACTTTCCTTCTTCTCTCTCTCACCCTTCTACCTGTTCCCACTTCCTGAATCCCTTCCTTTGACTCACTCTCCCATCCCTTCCTCTGTTCCTTAACTCCCTTCCCTCGAATTGACCGTTTAGCTCAATTTGGGTTCAGTTCCTCAGCTTAAAAGTTTATCTCTTACTAGCTTCTTCCATCTGAATAAGACAATGAGCGGGCTTCTATCCTCCAGGATTTATAGTCACTCGACTCTTCAAGAGTTGAGACACTATCCCCTCCACCTTTAGGTGTCAAGGTTTGGTTTTTTTCCTCCTGAAATGGAGTGATATTTCATCAACCGGTAGTCACCTCAGAGACGCCTTCTGAAAAATATATATAAGCCAATTGCTTTTTTCAATCTAGATTTTTTTTGGATTTACAACCCTCAAAACAAATCTGAAGTCAATCTGGGACCCCCAAAAATTGGGCTGCAGGCATTGGGAGAGTTGCAGATCTAATTCTTGGGAGTTGTTTAATCAAGACTAATTTTTTATGGTTTCTAACAATTCAAATACCTATTAATCCTCCAGTTTCCATGTAATTATTGTTAAAAAATTGTTAGATTTTCAGCTCTACAGGAAGAGATTCAAGGGGACAGGGATGACTTATAGGGTCTTTTCAGGTCCAAGGAGCAGGTTGTGATGAAATTTAAGCGCTAACTTGATGATTTTATTTCAGGTGGAAGACTAGCAAAATATATAAACAAGCAAACAAGAAGGCCAATTTAGCTTGGTATGAGCATTTTAATTTTAGACAGGGACTGCAAGCATAACAGAAACAGCTGGTACAGCTGGGAGAAAAACATGCTGGAAAAGTTGAGAAGAAGGCAACACTTGTAAAGTCAGAAAAAGTAAAAGGGCTTTAAGAGCCAAGAGAAAGGTACGGAGCTCGTGTTTGCAGCTAAGAAGCATGATAGCAGAGGATATGTTATTCTGACACAAGTCATAACAAAAGAGTCTTCTGCAACCCTCAATGTCATTCAAAACAACCTAATTCATTATGGTCATTTTTATTTTTTGGAGCTTCTGGATCATTCATCTGGTATCTCTTTGCCTGGTGTTCATAGTACATGTGTCTAGTGTATGTGCATGTATCTGGTAGTATCTTATTATTGAGGTTACATTCTGTCTACATATGTAGTTGAAACCTATGATAAATTTATTTCCGCAAAGGTGGCCGGACCGTGCCCGAACTTAACAAAGTCCCTACCCTGTGCCTTGAGGGGCCCAAAGTGTGAGAGTCTGACTATTACCTCAGAAGGATAAAGAGCTATGAAACTTTTCTAAGAAGGGAAGTTCGCTACATCCAACTGAGTTTCAAGTTTTGTTTCGGAATGGTGGAAGTCCCACAAATATGATTATCAAATGATAGATATTTTGATTCTTTTGTTTATAATAATGATGATTTAAAATAAATACAAAGTTAATCGGATGAGGAAAGAAAGATAAATGCAGGATGGAAACTCCTTAAATAGACAACAAATGGTCAACAAGGAACCTACTACATAGATGACATCATAGACAGAATTGTGATGACATCATTGATTAATAAGGACTTATGACGACAATAGATTATTTAACCGTCATCTATCTTACTTAATCAATTAATATTAATAATAATAATGAATAAAAGAAAGAAGAATGTTACACAAAGGGCCCGCCGACAGACAGAGACCCTGCGGGGCTGCCCCCGACGGTCCTGTCATAAGCTCGGACCATGCCAGGGTCGGATGCCCCTCCCCCCGGTCGGGTTCCGAGTCTTTCATGCACTGTCCAGTGTCGACCAACTCGTCATCATCTTGGTCTTTCCGTCATCAACCACTGAAACCATCAACGACATACAAACGATCAAAAAAGAACAGCAATCGATCAAATAAAGTTCAAGTTATCCCTGGTTGGAATCATGGTATCCTCTAACCCCGAGGCAGGCTCTTCAAACCCCGTCGACATGCAGCTCGATCAATCAACCATCGATGAAAGTCTCTACTCCCGACAGTTGTCAGTAGAGCGTGCTCTTTTTCGAACATCTTTCGATCGATTGATCTGATCTTTCATTCTGAACTTTTCTTGTTCCATCACGGACAAAACAGATATGTTCTCGGACATGATGGCAAGTTCATGAGTTACTCGTCTTGATGATTATGCTTCGGTGCTGACATCACCTTACAGCCATGCAGAAGATGGCCAACTCGGACGTGTTGATCGTGGGTATGAAAGGATTGGGCGTGGAAATCGGTTGAGTCTCGATCTTCTAAGTCACCAGCGGAAATTGTATTCATCAATGCCTATCTTTGCCTGATGTCCATTCCATAGCTAAGAATATATGTCTGGCTGGAGTCAAATCTGTGACTATCCACGACCCCGCACCAACTTGCAAGGCAGATTTAGGAACACAAGTAGGCACCTTTTACAGGACTGCATCAAGAATATTATGGCTATTGAGCTTCCCTACTTGGTTGCTCTAGTTCTTCCTTCGTGATTCAGACATCGTAAAGCCCCGCGATCAGTCCACTCAACCAAGATTGGCCGAGTTGAATTCATATGTTCCAGTTCGTGTTCTAGGGACGGAACTCACGAAGGATGTCTTGAAAGCCTTCCAAGTATGTCTGAAATCCATTCAGATTTTGATAACTAGACTAGATGTATTCTATGTCTAACTCACATGGATCTGTAGGTCGTTGTCTTTACCAATACGCCCCTTTCAAAACAATTGGAGTTCAATGACTTTACCCATCAAAACGGAATCAAATTCATTTCAACAGATGTCAGGGGACTTTTCGGGTCGGTCTATTACTATCACCTTACAATTAATTCAAGCTTCCCAAAAGAACGCCCTCATTCATTGGTGATATCACTTCTAGCTCGGTGTTCTGCGACTTCGGTCCCGAATTCATCGTCCTGGACGCCACTGGTGAACAGCCTGTGTCTGGTATGGTTGTTTCCATAGAAAATGTACGTCGGGACTGTATTTTTTATTAGTTCTCCATGCGCCGCTTACTGACAAAAATATCGTAGAGCCCTGAAGGACTTGTCACAACTCTAGATGAATCGAGGCATGGTCTCGAGGATGGTGATTATGTCGCATTCACCGAGGTAGAAGGGATGGACGCGCTTGTTCAAGGTGAACCACGTAAAGTAATTGTAAAAGGTGCGTGTTTTTCGAACCTGCTACTTCGACAATGCCTGGGTTACCCTGGGTTCTATAGCAATCCGTTTTGAACTGTACTTAACAATCGCCGAACTTGTCGAATGGTAGGTCCGTACACATTTACTATTGGAGACACTACATCGTTGGGGAACTACAAAAAAGGCGGATGGTTCCATCAAGTTAAACAGCCTAAAGTCTTACAATTTGTCAGTCAAATTTTTTCTCCTCAAGTTCTGCAGCTCCGTGCGAATGCTTACTGTTGTGCCCCACTAGAAATCACTCCGCGAGTCATTGCCTCAGCCCGAGTTTTTGATCACCGACTTTGCCAAGTTCGATCGCCCAGCTCTCCTACATACGGGGTTTCAAGCTCTTTCTCAATTCCAGGAAAAATATCAACGTTTCCCAAAACCGCGGAATCCTGGAGATGCCGAATTATTCTTAACGATCGCTAAAGGTATCCATCAACCCGACGATGAGCTCCCGAAAGAAGTCCTGACGGAGTTGGCTTATCAAGCCAGCGGGGAATTAGCCCCCGTCACCGCTGTAATCGGTGGATATGTCGCTCAAGAAGTTTTGAAAGCCTGCTCGGGGAAATTTCATCCAACTTTCCAATATTTATATTTCGATGCTCTTGAGGCCCTTCCTACTGAATTACCGACCGAAGCCGATTTTCAACCCATTGGATCAAGGTACGACGGTCAAATCGCGGTATTTGGAACTCAATTTCAGAACAAAATCAGCAACTACCGACAATTCCTCGTCGGGGCTGGTGCGATCGGATGTGAGATGTTGAAAAATTGGGCCATGATGGGTTTATCTGGGGGACCCGAGGGGAAGATATCGGTAACAGACATGGACTCAATCGAGAAAAGTAATCTGAATCGACAGTTCTTGTTCCGACCTCGTGACCTTGGTTCATTCAAGAGCGAGGCTGCACCCAGGGCAGTCACCGAAATGAATCCAGATCTTCAAGGAAAAATTCAAAGCTTTCAAGAAGCTGTGGGAGATCGTACGGAACACATCTTTGGAGATGATTTTTTCGATCACCTCGATTGTGTGACGAATGCACTAGATAATGTTTTAGCCAGACAGTACATGGACCGACGCTGTGTATATTATGAGAAACCGCTGTTGGAGTCAGGAACGTTGGGAACAAAGGCCAACGTACAAGTGGTTTTGCCTCATCTGACCGAGTCCTACTCATCCTCACAAGACCCCCCAGAAAAAGAGGCCCCTATGTGTACCGTCAAAAGTTTTCCCAACATCATTGAGCACACTATCCAGGTAAGTAGATCGTGCGTTTTCATCCACATCACCAACTTACATTAACAACACCTGAGCTAATTTTCGATCATGGGTAGTGGGCAAAAGAGCGATTTTCCGAGTTCTTCACCAAGCCTGCCGAGACAATCAATCAATACCTCACGGTTCCGAATTACATTGACAACTTGAGACAAGGAGGGAATCCGATCGAGCAGATCAATCAAATCAAAGAATTTCTAGTCGATAATCGTCCCACCAGCTTCGCCGATTGTGTAGGTTGGGCCCGATTGAAGTTCGAGTTGGAATTCAACAACGAAATCCGACAGCTTCTGCATAGTTTGCCTCGTGACTTGGTAAATATACGCTTCCTCTTTTTCTGATTTCAAAACCATACGACTAACAAGATAAACGTGCTTCAACAGATCACTAAGGAAGGCGTTCCTTTTTGGTCTGGTCCCAAACGAGCTCCTGAGCCGATTGATTTTAACCCCAATGAAGTAAGCAATCCTCCCCATCCTGAATCAATCACATCTCATGTTGGCCCCCAAAAAGTTCACATGGAACACGAAATTTAGTTGTGGTTCCTACTTGGGTTGTGATACTGACAACCAGGATGACGTTTAGACTCAGCATATGACGTTTATTATTGCAGCGGCGAACCTCTTAGCATTCAATTATGGCATCAAAGGTGATCGGGATCCGTCCGCGATCAAGAAACTTGTCAGCGCAGTCAGTGTGCCTGAGTTCACTCCCAGGGCTGGTCTGCAGATTCAAGTGAAAGACGACGAACCTGTTATCAACCAAGCCAATGGTGGTGAGCGATTGTTAAACTGAGGTTAAGTTGTGGTGATGATACTCAGACTTTTGCATTTCGTATAGACGAAGATCAGCAAGAACTTATGGCCAAACTGCCCAAGCCCGAAGAGCTATCTGGACTCAAACTTCATCCTTGCGAGTTTGAGAAAGATGATGACGCGAACTTCCACATGGATTTTATCACGGCTGCTTCGAACCTTCGGGCAATCAATTACTCGATCACCCCGGTTGATAAACACCGCACCAAGCTGATTGCCGGTCGGATCATCCCCGCCATCGCCACAACAACAGCTCTTGCCACCGGTTTGGTTTGCATTGAACTTTATAAGATCATCGGCAAGAAGGATAAACTGGAATCTTACAAGAATGGATTTGTCAATTTGGCGCTGCCCTTCTTTGGCTTCTCTGAACCAATTGCCGCAGCGAAGAACAAAGTAAACCTCAGTGTAAGTTTCATGATTGAAGATCGTGTAAGCTCATAAGCCTCTTTTGTTTTCTACCACAGTATTACGACACCGAATGGACCCTCTGGGACCGTTTCAATATTGATTACGACATCACGTTACAAGAATTGATTGATTATTTCGACAAAGAGAAAAAACTAGAAGTGACTATGTTGAGTAGTGGAGTCTCAATGCTTTACAGTAGCTTTATGCCCAAGAAAAAAGTTGAGGAAAGGTTGAAAATGAAGTGCGTACCAATCGTTATCTTTGGTTTCGTCATTCGAAAACTGATGTTCTACGGTATACTCTCGTTTGTGATAATTCATTATCAACAGGATGAGTGAATTGGTTGAGGTAGTGTCCAAGAAGCCCGTTCCTCCACATGTTAAGGCGATGATGTAAGTGGCGCTGGAATGATTCAAGATTCTTTTCAAAGAACTAAAGACTGCATTCGATCTTTCCACCTTGTTTTGTTTTGTTTCCCTCAAAAACGCAACTGCAATAGATTCGAGGTAATGGTCAATAAAACTGAAGCTGAAGGAGATGAAGGCAAGGATGAGGAAGAGGAGGACCAAGATGTTGAAGTACCTTACATCAAAATCCGAATCCGTCCATGAGTTTCTTGTACTTAGTTAATACCCTACGCTACTCAACATCACCAATCCAAATCACTGCTGTTCTTTCACCCTCATGTCGGATTGTGTATCAATGTCAACAAAACCAAATTTCTTTATTACATAGATTGGCTGGTGCTGGTTCCCCTTACCTGTGCAAGTTTTGCTTGGTCTCGTATTGCGTTTACAAGCAACACGAGAAGCGGAGTATGTAAACAAGTCACATCTCGGCTACTTTTGACCTTTTACACGCATCAAAAACCAAGCGCATTGAAACCCGGCGCCTCTCATCCAAGTACTGTATCGATCTATTATTCTTCACTCTACCAACCATTCACCCTTGAGACACATGGTTGCTAGTCATGGCCCAGTGCTCTGGACACAATCGCCTTGAGCCTTATCCTCTCCTGCGCGAATGGAAGCCGCTCTCGGGTCGTCCACCCAGAATTTACCTCCAGCCAGGAACAATCCTCAGAGCGATGTTGACCACCCTTGTCCCCTATTCGATCCCTTGAATCTGCACCGGTGTGAATCTGTCAGCCGGGAAATGGTTGAGCCCACTTGTAACATATTTCATTTGTCTTATGAGCATGACACATGTCGGGACGTTATTCCCCTGATGATGTCATGATGCATTGATGAGTTTAGTTAATTATCTTTCTGGCTTTTCGGAAATGAAATGACGTCAAGAAAGGACGTTACGATGTTTTGCATTGTTGTTTCCTTTTTAATTATTATTTCTTTGTTTCCTGTATAAGAGGAAGATTTTGTCCCTTCCTTCTTTCGTCTTCATCGGATTAACTTTGTAACTTTACGATATCATAAATCTTCGAGAAACAACTTCTATTATCTTCGTCCATTTGGCGAACTCATCCTCTCGGAGGAGTTTCATAGCCCAGTTGAATTTAGAATCTGATGAGATAATAGGAGGACTCTCACACCACTGCTCAAGGTAGTACAGAATCTCGGGTCTAGTTTCATCAGCAATGATCCTTGTTACCGGAAATTGTCGGTTCCTCTGGAATGCATGGTCAGAATGCTGCCCAAGTCACTGGCCTCAGAGTCACACCCCTACCCCAAACAAACGCATCGACATCTTCAACTTTCATCGCGATGAGACTTTCCCTGGGCTTTGTTTTTTTGGTTTTGGCGAATAACTGGACTTGCAAGGCTGTTGATCGAACATTATATCATGACTGGGTGCAATGTACGGACTTGCCTCGAAAAACTCAGCGCACTGATGATGGCCGTATGTTGCCTACTGCCTTTGGCCATGAAGCTCTAGATGACTCAAATCATGGAGGCAGCTTCAGCGATCTTCCTTCCGACATCTCTTCAAACCCATTCAACTACCCGATGCCCTGGGAGAAGACCCTTGGAGTTCAGCAAGCTTTTTGCCCAGTTTTTCATCCCCCAACCACTACAGGAGTGGCGAGACTGACCAATTCAGCACCCCACCACCCTTACCCCGCGACTCGGAGTCGCAACAAATTCACTCGGCAGACTTCCTCGCGCACCTCAACCCTTCCAGCCCTCAAGAGGATTTTGCGACCAACGAAGATTTCGATGCCCTCTCCGATTTGATGCTAAATGAAAGCCCTCTACCGCCCTCATCCCGCGACTGGCACCAAACTCCCTCGGCAAAATTACCCTTCCACTTTGATCCTTCCAGCCCTCCACGTAATTTGGAGACCGACGAATGGGCGGATGCCCTCATCGGCACTTGGCTAAATTTCCCATCTGAACACCCCTCTGAACAGTTCAACACGTACGTACACTTCTAACACCTCACACGCCGGACTCCTCCCACTCCCAACACTTTCACTGGAACTCCGGGCCTCTGCAATCTTACACTCGGACTTACATCCTTTCAGCCCCTTTAATCCGACCGACCTCGATGTGTATGCCGACACCGCCACTTCGACAGATTTGCAAGGGAATTTCCATCTGGATACCTCTCAGGCTTCGCAGGACCCCTCCCACCCGCAACAAATGTTATCCAATGAGCTTACAGGCAAACGACCAACAAGCCTGGAAAACCAGTCGGATCGTTCGCATAAGATATCGTCCGGCTCCCCACGAACGCTGGGATTGCCAATACAGTGACCCCTCTTTGCAAGCATACACGTTGTAAGCATAGGATTGTTTTCCACCACTTTTGGTTACCGCTTATTTGTGCATAGTGCTTAATGCATAAAAAAGGGGGTGGAAAAAAGAAAAATATGCTTATTTAAGACAGCCAAAAAACATAACTTGAGCAAGTACAAGTAGCTTACGGAGTCCAAATCAATTGAAGATCAACCAAAATGTCTAAAAAATTCAAGAACTTTTTGCCAAGATTCCTTCAACCTCGCAAGGCGCCTCCAATGTACCTCAAGTCACCCAAAGCGACTGAATTTTCCAATGCTTTGGCCGCCTACCAATTGTTCCGGAAGATGAATGATGATGAAGCTGAACAAACCCCGTGGAGCCTTACAAAGCGGCAATCAGTGAGATTGAGTTTGCCTTGCTCAGCGAACCAGCAAACAAAGATGTGGGTAGTTGGATGCCTCATGTAAATTCTCCCCAATCTCTACATGCATGAGTTTAAAAAGCTCAATGTGGTCATCTCAAGCAAACAACAATTGACTCGTTCTTCAAGAAATGAAATTTCTCCTCTTTACTCCTTTTTTTGGATTTACATCTATGTCTATGCACTACAAAAAACAATGACAGCATCTCCAGTAGTGCAGGGATGGAAAGGAATTCCTTTTGCCAGCCGGGACTCCTGTCACATGCCTGTCCTGGTAGGTTCACAGTAGTGCCCACAGCAGACTGGCTACACCCTTGGGGATGGATAGCTGTGTATGTCCATTGACGAAACATTGACCACTCAAATACCCCACCTCGAACTTCTCAATTTCATGGATGACAACAATGATTTTCTTGCGTTCCAACTTGCCTCAAAACGTCACAGAAGAGATAGACGGCCCCAATGGGGTGGATCAAAGCCTGGCCGCCGGAGTTTCCATCGCCAACACTATTGTGGAGGCCAGCAATTGTACAAGAATTATTTTGCCAAAAATGCAACCTACCCTGACGTTTTTGGATGTGGCGAGCCCTATTCCTGCGTATAATGGACACTGTTGAGCCACGACAATTACTTTGTTCAAAAGCGCAATGCGGCTGGCCAACTGGGGTTTCTGCCATATCAGAAGGTGAGCTTGGCCCTCAGAATGCTCACATATGGAGCAAGTGCCAAATCTCTAGACGAATAATTTTGAATGGGCAAAAGCACTTCCCTTGAGTGCTTGAAGAAATTTGTGCGGGCTATTGTCGAAGTCTTCTCAATCAAATATCTCCGGACCCCTAATGAAGCCAATCTGAATTGACTTTTCAGTGTGGGAAAGAAACACGGGTTTCCGGGCATGATCGGGTCACTAGACTGCATGCATTGGTGTTGGAAGAACGGTCCAACAGCCTTCCATGGTCAATACACTGGCAAAGAGAAAGAACCGACGGTAATCTTGGAAGCTGTTACCTCTTACGGCATGTGGATTTGGCACGCCTGGAAGGTTGAACGACCTGAGTGTACTCAATTGATCCCCTCTCTTTGACCAGCTTCAGAATGGCATCACACCAAAGGTCAAATTCAATGTGAATTAGAACGAGTACAACATGGTGTGCTATCTATCCCAAGTGGGCCACTCTCATTCAGACAATCACCTTCCCAAACACCCCCAAAGAAAAAAACTTTGCAAAACATCAGGAAGCGGCTCGGAAAGATGTTGAGCGAGCATTTGGAATCCTACAAGCTCGTTGGGCTATTTTCAAGCAGCCAGGGTGTCTCTGGTGCCATGAAGACCTTTGCTACATCATGAAAGCATTTATCATCATGCACAACATGATAGTTGAAGATGAGCACAAGACTCCCTGGGCAAATGTCAACAATTACAATATTCCAGCTCATGCCAGAGAAGCCCCTGAAGCAACCGAGGATTCTGAATGTGACTTTCATTTCTTCCTCCAGCGGTACCAATTGATTCACAATATTGACGACAATTCAAAACTCAAGAACGACCTAATCAAGCATCAATGGAAGCTACATGAAAGAAGGGTTAGATTACGCGCTGAGATGGAATTTTCTGAAGGATCTGAAGATGGTGACTACTATCGGTGATCCCCTTTTTTTCTACATGTCATGTTCATCAGTTTTGTTTTCTTTGCATTTCATTTTTATGAAAAAATAATGTTATTGCATTTCGAGGCCAATTGTTCTCGTTTTCTTTGACAATTGTTAATCACCAGAAATCTCAATTTAATTCATCAAAAAGCATGATTTTGTTTCAATTCAACTTGCATTTTGGTTAGGGAGTAATGAATAGGTTGGCGAGCAAATTTGATAATGACCAGAATGAGTGAAAAATTAAATAAAATAAAGACAAATCACAGTAAAAAGAAGAAAATAGAAGGGTGAATTAGAGTAAGCCATGTTGCTTCGCGATTTCATTTCTTTTAGCAGTAAAGAATGCCAGTTAAACAGGGTCCAGATTGGAAAGGTCCCTGCTCATGATTGCTTCATCTGCAACCGTCTGCATGGCTTGCATTTTTTTGCAAGAGATTTTAATCAATTCCTTTTGGCCTTCAAGAAACTCGTCGTCATTGTGTTTCTTCTTTTTGGTGGCCTTGCGTCCTTCGGGGCAAAATGAGCCGATTGTTTCTACATCCAAATCTCCATCACCATTGGCATCTAACTCATCATTCTTGGTGCCTTTGATGGAGCTCGCTTCGGAAGTGAGGGCCTTTGAGGACTTGCGGTGGTTTTTGGCTTGCAGTTGCAGTTCGTCCATGGTCTCTTGCCACTTTGGAGAGTGGTGCAAGATTGAAAGAAACACCCTGATCTTCCTTGAAGAGCTCTTTGGCCTCAATGGCCTGTCACAGAAGAACACGATAGAGGTGAGTATGAAACTTAATGATACATAAAAACTCTAAACTCACAATTTCATCGTGAGTCTTCCCACTGCCAAGCCTGCGTCCAAATTGAGCATAGAATGGGCAGTACTTGTTGACACGATGGAGGATTATTTGCCATCAACTTTTGAGTGCACCTTGTAATCGAGTCGGAAACGGCTTGAATTTTTTGCTGTATTGAACCTCTTTGATGTGTTCCTCCATCAACTTGATAAAATAAGAGTGTATTCTTTCCCAGAATGTGCTCAACTTTTGACTGGTTCCAACGTCGGTGTCCTTGGTTGTATTGAGTCAACTGATGCACAAGTTTTTGTCTTCCTTGATGTGCCAATTGGGATTTTTTGTCTTCTTTTCCTCGGTGTTGCCAGTAGTAATTTTTATTTTTTTTCAATATCCTCTTCTCGAGTAGGGTCAGGCCGGCCTTGTTTTGGTTTGGGGTCTGTCACTTGTTTTTTTGGTGGTTCTTGGGGCGGTGGAGGAGTTTTTGGTCGAGGATTGATTGCTATCATTTCTAGAGCCGGGTCGAGATTCATTGTAGTGAATGGTGGATGGTTGAGGAGCAAAAATGATGAGTAGAGTGTGATAAAAATGAAGAAGATAGATTGTGATGACAGAAAAAAGGCAAGACGACGACAATGGCCTATCCAAGGCGGCTTGGAAACTGGCTACGGGATGGGAATTGTAGCCAGTGGGGATGAGACATGTGATCAATTGAAGAGGATTTAGCAGGGCTGCTGGACCCCAATTTTTCTGCACGACCTGCTAAATTTTGAAAAAGTCGCACGGTCACATCTCTACTAGAGATGCTCTGAAAAACATATGTATTTTTTTCTCTTTTCAGCAGCTTTTGCCAATATAAGCATAAAATACTACTGATATTAACTATGCTTACACCGGACAGTCCAATGTAAGCATAGACTAGATTATGCTTACTTCGATAAGAAGCATACCCCTATGTAAGCATAATATTAGTGTCCACCATAGTTATGCTTATAAAGAGGGGTCACTGTAAGTTCATTTACCAAGGGATTTGTTTTGAAAAATCAACGGAAAACCGATTCTATCTCCCTAGGGCTCCAAGCATTTCTCAAGTATTCTGGCATGGAAAAAATGGAAGACAGCGATCCACTGTTGATTAAAGAAGAGGAATTCTTGAATAATTGCCATTTTGGGGTCAACCAGAAAGTATAAAAAGTCCAAGAGCCCGGTTTGAATACCAAAGACCTAATCGGTTTCTTTTTGTCGCATCACAACATCTGGATGAAATACTGGAACAAAGAAGCACAAATCAATTTGGAGGAAGATCAGAAAGCTATATCCGACCCCAATTGCTTGCAAATCTTTCCACTTTTTCTATTTTATGTTGAAATGATCAACATTATGTTGCCCAAGGCAGAGACTACTGGGAAAGATCCCGCAACATGTGGTTCGCCAAAACTGCAAACTCATTAAAAAGCGAAAACGAGGATATGGACGTAGAAAAATATTTGACAGAGAAGAAGAGTATGAAAAACAAGCCAAAAGGGGCATTGAACTGGATTTTCATCTGTGCTTGGCTCAAGTATCAGAGACCAAACACTTTTAGAGGAGCTACCAAATCAGGTAAATTTGAGATACCTATTAGTACCAAAAAGTTTGTAAATGTCGCCTTTTCACACTCAATTCATAAGTTGACCCTAATGTTCCATGAGTTTCTCAAAAAATCAATGTTAAAAATTTGATTTATTTTTCCCTCCTTTGCTTGTTTTTCTTTTCCTTTCTGTTCATAATCAATGTTACATCCATCGAGGGCACTTTTTTTTGGAGGGGGGATGTTCAAGTTTCAAACTAAATATGCACTGCTTGATACAAATTTCCAACACACCCATGGTAGACTTCATACCAACATTGGAGTTAACACATCATCACCATCATCTCACAAGCATACATCACCAAATGTATTCAACATTGGTAAATGTGCTTTTGGCCCAATGGCTAGGGCATCACTCATGAATGCTGAGGCTGTGGGTTTGATTCCCACAGTACACAAACTTTCTTTTCACTTGTTCAACAGAGGGGGGGTTGAACATGTAACCCCCAGCCTTTGAAGGAAGACCCCTCCAGCTGGGGAGCAAGTGATGTCCTTCCCTGGCCTGAAATTTCCTGTGGGATAGCTTTGATTGAGAAGATTTTGATTCAGACTCAAGGAAGGGGTCTGACAGAAATTGAGGGTTACTGGATCAAGGAGCTGGATGAAAGGTGGCTCAAGGAGAATTAGGCTCAAACTTGATACTAGATTTCTTCTGGCAATGGGCCAGATTAAATAGACTACTATAAGAAAGGTACAAGATTTGGTTGAGCTGAACAAACAATATAATCATATGCTAATAGAAGATTAACATATGGATTCTCGGATTGAGAGAGATAGCATTGATCAAATTAATCAATGGAAGGAGATGGCATTACAAATAGTAATGGATATGGAGATAAGCATCATAAAAAAAATTATGGAAGAATAAAAGCATCACAATTTGTGATGGATGAGAAGGAAAGAGGAGGAGAAAATGTGAGCGGAGATTTAGACTAGAATTCTGACATTGATCCCATGCCCTGCTGGAAGGGGTTAATGCCTGTAAGCAGGAATTCTCCTCATTGAAGTAAAAATCTGTTGTTTTTGTGTATTTCATTACATCTTCATTATACTGGCTTTGAACTCAGTGACCTCATTGTTTACACCAATCTTTTTCTGGTATTACCAGGTGGAGGGGATTGGAGAATCATTGGCATTTCTTGATTGCTGGAATATTAGTTAATATCTTTTTTTGAGCAGGGTGCAACACACTATTGCCAGTCATCACTGAAAGGACAAGTTTCCAGCCCCTCCTCTGCTTAGCATTGAGGTGCGGTCCTCCAAGATTTAAATACACAGCTGTTCCTATTGACAAGTTTTGACTTGAGAGATGGTGGCCAACAAAACATGATCCTCAAGGTCTCTATTTTCATTGTGGAGGTCCATCAGGACCTAATGGAGCAACTGGAGACTTACAAAGGTCATTGGCTTTGATTGAAAACCATGATAAAAGGCCAGATAATTCACATGATCAACTCAATCTAGGCCTCAAAATAATAGCTGGTGAATCTCAACCTTCATAAGGGTAAGACCCCACTACCAACATTTCAATATCTCTGTAGATCAATTTGAGAATCCATTCAATGATATGGAACTCCTACCATTTTTGGGGGTAAGAAGTTAGCTGAAGGGATAGTGCTGTTCAGCTGCATTTGAGCGTGGTCTGTATTGTCAGCCGGCATCTCTAATGTGACAACCGGTGTAAATTTTAATCACTCTTTTTACAGAGGAAAGTATTAGCACACCTCGACGCTGGTCAACGGAGGGGCTAGCGCCTTGACTTAGGATTCAAGTGACAAATAATCTGGAAGATTACTGCCGGCTCTTCATCTATTTGAAGACGGTGCAAGCTTTAAACGAGACTAATTCTCTCAGCTGCAAAGATCTGAATTGAGATGATCCTTGGATCAGAAGGTGAGTTTAGAAGAGAGTATAGTTCAAAGGTAGGATAGAAGGGGAGTGATGAACTAGGAAGTTAAGAGATCAGAGAGAGTTGAGTTGAAAAACAGGGAAAGGGAGAGATCGGAGAGGGATGGAAGGTGAAAAAGAAGGTTCTACAGAAATTAGAGTGTTTGAGTTTTTGAGAAATATCACCAGTTACCTTATAATCTATTTTAACTTTCAAGTGTAAGAGTTTCAGGAATCAGGCTAGAATAATCACGGGTGGGGGAAGACAAAAGAAAGTCTCCCCCCTTATATTCTAGTTAGTATAAAATCTGGTGGTCTCAACTGGTAGGGTGAGACACTATGATTGTGAAATAGAATTTCTCAATCAAGCAAGATTAGGATTATTAATGATTGAAAACACATTACCCAATAGGCTAAATAGCCTATTGGGTAGATAGTTAAATCTTAATTTTCTGAATTTGATCACACTAAGGTGGATCATATTCAGAAGATGAATTTAAAATAATAATAATTAATAAGTAATAAAAATAGTGATACAATTGAGGATTGAAATCTTGTCTTCTAAGTCCGGTGCATAGTCTAATTGGTGGATTGCCAACTAGACTAATGCACTTTTTATTCTGCAGTCATGTGGGTTACCTGATCAGTAACCTCAATGGCTGACATGTATGATGAGTGCTAGGCTCAAAAAAGATGGTGTAGAGGGATGAATTTTGGGTGTAAATGTGGTGGCTGTGCAAGATAACAATGGATTGGAGCTTATGGCCCAGGCAATGGAAAAATATCAATATAACTGTACTTGCAATCTTGATCAAGTAGACTTAATGGCAGACATTGGCATCTTGGAGCATGAAGCCAAATCACAAGCATGGGCCTGTTCATGCGGTCAGATTGCATTACACAAGTCAGCAAAAAATTGCAACAATCATTTTTCTTAATCAATCACAAAAGGCAGCACAAAATCACAAAAATGATTTTTCTTAATCTTTTCAGGATAATTGCCTGTCTGACATAGTGGTTTTCATAT
Source organism: Puccinia horiana (assembly GCA_001624995.1). Classification (NCBI taxonomy): domain Eukaryota; kingdom Fungi; phylum Basidiomycota; class Pucciniomycetes; order Pucciniales; family Pucciniaceae; genus Puccinia; species Puccinia horiana. The sequence goes on from LWDY01000019.1 coordinate 743,453, forward strand.
TTCCTGTCCCCTGCCTGTTGTCTCTGTCTGACCATTTGGTCACCTACTTCCTTTCCTGTCTGACCATGTGGTATCCAACTTCTTGTCCTGTCTGACCATGTGATCTGTCCTGCCCAGTTTTTCCTGTTGTCTCCTATCTATTCCCCCTTTCTATCTTGTCAAGTGGGCTCTCTACACCACAGGTGCAAAAATAAAGTTGGTTGTTGTTGGGTTTGACCATCTGTCAAATTTCAGTCGGCCCGCCATGAAATGATGGCAGGCAGGCTAAATGGGTGGCTTGACCGCTCTGACCTGGTCAACCCACCCTGAGATGAAATGGTGGGCGGCCTACCTTACTGCCGTCCGAAGGAGGTATGGTTGGCTTGCCTAGCAGGTCAGCCAGCAAGCAACCTGTCTGAGAAGGCAGGATGACCTCTTGGACAGGATTGTCTCTACACTTGCTGACCCCACTTTTTTTCTGATCCATGCTGAAAACACATTCAGGGCTTTTCAGACACACTCATCACATCAAAAAAAAGAAAAGACAAAACAACTTGTCCAAAAAAAATGTTCTATTTTTTTTTTAAAAATCTGAACTACTGCAAGTTCTGAATGACTTTTGGTGCACTATTGGGGGCAGTGTTTTCCCCCGCATCCCCCAGTTGGCTTTTGCAGGCAGCTTTGTACAGTGGAATGCCGCGCGCAACTGTAGCACAATTATTCCAACATTTTGGTGGGTGTGGCACACTTGCTTGGCTTTGGCCCGACCCTTGCCAAGTGGTGGTTTGGAAAGTGCCACAAGCTTGGCAAAGCAGGCTTTAGGGTTGGCCTTGTTTCAGCCCAGACGGGCTTGCAACACATATAAATTGAGAGGAAAGTCATGGATAGTTGGTTATTTAACCTTCACCTAGAATACTATACAGTGGAATTGGAATTTTTACTCAATTCACACATACAGTGGTGGGCCGCTACGCTGTGCTGCACTTTTTCAGAAAAAAGTGCAGAGTATCGGTCGTCTTTTTAGACCGCAAACGCTGTAGTGTTAGCAGTCTTTTCAGCGCCGCTACACAGCATTACACCGTTTTTTAGCAGGGGTTTCCGCTAAAAACAGCTGTAATGCAGCGTAACGGGCCCCTTTTTGGGGACGGGGCGTGTAGCAATAGCACCAACAGAAAACCTGTTAGCTGTTAGCGGAAATACGCTACCGCTACAGTTAGCCTTGATGTCACATACATGAATGGTTGACATGTGTCAGCTGCATTCAGTTTGATTTTTGATGAACTATTGTTTATGTGATTGATGTCAGTTGAAGTGTTATCTCATGTTAGTCTGAGACCAACTATGCTAAATTCTAGTTGAAAAAGCACTACACTAATCATTGGGAAAAATCCTGTTGGCTGGAAAACAGCTACGCTACACACTTGGGAAAGTCCTGTTAGTAGGAGAAAAGCTATGCTACTTGTTAGAGCAGCATGTGATTAATCACAACTAACACTACAGAATTTCTTGAATAAAAATTAATGCTACACCACCAGTCAGCTTAGTGGGATGGAATTTTAACCAACACTAACCAAATCCTGGGGGGGGGGACTGCTACACTAACAACTAGAGCCCAAGTTGTGTAGTATGGTGTAGCAATGGAGGCTGGTTCAAAGTATCTTCTACTTTGAGGACTTTGAAAAAGGATACTTAAGTTAATAAAGCTTGAAGGGTTTAAGAGAACTCTGCAAATATTTTCATTGATTGAAAAGCAAAACCAGAACTAAAAAGAAAAAATGAATATCAGAAACAATATTGATGAAGAAATGAAGAATAAATTAAATTTTTAAGAACAAGAACATGAATCATGGACCTTGCTCACAGACCCTATGAATTCATCAGCCTCTTCTTTCCTGCTGATCTGACTTTGAATCTCATGCACCCATCCTTTGCATTTTTCCTATTCTCATTTCTCTTCAGTTGAAGTTGTTATGTTCTAATTCTGATCTTATTATTATTCCTGTTTTTACCAGACCTTCTACTTTGTTATAAATTATAACCTTGAAGCTGTACTCACTCATGCTTTCCTCCTTCATCAAAATCTGATTGAATTTTTTGGCACACTTGAGTCCATTTCCTTCTTGAGCCTTTTCCTGGAGTAGAAACCTCTTCTTAGCTTCATAAGTCTCCTTTTTCAAAGTCTTCTCCTTAGGGCAGAAGATTCATTGGATCAGCATCTCTGCTCTTCAAAGTTCCTTTCCTTTGAACTTCATTTGATTCTTTACTGGAGGACTTCCCTTCAATCTACAGCCCCCCTGTAGAGCCAGATCTGGTTAGCTGCTAGAGCTGATTTGCAGTTAAAAAGCTAGAATTTTAGCTTTTTGACATGTAAATTAAAATCTGCAGCCCCTGCAGATTGCCACGGGAGGTCCTCCACTAGTGCCTACCCTTTTGTTTGTACCAGATACTGTGTGACAAAAAAGGGCTTAAGATTTCAGATTTTTTTATTCTTTTATTGTAAAACAGTTTTTTTATGGTTTCAGGTAAAACTAATATTACCAGCCTAACTATTTTGTGTTTTGTTGTTCTATATTTAAAAACACCATTTCTATGTTTAGTTATGATTCAAATTTTCTTCATTTTCTTTATTTTGTTCATACTGGTCAGGCTGCCTCCGGATTAGTACTCAGTTGACATCAGAGGTATAGCCAATTAAGGTGTTGATGACTACCCCAAACTAATATGATCATATTTACCCTCTGATTATTTGTTTGTAGAATTTATTTTGAACCTTACAGACAATCTTATGGTATATGATACTCTTACTTTGTGATAACTAAATTCGAACTGTTGATGGTCTGTTGGACGTGAAGACTGACTGATTCGGTGAGGACTCAGGAGGGTGAGCTCTGGTTGATAGGGAGAAGGTAGTAGATTACGTAATCGATCTTCGGCTGGCCCACCACTTCGACCTTCCAGACTTGCACAGCACAGCACTGCAGTACTCAGCAGCCAACCAGTTTCTTTTTTTAATTCGAAAAAAATAATAATAAAATGCTCAGCTCTACTCGGACTATCACAACCGATCGTCGCCACATCGATCCCAACCCAGACAGACTACAGCTCATCTCCTCCTCTGCCGGTTCTGCCTCGACTACCACCACCCCGGCCCACGTCAAGCCAACCTCTCTTCTCCTGCTCAGTACCAGTGCAGAGGCTGCCGTAGCCGAAAGCAAACGATTCGAACGGAGCTCTCGCCACTCCTCTCTCTCAAACAGCTTTGGCTCGCCGCCCAACCAAAACACTGCCAAGGGCCACCACCACCACAAGCTTCATCCTTCATCCCCTCCCTCTCCCGCTTCCTCATCTACCTCTTCCTCTTCCGTCCTCAACAACCACAGCCACATCCACCACCATCACCATCGCCCTCTCAACTATCACCATCTCTCCCATCCCAGAAACTTATCCCAATCCCCTCTCAGAAACCATCATCAGCCACGTATCCACCATCGATTCACCCAGGCTGCCTCACTCCAAAACATTCCCCATCCCTCCCCAGCACAAACCAATCTTAACCCAGCAAACTCCAGCAACAGGCGTGAGCCAGCCAAGACTAGTAATAACCAGTTATTCAAGTGCGAGAAGTGTCTCAAGGTCAGTCCTTCTTTCCATTTCTTTATACATCCCTTAGACCAACTTCGCCGGACTATACCCGAACCATGATCTCAAACAGGCCCTCAGAACTTTGTGGTTGATTGGCATCTAGTCTCCGACTCAGCTGCAGCACGCTCAAGAAAATATTCATATACAACAAAAGTCTATGTATACATACACAATACATAACCCGTAGATCAGCTTTCAACAATCTCCTTCAATTCGCCCCCTATGCTTATCCACCGCCACTTGCGTCACCCTGTCACAATTCCTCCCCATAAGACTCCACCCGATCACATCCATTGTCATGCAGTACGGACCCTACAGACTAATTGACAATACAGCCTAAGCTAACTTTTATGTACATCTTTTTTTTCATGCTTACGTACACACACGTCACTGCAACCAACGCACTGCCGCCCATCCACCATTTCGCACTCTCCTCCTCCCCTTCGACCGGTGCCTTCGACGGTAATCAACAACAGGTTTATAGACATCCGCAATGCCTAGTCAAGCATCGATGGGAACACACCGAGGTAACTAAATGCATTCCCTTTGTTCTCGAATCTAAAAAAAAAATGCCAGCTCTCTTCTGTGATTCATTTACTCAAAAAAAAAACCATCATCGGCTATTGATTGACTGAATAGAAAAAAAAAACTGAAAAAAAATGTGTAATTGAGGATGCTGATTCTGAATGAAAAAAAAATTATTTTGCACTTTTCTTTTTTTTTTATTTTTAAAAAAAGTATTGGGCAGATGCCTCCAAATTAATGCTGAGCAAACATCAACAAGTGCAAATGTTAGAGGTCAGTTTACAATCCCGTTTTCAATCAGTTCTTTCCCTTCCCAAATGTCGTTCTCGTACACATGGGCACATTGAATCCGCAAAAAGAAATTTTGGTTCTCTTTGTTTTTGTTTCATTCGAAGGTTTTGACTATTGTCTACTTATCCATCGGGGTACTAAATAGGCGGCTGCGATCTTAGCGGCGCCGTCTGGAAGTTTACCCGAGTCCAGATCCTTATGGCCTGCTGCGGTATCCTCATCGGAGGCTGGTCTACTCGGCTCGGATCAGGTGAACCTGGAGGTGATCTATTCACGTCAAGCAGCTCGAGCGGCCAGCAACCCTCACCACCACTTCCGCTCCTCGTCGACTTCCTGTGTTATGTTACGCGAGTCTAGAGAAAATACGGACGTGGAAATGAACGAGGATCTTGGCGCGCAAGGATCGGTGGAGCACAAGCGGCGCTCGGATGAAGCCGAGGAAGAGGCGGAAGATGAAATCATGTTTGAGATGTCGCTCGATGGCGAGGAGAGTTCGTGTTCGAATGCCCGTCACACGGGCCGAGCCAAGCAGCGAATCACTGAACACGGCGGCAGTGTTCGGAGCAGCAGCATTTCCTCCTCGGTCTCTGGGCCGCCCCCGATGGGCTACTTCGAGCGCCGGAACCCGCAATCGGTCTCGAGTGTGGTATCCAATCTAGGCTCTCTAGAACGCTCAGCCTCGTCGAGCTCAGTTCCGAAGGGCAGATTGGTGGCATCCCTACCAGCCATGGTCGCCTACCAGCCCGCCCTGGACACCCACAACCAGGCCAATCGATTTGTCTACCATGCCTCAGAGTCGATCTTTAAGCCAATGACGCCTTACCAGGATAGTCAGCTCCGCTTTGAAGGTCGTCGTCACTTCCATCCTTACCTCGTAGACGACGAGCAATTCCCACCCGCCCCATCGGCTACCACTACCACTCCCGCTCCGCCCGCAAAGTCGGCCTCTAAACCATCGATGGAAGATGAGGCCACGACCGAAGAAGATGATGATGACGATGACGACGACGATGGCTGGTCGCCTTCGACCGAAAGAGAACGCGAAAGAGTGGAGGGCGATGAAGTGATTGGAATGGAACTCTAAGTACTCATACTCTCATCCACATTCTAACTCTTTCCCTACATTTCTTTAGTCCTTCATCAGTTTTTTTTCTGAATGGTTGAGTCTCTACACTCATATATATATATAGATAAATGTATGTATACATTAACAAAAAAAGCAGAAGAAAAAAAAACATCACAAAAAATCAAGGTATACATATTCTTATCATACATATAAACCTATAGAAAACGATCATCAAATTCGGTTATCTTTCTCTCTTTACATCCACCTTTCCTCTTCTCTCAACCAACATCCATCAACGACAACAACCCTCGATTTCCATCTCATCTCATTCTTTCTCTCTATCTCATGGAGCTACTCTAGAGGACAGTTTTTGATTGTTTATTGATCGGCATCGACTTGGATCTATCCATCTCGCTCTTTTCCTCTCTGTCCCTTGTTGTTGTTGTTGCTACTTTTTTTTTTGGTTGTTTTTATCTAGCGTTTGAACTGAATAACTTGTGTGTGTGTCTATTGTGGGGGCTGGGGGTGACGTGTGTGTGTATTGTCTGGGTTTTTTCCCTTTTGTTGTTGTAGTTTTCTTCTTTTGTTGTTTGTTGTTCATTGGTTTGTGTTTTTTTCTTCATAAAAATATATATAAAATCATCTCGATATTTCAATCTAAGCCCAATCTACATTGAGTCTAATGGGAAAATCATCTTTCAATATTCGCACCCATTTTCCTTTTACGTCACAGTCAGAAAGAGAATCCATATGTGGTATGTAAAGACTGACCAGATTGTTTTTGTTTTTGTAACCAAACTTCAATTTACATTGACAGTTTCTTGATTCACTGTACTTGGTAAGCCCTTCCTACAGTAACAGGACCCTGGAAACCCCCTGTAAATGTCAGTGTAACCAAAATGTATGAATTTTTTCTCAAAAAGCTTAATTGGTACTCACCAAATGTGCATGAATGGAAAATTTTACCACTAAGGGTACTCACCTGAAATGTATGAAAACAATTCTGGGGAAGAGGGGATAGTAACCAATCAAAATGCAAGTGATTTTTTAGTGAAGGCTGCCAAAGTTTTTAACTCATACCCCTCTCCCCTTCCATGTTCAGTTCAACCTTGCAGAAGTACAAAACACTTCAACCTGTGTGAATGTCAATGTACTGTCACACATGCTCACCCAAACTGGCACCATCTCAAGAGCAAATGAGTTGAGATATGGTAAATATGTGGTGATTGTAAAGTATAGGGTAAGCTTCAAATTATCTCTTTAGTGCTTGTTCAGTTTGCACTAATGAACAACCTTCTTTGTTTTAGAAAATGTATCTAAATTGGCAAGATTTCAGCTATTTACAATCACGTTTTTGAGAAAGCAATAATAAATCACCATGGACAATGGTGTGTCTCCTGCTATACAAGCAACACCCCAAAGTACAACAGGGCCTTTAATGTACCTCAAAATGTTGCTTGTATAGCAAGCAATGCATCTTTTTTCATGGTGAAGAAGATTTTTGAAAATTCATAGTTAGTTGTGCAACTTGTCTTGAATTTCCTTCTGATTTGTATGTTCCCCAGTGATGATAAAGATTGTAGAAACAGCCAGAAGTAAAAAAATAAAAATAAAAAAACAGGCTTGATGCCTCCAGGGGGAAAAAAATGTTACTCACAAAAAATGTATGAAAATTTCAGTACACCCAGGAGCCTACTCACGAAACATGTATGAATGAGTCCAAAAAATGTATGAAATTTGCCAAAATTTCATAATTTTGGTTGCTGACATTTATGTACAGGGCCCCAGGGGGTTTCCAGTGTCCAGGGTCTTGTCCTACCACTTTCGACTTTCGCCATTGGATGAGGCCGATCTTCAAACCTTGAACTTGCACAGCATAACGTAATCATCTAAATCCATACTCATGTGCTTAAACAGGCTCAATCCGATGCTTGTTGACCATCATACAAGCACCGGATCAGACCATCCAATCCATTTATATATCCGGAGTCACTTACATTTCTCCTGAACAACCAACCTCTTCACTCAATCTACCGCTCATTACGATCCTCACAAACAACAATCGACCACCACCAATTTGGCAAAATCCGATCACTCCATCTGTCAACCCAATCGTCCGCGACAATCAAATCTCGAAACTCGACCTCAAAACACGAGCCAACGAAACCTGAATTTTCAACATGGCAGAAGAGCCTTCGTGCGTAATTTGTGAATCCAACAGATATCGAATGACTACCAAACTTAACCTCTCTTCGATTGTTTTTTGTTTCATACTTCGTCCAGCTTAACGACCGAGGGTGAAGCACTTGATTATTACCGAAGCTTAGCCCGGAGCTTGCAATGCGACCTCGATGATACCAAGTTGGCCCTAGATGAGTTTCAGATATCCTCTAAAGAGCTCGAGGCTGAACTCGAAAAGGAACTACAAGCCACCGAAAAACAGCTCAAGGAATTGAGGGGTAAGGAGGAAAGCCTGTTGCATGAAATCGAACAGTGGAAAGTACATCTCATTTCTCTCATGATGCCAAAAACCGTGTCTTCATCTGACCTTCTTCCACCCCCAATCCAGATCAAGTACCACTCCTCACTCAAAGATCATACGAAGACGATGACGCACATGCAGACTGAACTTGAAACATGTAGAAAATCTAATGAAGAGTATCGGACTAGGCTTCGTGACATGGAATTAGACAACGACGAGCTGGAAGGTAAAGAGAGGTAAGTTTCTCTACCTTTCACCCCGAAATATGTTTAGACCGGCAGAACGGAATCCGAATGACTTATTTAGCTGGAACTCTCAGGATGGTGGCCAGCTCCCTACAAGACGTTGAAAGCAAGTACGGAAAAGCAATCGAAAGGATTACGCTACTGGAAGACGAGCTGATTGAGAAAAGCAAGCTGGAAGAAGAACATCAACGGCTCAAAGATGATCTTAGAGGTGCGCTCAAAAAGGCTCAACCTGATATGTACACTCTTACCAACATAATCCTCTTAGAATTATCAAGACACGACTGAAGAGCTGACTGTCCTACGCGAACATCTGGCGAATCCAACGACACTCACGACCGGCGACACCACGCGTCAATCATTCTCACCGAGCCCACGTGAAACTCAACCGACCCGGACATTTTTTGAAACACCTCTGAGTGACCCTGGCTTGGAGATTTTGAAGGACACAGATGAAATGTCATCACCTTTGCGACCGATGATTAGGACCAAGCCAACAACCATTTTGCCTGATACGCGAGATTCTCCTCGACGCAGGCTAAGCTCAGTGGCTGGTGAGGTTGGTTCGCCCAGGCAACAAGTCCTCAAACCGAATCCCGCCCTGTTAGTGAAAACTGGCTCGCTTCGCGCGAAGCCCCAATCTACTCATACTACTGCCGGCAAATCGCTTCAAAGCGTTTTCTCGCTCAATGCGCGCTTAGGCTCATCCACTTCCGTATCCAGTCAAACAAAGCACTCACAGTCTCGCAGCCGGCCTTCGCTTGACACCTCGAGTCACCCCAAGAGCCTCAGCAAAGGGAGTTCTCATCTACAATCCCTTCGCGCTGAGACAGAACGTATGCAAGGCATGACGAAAAAATTGGTTAGCTCTAGGAACTTGCGGACCGTCAGTGCGATCCCGGTTCCCAAACCATCTCTTCTATCTAGCTCGGTACATGTCAAGTCCGCCACACATATGAATTCAGCACTCAATCGGAGTAGCACAGCGCGTAGCCCGAGAAGGTACCCCAATGCAATTTCAGCCACAGCCTCTCGAAACGTTACCCAACCACCCACATCACAGGATAAAGATCTAGACACTGGTAAGCCCCCTATCAACAAGATCTACAAAAAATAACTATTCCTAACATTTCACACTTCGTCTTTATAAATAAATAAAAGGTCTTCCTCGCCCTCGATCGACACGCCCACTATCACGCCTCTCAACTTCTTCCGTACATCAGCAACAATCGGGGATTCCGATCTTAGCCCCCTCAGACACATCAACAAGCTGTGCGATTCCTAGACGGAAAGCGTCAATGGACATGACGGAAAGATTTTCGAGGCCCTTGAGTACTCAAGACCCTTACAATAAGACTCATCTTCGACGACAAAGTACTGGGTTAAATGGACCTTCTAAGGCTGATTTGATCGATAAGAAAACACCTGCTTCTTCTAATATTCTCGGCAAATCTTTTAGCTCTTCTTTTCGCTCTGGTGCAATCTCTTTTAATAAGAGGTAGTTTATATATATATATATATCTTATTTATTATTTGCGTGATCTTGTTGTTGTGGTTACCTGTTGGGTTGATAAACTTTAACTTTTATGTTTTGAGAAGATTCTTATTTTGATGCAACATTTAGAGTTTCACTTTGATTCCTTTTTTCATTTAGTAGATCTTATTTTTTTGTGGGTTGAAATAGTGGGATTTTTATATACACTTTTTTACAAACAATTTATTTTACCAATTTTTTTATGTTCATTAAAAAGATCATATCATGTGTATACATATATTGTGTTTTGAAGAAAGCTTGGACAGATTTACAGCAAACTTGCTCGAAATCAATCCCATTTTAAGTTCCAAACGAAAACAAAAACCTTTTTTTCCTGGCATGATTTCTACACATCAAGGCCATGGTGATTGTCATTGGCACAGCGGCCAAACAGCTGTGTGTTTGTGGTTGAGTTTCAAAGAGAGCATAGATTTCATTTAAATACACAAGTCGTGAGGTATTTATATACAAGTATTTGGGGGGCCTAGGTGAGACTTAAGCTTAACACAAGCCCTCTTAATCGGAGGGCCGGTGACCTATGGCTGGCATGGGCGCCACTCGCGAAGCAAGCCTCCAAAGGAGGGGCTTGCCAGTAAAGTCATATTTTTGGCCTGAGAGTAAATGCAAGTTTTGGTGGAGAAAATTTGCACCAGCCCAAAAGTCATCTTCCCAGCAAATTTTTCCAAGGCCAATTGTACCAATGGATAGGCCTGTATCTGGCACATCATATGGCCAGGAAATCATTGTATCCTCCCCATTATTCACCTTGCAATTGCCAGTTGAATTTTGCTTTTTTGAGCGGATGGTCTCAAGTTACCACCAGCTTTATGCAAGATTATTTGTGGCAAAAGCTGTATTTCAGTGTATTTCCATGCCTTTGCAAAACAGTGGTCTTGGGCACAATTGCCCGGATACAATTTTTGTTGATCTTGGCAAGCAGATCTGGTAGACCTCAGGCCCAGGTCACAGGCTACTTAGGCCAATTTAAGGCTTGTATTTTGGATGAGTGGTTGCGGAGTTATGGTCCTTAGATTAAAAAAAAAAAAAAGTGATGAAACACAGCAGCTCTCAGGCCAATTCTGTGACTTAAATGGCAAGCCCCTCCTTTGGAGGCTTGCTTGGCAAGTGGTGCCCACACCAGCCATAGGTCACCGGCCCTCCAAGTCCGATTGAGAGGGCTTGTGTTAAGCTAGGGTGAGACCCTACTGTAACCCAGTACCTGGGTTCCAACACTCACCTAGCCACCAATCATCAGTCTCCCCCAAAGGAAGTCCAATGGCTCCCTGGTGAGAGGTTTTTAAGTGAGTATGTCAGTTATTTGGTCCTTAGTGGGGACCCACAGGAGCTCAGTTTTCTTGACTTGAAGCGCTTGGTGGGTCAGGTTGTACTCCTGCTTGAGGTGTCTAACATGTTTGTTTGCTGTGTCGTCAACAGTGACTCTGATTGCAGCCTGGTTGTCGCTTTGTTGTAACCCCTTACTGGGTTACATAGATGTAACCCCTTACTGGGTTACATAGATGTAACCCCTTACTGGGTTACATAGATGTAACCCCTTATTGGGCTAAAAAGAGGGCCTGTGTTAGACCCCCTAAGCACACGTGTATTAATTTAGTCTGAGCTTGTTACAAAAGGAATAAGATATACTTTTATGATCTCTTACATTCTTATTCCTCATAAGGTTATGAGCACCTAAAGCTCTTGCTGATCAGAAAACAACAAAAATCAAGAGAGGAATGTGGTGAGTCATGACCCCATCCCAGTGGGTTTTAAGTATTTGGTTGGCTGCTGAAACCCTTGTCTGACCTACGTATTTCTAGCCCAACAATGGACTCCAGTCCAGCAGTCGGTCCACTTGATCTTCAGAAGCCCCTTCAGCCGTCCTCTAGATCTTTGGGGAGTTTTGACACGGACCTAGTAATGAAGCCATTATCTACGTGGATCCACATAGTGCTGCATGTGTGTTTTTACTTGATGGTGTACAGACTGTTATCAATTGGCCCTCCACAAAACCCAGCTTGCTCAGAACAGATTTCAGGTGTAGCCACCAGCACCTGGCGGCCTGTTAAGTTGCGTAGATGTGCAACAGCAGTGCTTCTCCAGGAGCCGTGTTCAGTCCTCCTGGTGCCTTGACCCAGACTTCTTCGTTGATTGGCATGTTTAGGTAAGCTGCTACAAAGTCAAAAGAGAAAATAGGCCAATTGTGTTTTGCTGCCAAAGTTTTAGGCCCTGTTTGGCAGATTATGAGGATGCAAATGGGGTTTAATAACCTTATTTGCGTCTTTGCACACCTCGATCTGTCACTTATCACTTCACAGGGCTGTTTGGAACAGACCCATGAGTTGGGATTGCTGCACCTTGCAAAGTGGTTGTACAGATGACCAAATTGCTTTTTTTTGCTAGGTGCAGCTTGGATCAGGTTGTAATGATGGTCAAGAAGGTATTTTGGTGGGGAGGGGGCAGGTTTTGTGGTGTTGTAGTGTTGAAGACTCCTTGCTTGGGGGTCTTCATGCTGATTATTTTGGTTGAGACCAAAATAATCAGTTTTGCAGGGGAACTTGCAATCATGAGCTCCTGTGAGGAACTTCAAGGCATCATTGGGCATGCCAAACATGCCCCAACAATTTCGTGATATTCGGGTGACCCCCAAAATAATTGCAACAAAGTTTATTACAATCACAGCTCACAGTTGGCCTGCCAAACGGAGCCTAATTAGTATTAAGCACATGTACACAAACATGGCAGTGGGCACAAAGGTAGCGTCAAAATTGACACCAGGCACTTGAGTGAAGCCTTTTGCCACAAAACAAGCCTTTTATCAAACCGTTTCTCCCGCATTATTCATTTTCTCAGTAAAGACCCATCTGCCTGGGGGCATACCTTCCAGGTTGACCACACACCCATCTTGTTGAGATTCTGAAGCTCTTTGTTGATGGCTGACTTCAAATGATCCCAGTTTGCCAATTTTCGGGCCTGTTTGTGAGTTTGCGGGATAGTAGCTGCAAAAAAGGAACACTCAATTAGGTCTCTGTCAATGGTTAGTTCTTGGCTCTTATAGACCACTTCATCAGAGAAGTCAACCAGTTGCATGTGATTGATGATTTGGAAGTGCACTTCAACACATCTGCTGAACTTAGTTGCAAGGGCAGGGTTTGAATTTAGACCATGTTGGAGGAAGATTCCCGTGATTGTGTCCCTGCAAAAAGTCATGCGGATAGTTTCCATCTCATCAAGAGTGTTGTTGATGTGGGAGGAAACAGCTGTGGTGTATTTATGGCGCTGAAGTCAAAACTGATGAGGTAGCGGAATTCATTTGGGTGGCTCTGCTCACTGAGTGGAAACACATGAGGACATTGTTGAATATCTCTTGAGCCATCTTGTAGTATGCAAGGCCCCGTCAGAGTGTCTGGTTGCCTGAGGATAAGAGAATCAACCAGCCAATGCATTTGTGAGTGCTATTATGGCAAGGGCTGGGGTAGCAGAAGGCCCAGTTCACTGCATTGTACAGTGGCAGGAAAGGAGTTAAGGGCACAGTTTGAGGCTTTCCAGAAGCTCAACCCATAATCTTCAACTCACAAGTCTTGGACCAATGATGCAAAGAGGGGTCCCAAGAATGAATATAAATGAAAAAAATCAAAAAATTGAATATTGACAGTTGAAAAATTTATTCCATTTATGTCTGATTTTTCAAAACCTTTAATATTGTTCCACAAAAAGTGGAAAAATCAGAGAGTGTAGCCTGGCATGTGAAAAGAATGATAAGAAATGAAAAAAAAATTGAACCCTGAACAACAAAATTTTCAGTGGCCAGAAAAATGGGCTGAAAATTGAAATTAAATTTGGTTCTGGTGCCAGAATGCATGATGAGCCTCATTTGGTGTCTGTGGAAATTGTTTTTGGAAATGTCCTGACTTGAGGGTGAGAGCCACAAAGAGTATTTTCAGTAATTAGGGGGGTTCATGTTGGGTTATTTTTTGCTGATGCTGGTCCAAGGGCTTGCTGATGCCTAATTCAGTGTAAATTGAACTAAATCTACAGTATGTATGCTCTGAAGTAAAATCTGACTGATCAAGGCCCAATGTGAACTCCCCTATCACACCAACCAGCACTGGGCTGCTGTGCCTTTTCATAAAAAAGTGCAGCGTAGCAGTCACATTTTCTGCCTGAAAACGGTTTAGTGTTAGCAGCTTTTCTGATGCCTCTACACAGTGTTACAGTTGTTATTAGCCAGGTTTTCCGCTAAAAACAGCCGTAACGCAGTGTTGCAACAGCCTTTTTGAGGCTGGGGCGTGTAGCAAGAGAGAAAAACCCAATAACAGCCAACAAAAACCCGTTAGCTGTTAGCGGGCCCATCGTTGCGCCAACTGATTCACTTTTGCCATTAAGGCAGTACACACTGGAATCCTGGATAAAATTAGCAAGATTTTAACTTCAAGTTAGCAACCACATTCAATAGGGCAGTTTATTTTGGCTGACAGATTTTGTTGCTTTTCCTTGCTGATGCACCAAGCAAGTCTGCATGGGCCTGCATAAACTTGCATGTGAAACCACATATGCAAGGCGGAACCTTGTTGAAGTCTCAAGTTCTTCTGGTTGCCCTAACACCTGTCAACTTCCTCACACCTTCAACTACACTTAAAAAACACCCTCTCTGCACCAATCCTTAATTGACTTGGCCAAAACACTTATCAGAATATCTGCCTCTGGTCCCTCCAATCTTTCTGTCCGCTCTCAGTCCGTCAATCCTAAATCCTGCCCCCCCCACTCCCTTCCTTTCTCTTTATCTCACCATAGTTTTCACTAAAATAAAATAAAAATCTTGTTGTTGTCCTGGAGTGGGAAAGTGTAGTTCCCACTCTCAGATGAAGTTTTGTGTCCTTTCTACAAGCAGTGTAGACTTGTAGTTAGATGATTTAATGACCTGAGTCCAGTGTAGTGGCCCAGATGGTTTTTGTTAGTCCTGTCACAGTATGTGACAGGTGGTTCCTCTTTATCAATCTCTCTTTCTCATATGAAATCAATCATCAAGTCTGAGCTTAACAAAATCTTCACTCACTTTTCCAGCTCCTTGGTCCTGACTGCCTCATCCTGGAAGCTCCCTCTATACCTCATTTATTTCCCTAGAGCTGAAATCTGACAAAACTCACTAGCTGGGATGAGCTGAGCTTCCAGGAAAGAGAGGTGACGAGGGAGGGTTGAAAGATGGTACATAGTGGGATGGGAGACGTGAATGACCCTGCTAGTAGGTTTGCTGACAGCAGACCTGCACAATAAAATTAGCTGTTGCTCACAGGTCAACAATGGCTTGCTAATTTTATAAAAGTTGGCTAAATTTAGCTTAAAATCCTGCTCAATTTAGCCAATGTGAACTGCCCTAATAGGGCAGTTCACATTGGATAAAATTAGCAAGATTTCAACTTAAATTTAGCAGCCACATCCAATTCAATTTTGGGCCATTTTAGCCTTTGCTGATGTGTTGGTCAGCAAAATTCATCAGGCATAATTTAGGCAGAACATGAACTGCCCTAATTCAATTGCAGGCCATTTTAGCCTTTGTTGATGTGTCCGTCGGACAAGATTTTGGTGGGGCGTGAACTGCCCTATCTACACTTTGTCCATTGGTTGGGAATCCACCGGTGTGGGAATCTGGGCTCAATTGATTTCAGATCGGGTGAAGTCTACATAGAGAAGAAATGGTGGCCAAAATTTATTATTTGTATATTTCCAAACATGCAGCTCTGAGTGTTGCAACAGACATTAATGAGTCCCTTTGATCTACAGCCCCCCTGTAGAGCCAGATGCCAGAGCTTATTTGCAGTTGAAAAGCTAAAAATTTAGCTTTTCCACTTCTAAATTAAGATCTGCAGGGGCTGCAGATGGCGAAGGGAAGTCTTCCAATGGAGGACTTCCTGTGGGATCAACAGCCCCTGTAGATTCATTATTTGAGCCTGTAAAGCTAAATTTTGGCAGGGGTGATTGGATTTAGCCCTATTATTTAGACTTTACAGCCCCTGTAGATAGCCACGGGAAGTCCTCCAATGAAACAGCTCATGTCTGCCTTCTGACCAAAAATTTCAACCACCTTAAAGTGATGGATGTTGTGTGATCTGACTCTGAAGAGCCGATGAATTTAGTTGGGTGTGGTTTTTACGGCTCGGTTCAATGCCCGATCCGAGGACGCTCCGGGCCGGATTCCTCAGAACACTTGGCGACTACATAAAATTGTTTTCGGTTCTGAGAAACGACATGGAACTCTTCAACCACATCGATCGATCGACCGTAGCCTTGACCATCCTCAGTCTGATTTCCATCCTGGCCATATATCTTCAATACAAGAAGGTCTTGCTCTCGCCCTACTCGAACCTCAAACCAAAAACTACACCCAATAAGCCATCATCATCATCCTCCTCTTCAGATAAAACGAATTGTGCACGATGCAGAGAATGCTCTAAACTCAAGCCGATCCCCGAATTGAAAATTTGTAGCAAATGTAAAATACCAAACAAATCAGATCAAAATTCACATGACCTCAATTTTTATTATTGCGATCAAAACTGTCAAAAATCTAATTGGAAAACACACAAATTAATCTGTGGAAATTTTAAGGACCTTCAACCAAGTTCAGCCGACCCTCTGAACCCGCAAATCCCTCCAAAGAATCTCCTGTCTAACGCGTATTTCGATAAACGTAGGGTAGAAGTTGAAGGTCTATTGAAAAAATGGTAAGCCATCATCTCTCTAAAATTAAACTCCTTAACCTCGTCAATCTTCGTGGTGATAATTGGTTTTTACTCTTTCGGATTCATGCAGGAGCGAATTTCACAAGAATTTATTGATTTTTGCGGCCATTCATGGCTTAGACCTGATCCGAAATCCTCAGAATTCAAAGCAGATACTATTGATGATAAGCCTTAACCTAAAGCAGGAAGAATACCATAACGAAAAAATAACGGAAATAACGGATGATGATCAAGATAAGAAAACTGGAGCGGATCCCACCAAGAAAGATCAGAGCGAAGAATTGATTCATCGGAGATTTTCGGTGGCACATCTAGGCTCGATGGATAGCTCGAACTTCTTTAATTCGAATCCGGGCATGTTGGATGCATTGAAAGAGATCGAAAACGTTCGAAAGACAGTTAAAGCGAAAGGCGGAATCGGTGTGGCAATTTTGTTGGTTCGATGCGGGCCTATTGTTCAGGTACGCTTTCCAACCCAACCATTTCAAACCCATTGGTTTGCTGAAGTCGGTTCTCCTCATCTATTCACAGGTTTTTCCGGTTGGCTTGCCTTCTCAAGCCGATCTCGACGCCGTTCCGCGTCAAACTAATTGGCGGGCGATCTTTGATCAAGCCATCGAGGCTGGTGTACCTTGGAAACCGCGCAGTTAGAAGTCATCTTTCATGTAAACCCGTGTTCTGACTTTCTCGACGTCTTTTGTTGAGGCAACTGTGATTAACCTTAACTCATCTGTCTGTTGGGTTGCAAAAACAAATAGATACGGTGGAGGGTCTTTATTTATTTTAGAAGAACTATTATTTGCAAGATTTGGCATCATGATTCGAATCCTGACAAAGTAGAAGCAGGTAGAAACATAACGCATAGAGTAGATGGCAGGTCAGAAGATATGTAATTAAATCTTAGAAAGAGTCTCTCAAAGTTAATTCCATGGCTACTTTACAGGAATCCAAGTGCATGCACGTAGAGAGTGAAAAACATTTAGGGAGGGACAAAAAAACGAGCAAAGGTGGGCGACGGTCGTGAGAAAAGCGAATGGGTGGTAGATTAAGGCTACACACTATGGGTGAGTTCGGGAGAACGAGAGGAACTTGAGCAGGTCTTTAATCCCACTATTTAAGAAAGATCGATACACAAAGCAGACAAGCAAATCAGCGTGCAATGTTTTGAGCCAATAGGTTGAGAGACGGAGAGAAACTGTCCACGAACGATTAAAGGTTTCTGATTAGCGGGTTGGCTACCGGCGGCAATAGCTTGGTCCACCCTGCCGCCATCAGCAGGCTGGTGGGAGAGTGCCTTGGCAATCTCGCCGCCCTTAGTTCCCCTACTCTTGGCCGCATGTGCTCGCGCCTCAGCCGCCGCTGCTGCCGCTCTTCGTGGATCCTCTGCCCGGCCATGACCATTCGGATTCACATTGGGCGATCCTGTGGCTCGTGGTTGTTCGCTTATCGGTTTCGGGAGTTCATTCAGTTGATATCCTTCACCGCTTTGTTTGGGTTGAGTAGGTTTTTTTTCATCATGTTAATCAAATCAGCTCTACCACTTTTCCTTTCAATTTAAGAATTATGTGTGTTATATGTGAGTACATACAACATTCATCAATCGTAGAAAGAAAAAACAAAATTGTAAAGCTTACTCAAATTTACGAGGTTTACAACAGGCTCCACCCATCGTATTATCGTAAGAGCGGGTAACAATCGCCTGTCGAATTCGGAATGAGAATGTGAGACTGTTCCAAGGAAGGTTGACGGGACAATGAACCCAACGCGAGGTGAAGTGGGGTAAACAGCTCGGTTCAAATGCAAGACTGGATCGAAACAGGCAAGTAAGGGGTATCGAAAGAAAAAATCGTGAATGGCGAGGGTGGTCCGTGTACAGAATTGGTGTCGATGTGGTTCCAGTTGAAGAGGCCAGACTGGGAAGCGCGCAGATTTTGATGCCGAGCGATCCGCGCCAGGCGTGTAGATCTTGCACCGGCCCGGCCCCCGAACTTAACACAAGTCCCCCCGACCGCTCTCTGTGAGACAAAGACCCTCCGGGGGCCTCTCACCAGAGGATTTGTTCAGCTCGGGCCCCGGCCCCCGGCTAAAAAACCTCTCGGAAGCTTTGTTGGTGGAGCAGCCATTCCACCCAATCAAAGGCCATCTGTGGATGGTAATCACTACTTTGATCAAAAGAAGAGGTTTGATAAAATTCCTTTAAAATTGTATTACCATTTACAGATGTTGTCCTGACCTTTTCACCTGACACTCAAGAGATACTCTTTTGTTGACACTCTTATCTTTGATATAAACAGGAAGTTCACATTTTACCTTGCAGTCTATCCAGGATCTTTGCACAATTGCTATGTATTTTCAAACTTGTAGCTTTCTCAGTAGTCTGCGCAATTCTTCTATAAGAACCGGTTTGCTTTAAGAACTGGTTTGTGTTGAAGCTACAACTTGATGCTGGGAAAATTGAGAGGGTCCAGCTAGAGGGAAAGCTTGAGTTCTGGAGAGACAGGGTGAGGAATATCTCAAGCCTTAGAATGAAAATTCTACTAGATTTTCAGGGGGAGGAAAAGCACTCTCACTACAAGAAGCTGAATGAGTGGCTTGAGGGAACAGTTGCAGAAAAAATGATGACTGAATTTATCAGTAAGGACTGCTGATTAAGTCTACTATGTACAACAACAGGGGATGGAGATGTGGCACAACAAGAGAAAGACTAATGAATACTCAAGAAGGAAAATAAAATAATAATAATGATCCTTCCAGACACTGAATCTGCTTTCCAAGCATAACTAACATAAAAAACAATATGTGCAACCTTTGGATTTACTGAATCTGTGCAATTTATTGGTGTGATGTCAAGTGCATACCACTCAACACAGGCCAGCTTTTTTTTCAATGGTGAACTCCTAGGCTCCTCAAATTTGGGGGAAGAGAATCATGTATATAATATTTCCAAATCACCTTTGTGTGGCTGGTTTCTTCTGTCATATGTTCTATCTTAGGTTAATTATGTCGTGCCAGGTGGGGGTAGGAAGCCATTTCTTTCTTATTTTCAATTTAATTTGTCAAGTTTTGTGGGTTGACAGCTGTTTTGAAATTTTCTTGTCTTTATCACCCTTTCAAGTTTGAAATATTATAAGGGGTGTTTAAGGAGAAATTTTTTCACAATCCAATCAGACTGATTTTTATTTCCCGGATAAGCCATCGAGACTTTTTCTCAAAGAATTGACCATTTCATGTACAGCTCCAGGAACGACTCTTTGAGAAAAGGCAAAAGACCGGTAGTCGACCGCATCCTGAAAAGCCAAATCATCCACGTTTTTCAAATACCCCGTGCCATTAGCATAAGTCAAATGGGCTATCAAGTTTACCAGTCCTTCATGAATATCCGCAGGGAGTCTTCCAAAGCCATATTCACGTATCAACTTGAGCGATTCCATAGATAGTTCCACTGGGCACCTGGTATAGGTTCCCCACTTCAATGTGCTCCATTTGATCTCCAGCCAATCGTTTTCTATCTTCGATGTGAAGTCTGCAATATCCATGGCTGCCTCGGGATCAATCAACTTCTTTTTGGATTTATCGTTTACTAATTCTTGTAGATGGACAATGAGAGCCGATCTGTCCATGAACTCCGAGATTTCTGATTGTGTTTAGAATTCAGTTAATATGAGATGTCAGACCTACCAGGCAACGATTTTTTAAATCTAAAATGATAACTGACCTTTTTCCATAGGGTAAAGAAAGGCCGGAAGCACAAAAGTATTTTCATGTTTTCCTCTGACATTGCGCTGCCCCCATATTAAGTCAAATTTCTTCCTTAAAAGGCTAAAGATTTGCACCTTCAGACCCGGTTGTTTGATGAGTCTCCCTCGCATGCTTCGCCAGATACTGGGTCCCATCAAAACGATTTCAATTAGCCTTGATAGCAACTTAGCTTGTTCTTGGGAAAGGTATTCATGCTTCTTCATGTAAATATTCTCTTGTTCACTTCTTTCTAGATCTTGAGTGACCTCATCAAGTCTTCTGATAGTCGCATCAAGCTCTTCATGTAAATCTTTACGAGCGGACAAATCAAACGTCGTGCTGGGTATAAAAAGAGGCGGTAAGCCCCATTCGTCTGGAAGATGAAGTTTTGAATGAGCTAGGTGGACTTATTGTAAAAAGACCATGTCTTACACTACCTTTTTCATAGTGAGGCATGTCTTCTTTTGGTTTTGATGTGAATTTTTTTTGGCCGGTTCACCGATTTATTAATTCAGGGAGGAGTTCAAAACAATACTGAATCAGTATTTATCCTGAAAATAATCTAAAACCTATATTTCCTTATCAATAGAATAGCTTGACTTACTCCCATTTTTGAAGGAATCACTTGATATATTCAACACCACTTCCCTTTCCGCCACTGGGTAGATGCAAAAAAAAGCAAATAATTAATTCATAAAATGATAACCGGGTGAATTTTTCTATGACCCACGGTGTTTCAGTTGTTTCTTGATTTCAGGCCTCAAGAGATCAAAAAAACCAATGTCTTTCAAAAGGATCATCGAAGCGAACTCCCGGGGAGTAAATTTTTGTCTCAAAAGGACATGAGAATAGATAGTTTTCTGACAATAGATACTTCTTTTGATAAGTTTCTCAATCAAGATTTGAGTGTCGAAATCCCCTTTGCTGTATTCATAGATGTGATTGAGGATTTTATAGACCAACTTGATTGGATGTTGGCGATTGGAATCAGTATCAACCTCAGGTGGTAGATGGACTTGCTTGGCAAGAAATCAAACACATTTTCTGACTAGGCCTTCGAGGTTGTGGTAGCTCCCTTCAGCATGTATAGGCCACTTGGTGATGAATTGAATTTCATTGAGTTCTCCAAAAATCTTCCGAAGGTACCTTTCTTCCCTCCTTCCAAAACCAGGTGGAGGTTTGGCGGCCGCAGATGTTAACTTTCCCGCTATAAACCTTCTTCTAAACTCCTTTCGCCATTCTTGGTTTAAAAAAATCTTCACCGGATTAGCAAGTATTCTTAAAATCATAAGCCATCCATTAGTCCAAACTCACCCATACTGATTTGCTCTAATAAACCGTGATACCTTTGAGGGTACAAAGTTTGCCGTGGATAATCTTGAAATAATAGATCTGCAGTGATTAGCTTTTTCCAAACTTTTGGGGCAGGCACTTCCTCGCGAAGGGGGTGGCGACCGCGGGCCTTTGCTTTAAACAAATCGCGAGCCTCGGGATTGAAGAATCCGATATATTTGATCAGTTGCAATGTCAAGATATTTTCAGAATCTAATTTTTCCTTTGTCTGCACTCTCGCCACCAGCGAAGTTACCAGGTCATTATAATCGCTATTCGACCAATCTTTGGGCTCCTTGAAGTCCTCGAACCATTTCAACAATTTGACTAGGTCCGGAGAGCTTACCATCTCTTCCCTCTCATTTAAGAAAAGCGGATGGCTACGAAAGTCTTCAAGTAACTTTTCTTTCAGAGCGGCTGCTTCACTCTTCATCTCTCGAGCTATGTGAAGTAATTTCAAGTTAAATTCTGGATTGTCTGATCTTATCATAACACTTTCTCTTTCGGGTTTGTCGAAATAAAAGGGAACATACCATCTAAAACTGCACACGCATTTGTCGGGATAATGGAACAAGGAATCCCTCAGAATTTCATTTTCAAGTCCGCGTATGTAGATCGATCAACACTCACCATCCCAGCGATTGAATGACACTTTTGAAGGAACGTATCAAGGTAACAATGGAATGAGTCTAGCATTTCCTTTCGTCAAAAGAATTATATATTATTTTTACATTGATGCATGGATACTTACCAGGATCGTACATGCCTTTTGTCGAAGGAGTTTTGTATATCCTTCTAAGTCTTCTTTTGAGAACACTGATGCACAGCTTGTCTCTTAAGCGTAGCCAAAGCTCTTTCAGCCAATTCGTAAAAATAAACAAACGGCGTTGAAGATTGTTTGTGTGGAAGATTGATTCCGGTTCGATTCCCTCATTTAAATCAAAGAACCTCTCTTGTAAATTCGACCTGTCACGAGGAGAAGCTTGCCAAAAAGTGGGGATAGCATCACTTTTCCTTTTGGAATCTTCTGGATGGACTGGGCTGATGTTTGTGGCTGTAGTGTCTTCTGCTTGCCGTTCTCGATAGATTTCAGCAGGAGCGCCAGATTTGCCCAAAATATGTGGTGGATTTTCTAGCACTCTGGCATCCTTTGAATCTGGTAAAAGTTCTCTTACAACGGTTTCTGGGTTACCGTTTATCCTAGCTTGGGTCTCGAGATACCCACAGAAGACGAGGGAAAATAACGCAAAGCGAATGCAGAAGCGCATGGTCGAGGTATTTAGCAAGTTCAAAGTCGCTTAGTCAAGCCGGGGGACCGGCGTTATTCAACTTGAGGAAAAGGCTGGTGATGGGGGAAGGTTTGAAAAGTGGTCTCGCTTGGAGCACGTACAACTGGAAAGGCTCAATTTTTTTCGGAGAGTAGCTGCATCTTTCCATGTCAATTCGAACTGCTCAGGTGCCAGAACAGGAAGGCAAAACTATCACAACAACCTGAGTACTCGCCCAAACAGCCTGGAGGAGCTAGAAGCAAAAAAAAAAAAAAAAAAAAAATCCGCAGCGAAATGAGCAGTACAAGAAATTTGCCTTGGTTGGCCCTTCGTCATACGCTCGTATTTTGATGTATACATGTACAAAGTACCCTCGTTGAGGAAAGGTGCACTCTGGGCAACTGTAGGAAAATACATAGTTAGGATCGTGTGTCAAGCTCTTGTTCTGACAAGTAGAGGGTAACAAGACTTTTGTTTCAGATGTAGATTCAAGAGTGTAATCTCCATCTAATCAGTCTAGTGGCCAGACGGCGACACCTGTGGGGCATTTATATTTTGCTATCCGCCATCACGTCGGTGTATTAACTTAACAGCAAGTCCCTCGATCGGAGGGCCTGGTAACCAATGGCTCCATAAGGGTTACCCGGCCCTCTGAAACGAGGGGATTGTCATAAGCTAAGTCGGTGTACCAGTGACTTCATTTCTCAACCCGTATACTTACACTGAAATATCCATTTGGTGTGTCCTCAAATCATTCTCATCAACGACCTTGGAGGAGGAAAAGTGATATTGAAGACCGAAACAACTCGATGACTTCAGAATCCAGATCAGTTGAAGTTCCCTTAATGGTCCAGATTTCAGCGTGCTTTGCAAGCCCACACAGGGGTTCTGTCACGGGCACCTATCCACAAGGCTGCCACCATGTTCTTTCTCATTATTCTGGCATATGTTCAAGTCGCTTGAGTTGATGATGAAGTTGCTTCGTGCACCACTGACCTTTGTTCTGCTGGATGTTTCACCTTACTTTTGTCTTCAATCTCTTTCAAAATTTGATCCTATTGAAGTTGCAAGAAAAGCTGGGTCATCTCGTCAAGTAAGTCATCCTCTTTCCTGGAAATGATCTCCAGGTTCATCTGCTTCACTTCAGCTATCTTTTTCTATTTTCTCACCCAAGTTTTTTCTACAAAGGCGCAGAGGTACACAGCACTGCTCAAATAAATTGCTTGAGGATACCTGAATGTTACTGATATACATCTGGATGTCAGTTACATCCTAAATTTCAAAATAGTCATTTTTTTCTTATAATTCTGTTCCCAGATACCTTCTCCATATATGGGTTTCAAAGCTACATAAACTTAAATTCATAACGACATAAAATACCATATTTGGCAGAGACCTGCCATCATACATAAAACTCAATTTGACAGGTCCCTGCAAATTGTGCAACTTATGTTTTTATGTGACACTTAGTTTATGTAGCTTTGAAAGCCACTATATCTGGGTTATAAATTTGCATTACTCGTATTGATGTTCTGGATAACATAGTTATAATGAGAAAAAGTCACACTCATATTTTTACTCACTTCTTTACTAAACTCAAAGAGACTTTATAGGTTAGGATGAACTCCCTTCCCTATAAATTATTTTATTGTTTTGACTACCTGAGATATTTAGAAAATCAAGTGGGGATTTATGTTTGTTTTATGTAATCTACACTTATATACCAATTTTAAACCACTCTTCCCTGTAGTGCCAACTTCAGTGAACCTGACTCCATCTCTAGCAGGCTAGTACATTCTAATCTAGATAACCAGTTTCTTTTCTTATTGTATTGCTTGGAGCTGTGAGCTTTGATCTTGCATCCCTAGAGCTTCAGGTCTAGGCAGCTAGCCTCTCCTCTAAATTGTGTTGAGATTTGGTTTTTAACAGATAATTTCAGGTGGCTTATTATCAAATGTTCATCACAATAGAGAAACCAGCTAAAAATAGAAAAGAAATAAGAGCAATAATAGGCAGGAACAGAACAAGGGAAAAGTTATAGAAAGACAGGAATTCTAAGATTTGTCTCTATTTTCCTAATCCATCCATGGTTCTGTGCACAAAGTAAGTCCCCCTTAAAAAAATAAGAAGAATAAATGGCATGTTACAATGTATCTGCCCAAGTTACAGTACAAACAAAAACTGAATTAGAATTTCAATGAAAAATGCAAGATTTAAAAGGGGAGATCTCTTGTAAAGTAAGACACATACCCACAATTATTTTCTATATATCCACGTGTCTCTCAGAAACCACATACCTGGTTATGAAATCTGTACCTTGCCTAGCAGGTTTTGTTTCCCATCAATTCTGCTGACCAAAAATTTCTAGGCTTTCATTTATTATGTAAGATTTATAAATTTTATTACAATTCTGACCTTTTACCAGCTCCCCAGCCTGCAAGCAGTCCTCCACATCCACATCCTTTGTGTCTTTCTACAAATTTTTTAGAGAGAGCAGCTACCTTTCATTTATATTTCATGTGTTGAGATCAACCTAGGTTGAATAATTTGAGTAGATCCCATTTCAGATGGGATACCTCCAGCCCAGAAAATTATGCTAGTAGTTCTCTTTTCATTCTCTCTTACTGCTGCAGCTCTGCAAGGCAGCTTGAATTTCTGGCAGAGTGCTTATTGTATGATTCTCGACTTTCCCATTATTAAAGCCCATGTTTTTTTTGAAATAATTGATTTAGACAGATTAATTGTGGGTGCTTCTCAACCCTTCAAGCCCTGATCAGATTTGTCGTAGCACTTCAATCTTTATGTCCCCTTCCAGCCCAAAGCCTCCTTCAATTATGGGTAGCACTAGCACTAGACCAGTACATCTTGAGCTCATCTGGTATTTGGTGCAACACGCAAGTCACATAGTCCACAAGTTTGGCTGGTCTTTCCATAGTACATACTGGCTGTTCTGGCAGACTGGCCAGCCAAAAAAACACCTTTATGTACTCATGAAGGGAGTGGTGCGTTTTTGGCGCGTGACAGTCGCGCGCCGTTGTGCTGGTGTAGTCGCTGATGTAAGCAATTCTGATGAAAATTTGTGTTGGGTCTGTCGGTTGGACTCTGCAACGGTTGAGGCGTATTTCTTGTTGACCATTCATTCACCAGTCAATGGTCTTGTCACTTTCGAGCACTTAACGATACGGTAAGCACTCCTACTCGATCGTCTCTGTCGTTACTTCCAGAGGAAATTTTTCTGATCGTTCCCATCTGATGTCCAGCAAGCTTTTCGACCTCAGACCATCCTCGATCGTAGTTTGTGAAAATCAAATCGATCTTTATCAACCATCTCTAGATAACAAATACTTTGATCTCCCAAAATGGCGACCGAGTACATTCCCGATCTGTTCCTACGACTTTGTAACTTTCTGCAAGATCTTATTGATAAACCTGATCCAGCCTTACTACCCCGACTACGGCTAGAGCTCGATCGTGCTAGGCCGTTTCTCATCGATCTTTTCGATAAACGACCCAGAAATCCGAAAGAGGCAGAGCAGATCCGTAAAGGTAGAGTTTTTTTTTATATCAATCGTCTTCGACAGCATCTAGCATTTTTACTGAGTGCGTTTCGCCTTGATTGCCTGTTTTTGCAACACAGGTCAGTTTGTCTACCAAGGTACCCTGCATAGCCATTCGCCGGATTTTACCCAGGAGGCACTCTATCTTTCTGAACAGCTCGACTTGTCTGAAAACCAATGCGCTATCCTTTTACAACACGGAATGTCGCACAAAGCGCGCTATGGAAGACCAAACGCCGACAATGCTGTGATCATCTACTATCATGAGCGATCGGCCCTACTAAGCTTGTTAAAACGAATCTTCCAACCTGCCGACTCTGAATCTGTTGTCAACAGTGAACTCGGTGAGGAGCTCGAGCGCTTTCGAAATGGCTTGGTAAACAGTCGATCAACCTCTACAAAACATAATACTTGGATTTCGAAAGTTTTCAAGGAAATCGAACGATCAAAAAATCAAATCATCAAATTGAAAACTCAGCTCAGTTCAAGTCCGACTACCAATGACTATGGATCCCAATCAATGAACAACAGTACTGGGAATTTCAATTTTGGATCGACTTCGGCTACACCCCAAAGAGCTTCGGAAAAATCAAATGAAGTGATAGTCAAATTCAGCGATGAAATCGTTCAAAAAATGCTTGAGCAACACCAATCAGAAAGACGCGAACTTGGGCAGATTGTATATCTGATCGGATTTTCCCGGTTGCTCAACAAGGAACAAATTTTGACTCTAGTTGATAATCTTGCCGGCATGAACTCTCAGGATCCCTTGATTTGTCATTTCTTGATGACGTTTCTGGCAGCGATGGATAGCGAGTGCAGCTCTCCGACGGAAGCCGAGTGTAACTATCTCACTGAGCTGTGGAACGATGTTTCTTTTCTGCAAACTATGACAGAGCGCTTAGCCAAAAAGCGATGGATGGTTAGACAAGTCAAGGCAGTCGCCTTGCTGCAATGGTGTTTGTTCCTAGGTTCAGCTTACCAGTATGTCAAGTTGTTTCGTTTTTTTGGAGGTTCATGGAACTATTTTATCTGACTTGAAATTTCTCTTTCTCCACAGGCAAGATCCCCGACTCGAACAAGAAACACAAATTTGGGAGGATCTCATTGATCAAATGGTCATGTCTGCGATTCACAATGGCGCATTTCCATTCATGGTTTCCGATCTACTAGCTTTCAAGAAGAGCGATTTGCTGGAAGAATCACCTCCCCAAATTCTTGGACCGCGAACGGAGGATGCCCTACGAGTTGCAACTGCAGATGACCTGTTGGGTATCGAGGACGGTTTCAGACCGGAGGTCGTTGCCCGCATCGATCGTTTGATGACAGCCTTTGTCACCACGCTGCAAACTGTTTTACGTCGGTTACGCAATCAAGAAGAAGACGTGCATGTCTCAATGCGCTACCATTCAATGACTCAAATGTCTAATCCTGACATGTCGGAGAGTCTCCCTTCACAGCCTCATCATGACATTGAAGCCCTTTTTGAAGTCATTGCTGCTATCCATCGCAACAACCCCGACTCTGCGTTGGGGTACTGGGGAGTTGATGCAACTCAAGAGAATACCGAAGACCCAACGCTGACTTCGGGACGATCGACCAAATTGACTGGATTTGTTAGATGGGCCTCCGAATGCCGTCAACTTGGCATGGTACAATCGTTTTATGAAATGTTGGTGTCTTTAGCGACGGGCCCGCGCTGCAGCGATCTGGCCTATTCTTTCCTCATGAGTGGCTCATCTGAAGACGGAGCCAGTGGGATGAATCCCCCAATGTCTCGTGTTGCCGATGCTATGGGTAGGATCAACCTCTTGGCTTGCTCTTGGTCTTCTATCTTTGGCCAATTCCAGTACTACATACAGGCACTTCAAGCATTATCAATGCAAAAAAACAGCGAACCAGAAAACAAGCAACTCTTTGCGCCTGAAGTTTCCATTCTCAAGAAATATGCCAAAGTTATACGACAAATTGTTCGCTATTCATCCATCGCTCAAGCCACGTTATACGATCATCAAAAATACCGACCTATCCAAACCCTCTTCGCTTTGGCCGCCTGCCCGATCCCGCTAGACCTAAAGGCCGAACTTCTATTGGCTATCGCCGCATTTGCAGCTCCCGGCACCAAGATCAGTGCTGACATTGCTCGCAAGTGTTGGTTTACACTTGAACACAGTCAGATCCTATCGACGAACTCGTGGGATTTACCCGCTGATTTCGGCGCTCCCGGTGCGCTTTCATTGACCAATGGTGAATTGATTCGGACAGGTATACTAGCTGAGCTAGAGGAGGTCGAAGCAGCCAATCAGATCTATCCCGGGTCGACAGCTTTTATTCGTCTGCTAGTTGCTTTAATTCACCCACCAGCACGCCGATCACCCGTCAAAAAAGGCGAAGAGCTGGAGCTGCAGTCTATCCCAGAAAACTTGGGAGTACCATCACGATCTCCAGGAATCGAGCCTTATCTACGGTTCGTAGTCGATGAAGTCTTCCGCAAAGTGGGGTCGCGCGACTTTTTGCATCAAGAGGAAAGATACCAGGTCTTCGAAGCGTGTCTTGCATTCATCGAGCGATGTTTAACTTCATACGAAATCGGACCTTTTTTGGCAACTTCAACGCTTCCAAATGCGCAGTCAGGAAGTGAGATTCATTCTCGAGCAATCTTGGCCGTGGTAACACACCCGGGATTTGAAATCATGCTCCGCATACTCAACAACACCGAACTCACGCGTCAAGTATTTGAAACCCTTCTCAATGGACCTCGCTTCGTTGACAATGAACTTCAGAAATCAGATATCACTTGTCGATGTGTTCTTCGCGCTCTCAGGATCGTGCACCGGGTCATTGAGTTACAACAGCCCTTCCTAGACGGCGTCTTACCTCACGTACTTAAGCACGCCGCCTCAATTATTCCCCACGAACGTGCGATCTGGGCCCGCTCAGCCCAAAGTTTAGATCAGCACATATTTCACTCTAGTAGTATGGTGATTTCAATCGCTGTTTTGGTAGGGTGTGTGGCGGATGATGAAGTTGCCTACCTTGCTGTGAAGATTTTAGCACACATTGCTGAATCCACATTTTTTAGTGCTGCCGATCATTTTCATGGACAATATCCTGGGAGGATGAACCGCTTACTTGGACTGCTGGACTCTTCGGAAGAGAGTATTTTGATACTCGGTAATTTTATGGGTCGTTTGGAAGCAGCTGCATCAACCTTCCGGAACGTAGATGATGATGACTTTGTAGTCGACACATCCGGCGAGCTTGAAGAAAGGGATATGTCCAGAATTCCACCTGCCATCAGAAGCGCGATTTTAGATCTATTACTACAAAATACTCAGCCTCACCGAGCTGCTCCCAATGTAGCGCATTACCTTCTGGGATTCGACGCAAGAGCTTCTAAGGATACTAATGCTTTAGCCGATCCCAGGTCGCCCGACGCGAAAGTATCTTGTTTCCATGCTATCCTCGCCTTGCTCCGGATGGGACAAGTCTCGAAAAATACGGAAGAAAATGAAGTTGAATTTTCTCTGCTCGAGAGGGATCCGATACTGGCAGAAAAGGCTTACCGCGTTATCCGGCAACTCTGTTTACACGAATATTCCTGCAAGCCAGTCTCCCGTTACTTGCGTAATACCGAGCATTATTTCGTCGTGCAGGCCAGTGCTTTACCGTTGCCGATACCTGCCAACCAAGGTATGTCTGATGGGCAGCTCATCATGAGCAGTGGTCAAGTCTTTGAGA
Organism: Puccinia horiana; assembly: GCA_001624995.1. Classification (NCBI taxonomy): domain Eukaryota; kingdom Fungi; phylum Basidiomycota; class Pucciniomycetes; order Pucciniales; family Pucciniaceae; genus Puccinia; species Puccinia horiana. The sequence continues at coordinate 773,590 of LWDY01000019.1, forward strand.
CTACCTGTAGTGAAATTGTAGCTACTTTGCATTCGACATCTTGGGTGCTGGAAACCATTTCTCTCGAGCTCAACATTCTGACACAACAAGCCCAACGAGAACGCGCAACAAACCTGTTGTTGATCTTGTTCGAATCTGCCTCTTCCCCACATCAAAACAAGTCGATCTTAGATCAAGCCGGCAGTCCGGATCAATCCCTTCCAAGAATGCAAGAACTGTTCTTGTATTTAGATTTTGCCTGGCAGAATAACACGAGAATCGAGCCTCGGCCGTTGAACTTTTTTGCTACTTTGAACTTTGATCAGTGCTGTGTCATCAACGGTACTGGCTGCCAACTATTTGATTTAGCAGCAATCCTCAGCATGCTTGGAGCAACGCGACAGGAGATTAAACGCCGAGGCCTTTTGAACACCGCTGCTCAACAAGCCGAGATGCAGGAAGAAACCAAATTTGTGATTGAATCTATCGTTGTTGAAAACCAACGGCGACAGATTGCTTCAGCTCAGTACCACATGTTACGTTCATGGAGTACATTACTTCGACTCACTCTAAGTCGAGCCTTCCACTTGGTTCCGGCGGAAAATCGACACATCTTTTTACTCGACTTACTGGGCTCAGTTCTGTCGAAGTTGGTAGAGGGTCAAGCCGATACTGATTCCGCTGAACTTCTGAGCGAAATCGTGGTTGCTTTGATGATCAAATTACGCCATGAAGGGACTCAATTGGGATCTCTAGCAACTGGTGAAGCGGCACAAGCTTTCCCCTACGATCGAATGATACCCATTCTCAAGACAATCGTCCAAAGCATTATCCTTTCCAACACTTCAAACATCATTCGTGGTAATCTATATGCCTCGTTACTTGGGTATCTTCAGCATGTGTATTCGACAAGCAACGCCGGCTCGGCAGCTTTACAAACCTTCTCGTCTCAAGATATAATGAAGCTGACCGTAGCACCTGTTCCTCCATCCGATGCGACTTCCACCGTTGCCAGTAAATGGAATCATTCTCGGAGCACTCTTGAGGCCAATACTATTAGTATGGTATCCACAGCCTTCGATCGATTACTACCAGTAATATCCAAAGACGCCATCATGGGCAGCGAGGTGTGGAAATCAGTCGCCTTTACCGCTCTGGACTCGCTGTTGATGTTGTCTGACCGATCAAGATCTGGCTCTAAGTTGATGACCGTCTTGTGGAGGAATGGATTCATGAAGAACTTCGTAGACTTTGTGAAAGATGCAGAAGGGGACCTCCTCGCAGTTCTTGAGCCGGACCCAGGTATGTGAATTATGTGTTCTTCTGTTGGTAGCCATCACCCTAATTTACCGTCTCTGTTTTACTTCATCAGAGTCGCTGAACGCTTTATACGTCTATGAGACCCAAATGGCATTTTTGATACGTGTGGCCTCGACCCAGGCTGGTGCCGAGAAGCTCATTGACGCCAAGCTGCTACTACGACTGGGACAGTGTAACTACTTGAGTAGCTCACCGCAGAGCGTATCTCATCACCAAGGTAAGTGTCTATTGACTCTAATTGGACAACCCAACACATTGACATCTCCTTTGCTATATAGAGTTCGATATGTTTATTCCATCTGCTTCTGAGCGATATCATCAATTACTTCTTCCAGCATTGCAATTGGTTACTTGTGTGCTTATTAGTCTAGGCTCTGAGTCTGGACTTGCTACTCGGGAAGTGAGAGCAAATTCTCTATTTTTCTTTTTTCTCACTCAGATGGGTCTGACAGTTATACTAACGTGACATATTTACATGAAGGCTTTGAGCTTCATTAACGCACAACGAGAAATGATCATGACATGCATTCGTTCGGCGGGCATGCTAACATCCAGCATTGCAATTCAAGAGTTGCTCTTAATTACCACCATTTTGCGAATAGCGTTGCCGGCCGTTGGCGACCAAGAAATTGTAGGCGAAAGTCACTCTGATATTTGCACCAAACAGGTTTTGAGATGATGTTTTTTTTTGAATGGCTTTTCAGGCGTCGTCTACTGATTTCGGTGCAATCCACACCGGGATCCTCGCGATTGCAAACGTAGTTTGTGGAAGTCAAGCATGGATGAATAATATTCTACCTGCAACTGAACTTGAACGGGAAAATGTTGCTCGAATCGTGCCAGGTAATACGTATTCCATTTTTTTTTTTTTTGCCACCGAAAAACTCAACATGCCAAAACTTTTTGAATTCCATTTCAAGCGTCCAATGCGCCATTCACTGTCTTTCAAGAACAGATCAGAGATCTCGGACTTGCGTTAGAAAGTAGTATATTGACCTACTTGAGAGTGTCATCCCAACGGCGAGGTGAGTCCCTATGACACCCATACAATAATCATATTGGTCAGTAGCTGATCATAAACTTCGATCAGCTCGAGTAAGGTTTACGCCAGTAATTTCCCCGACTCTTCGACCACTTGAATCAACAAACGGCATGGTTGGTAAGTGCGACTTTTAAACATGATGTAGCATACAACGCACAAACTTGCTGACTGTCAGTTTATTGCGAACTTTCATAAAATTGGAAACATAGGGCCGGGTCCCACTTTTGGAACTATCCTAAGCTTCCTCCGAGATTCTACCAATTTACTGGAGTTCACCGTTATCCAAACGAGTAGTCTTACCCATCGACTAAATAGTTGGGGTAAAATTAGCCGAGAAGAAGTTGCAGAGGTGCATTCACTTTTTTATCAAGTCACTTTATTTTTTGCCCTTCTACCTCTATTGACTGATGCTGAAAACAAATCCATTGGTAAATTGCTTTTCTGTAGATCCTAGCCGAAAATGACGAGTTTAATACACACGAATCAGATAGGAAACTTCGAGCAAAACAAAATGTTACGGACGCTCAAACCAAATCATACACAAGATCGGCGGCGATTTTAGGTATGTATACCGCCACTTAATCTCATCCCTTCTTTAAGCCTGAAAAGTTGGCAGAAATTGTATGATCTCAACCGGTTGTTCCACTTCACTTTTTATATAGATATGATAGATATGACATTGTGTCTGTTCTGGAAGAATGCCTCATACTACTTCCAACTCAACGAAATGGGAGACGGAAACCATCGTGGCGATGCAGACGGAATAGTAACATTACCGCGATCATCATCTTCACTCATCGGTGGGATCGGGGCCGGGTCGAGCAATAGCTATCCAAACAAATCCAGCTTTGATCTACTCTGTAGTAAAAGAAGTACCAATAAAGAGAGTGCAAACCTTTTTGGAACAATCAGTCATAATAGCATCAATGGCTCTTTGGCGGGTAATCGATTTATCACTAGCAAAAATGCTACCGATTTCGATGTCAGTCTTCTCAAAGAAGAATGCCTTGAATTTATAAGGCCAACCTTTGGCAAATTACCAAACATTGATTTGGTAAGTTCTCATCTTGTTTCTTCCAGAAATGAAGAAAAATGTGTTTAAAACTTGGCCGACGTATCCAATTAACTCTTTTTTCGTGTATGATGCAATAGGCTTCGGGAGGATTTACTAAAGAGGCGATCAGGACAAGAAAGAATTACATGGAGATTTTGATTAGGTCGATTTCAAATTTACTTTTTGCCTCGTAATCTATCATCCCTTCTCATTTCTTTTTTGTTCCCTTGGTTGACTCATACCAAAGACTTTTACATCGTTAATCTGGATGAAAAATAATCATGTCGATGAAAAAAATAAATAACCCATCTTGAATTTTTTTCCCAGCTGTCTCACTGAAACATGGCTAGAGATGTTGAGATTTTTGCTCTTTGTCCTGTTATGTACTTTTGTTTTTGCTTACCTATCTACATATATACATATATCTTTGGGATTATGCTTTGCATTGATTTTCACTGAAGAAGAATGAGAACGGAGGAAGAGGTAAAAACCATTTTCCTCAATTAAAGGAAAACCTCCAGTACCATTTTTTCTAGGGGCTTATTTAATCGACTCCAAGGAATTGGAGTTCCGACTCCCAAATGGAGCCGGCGTCCTGGGGACCGCTTGTAGACGTCCTGACCCGGTCCCCAGGACCCAAAATTGACCCAGTTGAATTTTGGGAGTCGGAAGTTGAATTCCGCTATCTTGTTTGGGAGTTGGAAATCAAATTGGGTCAGCCTAAATGCACTCCAAAAATTTACTTCAAGCACTCCAAACTTTTGGCTGTGTTGACATGGTACTCCAAATAACATGGAGTACTGGGATATTGCACTCACAATTTTTGGAGTGCCTGCCTGGGCACTCCACATCTCCTGGAGTACTGGCATGGCCACACCAAAAACCACCTTTGTTTTGGAGTGAGGCTAAATGTACTCAATAAAAAATGGAGTGCCCAGGCTTGCACTCCAACATTTAACAAGGAGACCTTGGCTGCGCACTCCAACTTCCACTATGTTCACTGGTACATACAATGGAGTGCACTCCAATATTTGGAGATTTTGGAAATTAGTGATCAATTGTGGTCCGGGCAACCTATCAAATGAGAACGATGCCAGATGGGCTCAAGCAGCTCTTCAGGGGCACCACACGACTCACCAAACTTGACTACCCCCAGGTCTCGGCGAGCAGGGTCAACCTGCTCACCAAGAAATATTGGTGAGCAGGGGCATCCTGCTCACCGAGAAATCTCGGTGAGCAGGGGCAACCTGCTCACCGACCAATCTCGGCAAGCAGGGGCAGCCTGCTCACCAAGATGTCTCGGTGAGCAGGTTGACCCCGCTTGCCGAGATGTCTTGGTGAGCAGGATCCAATAAATCACAGGCTATAGGCTATTTTGGGATTGTGTAGTGTGCGTACTCCACATGTAACTGGAGTTCCAAGTACTACACTCCATTTCAAGATACACAGTTTTTTGAAAAGTGAGTGTGGGGTCCGTGCACTCCAAATGTATATGAGTGAACCTCATGGGTACTCATATAAATTTTATGCAAAGGGAGTATGGTCACCCCTACTCCATCACTGGTGGCGTATGGCCCACCCCACTCATGTTCCTTTGGAGTTCTGGTAGCCATACTCCATGTTTTCTTGGAGTATACATCAAGTGTACTCACTTTGGGTGTACAGCAGTAAAAGCTTGGAGTGCATTTAGGCTGACTCATCAAATTTTACAAAAAATGACAAAAATTGATGGAAATTCATAACTTCCACATTGGGTGCCCCATGCCCACACAAATTTTACATTGGGCAAATTAACCTCTGAAAAGCACATGGTGAGCTGCATGGCAGTAGCTCACGCCAGGAAAGGGCTGTGTGACTGTGGTTCTAATTTGGTGGATTTCCTAAAAAGGAAAGCTACCAAAACATTGGAACACAGTTAATCATACATCCCGCCAGTTAACAGTGCCTCCGCCACAGTTAATAGTTCCTCCAGAACAGTTAAAAATGTCTCTGGCACAGCTAATAGGGCCTCCAGAACAGTTAACAGTGTCTCCGGCACAGTTAATGGTGCCTCCGGCACAGTTAATGGTGCCTCCGGCACAGTTAATGGTGCCTCCGGCACAGTTAATGGTGCTTCCGGCACAGTTAACAGTGTTTCCGGCACAGTTAATGATGCCTCCGGCACAGTTAAAAGTGTCTCTATGACAGGTAATAGTGTCCCCCACACAGTTAACAGTGTCTCCGCCACATTTGATAGTGCCTCCCGCACTATCCGAGGACACTGTTAACTATTCCGGACCATTGACTGTGTCGTACACACTGTTAACTGTGCCAGAGACACTGTTAAATGTGCCTCAGACACTTTTAACTGTGTCGGAGGCACTATTAACTTTGTTCCAATGGTTTGGTAGCTTTCCTTTGTAGGAAATTGGCCAAATTAGACTGGCAGTTGCACACCCCTTTCCTGGTGTGAGATACTGCAAAGCTCACCGATTTCTTTGAAGAGGTTAATCTGCCCACTGTAATTTTTTTTGGGCTTTGGGGCACCCGTTCCAAGGTTTTGGTAGCTTTCCTTTGTAGGAAATCCACCAAATGAAAATCAAAGTCACACACCTCTTTCCTGGTGTGATCTACTGCCATGCACACCATGGTCTTTTCAGAGGTTAATCTGTCCATTGTAAAAATTTTGTGGGCTTTGGGGCACCCATTCCAAGGTTTTGGTAGCTTTCCTTTGTTGGAAATCCGCCAAATTAGAACCACAGTCACACAGCCCTTTCCTGGCCTTAGCTACTGCCATGCAGCTCACCATGTGCTTTTCAGAGGTTAATCTGCCCACTGTAAAATTTGTGTGGGCATGGGTCACCCAATGTGGAAGGTATGAATTTCCATTTATTTTGGTCATTTTTTTGTCAAATTTGATTTCCGACTCCCAAACAGGATAGCAGAATTTATGGAGGCACTGACGCGCCACTTTGGCCATATGGTTGAAAAAATGAAAAGTTGATAAAAAACATGAAAAAAATGACTCCATCCGCCAAGCTGGCCATACAGCTAATACAGGCCCATGCACCTGCTCACCGAGACAGCTTGGTGGGCAGAGTCAACCTGCTCAAGACATCTTGGTGAGCAGGTGCTCACTGAGACCACTTGGCAAGCAGCTTCACCACCTGCTCACCGACACATCGCGGTGAGCAGATTCACAATCTACTCACCAAGACATCTTGGTGAGCAGCTTAACCACCTTCTCACCGAGCAAGACATCTCAGTGAGCAGGTTCACCACCTGCTCACCAAGACATCTTGGTGAGCAGGTACACCACCTGCTCACCGAGAACACTCGGGGAGCAGGTTCACCACCTACTCACCGAGACCAGTCGGTGAGCAGGACCACCTACTCACCGAGACCAGTCGGTGAGCAGGTTCACCACCTGCTCACCAAGACCACTCGGCGAGCAGGGTGAAGCCGCTCGTCGAGACATCTTGGTGAGCAAGTGGTGAACCTGCTCACCAAGACATCTCGGTGAGCAGGTTGTCTGGGTGAACAGGCTCACCAAGTTCTCGGTGAGCCTATTGACCGAGCTGTCTTGGTGAGCCTGCTCACCAAGTTCTCAGTGAGCCTATTGACCAAGCTGTCTCGGTGAGCCTGCTCACCAAATTGTCTCGGTGAGAAGGTTGACTCACCGAGTTGTCTCGGTGAGCCTTCTTACCGAGTTGTCTAGGTGAACAGGCTCATCGAGTTGTCTCGGTGAGCAGGCTCCCCGAGCTGTCTCGGTGGGCCTGCTCACCTAGCTGTCTTGGTGAGCCTGCCCACTGAGCTGTCTCGGTGAGTCTTCTCACCGAGCTGTCTTGGTGAGCCTGCTCACTGAGCTGTCTCAGTGAGCAGGTTGACTCTGGTGTCTCGGTCAGCAGTTTGAATCTGCTCAGCGAGTTGTCTCGGTGATCAGGTTGAACTTGGTCACCGAGCTGTCTCGGTGAGCAGGTGATGAATCTGCTCACAGAGATGTCTTGGTGTGGTGAGCAGGTTCACGTTGACCCTGCTCACCGGGTTGTCGTCTAGTGAGCAGGTTTACCCTGCTCACCGATTTGTACCGGTGAGCAGGTTGACCCTGCTCACCAAGCTCGGTGAGCAAGGTCAACCTGCTAGCCGAGTTCCTCGTTGAGCAGGTTCACCAAGCTTGCCAAGTGGTCTCCGTGGGTTGACCCTGCTGGCCGAGCTGTCTCGGTGAGCAGGTGCACCCTGATTGCGGGCTGTTGTTGGTGAGTAGGTTGACCCCTCGCGGAGTGTTCTTGAGCAGGTTCAGGACGGTCTGGATGGGGTTATGCAGAAAAAAATATTAATGTTTGCCATAGTTTCATGTTTTTTTTGGCCAATTGGCAGTTGGGTGCTGATGGATGGCGGTTCAGGAGAAATAGTGGCAGTTCAGGGGCAGTGGTGGCCAAGCTGCCAAGCATTGGCCAGTGTGGCGGCTCCAGAGTGGAATTTGGCTAGATTTGGCGGTTACTTGGCCAATATGGCGAATCTCAGCCATGTTTTGGCCAAAGTGGTGCGTCAGTGCCTCCATAAAAATTTGAATTCCAACTCTCAAATTTGGGTCATGAGGACCGGGTCAGGACTTGTATATGCGGTCCCCAGGACGTCGGCTCCATTTGGGAGTCGGAACTCCAATTGCTGGGAGTTGATTAACCAAGCCCCTTTTTCTATCAGGTTTTAGTATTTTATGAGCCATCTAGATACCATCTTGAGTTCAATGAAACATTAAATTATTTTGTGTCAGTCTTAGATCTACTTTTTTAGACTATTATGCTTCTATGTTCCCAAAAAATCTCAATCTATTCTCTCCCAAATTCATTTGTCATATGCTGCTATCACTTCCTCTCTTGGTTCTCCTTATCTTTCCAATCTTCATTTCTGCAACCAACAATGTGCCTACCATACTTACAGTGGCAATAATTTAGCACCACCAACACTACTGGGATTCTCCTGTAGCTGTTAGCAAATTTTTGCTAATGCTACATGTGCAGGACATGAACAAGCAGTCACCACTTGAGTGCTTTTTGGCGTCTTTTTCTTTTTTACTGATAAACACACTGCAAGCAACGGTGGGCAGATATGTTACTTTGTGTTACATCAGGGTGATTGGAGAACATAACTTTTTTGAAATTATCCAATTTTTCATTTTTGTAACTATGGTGTTCAAAGCTACATAAATTCTTAACGACATAAAAAGCAAGATTTGGCAGGGACCTGTCAACATACATAAATTTTTTTTTGACAGGTCCCAGCCAAATCATCGTTTAAGAATTTATGTAGGATTGAACACCATAAACATAACTAAAAAATGTTGTAATTTCAAGTAACGTAACTTAAAAAAAAATCTGATAACATAACTTTTTTTAGGGTGATGTACTGTTCAGAAGAAAAAGGGCAAAATACGTATTGCATATATTTTAATGCATTACGGACAATTCTGTGTTGCAACATGGTGCTGCAATGTCCTGTCGCAGCAAAATGTTGCAACACCGCTGTCACAAAAAATGTTGCAACAGCCAGATGGCCGGCTGGGCTGTTGCAACAGGACCTTGCAACACCAAATTGTCCATAGTGATGGTTAATCAATCCCTCATGGAGGGTTCCACAGTTGAGGGTGAGAGTTCAATCCTCACTCTGAAGCAATTTTGACCTGGCTTGCTGTGGGGGGAACCGTTAAAACTTGATTGTTTTCATATTGAGCACAATAAATCTTGCTCGTTGAACTCAACAATCAAAACTTAACACCTCTCCCAGAAAGTTACATTTAAGTTATGCAAATTTGGGAAAAATGTAATGTAACCCTGGTTTTTTGCTGAAACAAGCTGGGAATTTAACTAGTAAAAAATAACGGCTTTTTGCACAACAGATATTGTAACTGGATTACAGATATCTGTAACTGGAAGATAACTTAACTTTAAAGGTTACATTACAGTCAGAGTTCTCCATTTGAAGAACATATCTGCCCATTATTGCTGCAAATCAGTGTAGTGTAGCAAAAACCTACTGACATTATAGCCTGAGATGTCAAATAATACAGCCACTAAATGTTTATTTAAAAAAAAACACATAGCTGTGGAGTGTATCTTAGGATAGCAGACCAGTGGTTGCACAACCCATTGTGACATATACATCAACACACTCTCTCTTCCTGAAAAATGCTCTGTTGGAATTCTGGGTATCTTACTGAGCCCAGAAATCCCTGTTTCTTTCTTTCAACTTTCCTCAGCAGATGTTGCTTTATTTATTGGCTGAAATCCCTGTTATTTTTGATCTGCATTTTTGAATAAATTTTGCAGGGCTGCTTTTGATTGAGTCATTGATGTTGAACTGAATGCAGAATATTCTCACTTGCCCAGCTCTCCAGATGGGTAAGAGACTAAACCAGGTTCTGTGGCAAGCTTTAAGAGTCCTCTTTTGAATCTTCACTTTTTGTTCTGGAAGGACCCATACAAGGCTCTAAAGCCAGGGAGGGAAATTCTAGGACCACAGTGGGATGGATTGCTAGCACTGGTAGGAGAAGAGCTCTCTGTAAGTTCACTAGAAAGAAGAAATGAAAAGAAAGGAAAAAGAGGAGAATGAAGAAAAGGGAAACATACCTAGCACTGGTATAACTTACCCAAGTCCCCTGGCCCCGGATGCACCTTAACAAGAATTCTTGCCTGGGACTTTTGAAAAATCTTGGTGGCAGAAGACTAATTAATTCACACTACCTCACAAACCCATCAGCCAAAAACCTTGAAATTCCAATGACTCAATGATCTGCATCTTGCCAACATTCCCTCCAAACTCCCTTCATCCAGTTTTTGATTTTCAAAAACATCTGTTTTTCTGATACCACCCTCAGACCACCACACCTCCAAGTCTGTGCTTGATCTGGCAACTCCATACTTCTTTTTTTCCTTTCTTTTCATTTGCATTCTAAAAAAACCCATTTTCTTAACTCAACCACATCCATTCAATCACTTAACCAACCAGCCACATACATCCACAATGTACCTGAGGCTTGTACGTCAATGCAAGAAAAATTACTCTTGAATTCCTGGAGGCAGATGCAATAGAGGATTGTCCAACTCTCAACAACCTGGTTACAAACAACATTCCCTCTCTTTACAAGCTTCTTAGATACTGGTGGAGGGAAATTTTCAAATTCCAAATTCTGCTCAAAGCAATGTTGATGACAATGGTAGCTCCAAGGAATCTTCCCTGGACTCTAGATCCAATAGCAGCTTGGATGAAGTAGACAACAACAATGGCAACACCACTGCAAGCAAATAAAAAAAAAGGCACCGAGTACGTATGGTAAGGATTGTCTTGCTGAAACTAATTGTCTAGTCCAATCAAGATTGGTCTGAGTCGCCAGCCTCAAGAATTGGGACCTTGTTCCTTTTTTTTTTCCAATGCAGAACCATTTGGGGTTCTCAAAACCCTTTTAGGATTCACTAGTGAAGTATGTACTCCTCACAGGATGTCTTCATTTTATCTCCTAAAAAAAGTTTGATTTTCTCAAATGTTGTTTGTTTTTTATTCAGGGGGTTGGAAAAATGACTCCCAGAAGTTGGAAAAGTGACTCCCACAACCGAGTAAACATCCAATCTGGGAGTCTTTTGTCCAATCCCACCACAGGGATTGGGAGTCTTTCTCCTAAAGTCAAAGAAATAAAATAAAAAAAATGGGAGTCGGTCTCCCAAATTGGCCGTAGACTCGGCGGATTTGGGAGTTGTCCTCACTGGCCGGAAGGATTTCCTTCCGGTCCACTAACCGGAAGAATTTTCTTCCTGTCAGTGAGCATTTGTACCTCACAATTGGAAGGATTCCCTTCCGGTTGATGAGGTATAACAACCTCACCAACCAGAAGGATTTCCTTCCGGCTGATGAGGTACAAAAACTTCGTCAGCAGGGAGGAACTCCTTCCGGTTGATGAGGTCATTGTACCTCATCAACCGGAAGGATTTCCTTCCGGTCAATGAGGTACAACGACCTCATCAACCGGAAAGATTTCCTTCTGGCTGATGAGGCTTTTGTACCTCATTGATTGAAAAGAAATCCTTCCGGCCAATGAGGCTTTTGTACCTCATTGATTGAAAAGAAATCCTTCCAGCCAATGAGGTACATAAACCTCATTGCTTGGAAGGAAGTTCTTCCAGCCGATGAGGTACATAAACCTCATCAACCGGAAGGATTTCCTTCTGGCTGATGAGGTTTTTGTACCTCATTGCTTGAAAGGAAGTTCTTCCACTTGATGAGGTACAACAACCTCATCAACCAGAAGGAAATCCCTTCCGGTTGATGAGGGAATTGTACCTCTTCAATGGCAAGGACTTCCTTCCAATCAATGAGGTACAAAAAACTCATCAGCCGGAAGGAAATCATTCCGGTTGATGAGGGTGTTGTACCTCTTTGATTGGAAGGACTTCCTTCCAATGGATGAGGTACAAAAACCTCATCAGCCGGAAGGAAATCATTCCGGTTGATGAGATGAGGTACAACGACCTCATCAACCCAAAGGATTTTCTTCTGGTCAATGCAGTACAACAACCTCATCAACCCGAAGTATTTCCTTCTGGTCAATGAGGTACAACAACCTCATCAACCGGAAGGATTTCCTTCGGGCTGATGAGGCTTTTGTACCTCATCGATTGGAAGGAAGTCCTTCCAATCGAAGAGGTACAATTCCCTCATCAACCGGAAGGGATTTCCTTCTGGTTGATGAGGTTGTTGTACCTCATCAAGTGAAAGAACTTCCTTCCAAGCAATAAGGTTGCTGTGCCTCTTTGACTGGAAGGATTTCCTTCCAATCGATGAGGTTCAAAAACCTCATCAGCCAGAAGGACATCCTTCCGGTTGATGAGGTCGTTATACCTCATCAACCGGAAGGGAATCCTTCCAATTGTGATGTACAAATGCTCACTGACTGGAAGAAAATCCTTCCGGTCAGTGGACTGGAAGGAAATCCTTCCGGTAAGTGGACTGGAAGGAAATCCTTCTGGCCAGTGAGGTGGACTCCCCAATCCTCCGAGTCTACGGCCGATTTGGGAGACCGACTCCCATTTTTTTTATTTTTTTGACTTTAGGAGAAAGACTCCCAATCCCTGAGGTGGAATGGGACGAACGACTCCCAGATTGGATGTCTACCCGGTTGTGGGAGCCGTTCATCCAATGTCTGGGAGTCGTTTTTCCAACCCCCTTTATTTATTTTTCAAAAATAACTCATGGGGGTAGAAGTAAAATGGACCGCACAGGCTGAAAGCTGAATACCACACCTTTCTTGCCATGCGGTACATTTTTGAAAAGGGTGTGTGGAGAAAGCAGGAAAAAAATAAATGTCAAAAAGTGGCAAAAATGTGATACTCAGCCAAGAAAGTAGTGTTAAGGGAGTCCCTATGGACTTGAAAGCCCCTTGGAAAAGTCCTTGTGGGACTTTGATAAGTTAGAGCACCTGTAGGAAAAGATCTCTACCAAGCTAGGAGGGAGCTGGTACTGTTGAGACTAAGTACAGCCAGGGATTAAATACTCTGTGACAGCGGTGGGCAGATATGTTATCCATGAATGGTGGCTAACCGCGACCCCTGAGCTCCTTGTAGGTGAGTAAATATGAAATCAATACCAACAATTGAGGATCTGGTGCCAGATGCAAATGGTAGCTGGCTGCTGTTCCTGAACTCATTGCAGCGCCATGGTCATCATTTTACAACAGTGGCCAATGTGACATTGCATAGAGCTGGGTCAATGCAGAGTGGTGTTGGCTATGTAAAATTGGCAGGGGACCAACCAATGCAAACTGATGCCAATGTTATATTGAAAACCTCACCACCAATGCAAATCTCATTCAAATTTGAATTTGAATCCGGTGATGTTGCATCAGGAGCTAGTAATGTAGTGGTTGAATCGATACAGGTAATGGTGGGCAGTTACGTTCTCCAAATGGAGAACTCTGACTGTAATGTAACTTTTACAGTTACAGATATCTATAGTGAAGTTACGTTATCTGTTGAGCAAAAAGCCCTGACTTTCTCCTAGTTAGGTTCCCAGCTTGCTTCAGCAAAACCAGGGTTATTTTATTTTTTTCCAAATTTGGATAACTTATTTGTAACTTTCTGTGAAGGGTGGTGAATTTTGATCATTGTGTTCAATAAGAGCAAGATAAATTGTGCTCAATTTGAAACAATCAAATTTGACTGGTCCCCTCCACAGCAAGAAAGGTGAAAATTGCTTCAGTGTGAGGATTGAACTCTCAACCTCAACTTTGGCACCCTCCAGGAGGGATTGATTAACCACTAACACTACAGACAAGTTGTTGTCGCAACATCACACTGCAACGTCCTGTCACAGAGAAATGTTGCGACACCACTGTCACAACAGCCAGATGGCCCGCTGGGCTGTCGCAACATTTTGTGCGACAGCGGTGTCTCAGCATTTTGCTGCAACAGGACATCACAGCGGCCTGTTGCAACACCAATTTGTCCGTAGTGTAGGCTATATGCACTATGATTTTGGATATTTTTTCTGACCACTACCTCACCCAAAAATAAGGTATGTTACCCATTTAAATAAATAAAAAATATGTTACTTGAAATTACAAGTTTTTTTAGTTACTTTACAAAAATAAAAAAACTGGATAACTTTAAAAAATTTTCATTCTCCAATAACCCTTCTGTAACGTAACGTAACCTATCTGCCTACTGTTGATACAGGTATTGGGCAGCTGTATGCCGGCATTGCTAGAGTGACAGTTGGTTGATGATGTGAGAAATTTAAAGCTGGTGTCTTGAACAGTGATCCGGATACTTATTAAGGACTGGCAATATTCAAATAATGATTTGGATATGTATCTGAAAATGTTGCTGTCTTTTCTTGGATTTCTGGGGAACATTGAAATGAGCAAGATACAACTAATACAGAGAGGAGAGAGTGAGTAACTCTTTACAAGCATATTTTGACTATGATGAAATGTGAGTGAATCAAATAAAAAGAATTAACTACTGTAGGCTGTGTAAGAAATACAACATGAGCCTATTGGGGGTATGATGCATTTCCTTGCAGGCTGACAGCAACATTTGATTTCTCTTGGCTTGGCTTGATGCAACGGTGGGCCGGCTACGCTTCCTGTAGTGGTAGCGTAGTTTACGCTAACACTACAGGATTTTCTGGCAAGCGTCAGTGGAATTGCGCTAAAGCGCTGTTGGTGGCTTTTTGGCGGTGTTTTTGCTGCTACAGTTGATGTACCGCAGTGTAGTGCAAAGCTGCTACAAATACAACTAACGCTACGCTGTGCCTTTTTGCCAAAAAGTTTAGTGTAGCGTAGCAGCCCACTGCTGCTTGATGTTGATGCAACCTTGTCATTGGTCAATGTAACCAGGTTCAGGTAATCTATGCAATCACTTAGGAACCTACAAAAATCAGTGCCATCCATATCAGGCTTCTCCTCTGAAAGCCACACACAAGTTTAAAGCACCAGTGACCAAAACATTTGAATTTGATGAAGCACAACAATTGAATTAAAAAAATCAATTTTTTGTCCTGTAAAAATGAATCCTAAAAAACAAACAATATCAAGTCATTAAGGTTGACCAATACATTGGATGGGTTTCAAGGCAGTTTCAGTCAATCACCACCAAATGAAACTTGGAACAACCAGCTCAAGTTTTTCTTCTTTTAAATATTTGGTAAACTAGGGGGATCTCACTTCAATCAAGCCCATATTTTCACATGTTTTTCTAGGCAATCTTGCTCTATTCAAGCCCAGCTGTGGCAAAAAGGTGGTAATCTTGTACCGGAAAACATTCCAAAACAGCTGGTTTGGGTGATTGAATGGTACAGGGTGGAAAGGAAGACCACAGCCCTCTCACTTCAAGAGAAGCCATTTGGACTGCAGCTTATACAGCCTCTGCATGCCCACCACAAATTCCAAATGGGGAGCCAGGATTTGTGTTATGAATTGAAATGAAATTAGTTCAGAAAGTTGGTTTTCAACAATGTCATGGGTAAAGACACACCTTGCAATGAAGGGAAGAAGTGGGAACTCATGATGATTGTTGAGCACAATGCCGCAACTGATACGATACATGTATTGTGTATTGTATTCTTTTATGAATACATGTACTTTTTTTTTGATACCGTGTTGAATACTGTATCGAAAAAATTGATACAATAATTTGAGCTCGGCTGTATTGTATTGGGATACACCTCCAATACCAATATGGTATCGGTGGCATTTTACTGAATGGCTTGGTTAACCGGTCAGACCGGCTAAATGGCCTGTTCAGCTAGTCAGACAGGCAGTTCAGCCTGTTTGACTGGTCAGACACACTGAACCACCTGTTCAACCGGTCAGACAGGCTGAACCGCCTGTTCGGCTGGTCAGACAGGCAATTCAGCCTGTATGACCAGTCAGACAGGCATCATGCAGCCTGGCCGACTGGTCAAACAGGCAAAAATGCCTGTCTGACCGGTCAAACAGGTTGAACGGCCTGTCTGACCAGTTGGTTTGTGTGCCGCAGTCTTGTGTCCGATTGCATGCAATCCGACATGAGACTCTGGCGCACCAGAACTTCAAATATTGATACATGTACAGTTGCGAAAGGCAACAACCTGTACTGATTCACCTGCAAAATATTCAATCTGCGCGCAGGCCTACCTGTCTAAGGGCCCATGGGCCAAACCCACAAGCTGACCACATTTTTGGAGCTTTGGGAGCTTGTAGATTTCAGAAATAACTCGGCTAAGGTTTGTACCCAGCCATTTTTTTGGGGGGTTGGAAATACAACTCCCAGGCATTGAACGAACGACTCCCACGACCGAGTTGTCAGTCCAATTCAGGCCGCAGGGTTGGGAGTCGTCCTTCCAATCCCAATAAAATAAAAATAAATAAAAGAATGAAAAAGGAGGGAGTGGTTCTCCCAAATCCGCCAGTGGACTGGGCTGATTGGGACTCGCCCTCATTGACCGGAAGGATTTACTTCCGGTCAATGAGGAGTCCTCACTGACCGGAAGGATTTCCTTCCGGTCAGTGTGGAGTTGTACCTCATTGATTGGAAGGAAAACCTCCTGGTTGACAAGGTACAACAGCCTCATTGACCAGAAGGAAGTCCTTCCAGTCAAGGAGGAGTGCTCAATGACCGGAAGGATTTCCTTCCAGTCAAGGAGGAGTGCTCAATGACCGGAAGGATTTCCTTCCAGTCAAGGAGGAGTCCTCAATGACCGGAAGGACCTCTTTCCAGTCATGGAGGAGTCCTCAATGACTGGAAGGATTTCCTTCCGGTCAAGGAGGACTCCTCAATGACCTGAAGGATTTACTTCCAGTCAAGGAGGAATCCTCAATGACCAGAAGAATTTACTTCCGGTCAAGGAGGACTCCTCAATGACTGGAAGGATTTACTTCCAGTCAAGGAGGACTCCTCAATGACCGGAAGGATTTCCTTCCCATCAATGAGGAGTTGTAGCTCATTTATTGGAAGGAAAACCTTCCAGTCGACAAGGTACAACAGCCTCATTGACCGGAAGGATTTCCTTCCGGTCAGTGAGGTACAACTTCTCAATTGACCGGAAGGAAATCCTTCCCATCAGTGAGGCTGTTTTACCTCATCGATCGGAAGAAAACCCTTCCAGTCAATGAGGTACAACAACCCCATTGACTGTAAATTTTACTTCCGGTCAATTAGGGCGACTCCCAATCCCCCCAGTCCATTGGTGGATTTGGGAGAACAACTCCCTCCTTTTTTATTTTTTTGGGATTGGGAGGACGACTCCCAACCCCGCAACCTGAATTGGACCGACGACTTGGTTGTGACAGTTGTTCATCCAATGTCGGAGAGTTGTTTTTTGGGGATGGTGAGAGGTCAAGGAGTCAAACAAATTGTGGAATATTGTTAATAGAAATTAAGCTATAATAATCCATGATTTTGGAGGAATCCATTAAATTCCATCATCCCAAAGTTATGATGGCCAAACTGGAATAGTAAATAAGTCCAGCAAGTTGCAGCACAACATTGGGATGATGAAATTTATTTCCATAATTTTCATTTTAATATTTCATCCCAAAGTTGCATAACTGCTATTATTATTTCATCACTCCCAAGTTATTGCTATTATGAAACAATATTACATTGTTAAGCTGGACTCTATTATATTGCATCTCAAGTTATAATATTGGGTTCATGTTCTGGATTATTATTCCATCATTCCAAATTTATTGTGATTATGAAACAATAGTCAATTATTCAGCTTGACTCTATTACATCTCAATTTATATTGGTTTCCTGTTCTGGATTATTATTTCATCATTCCAAAGTTAGTGTTATTATGACACAATAGTACATTATTCAGCTTGACTCTATTACATACCTTGCATCATTCTCAAGTTATATTGGGTTCATGTTCTGGATTATTATGTTCCAATGTTATTGTTAACATGAAACAATATTCCATCATACCTTGCATCATATCAAGTTATATTGGTTTCATGTTCTGGATTATTATTTCATCATTCCAAAGTTATTTTTATTAAGAAACAATAGTCCATTATTCAGCTTGACTCTATTACATACCTTGCAACATCTCAAGTTATATTGGGTTTATGCTCTGGATTATTATTTCATCATTCCACAAATTTATTGTTCTCATGAAACAATATTGCATTATTCAGCTTCAACCTATTTATTGTATTCAGCTTGAACCTATTGAATACTTTGCATCATCTCTTGGGTTTATGTTCTGGATTATTGTTTTATCATTCCAAACTAGAGTCCAAGGCGGCTACGCCGCCCCCTTGTCTTAGTTTTGAACCTTGAGGTAATAATATGGTGACAATGACCAAAACCTACAGCTAATCTTGTTTCAGGCCAGTGCCAACACTGACTGTTTACCTCATCTTATTCCTAATCATTAAACTTGTAAACAAAAATTTCATCTAAAGCCATCCTGGGTTACTTCAACAATTGTCCAAAATTTTCCAGGACTACAAATTCAGCCCTTGCCATATCTCAACCTCCCATCCTTCTTCTCAGCTTTTTCCAGTTGCTGATTATTCAAAGAAGGTTGACTGCAACATGGCTGTCTCCCTCATCTTGTATTTGTTTTTGTCAATGGCTGTGGCTTCTGATTTTATCCAACTTCAAAACCACATTGAAAATACACACATCTTTCTTTTCCCTTTCCTGGTGGATACACTCAGGCCATACATTGCTTTTATGTTTTGAGGTCTTCATTTTTCAATCACTGTGGCCTCCCACTTGGCTGACTGACTGCTGCCATTTGAGATTGAAACATTGTAGGCAGAAGAACCTTGATTTTTGTATGACTACACTTATTTTGTTATTTTTTCATCTTGTTTGTACTAATTCAACATCTGAAATAGCATCATGCTAAGAACCCGTCAGGGGACTCACAATGATCACCTTCAATTTCTGCTAATGGTTTAACTCCAACTCCACCTTGTCAACCTGCCTTGGAAAGCACAACAAAATATGACAGTATGTCTCACCTGTTATTTGTCCTTGTTTACCTGCAAAGAAACCTTACATTGTATGCCCCCTCTGATAAGACATGTATCTGACAATGATAACTGCATATGAGCATCACATTGATTTTTAGGACAGCCTTTGATATCATCAACAAAGAGCTTGTTCCCACTGGAGGAAGATATCACCCTGGTATCTGCTCATTTCTTGATCCTCACTACCATACCACTTTGAATTTCCTCTAATCATCAGGTTCAAGTGCCCACCATCCAGGCCTCCTTCTCAATTTGCATCAAATCCACCATATCACTGGGCCCTGTTAAAATCTCACACCCATCTTACCCACTTTTTATATCAGATGTACGGTAAGAATTTTACTTCATGTTTCTTCAATGTTGTGTTATCTTCCTCTTTACAGATTGTTTTGGAGTTAATCATTTAATCTTTTTTTGCTTTTTTGTAACATAGGCAGTACATGTAAAGGGTTGAATTCACACATCCCATTTCATCCCCCAGTGACACATGCTAATCAAGAGGTTTCCTCCCGCTAGCAGTGCCCAGAGGAAACCTCTTGATGAGTGTTTTCCAGCCCGCACATCTAGAGGGAACCTCTTGATGAGTAGGCTCTAGCCTTATTTTCAAGACAAAAACACTCTAGAGCAGGTTCCTTTTAATACATGAACTTTTTTCCTTTCTAACCTCAAGCTCTTGAATTAATTCATTGCTGACAATATCTGTCATCATCAGTCAAAATTCCCTTCTGCAGAGATTTCTCGGCATGTCCCTCCACCTGTTCCACTGCAAATTCCTTCTTTGCTCAATCCCCCAATCTCTTGCTGAGACCTTCTCCATTTTAACCTTTTCTTCCTCCACTCAACATTCATTATTGTGTCCTCCCTCAGCATAATCAATTGTCTTGTATGCCACATCCCTTCCTATCTCCCTCCGCTGACTTGACCAGAGTGCTTCCCTTCTTATACTGACTACTCACCAATCATCCTTTCAATAAAGACTTTTGGTCTGTCCTTGTTGTAGGTTTTGGATGAACTCAATCACTTCGACCTATTTGATTCATATTGACAATTATTCTTTTTCAGTTTTGTTTCTTATTTCTCTTGCATTTGTTGTTTCTTGTTATACTTTTTCTTCCCTGTTGTCTTGCTTTAAGGTACCACTCCCTTTCATTTATTTCAGTCTCTTTCTGTTATAGTCTTCTTTTCATATTTACTTAAGATTGTCAATTCACAGTTACAGCCCAATCTTTGAGAAGAAACCTCCTGATGAGCAGTTTACAACCTGCCTGTCGCAAGGAAACCTCTCATGAGGCAGGCTATCACCTGCTCGCCGAGAGGTTTCCTCTCGATGAGCAGGTTGGCACCTGCTCGCCGAGAGGTTTCCTCTCGATGAGCAGGTTGGCACCTGCTCGCCGAGAGGTTTCCTCTCGATGAGCAGGTTGGCACCTGCTCGCCGAGAGGTTTGCTCTTGATGAGAAGGCTGGCACCTGCTCGCCGAGAGGTTTCCTCTCGATGAGCAAGCTGGCACCTGCTCGCCAAGCGGTTTCCTCTGAATGAGCAGGCTGGCACCTGCTCGCCGAGAGGTTTTCTCTCGATGAGCAGGCTGGCACTTGCTCGGCCTCTCGATTAGGAGGTGTTTAAACCTGCTTGATCAGAGGAATCCTCCCGGTTAGCGGTTTGAACCTTCTCATTGAGAGAAAGCCTCTCGATGAGCTGGTTGACACCCGCTTCAGAGTTCAACGGCTGGGTGTAGCCATCCTTGACTGCTGGGTATACCCAGCCATTGAGGACGTTGCCTCCTCGACCGCTGGGTATACCCAACCTTTGAGGAGGTTGCCTCCTCGACAATGGCTGGGTGTAACAAGCCACTCGACGGCGCCATTGAGGAGGTTTCCACCTCGATGGCTGGGTATACCCAGCCACTGGCAAGGTTGCCTCCTCAACCATTGGGTGCACCAAGCCATTGATCCGAGTTAGAGGTTCCAGGCATAAGACTGGAGGTCTATAAATAGAGACCTGTTGATGGTTTATGGAGGCCAAACACCCAAAAAAGTGACTCATGGCCACCGGTCAAGCCCCCACATCTGTGTGTGATGCACAGCGGCAGCTTGACTTGTGGCCATGATTTGATTTTTAGTGGAGATGAAGGGGGGGAAACCCATGCTCTTGGTTTTTCCAAAAGTGTGTCTTTACTATACTTAGATTCATTACTATTACATCATACCTTGCATCATCTCAAGTTATATTAGTTTCATTTTCTGGATTATTATTTCATAATTCCAAAGTTATTGCTATTATGAAACACTATTCAATTATAGGTATGACATACCTTGATGATGTATTGGATATTACAAGTTTATTGCTATTATGAAGCAATATTCCATGATTTGGCTTGACTCTATCACTTTTCATCGTCTCAAGATTTATTGGGTTCATGTTATGGAATGAGCTGAGATGTTGTGAGGACAAAGCAAATGTGAAATTGCAATCATTATATTTGTTTTTTTCACCTCTTTTTATGTTTTCATCTTCACCTGCACCTTCTCCAGACCACTTATGAAAATTCAGACAGATTCTAGGTGTCAACCATCATGAAAGGACAAGCCAGCAGACAATTCTAAGTACAGCCCATCACCAACTGCTCATTGGTTGAATTTTTTTGACCGTTACCAATAAGCACATTGAGAACAATGGAGAGCTCCAGGTGCAAACCAGCCAATAGGATCAATCAGTTAACAGTTGGTAATAAGCTGTTCAACCAATTGCTCCCTCATAAGTACTTCTTGGAGCTTTCCACCAAGCATATCGGAAAGTAGTCAAGAGAAGCTTGAGCAAACTGATTGATAGGGTGAGGTAACAGTTGGTAGTATGCTGTGGATCATTTATTTAACTAACTGCCTGATCCTGAGCAGGAGAAGAAGCATGGATGTTACTGACTCTCAAGGCTCATCAGTGGTTGGAGTCAAGTCTACTGCTCAAATTGGGCTGGTTTCTTGTTTGTTCAGCTGTTTCACTGGACTCTCATGACACATCTATTACTAGTTAGGTGAACGGGGGGGCTGTATTGCAATGTGATCTCTCAAAGTATGTGGCAAGGGATACACTGGTGAAAAGGGGGGTAATAGACCATTGTAGGGCGACTACATAGTACTCTTTGGACGCGAATGGATGATTAACAAAGGACATGATCTAACGCTCGGCGGCAGCCCTCTTTAGGCAGTAATGAACTTTGGGGGCCAGGTGATGTCATGCCTGATTAAATTGAATCACTGTTGACTACCAATGGTCAGTTCTCTTCGTCGAGCGGCTTGCTGATGTGGAGGACTTGGCCCAATTGGCCTCCACCTATGATTTCTTGGATGATGAGTGTGAGGCTCTGACTGACTAGCATAGTAGATTTAGCCATGTGGTCACCTGGAAAAAACAAATGAATAAACTCTGTCAGTGTTTCTGCTGGAGTCGGACTCATGGCAAAGTGACTTACAAGCAAGCATTGCTTATCTGAGGCAAGTAGGAAGAGCAAATGTGTTTTGAGGGTGAACCAATTTGGGGTCTGTTCAAGAGGGAAAGCGGATGCTGGGGAGGCACTGAGGAATGATGATGTGGGCAGAGGGAGTAGAGAACTGATGGGACAAATGTGATTCTCTTTCGGGACGACAAGGAGCCTGAGTTGGGTAGGATGGGGGGATTGCATTGGTACTACAAACGAGGGATTGGTGAGGGAGAAGAGTTAGCATTGGCAATCAGAATGAGAATTGAATGGAGGATGAGGGTTGGAGGCGGCCAAGTTAGCAGTCCAGGGTTGGGTAAGGACTTGTCGGGCTTTTGGGTTGTGAGCTGTGTGAGGGGGGGTGAAGGCGCGTGACCAACTAATAAGTGGCCTCAGTTGACACTTGGCCAGTACTACATGTTACTTACTCCTTAGCCCCCAGGGGTGCGATTATGTATCTTAAATCAGCTATTCCTGTCACAATGCCCATGCCTGATTCTCAGGTAAGCTGCAGGTATGTAATCTGTACTATCTTCTGTTTATAGTATGTATTTTCTGTTCTTCTGCCTCAACCCCTAACTTAACACCACCGTGGTGGGACTTGCTGTTAATTTTGGGAGGCTGCCCCTCCCCCATCGTGGGACTTGGTGTTAAGTTTGGGAGGCTGCGCCTCCCCCCGTCGTGGGACTTGGTGTTAAGTTTTCCTTGACCCCCGCCACTAAATACTAACTTCTTTTTTGCTACTAAATACAGCCATAAAGACATCTAAAACTCTCCTCTCCTGGTCACACAGTCACCCTTGGAGGTACATAACTCAGTAAGTAATACATACACAGCGGGACAAAAAGTGAACTTGGATTGCGCCTCTGTGACGGTTGGGACCCCATGACGCCGCCCGGCGGTTCCAGAACACCAGGGAGGCAGGGTTCACCTGATGGTCCCTTGCATCTTTGCTGTGTCTTATGAGGACCTGTTTTGAGCTGCGCTGAGGACAGTACGGTCCATTGAGTCCCTGGTGACCCTGTATTATATTTACGTCTGGGCGACCACTCTGAAATTTGGGTAACATATGCAAAAACCACAACTTCATATGTTTAGTTTTTTTCCTGTTACTCATCTACTTATTCTCACATGATTTCTTTATGTTTTGTTGCCTTCCCATCATCCATAGTTTAGTCTACTTAGACAAGTTTCCAAATTTCTTGCAGTAGGGACCTACTAGATTTTCAGGGTTTTCCTTTTTTTTGCACCCCATGTCCTGTATTGCCTGGCAAAGAGTTACCAAAGGCAGGTGTGGAGGTATCTGGGACCCTTGGTTGAGGCTGGGAGTTGGACAGTTATTTGTAACAGCACCTGTTGAAAGGCAATTCAACATAAACTGACTTGTGGGATTGAATGTGACAGGCCATCCTTCCAGGATCAAAACAAAGAAAAGCTGTTCCTGGGATGGGTTGATGGAACCTGTATTGAAACCATGGTGCAAAGAAAACCAAGCAGATTCTTCCTGGAAGCTTTTTCAAACTTCTGTGAAAAGATATATTGGATGAGAATTGATTTTGATCTAGAACCAGAATGACTGAACAAAACAAACAAGTTAGAAATGAAATAAAAATGAAAAGAAGAGAAGTTGATGAAAGAAAATAACAAACATTGTTTGGAGACAGAAGTGAATGAAAGAAGAGGATGAATTTGAGAAAAGGATAGTTTTGAGGATCTAGAGAAGTGATAGTTAGTATTTGAGTGATGAATACCAGTTGAGCGGAATAGTCTCACCAGACAAGGACAAGATTTAATAAGCTTGAGAATTAGAAAGAAAGAGAGGAGAAATAAACAGGAAAGTAAGAACAAAGAGAAGAAATTAGAAGGAAAGGAACAACAATGAAAGATAGGAACATGGTTTGAGAGTCAATTGTGAGTTGAGAGTGAGATGAGAAGAGATCAAGTGAAGGAAGAAGGTCAATTGATTTTGATGAAGGTGAGTTGATTGAGTTTGTGTGAGAAGATGAAGTATGGACAAGTGAACTGAGCCATCTGTGACATTTCAAGTAACATGAGCCAAGTGAGAATCAAATTCTAGCACTTTAAGTATTAAGCTGTGTCTCTTGAGATTTTTCCTCATTTCATCCTCTAGTGCCAATCTGTCTAGTTGAAGAAAAATTTTAGGGTCAGCCTAAATGCACTCCAAGCTTTTACTGCGTTCACTCCCAAAGTACACTTGATTTATACTCCAAGAAAACATGGTGTATGGCTACCAGCACTCCAAAGGAACATGAGTGGGGTACACCATACGCCACCAGTGATGGAGTGTGGGTGACCATACTCCCTTTGCATAAAATTTATATGAGTACCCATGGGGTTCACTCATATACATTTGGAGTTCACGGACCCCACACTCACTTTTCAAAAAACTGTGTATCTTGAAATGGAGTGTAATACTTGGAACTCCAGTTACATGTGGAGTATCTACACTACACAATCCCAAAATAGCCTGGGATTTATTGGGTCCTGCTCACCAAGACATCTCAGCGAGCAGGGTCAACCTGCTCAATGAGACATCTCGGTGAGCAGGGTCAACCTGATCACTGAGACATCTTGGTGAGCAGGGTCAAACTTATCACCAAGATATCTCGGCAAGCAGGGTCAACCTGCTCACCAAGGCATTCTGGCGAGCAGGGTCAACCTGCTCACCAAGACATTCTGGAAAGCAGGGTCAACCTGCTCGCCGAGATGTCTTGGTGAGCAGGTTGACCCTGCTCGCCGAGATATCTTGGTGAGCAGGTTGCTCCTGCTCGTCGAGATATCTTGGTGAGCAGGTTGCTCCTGCTTGCCGAGATCTCTCGGTGAGCAGGTTGCCCCTGCTCACCGAGACATCTTGGTGAGCAGGTTGCCCTTGCTTGCCAAGATTTGTTGGTGAGAAGGTTGCCCCTGCTTACCGAGATTTCTTGGTGAGCAGTTTGACCCTGCGTGCCGAGATGTGAGGGTAGTCGAGTTTGGTGAGCGGCCCAGTGCCACTGAAGAGCTGCTTGAGCCCATCTGGCATCCTTCTCATTTGATAGGTTGCCCAGACCACATTGATCACCGATTTCAAAAATCTCCAAACATTGGAGTGCACTCCATTGTACTCCAGTGAACATAGTGGAAGTTGGAGTGCGCAGCCATCTCCTTGTTAAATGTTGGAGTGCAAGCCTGGGCACTCCATTTTTATTGAGTACATTTAGCCTCAATCCAAAACAAAGGTGGTTTTTGGTGTGGCCATGCCAGTACTTCAGGAGATGTGGAGTGCCCAAGCAGGCACTCCAAAAATTGTGAGTGCAATATCCCAGTACTCCATGTTATTTGGAGTACCATGTCAACACAGCCAAAAGTTTGGAGTGCTGAAAGTAAATTTTTGGAGTGCATTTAGGCTGACCCAAATTTTAATCAATATTTTCTCATAGGTGTTTTTGGTTATCCTCTTCATTTCCTTCTCTTTCTTATACAAGCATTAATCATTCAATTATCTAGACAGCTGTAAGTAGCAGGAAAATGTTAAACCATACTTTTATCTTTTTTCAATAAATTATCCAGCAATCAATGATGTTGTGATGGATGGGCAGGCTTCCTCCTTGACTGCTGGGTAAGTGCCCACAAACTCAGTAGGAAAAGTACGCAATGGCTTGGTGATGTAACCAGCTGTCAAAGGGGAATCCTCCTCAATGGTTGAGAACTGTACCCAACCATCAAGGAAGCAACCTCCTCAAAGCCTTAGTACATTACCCAGCAATCAAGAAGGAAAATTACCTGATGGCAGAGTAATGTACCCAGCTGTTGAGGAGGTTTCCTCCTTGGTGGCTGGTGACATGGTATTCCTTTGAGTAAAAATTAAAGGGTTTTTCTGCTACACATGGAAGTATTTATTTCAACTCAATTATCACTCAAGAAATGTATTCAGCACTCAAATTAAAGCCTACTCACCACTTACAGATCACTCATAGCCCAACTGGAACAGAAGTTACATTCAACTCACATTCCCCACTTGTCTGTAAGGATCACGTTCTGATCCTTCACTGTCTGTTGGATTGGCACTAGCTGAGGAGCTCAATAGCTCCTGAGGAGAAGTTCTAGTACCAAGGTGGGATAAATTGCAGTCTAGGCAGGAGAGAAAGATCTCTCATTAGTATCTACAAATGAATGATAGTGAGAAAAGGAAATGAGAAGAGAATGAAGGGAGATATGGTACTTACCTAGACAGGAGAGAAAGATCTCTGCCATCTAGGTAAAGGGAAAGGGTGAGACTAAATATGAGTTCAAACTGGCTTATGTAATCTTGTGACATGTTTGTGTGAGCCTGTGAGGAGCAGGCTCACATTGTCCAACCTCAGTATCCAATCTACAGTCATCAAATAATCCACATAGCTTTAGTTCTATTGCCCCCTTATTTCCATATACTATTAGGTTATACACCTTCTATTTGGTTTACTGACACCAGTTTGTACTGCATGCTGTACAAACATGGGCTGATGGTAGTTTTTGCTGTGCAGGTATGGGCCAATGGCTATGTATTATTCTCCATTTATTAGTTTGTTCTATGTAGTGTGCTCCATTGCATGTTCAGGCGGGCCAAAACCCCTGAAATTTTTCTGGATAAGCCTGTATCCATGGTCCCCAGCCTTCAAGGAGAATATTTATCAGCGGTGGGTAGTTACTGTACTTTATTATATCCATGTGATTTCAGTAAAGTACCAATCCCCTGTTACTGTACCTAGTAAGGTGTCCTGATGGCTGTGGGCTGTTTTCTTTTTGTATAAAATTTGGGTACAGTATTGTCTGTACCCCTGGTAACGGAATATCTGAGAAAGTTGCTTTTTTTTTCTTCGACCAGGCAGTTCAGTCTGTTTGACTGGTTGAACAGGCCGTCCAGACTAAACAGGCTGAACAGCCTGTTCAACCGGTCAAACAGGTCATTCATCCTGTTCGACTGGTCAAACAAGCCATTTAGCCTGTTTGATCGGTCAGACAGCCTGAACGGCCTGTTCAACCGGTTGAACAGGCTGAATGGCCTGTTCAGCTGGTTGAACAGGCTGAACTGCCTGTTTCACTGGTCAAACAGGTCATTCATCCTGTTCGACTGGTCAAACAAGCCGTTCAGCCTTTTTGATCGGTCAGACAGCCTGTTCAACCGGTCAAACAGGCTGAACAGCCTGTTCAACCGGTCAAACAGGCTGAACAGCCTGCTCAACCGGTCAAACAGGCTGAACGGCCTGTTCAACTGGTCAAACAGGCTGAAATGCCTGTTTGACTGGTCAGACAAGCTGTTCTGCCTGTTTGACCAGTCAGACAGGCAGTTCAGCCTGTTTGACTGGGTGAGAGGCTGAGCTCCCTGTCTGACCGGTCAGCCCCAGTAACGCAACTTCAAGCTGTTGGAGTTACTGAGGTACTGTAACGGAAGAAAAACCCCCATTTGAATATAAACTGGTACCATAACGGAAGAAAAACCCACATCTGAAAATAAATTGGTACCGTTACGTTTATCGGTACCGATAACAGATAAAAAATTGTTACGTTACCGATAACCGTATAGTAACTATTCACCAGCTGGGTACATTACCTGGCCATCAAGGAGGAAACCTCCTGATGGCTGGGTAAGCTACCCAGCCATCAAAGAAGAAAGTTTCTTAATGGTCAGGTACTCTACACCACAAAAAAAGTGGCGGCACCTTCATGTGGGTGCCTTCTCAAACTACAAAGCACCCTTTTTACTTTGGGGAGGCACCACCATTTTCTTGGTGGTGCTACCCACTCACCAAAGAGGAAAACTCTTCAAAGGCTGGGAAAAGTACCCATCCATTCAGGACATTTCCTCTTTGATGGCTGGGTTCAGAACCTTTCAATTGAGTAGAAGTTAACTGAAACCCTTCTTGATGGGTGGGTACTTCACCCAGCCACCAAGGAGAAAACCTCTTTTATGGCTGGTTACAGAGCCCTGCCATTGAGGATGTTTCTCCGTCAATGTCTAGGTAGTCTAACTCTACCACACTGTCCACAATGTTTCTTCCTTGATGGTTGGGTACAATACCCAAGCATCATGGATTATTCTGCCTTGATGGCTGGGTAGAACATGGAAACCACAAAGGGTTCATGCTGAATCATTGGGTAGATACACTGCAAAAACTATCTTGTTGGACACACCAGTCCAACAAGTGCCTGGACTGAAAATGTCCAGCAAGTTGCAAGTTTGGTGGGACACTGCTAGACACATCGGAAGAAGCCAGTCCACTTACTTGTTGGACTGACTTGTCTGATGGATTAGTTTGCCCAGTGACAAACAGCCTTTGCAGAGGTTCCCACTTCACTGGTTGGGTAGATACCCCCATTGTGAAGGTTGCTACCTTGACAGTTGGGCAATTATCCAGCCATTGAGGTTGTTTTATCATTGACTCTAGGGTAGATACCCAGCCACCAAGCAGGTTACCCTCCTTGATGGCTGGGTGATTCTGCTGAGGCAAGTGTTGGTTCTTGCTGGTAACTTTAGAATACCAGCCAGAACTGCTTATGAAACACTCTGTCTGATCTTTATAATCTTTCAGGATGGTTCTTTTTTCTTCTTTTTTTGGAATTAATTTTAGATTAAAATCATATCTATGTATTTTCTTTAGTTTATTAAAATTTTAAAAATAAATCCAAGTTTAACAAAGCCACAGATCCAGCAAAACTGGATCCGAGGTTTCCCTCTACCTGTGAGCTGCGCGAACGCTGACCCTTGCCCTGTTTGGTCGAGCCCAAGATGTAGCTTGCACTTCATCTTGGGGTCTCCCTTGAGCCACCCTCCCCTGTGCGTCTAGCAACAGTTGAGGGAGAGCGACTGGCGTTAATCGGTGTTTCAGGTCCTTTCATTTATATTCGCATTCTTTTTTTGCTTATGTCGCCTTCCACCCCACCATGTCCGCAGCAACGGTTGATGTAACCATCATGGCGCAGGGATTGTTGTCCTTTACGCCGGAAAGAGGCGTGCCTTACCCAGCATGCCCCCACCTGGCAAACGAAGCCTGCGGTGGAGGCGTGCTGGGTAGGCCACGCCTCGTTCCCCAGCTGGATAACTGACACCAACCAGTCATCGAACAGGGTTTGGCCCAGCTCAATGACTGGTGAAATTCAGTCGTTGAGCTGGGCCAAACCCCGCTCAAAGACCCAGTCATTGATCTGGGCGAACCCTTCTCAATGACTGGTAAATACCAGGCATGGAGCTGGACTGGACCCTGCTCGATGACTGCTATATACCAGTCATCGGGTTGGGCCAATCCCTGTTTGATGATTGGTATACTATTGACCGGTCATCAAGTTAGGTCATCCCCAGCTTAGCTTGACGACTGGTAAAGGTTTGGCCCAGCTCGATGACTAGTATTTACCAGTCATCAAGAAGGGTTCGGCCCAGCCCGATAACTGTATCCCAAAATCTGCTCGATAACTGGTAAATACCAGTCATCGAGCTGCGCCAATCCCTGCTCGATGGCTGGTATCGACCAGTCATCGAGCTGCGCCAATCCCTGCTCGATGGCTGGTAGTTGCCGGTCATCCTCCCTCTAAGACCAAACGCTAGCTTATTAAACTCCCTTTCCTTCCTGCTAGGACCGGTCGGTCCCAGAGGGAAGATAAGGGATTAATTTCCCTTTCCTTCCACCTAGGACCGGTCAGTCCCAGAGGGAAGGTAAGGAAGTAAACTCACTTCCCTTCCTCCTAGGACCGTTCGATCCCAGAGGGAAGGTAAGGGAGTAAGCTCCCTTTCCTTCCTCCTAGGACCAGTCGGTCCCAGTGGGAAGATAAGGCAGTAAGCTCCCTTTCCTTCCTTCTAGGACCGGTCGGTCCCAGTGGGAAGATAAAGGAGTAAGCTCCCTTTCCTTAATCCTAGGACCAGTTGGTCCCAGTGGGAAGATAAGGGAGTAAGCTATCTTTCCTTCCTCCTAGGACCGGTGGGTCCCAGTGGGAAGATAAGGGAGTAAGCTGTCAGGTTCTAGATGTCATCAGAGCAGCAAATAAAGGAGAGAACCTTATCTGTCAACCCGGTAAGCAAAAAGCCCCGGAATTTACCAACCATCCACTGATGCAAACAAACAGGGATTTTCTCCTTGAAACTAACCCAAGTCCTGCTTACCATCTCTTTGGATGATGTACAGACAGTAGATGCTCACAGGTTGATACCATCCACTCAAAGGTCAATTCTACTTGAAAGTTAGATAAGGTCAATGCCTCCCACGGAGAAGCCTCTCTCACAGATTGGTATGTTCTGTACCAGCCAGCTAAGGAGGAATCCTCCTGGGGGCAGGGTAAGGACTGTACCCGCCAAGAAGGGCTCCTCCTGAAGAATTAAAATAGATTTGATGCCTCATGCCCAGGAGGGGTTCCTCCTTGGTGGTTAGTTACAATCTGTGCCTCCCACCAATGAGAAACCCTGCTTGGTGGTCTGGTGGAGGTTATACCCTGCAACAGGTTTTAATTTTAATTGGAATATGAGCACAACACGCAATTTTAATGTGGTTTTTGAATTTGCAATCCACCCCCCCCCCCCCCCCTCATCAACCAGATGACAAGTGGGTTGCACCTTCAACCAAGGGGGGGGGGAATCTGCGTCAATGCCTCAAATTGTATTTATTGTTAATTATTTCAACTGGTGTGTTTGTAGTATATTGATCTGAATATCAATGGCAAGAACTTGGAGATGGGACCTGAGTGTTGGGCGGCGTGGCCGCCTTGTACTCTAGTTGGAATAAATAACACACAATCTTCTTTTTCTTATATGTATTATGTATAAAATAAGTAAAAAACTTTCTCAAAATGAAGTATTTAGAAGAAACAAAAAAAACAAGTCTGAATGTAAAAAAAGTGTCAAGTGAAAGAACAAAATGATTACAAGAGAGTCCAAATTAGACAAAAAACTTTTGATTTTAATGTTTTTATATTATATTTGATAATATTCATTTTATTTTTATTTTTTTTGCAGAAAAATAACAATAAGGACGAAGGATAAGAAAACAGGGCGGAGGAAGGAAGGACAAAGAAAAGATAAACAAGGTGGGAGGTGGTGGTGGTGGTGGTGATCAAGACGGGGGGGAAAAGCTTCAAGGGATTAAAGCAAGAGAAAAAAAGAGAGGAAGACTCTCATGTAATATATTTACCGACGAGATCACCGCAGAAAAAAAGAAAAGATCAATATAAGAAAATAGTTCATTGGAAAGCTGTAAAATATTAATAAAAAATGATGATAAAAGAGAGATGATAAATATGATGAACGAAGAAACAAAAACAGAGATAGAGGGAGAGAGAGAGAGAGATGAAGAGGTTGAAAGGATGCCAAAGAAAGAGCAACGAAGAAAGCAACACAGACAAGTATGTAGTAAATGTTTTCTGTCTCAAAAAAAAAATCTTGGTTGGTAGATAACATGAAGAGATGAAGCTGATGAGAGTGTATGTATATCAAAGATTATATCGTAATCAAAAAACGAAAGATCAAAGATAACACGGGAAAAGTCTGAGAGAAAACAAAGAAAAAACACAGCAAAATCGTAGGCGGAGGAGGTGTATTTGGTAGATAGAATGAACGCTAAATGGAGGATTAAAGCGCAAAGAAGTGGATCGTTTAATCTTTGTTATGAATGAAATGATCCGCCTGATCGAGAGTGTAGAAAGAGAGAGATGTGTGTGTGTGAATATGCCCTGATCATTATAATAATATGTGAAAGACGGGAGAAAGAAACGACAAGTTCAAAGGAGATCGGAAGGATCAATCTCCTGTGATGTGCCGCTTCAGCAGATATAGCACCCTTTCGACTGCTTCTTTGTCGTCTTCTCACGTGGAGCGGGCGCTAAGACTGCTCGGATAGCCTCATCAAACACATTCTTCAGACCTTTTTGAGTCAGGGCTGAGCATTCGAGATATCTATAAACCAAACGAAACAAGACCAAAAATGACGAGTCAGTTAACAACGTGATTCTGATAAAACTTTGGAACTACCGTCGTCGCGTCAAGTGAGAGTACTAACCGAACGGCAGCAATGTCACGGGCCATCCCGGCTGCTTGTTGGTAGGAGATGGGAACCATCCGACGTTCGCGTAACTTCTCGATCGTCAGAGGGTCCTCTCTCAAGTCGAGTTTCGTGCCGACCAAGATGAGGGGGATGTTCGGGGCATGGTGACAGATCTCAGGGTACCACTGCATATAAGAAGGTATCAGTCAACTGGCTTGTTTTCGTTTGATATGTTTGGTTGAGAGCCAAAACAGGAAGGTTAAAAGAAAGTGGTCACTGACTTTTGTTCGAACGTTCTCGAATGATGGGGGGGAGGTGAGACTGAAGCAGATCAAAAAGACATCGGTCTGGGGGTAGGACAAGGGTCTTAGCCGATCGTAATCCTAAGGGAAAAAAGGTGGGAGTTCAGTTCGATTTCATGTGTGTGTTTGGGTTTCAGTTGTTCCGCTTGACTTTGGGAGATGAAAGAGAAGAACTGACTTCTTGACCGGCAGTATCCCACAAACCCAAATTGATAGGCTTACCATCGACCATGACGTTGGCCGAGTAGTTGTCGAAGACGGTTGGAATGTATTCACCGGGAAAAGCATTCTGAAGAGAGAGAGAGAGAGAAAAGGATGATGAGTCAGGTGAAGAGGATAGATGGAGAGCGGATGAAGGGCTACTGACGGTGGTATAGGAGATCAACAAGCAAGTCTTTTTGAGGGATTGGTGAGTGGAGGTTGTGAGTGAATGAGGGTGAGGTTAGCGAGTGGTTTTCTTGTCTGATTGGGTGGGAGTGGAAGAAGGATGAATACCTTTCCGACAGCTCCATCTCCAACGACGACACACTTGATGGACTGCATTGGACTTTGAATTTGAGTTTAGTTTCGTTCTGTGGTTTCTGCTTTCCTGTTTTCGAGTCGATGGTTGTTTGTGGAGTATTTTAAGTTTTTAGTTTCGTGACGAAGGAGAAGAGAAAGAAGATGGTCAATAGCAACACAGTCACTCAGAGGGACTGTCACTTGCACACCGGGGGGCACCATCTCCCCGGACCACCCCACGGGGGAACAGCCAATCCACTCCAAACAATTGAACCCAGCTTTCAGAAAATCCATTCCAGGCTCAAAAGCAAACTGTATCCCCACATTAAACAGAGGGTATGGTCCGAACAGTACAGCAAAAGAAAACTCCTTTGAAGCATGTCTGATTTTATTAAACAGAAAATAAAACAACCGAACACAACGCTCGAAGAATCATGGTGAAAAAAAAACATAAACATAAACAATCAACTGGGACGAGTTTGGTCCGGTTGGACTTGAGATCTAACTTGGCTAGCGATTTCCTCCCGAGAGACCCAACCGAATTGAGCCCGTCTCTGATTGACTTGCTCGAGAACCTTCTTAGCCAATTCAAGGTTACCAAGATAGCCCCTACGATTCTCCCAATCCGAGTAACGTGTCCAATCTTGCTTCCGTATCGGATGGGCATCCCCGGGCAAGAATCGATGCTTGGCCGAGAACCGGTGCGGCTTGAGTAACGCTCGCAGACTCAGTCGGTTATAGAACTTACACAACACCGTCCCACCCAATCCTTCAATCGCTTGGATGGCCGACTGAGATGCTCGTGAGACTACGATCGTCAGATTGGGCGTCCTGAAATCAGCTGCACCCTAACAATCGCACACCCCAAATATTTTTTTTAGCTTTGATCCTTCTTTTATCATACATTCAAGTCACTCTCTCACCTTCCCTAACAGCTTCACTCCATCCTTGATCCCATGTACGATTCGTGAATCCAACAACTCCTTCATCGTGATTGGCTTAGTAGGGTCGATCCGTTTCTGGTCGATCCACAGCTGAAGTTGGAAAAGATTCAAAGGAGACATTTCAACCTGAGTCCTACGAAGTGATCCCCAACCTATCAATAATCTTCTTATCCTATCTAACTTTTTAAAATTAAAACAATTGTATTTCTCAATCACTCACGGATTATGGGCCCCTCTCTTTGGGAATAATCGGGTCAATGGAGTCTGGCCACCTTGAAATCCCAACCGGGGACTGTTACCCTTATTAGCCTTTTGACCCTTATGACCACGACCGGCAGTACCACCGTATCCGGATCCTTGACCCCTGCCTACCCGTTTCCTCTAAAAAAAAAATGATAACAGTCGATCAGCTTGAGAAGAAAAATGAGAGAGCTATTATGAACTGAAAAGAGTAACTGACCGAATGGGTCGAACCCTTGGCTGGCTTGAGGTCTGACATCCCACTGGCCTGCCTCAATTGAAGACCACTATTCCATAGCTCGCCGACGATCCGATCCATCGAGCCATTCGGTCGTTGCAAGACCATTTGGACAGTCTGCTGGACGGGGAGAGACAGAGATAATCGATCCGGTCGGAGGATTCTTAGGAAACTGGTCATCGTCCTCAGTATCTGATTTTTTTTTTTTTTGAAAATGGGTGGCTTTCGGCGGGAGGCTCGTGTGACAGTCGGGTGTGGTGTGGATGCATTCAATTTCCACACAAATAAATCTGTGACACCCAGCTTCAAAACCAAATTCACTCTTCACCGCACAGTATCAATAGATTTAAATTTGGTTGATCTTCAAGGAAACATCCTAGTCCGTAAATAGCTAATCAACTCCAATCTAATAAAAAGAGTTCCAGAGATTTAGTTTAAGTGAAGTTTCATCTTTATAAGAATTAGGCTACTTGATATAAGCAGACAGGCAAAAGAATTAGGGTGATCAATTTTGATATATGTAGATGGTATGAGTACTGAACACAGAAAACTTCGAAACATTCCAAAGACTAATTGTAGGGAAAAACAAGAAACCCTTACAAGCAGAATCGGAGGCTTGAGTTGAGTCAAAGTGGTTCAGAATCAACTTCCCAGATTGTTCAATTTGAACCAAACAAGACTTTTCATTCTTAATGTGGTTCATGAAAAAAAACATTCAAGGAAATTTGGTGAAAAAGTATTTTACACCATATGCTACCAGTCAAAGTATTTGGTTTTTGAGCTTACTCTGAACTATATTTCCAAAGTTGAGCTTTGTTGATAAGCCTCAACAAAATTCCTCAAGATTTTCTTAAAAAGTTTCCATCCATCTTATAAGGTTCAGTTGGTTTAATTTTAATCAGTAGTACTAGGAGATGATGAACAGTTGGTTTTGGAATAGACATTTGTTCATCTGACTTCATTCTTGGTCCCTCAGGAGTTTGAATTTTTCAATTGTGATCAAAGAATTACATCTCAAATCATGAAATAACTAAGAAATGTTAGAATTCCAGTCTAAGCCCTCTTCTGGGTTTTCAACCATTTCTTCTTTCTTGTTCATTTTCATTCTTTTTCTGATTAGGCTCTCAACTTAGGCCCCCTTCTTAACATGTATTTCATCCGCTCCCCTCTGAAATACAAACACCATCTAGTTCTGAGCCCATAACTGCAGGACCTGCTCCTTGAGTCTCTCCTGTTTGTTGAACTAGTTCCTTGAGCACACTCTTCTCCCGCTTTTCCCAGCTCATCCTTCCTTAGCCTCTAGGCCTTCAGACCTCAATTCTTTCAAGAAAATCACCCGGAGTAATATTACAAAAGAGATCAGAGATAGAAGTCAGAGGATCAGTGTTAAAAAAAGGATTGAAAGATACAAAAACTTAGGAAAGAAAAAACCAGCAGATAATAACTAATGGGATATTGGGATAAAGGAAGAATTCCTAAGTAATTTGCTAGTTGAAACAAAAAAAAATGATGGGAGAGAAAAAGAAAAGGTATTCAGTTAAACTTTTTTCACCAAATTGATGAGAGAGAAGTCCTGACTTAATACTAAAAACATTCAGGTTGAAATATGTAGTCAAATATTTCAGATTGATGACAGAAAAAACTGTCATGGGGAAGAGGTTTTGAAATTTCTTGACGATATTGAATAGGTTACATCATTACAGGATATCCTGTAAAATTTGGGATATGGGATATCTTGCAAGGTCTAATTTTCAGCATCACACAATTTTTGGACAGACACTGTGTTGGGCTAATTAGCTGTTGTATTTCTTCTATCTTATATTATTTCTAAATCTCCTTCTTCTTTTTGTGTGCTACATTCATGTTCAGTTCATGTCACCCACCTGTCTCTGATCTTGTAGCTTAACTGGGAGCAGCAGTCGTGGAAGAATTCTTTTCTCATCCTTCCACGTACTACTCTCTTGGATCCCAGGTAAGCAGCTCATCTCTTGTTTCTTCTCTTTCTCTTCTTTCTCTCTTGCTTTCTTATCTTTCTCATTTGTGTCTTTCTAGTGGAATTCATCCTTCCACATACTACTCTCTTGGCTCCCAGTTACATGCAACACACTTATGTATTTTTTCCTCTCTCTGTTTTTTCCCTCTCTTTTTTTGCTCTCTCTGATTTTTCTCCCTCTCTCTATAAAGAATTTTGAAGCAGCCCCTAGGACTGCTATATAATCACCAAAGCTGCAGTTTTGGTGGCAAAAAAAAATGGCCGCTACACTGTGCAATTTTTGGCAAATAGCGTAGTGTAGTGACCCACCGCTGCCAAGTAGAATGAAACATGACTGACATTTGATGATCAAGTTGTGGTATGGAAAGTCACAGAACGAATGGTAAGAGTAAAAATTCTTCATAAGGCAAACCTCTCCACAGAGAGAGGGGAAAAAAGGCAGAGGGAGGAAAAAAAAAATCTGTTTTGGTTCAGAAAAAATTGATACAGAAAGTTGGACCTTACAGGGTCTCCCAACTCCTTACTGAATATCCCAAATGTTACAGGATATCCCATATGGGGTATGCTGTAATGTTTCTAGTGAGAGTGTTTGAGATGGAAGATCATTGATGTCACCTGACATCAAGTAGTGATAACAATTTTTTTCCTGGTGAAGAAGGCTAGAGATCTGATTCTGAAGGAAGAAAAAAGTTAATGATCACTTAATTATAAGTGACATACCAAGGGGTAAGACACTTTTCATCATCAATTGATTTATTCACTTATGAAATTCCAGGAAACTGCCCCTGTGAGCACTGAATCAAAATGGTGAGATTGGATGAAGAAGTAAACAGAAAAGTAGCCATATTCAAGATAGAACCAAATGAGCCAAGAGAATGATTTAATAAAAAAAACATGACAACTGAATAGTGTAGTAATAAAAATACAACTGTGAAATCTAGTCCAAAGTATAAGCATTTAGTTGACCTGTCATCTTCCAAATCCTAGCTATCATTGGAGCTTTCTGAGAGGCGTCTTTATTGTCATGAGTTGAAAGAAGATTCAAGCGGTCTAATTTAATAAGAAGAAGAAAACAATCCAGACAGATCAGAGCTGAGCAAGCTCAGAAAGCAACAACTCTGCAAGTATCTGCCATCCCAAGTCCAGTGATTTTTATCCACCTTTCTTATTAATGATCTCTTGAAACCCATCACCTGGTTTGTTAAAATTAACCAGCCTAAGTCAGTATCTCAATAGCTAACTTGGAGCTGAGACCTTAATAATACACTTCCAAAAAGTTACTCTCCTATCATGATCAATATATTCAAACACCCACAATCACTTGTATTATTGCAGGATTATTTACATCCAACAACAACAAACTCAATTTAAGCAAGTGATCTCCTTGCATAATTCATCAATTGAGCACTTCCAATATGTGCCATCTGCAGCCCCTATAGATCTTAATATTATGTATACATGTCAAAGAGCACATTTTATTGATTTTTTGCATTTTGACTGCAAATAAAATCTGCCATCTGGCTCTTCAGGGCTGCCATGGATCGACGGCACTCTTTTAAAGTCAATTCTATGTATATCTTTTGTGAATAACCATTTCCTTTTTTTTTCAGCAACAAGGGGGGTCATAAAAACCCAACGAATTTTGTTTAAAAAAAGGGGGAATACAAGAAGGTAAAAAGGATCAGATTGCATTAAAGATTTTTTTTTTTTTTTGAACATTTATTCGCAGAGGGGAACCAGGGAAGCTAAGATGATTTTAGGGGACAGATAGAGAGGAACGGAGACGAGTTGAAAGGTAGAAACAGCAAAAGCAGAGAGCAGATTTTGAAGTACCACAACCTACAACTTAACCAAGGAATTTTCCTATTCCAACTTTCGTCAATCCTCCCAATAATCCGCCACCAAGTTGACCCAGGAGACCGTTGATTCCACTTGATCCTAGTTCGTTTGCCCATTTTCTCTTCGAATCGCGATCCTACAAGAAAGAGATCAAAGAATTTTGATCAACATGGCAAATAATTATGGTTTTTTTGTGGTAGGGGGATATAAGAATGTTTGGATGGAATAAACACTCAACTGCATAGGTAAAGCCGACGGTGTTGGTCAGGTTAAAAACGAGCGCCAAGATGACGATCGGGAGAAAGGATAGGTTGAATTTTAAGATTCCAATGAATAGTAGGAAGATCCAGGCCAACGGGAACGTATACAACGCTATCCAAAACATCCTAAGAATCCATCAAGTTTAAGTTCTCCCAAGATTAGCCAAAAACGTCATATCTTCTTCTTCTTCATAGTTACCAATCGATCGATCTGAGGTCGATCGGTTTCTCTCTTTTTTTTTTATCATTCCTCACTCACTTTGAATCTACGACATTGGCAACTTGAGAAGGCTGATCAAAGACAAGCAAGATTTCTTTCTCATCATAAGTACATCCCCAAAGATCAATCCCACAAAACAGTAAGACAAGAGAGAGAGAGAGAGAGAGATAGACTGACATCTCTGCTTTCGAAAACCCAATACGAACTTCCATCCTCATCTACTTGATTCCAAAATCTCAGCCCGACTAGAACTCTTCCTGAAACATTTCGAACCGTCCAGAAATCGATCGCTAGAAGAATCACCACGATCACCGTTGAAAATACATAAGAATCTGAAAAAAATCCACAAAGTAACTGATGTTTTGTGTGTTTTTGAACGAAGAAGAAAAAGGCATGAGTTTTAATTTTGAGAAATGGTGGATGGATGGATGTTTTGACATACATATGTGGCCATAGCTAGAGATCTGAATAAGAATAAGAAGAAGAGTGCGACTGGATGAGAGGATTGTTGCCAAATGGATTGATTTTGATTGTCATTATATTGGTTATTTCGATTCTGCTGTTGTTGTTGTTGTTGTTGTTGTCGGGCTGAATGTGGTGGTGGTGGTGCAGCTGATGATGACGAGGTAGCGGTAGTTGTTGTTGTTGGGTTTATATCCGATGAGATTGTTCCTAGTCCATTAGTTTCGGCTGAGCTGAGTAAGTTCAACGAAGAACCGTTCCCGTCGAGAGTTTCTTTAAGTTGAGTCATCTTGTTGAATTTGTGTTCTTTTCTTTTCTCTCATCACGAGCCCATCAATATTTTGTGTGTAGCTTCGATCCGGAAGGCAGATGAGCCGATCCGATCCGAAAGCAATCCGAGCCCTCAAGGAAATCCAGGTGGCCAACTATTATTTGTACTGTGAAGAACACCGACAAGGCAACAACAGCTCATGAGGCCATCACAAAACTTCCACCGCCAGTTTAGCTAACACGGTCATGGATATATTCCCAGTCTATTGAGCATCATCTTCAGAACATAAGGACAATTGATCATGATGGCCAACCTCTTGAGCATATGACGGGGAATGCTTCCCACTGCGAATCAACAATTTCTCAGACCAAATTCCAAGTATTTAGAAAAGATGCCTTCGCAAAAGTTTTTTTGCCGTACATAAACAGTCTTCCAACCGGCCTTTACTCACCAATGACTGCGACAGTGAATGTTGGAGGCACAGGTATTGATCCACTCTCTATAAACTTGTCTGAGTTGGTTCTTATTAGGATGTATCGTCTCCGAGACTCAGTGCTAGGTTATAGTAATCACAATTCTCCTCGGTCCAGCCGGTTGCTGGGCCATCCATCAATGGGTGTGTTTGTATCAATGGCGTGGAGATGGCTCTTGTCCGTCTTCACTCATACAAACACTTTACTTGATGTAGCCATCGCCTTGCTCTCTGACAAATAGTGCTGGCGATGAGTCGCATCAACCCCCTCAGTCGAAAGACTGGATAGCTTCATCTATAAAGCTTGAAGGCTTTCCCTATTGCCCCGTTCTCATCCTTTCCCCCGGATCAAGTCTTCAGTTTCTCCTTCACTTCAACCCTTCCAGTAATCAGTTATCATTTCTGAGTACATATTTTTTAATCTTAACTTACCCTCAGAATTCATCCCTCCTCGTCTTTCTCCCTCTCTGTTCAACTCGCCATCCGCTTTCAGTATTCAACATGCAACCAGTAACAGTTTTCTTCGGTACCCTGAGCTTCCTGCTCTTACTCACCTCAACCATACTCATGTAAGTTAATTTCAAAAAATCCAGAATGATTTCCGGTGCCAACTCAACCCTCTTGGATTCTCTTAGGATTGCCTCCAACTGTACCGTGCCAACCTCCTATGAGATCTATTTTATGAGTACCACTCTGTCGGTTGCGCTCACCCGACAAATATTAAATCTGTTACCTCCAACGGTTGCCGTCTTTGAACGGATCACCGTCAGGATAGGCCTATTAGGATATTGCATCAATGGTCAGTCCGGCCTTCAAACACTGCTCAACCAAGCACTCAATTGACGTCTCTATCTCGAATGTAGACACC
Organism: Puccinia horiana; assembly: GCA_001624995.1. Lineage (NCBI taxonomy): Eukaryota > Fungi > Basidiomycota > Pucciniomycetes > Pucciniales > Pucciniaceae > Puccinia > Puccinia horiana. Next base: position 814,561 of record LWDY01000019.1, read on the forward strand.
TGTACGGAATACCAGCTTGGATATCGGCTTCCAGCCCTCTTGATGGGAGGCCCGGTCGGCCTCGATTTCCTGAGCAGAGAGACGACGACGGCACTAGTCATCAACCCGTTGTTCACCGCCTTCAGTTCTTTTACTTTGGCGGTATTCCTGACATCGATGTTCATCAAGAAGCCGGTGATCGTGCTAATAATCCTGATCCTCAATACGATCCTAGGCTTAATCTGTCTGATCGTCGACTTCAGTATCTTTGTCGGAGCTTACTGGCTCGTCCGTAACTCGGAACCAGGTGTTTTCGGTCTCGTCGGAATCGAATATGGTAATGCTCTATGGCTCATGTTGGCTGCTTTCATCTTGACGTTCTGCTCTACTGTCTTTTTCGCCTTCACCCTTCATAAAAATGATTATTCTCGATCGCTTGATGGAAAACGATCAGTCGGCCGCCATGATGTTCCTTAAACCTCCTTTTTTTATTTCCTTCTGTTTTAATATTAAATAAAAAGCTATAGATTAGCTTAGTAGCTGCTGCAATTTTCTCTACTATACTTAATTCTTCTAATTTTATTTTTTGAACTTGCACCAAAAACAAGAAACAATTTGTTTGAAGCATTAATTAATTATTTGCATTTTTTTAACATAATCTTCTTTGGTCTTTGTTTTTTTTCTACTTATCTTTATTTTTATTTTTTGGATTTATTTATTTTATTACATAATACAAAATGTACTAATTTGAAGATCATTTTTATTTATATTATTTTTATTATTATTCACTTGATTTTTGATTATTGAAATCTTGTTAAATTTCCAAAGAAAAAAAGAAATAAAACCAAACTCTCTCATACAATTTTGAAATTAACTTGAGAGAGAAGAATTATGAAATTTGATTGAATTCTTGATGAAGATTCAATATTATTTGAATTATAAGAAAAAAAATGGATGGAGGTTACTTCACTTGATTTTCATCAAGAAATGTTTGAAGTTTCAAGTGCTATACATGCATAATCAAATGGAATAAAAATTTATTCTTGTTGTTGTTGAGGGATGAAAAACAAAAACACCATTGATTTAAACTTTTGTTTTTATGAACCTTTGTCATCTAAACTAAATCCTTTGTAAAAAAATCCATCAGGGTCTCTTTATGTAGTTCATTCATCCCTCAGCTTGTTATTTTTGTGATTTGATGAATTCTGAATTCGAAGGAGGTGTATTATGGATATGCAATATGCCGTGTTCTCTTGGCTCGTCTTCCACTCACCACAAACAAAAAACCAAAAACAAAAACAAAAACGAAGTTGGACTGACGAAAATTCACCCGAGCAATTCACACGATGGTAAGAAGACTTTCAAATCGAATCAACTTTTCTTCTTACGATGATGATGTACTGAGTGGCTCGGTTGTAGGCAGACTCATCGGTATTATTTGACGATTTATTTACGATTACGAGTCTGGATAAGGATGGCAAGAAGTTCGACCGAGTGTCTCGATTGAATGCCAGTTCGACAAATCATTCCATGAACCTCGTCCTAGATTTCAATGTAGAACTCTATCCCTTAAAACTCGGTGATTCGTTCGCCTTGGCACTCTCTTCTAGTTTGACTGCTGAAGGCGAAAAGGATAGTGGTGTTGAAACTCAAACTTGGAGACTTGAAGAAGGGAAGGGTGGTCTGGCTGACGAATACGAATATGTGATGTATGGTAAAGTAAGCCTGTCAATCGATCTTTTTCCAGATAGACTCACTGGCTGATATCAGTTTGTAAATTTTTAAATAGCTTTACAAATTCGATTCGGGTGCTTCAGACTCGGTGACTGCTTATATCTCATTTGGTGGACTCCTGATGGCCCTCACTGGAGACTATCGGTGAGTTGATTGGAAAGTAGTAGATAGACAGAACAGCAGTAGTTGACTGAGGATGAAATTTACAGGCATCTCGATCGATTGACAGTTGGACAGATGCTGTTTTTGCTGATGAGAAGATAGAAAATTGTAGAGAGTGTTTTAGTACAGTTACGAAACCCATCTTACTGTACCGGCTTTGTGGCCTGTCCGGAATGTTGGCTCACAAAAAATCGCATTTTCCCCAGAATCCTTGTTTTTGTCAAAAAGTATTTTTTTTTCTTCTTGAAATTCACACACTTTTATCTGTACGCTTCAGTTCAGCCATTCAGCACCAGTATCAACTCAGCTTTCGATCAGGATACCGGAACTATCAAACAGAAGAAAAAGCTCAAAACAACTCCAATTCCCGTGTTGGTCTCCTCTCCAAGTACACCTAATCGAGTCCTATCTGGATGTAGTGATGAAACCAATCAAGAATACGATGTCCTGCTACTCTACGACCAAGATATCGATGAAGCCGACCAAGCAAATGGGATTGCCCAGTTCATGGAGGATGCAAATCACGACTTGAGCTTGGATGAAGATTAATCAAACACCAATTCCGAAGAGGATCCTCTTGGAAGACTTTGACTCATGTTTTTTGGTCCTACACAGCCAGTGGATACACTTCCCCCCAAACGAAAACTAAAATCAAGTAATCAGATTCCGGTTTCCGATTCTGATTCTTCCTGCCGAAAAATGACCCTCGACCACTTACAAGACCAACTAAGTTTAAAAGCCAAGATTAAGCTAACTTAACTAAGTCCCTCCATCGGAGGGGGGACGCTGTCCCGAAGGAGTGCTCCATTGCAAACAGGCCACCCGGTCCAAAATGCCAAAAAAAAGGGCACACTTGGCACACCATATTGAATTACTTCCCCAAAAAATCACTGTAGTGTTTTGTCATGAAATACTGCTGGTGCAAATCAAAGTTCCCCATTGCCATTGAATTATTCATACTAATCCATCACCTGAGGAATCAAGTTTTATTTTATAAAGCCCCTAGTAAAACCAAAAAAAGGGTGGTAACATCATGTGGGTGCTTCCCTAAAGTACAAAGGTCCCTTTGTACTTTAGGGAGGCACCTGCATGAAGGTGCCACTGATTTCTTTTTGTGGTGTAAGGTACTTAACAATTCTCAGGATAAAAACATGGAGCAGCTTGAATGGCATGTCCCAATACCCATTGAATCCAGTATAGAAGAGAAAACCCCAGTCAGTGAAGCTGTCACCATCCCACCCAAGCACCAGAACCCATGTCACTAAGAAACTTGATCACCTTGGACCTGAAAACTTGGTTTAACACCTGATCAGTTTCCAGGTCATTGAGTTTTTGTCTTGCTAAATGCCGCTTTAGATTACAACCAACACTTCTTTCAGTGACACATCAACTCTCCCCATGACCACATCTCATAACTGATCTTTTCTGGGAAACCAATGGAGCATGTAGAAAGTGTGAATCACCCCACATTGGAGGACTTCCCCAAATCTAGAATGCAAAATTCTAGATTCCCAACTTTATTTGTGGGCAAAGAATCTTCCAGATTGAGTTTTCACCACCATTAAATAAGATTTGGAATCTGGGATTTCAGATTCCAAATTGGCGAAGGGAAGTCCTCCATTGAGAGCATGAGACAGACACAAACACACCTGCACACCATCAATGGAAAGAATTGTTAGGGTTATAGACTTGAGACGGGAAGTTTTAAAGAAGAGGTGAAAGAGGATGATGAATGAGGAGTGTCAATTGATTCTCTTAAGTGGGTCCAAGAAGAAAAGACTCTGACTCGATGATTTATTTCACAGAATTTCAGAAACAAAACTAACAAACAATCATCTGTCACGCATGTGACAGGACACAAACAACTCTTCTGAATCACTGCACTGGACCAGGACATGAAACATTTGACTACAAGGCTAGACTGCTTGTAGAAAGGACAACTTTCATCTGAATGGAGGAAACTACACTGTCCTCCACCAGGACAACATGCTTTATTTTTATTGGTTTATGGGAGAAAAGTGAGAAGGCCCAAGGGTCATGGAAGGGGAGACTGAGAGCGGAAAGAGAAGGAAAGGGATTACTGGGCATTTATTCTGGCAAGAATAAAAAATTGAAATCAATAATCCACTGTTGGTTTATCCTTGATTGCCAGTGGAGAGAGTTTGCGTGCTTGACATGGGTCAAGAGAATTTCCCAGGATTGGGGTGCTGGACACCTCTTCATGCATGGGAGAATGAAGCCAAGTATGTGGGACACAAGCAAAACATCCTCCTCAAGAGCCACATTATATGCAGGAAAGCCAACAAGCTCCCTAAGAGATGTAAATCCACAATATTTTATGTTCAAAAATTAAGATAAGTCATGTTCAACAATGAAAATAAGTAAGTCCAATCAGACCAAATCTGCTGTGAATCCAAATCCAACATCAGCTTGCACTATTCAAGAGTACTCAAGGCTGTTGCATCACTTATATTGGCCTAGCAAGCTCCATTGGCTACACTCCATTCAAACTGCACAGGAAGTGGCAATTGTAAATTTGGTTGGTCATTTAGGGTGGTGTAAGCCCCCTCCTTTGGGGTCTCACAAGACCTGTCACATGATTAGATAAGCTACTTGTATTTAATCCTGAATTTCTTCTCTCATAGTCCGGTAGAGATCTTGGACCTTTCTCTCTACTGGCTAGTCCCATGAAATCCAGTACTCGTTGAAACTAGAAGCTCCAAAGGCTCCGGCCTTGTTCCACTCGCCCGTTTCCTCCTTGTCTCCAGTGAGGGTCCACCCAACCCTTACAGGTGGCAGGCCAGATAAATTTATGTAGTACAACATGTGCTTATTCGATTTCTTGGACATGTTTCTGAAGGTATTGTCTAAGTACCTGGTGATGGGGGATTTTTTAGGGTGTTTTAAGTTAAATATATATTACTGATAATAATATATAAAGGTTGATGGTGTTGGTGATGTTTGATATGAGGGTGATGGATGAGAGTGTCTATGTAAGAGTGTGAGTGGGTGAGTGATTGAGGACACAAGATGGGGCAAAAGGCCCTGGTATTTATAGAGAAGAAATGCTGAGGGGAATTTGTCTTGTGGACATTTAATGGAGGAAAGCTTCATTAAGCTTTCTAGCTTTATGGAGAGAAAAGTCTTACTACTTTTCTCCCAGGAAAGTAGTTGTACTTTACTCTTGATAAAGTACATCAGCATTTAATCCTCTTGGCACAAATGCACCATTCCTCTGGTGCATTCTCATTCTTATTGGTGCAGCACTCTGTACTGTGCTCAGCAGCTGCCTCAGAAGTTGTGGCCACATTGGCCATGTTCCCTTCTCCAGGGATTACAACTTCAACAGGGAGTATATCAAATAACCCAACCATTGGCTTTGGATTACCATGGGTTGGGCAAAGGGATGATAAAAATGTTGCTGCCCTGTTCAGCTGGAGACAAACAGATGAAACTTGTAACTGAAAAATGTACCCAAAGACATCCACTCACAGAGAAATTGTTGTTGAAAGCACACACTCAAGGTAAAACCATCTGCACCCTGAATTTGGTAGCATGTGTACTCAATGGGACCAATTTTCAACTCAATCAATTCCTCCAAGTCAAATAGTTCATCCTTGGAAATGATTTTGCCCAGATAGGAGATGTCCTTGATTGGTCTGATCTGGGTTATCCAACATCCTTCCACCATTCAATTTCCTGACTTCAAGGGACAACAATGGAATTTCAGACCAGCTGGACTGGCTTGAAATAATATTAATCAACACTTTTACAGTGCACCATGTCAACTTTCTTTCCACTCTCATTCTCCTTCTTCATCCCTCTCAATTTACTCTCTTTCCCTCCCTTCTTCCACTATCTTGTAAATCTGAGTCAGATGTAAAACTCAAAGACATGTCGAGTTTAGTTGCTTTTTGTTAAAACTAACAATGCATTTTTCAGACACTTAGCAGAAAATGATTGACTTAGGCAGGATTTGAACCAGCGACCTCAGCATGAAGCTAAGACACTATACTAGAAGTGCTGCCTTTACCAACTAGCACCACGCGCAAGCAGCTGACGTAATTCCCGCAACGTTGCGCTGACGTATTTGATTGAGCTTGCGCGCACCTCAACCCATCCTGCAAAGTCAGCTGACGTATTCCGTACATCCGGTGATCTGTGCCTGTTGATGGCTTTTCGCTATCATTCATACCTTCCTAATAAAATGTAAATACATACTTCAAAATCAACACAATGAAGCTTGACTAGGCTTGAATTTCCTAGTTGAGCTGTTTGGAGTGGCTTGAATTCACTCGGCCATCTTCTGATCTATGTAAGCTAATGTAGAACAACTAAGAACTTGGAACACCAGATCCAAATCAATCATGGTACGAGTAGGTACGTACATTTGTGTTAATATAAAACTTATAAAGAAGTGGCCTGAACCAAGTCGTTTGGCTGTCCCACCTCTTGTACCCCATCAGTTTCCTTTCTTTAGATTTTTGCTTACCCCTCATTGATACACAGACATGTCCAACTTCTTTGCACAAGATCCATCTGGCCAAAACCAACCCCAAGTTTCCTTGTCTGAGCTTCAACAAGACCTTGCCCAGAAAAACGAGCTGATTTCCCAGCTTCTCCAGAGGGTTGAGGCGATGGAAGTTTCTAATTCCAAAAGTAAAAAAAAAAAAAAACTCCGAATGGCCAGCACAAGCAAAACTCAGCAACCAGCCCCTTCCAAACCTCAAGCCTCAGGATCCACCAAGAGTCCTAAAACTCCTGTATCCCAATGTGCATGCTCCGCAACTCCGGCAACACCCAGCTCCGCAACAAAAAAAATCCTCTTCAAATGGTTACAACCGAGGCACCTGAAGGTTTTGAGTGTACCAAAGTAAATCCCATGCACATCTTGATCTCTTCATGTGTTGGGAACAAGTGCTCATTTTAATCTCCTTTATTATGCAAGAGGCTTTCTATTTGCACATAAAAATTTTGTGGGGATTGATTGAAGCAGGCGCAGTACCAACACCGCCTGACCCGGATCAGTTACGTGAATTCAACCAGCGCTTCTCAAACTCCGATCAAATTGAAAATGCCATTGATGCACACTCTGGGCCTCCCCTTATTGCACTGGACCAGATTGAAACCCTTCCACAGGCAAAGGCGGCTCTCAAGAAGATGGGAAAGAACATATTTCACATGTCCAAAATGCTCATTCAACATATCCACACATCTCTGGCACAAATTGGCATACACAAGTGGGCATCTGACTCGCTCTAGAACGAAGCTTGCCAAATCAGTGCTATCAGAACCTTCCGTCAAGCTGTCGCTGGTAAAGCCTACACCTACATGAACATCAACGAGAAGTTTGTCAACAATCTCGATCTCCTCATTCAAACATTTGATCACTATGTGCACTACTACATGGCCAACATATATCGCAAAGAACAAAAAGAGACAGGTAAACACCTTCGAAATGAAGAAAAAAAAGTTATTCAACGCGCTTGTGCAAGGGTGAGTTTGATATCAAAGATCTACTATTACACCTGGTTGTATGCTCTTGCTGAATCGAGTGCTTTTCAGCTTCGTGATGCTCGCTACAAATTTGCTGTCAACAACAACTTCTCAAAAAGATACTTATCAGTTATCAAGTCGGTCCAGGCACATAGCGAAGATGAATACAATGCCACAAAAAAGCTCTACTATGTCAAGAAGCTTCCTTTCTGCTCTGACGCAGCAAATCAGTTCTTTCGTAGGTTGGACGGAATGACAGCGACTATGGTAAAAGTATAGATTTGGAAAACACGTCAGGCAGCAAGGACAATGAGGAGAATGATAGTGATGATGATACTGAAGAGGAATGCAGGAAGGGAAAGGGAAAACAAAAAGCGGACGACTCTGACTTTGATGAAGACTACAGAGAGTTTGACAAGGATGAAGACTAGGTCATGCAATCAGCCGACAGCAGTCTGGGGCAGTCATCTTACTCAGGTGGTTTGAGCTCTAATGAATGGAATCAGTGGCAGTGATTCACACTTCCTTTCTTCTTTCGCTAGTTAGAATATCAGATTTCTTTTTAGTTTCTCATTTCTTTTCATGTCGTGTGTCTAGCCTGGTTGCTGTTTTGATTTAACAGAACAAAAAAAAAAAAAACAGAAAGCGTTGTAAAATCTCAGTTTATCTCTTGTTACATGTCTTGACTCGACAAAAAAACAACCAAAAAAAGGTCTCTTTTACTTGATTTATTGATGTTTTCCTTTTTTGTCGCTTCAGTTCCATTTTCCAGAAAAGCAATAAACAAAAAAAATCTGTGTAAAATAGTAAAATTGCAAAAAGTGCTACAAGCGTTTGAGCGATAGGACTCAATCTTTAATCATCATCTATTTCCATCATATCAGGATCAAATGTTGGGAGTGTCGGTTGATGCTCACAAATAAGGAAACTTGGTTCATGGTGGCCTAAAGCCCAAGCTACAAGGGGGAGATATGCAACTGGGCCAATAACATCAGTTGATAACACATACTGGGTACCTTTAAACAAAACCTGTTTCACTCCAATTGTACAAAGCCGCTCTCCCAATTCTACCAAAGAGTTAAACTCTGTAGCCATTATCATTTTGATCACGGTTTCTGGAAAATCACTGGGGAATTGAATGATATCGACCACTTGGCCATATTGTGTTCTTCCATTTGAGCTGCATGCAAAGATGTTGTTTGGTTTTTTTTGGATATTTTTCTTCCCTCGCCATAGTTGACCGTTTGTAAATCGTGAACTTGGTTAGGAAGCACTGCAGCTCCATTGGGATGAGGCCACTCATAATGTGCTCAGAGATTGGGAAAAAGATAGGAGTTCGTTGTAAGCAGCATCTGCTATCTTGGAGAGTTTGACCTTATTTCTCTGAGTTTCTTCTTTTGCACAGTCAAGGCCATGCTGAGACATTAGTCTCTGAAGCTGACAAAACCTTCTCATGATTGTCTCTCCCTACTGTTCTAATTGAATTGACTTGTCAGCACAAAAAATTCACTAGTTTTCAAACTGACATTACTAACTTTAATTTTTATTTGAACGACACTTTTGGAGTATTCCGATAAGCCTTTCTCCTGGAAACTCAGACACACCTATCAAAGGGCCCCACCACCAAAGTTGATTGGGTATATGCAATGTGTAATGGTGGTTGGGCAAAATTCGGGACTTGTGGAAGATTGATTTGGATGTAGTCGTGTATAGTTGATATCTTTCAGCAAATTTCTGACAGCCATCTTCGGTTGAAGATTTTGCGCTGACAATGTGTGTGCATTCAATCAATGAGAAGATGTTATCAAGTTTGTCTTTTTGGTCCAGTAACGCTTGGTCAAGATTGCTTGAAGTTAAGAAAAAATCCAGACAGGTGAGAGGCAAGTGAAAAGCAAACAAGGAGTACCATTTGCTGGCTTTGAGTTTTCCATTTTTGGCTCCACCTAATCCTCGAGGCATTGGTGTGATACCAGTGGGGACTACAACTTCAAGTGAATGTATTAGGTCTTTCTTCTGTTGATCACTCAGAAAAATGGCGGAGCTACTGGTATCGTTTGCACTGTCATCATTGTCTTCGTCTCCGCTGTTATTTTCAGCCTTCTTATTTCCATTAATCCCCCATTGATATCGGAAGTGATGCTGAAGAGCTCCCTCATACCAGTTGTGCATCACACCGAGAACAACAGATCGTACCGGATCCCAATAAGGCAATCGGTTCAATTCAGACCACCTTACCCAGTTGATTTTTCAATTTTAGTCCGCGCAGCTTGGGTGGATTTGTCGTGCCATTGATGAGACAGCGCCAGGGTCTTTCTTTGGGTCCGCCGGTTGCCAATCACCATTGTGTCCATGTCAGGTTTCTTAGCGGTGCACCATGAGCAAAAATATGTTGCAGAGTGTGACATGAATCCTGCAACTTTGTGAGTTGCTACCATGTCACCCAGTAAAGCAGCCAGCTTTACAACAAACTTTTGACTGTTGGGGAACAAATGGGTTGATATCCTCAGACTGTTTGACATTGTGAGAAATTTGTCAATGACTGGTTTTAGAACGTTGCTGATGGTGACCATGTCAGGTTGATTTGGGGCAGGAATGATCCCGGCAAGATAGGTATACTGAGGCTTGTATCGCATTGTTGGCGGCAGATTGAAGTACGTGAATGCAATAACTGTAGAAATCACAGAAATGTCACCAATCTTCCACTCATAGTCCCGTTTCAACTTTCTTAACTTCAAATCTACTTCAACATCCTCAACTCACTTTCAAACTCAATCTCCCTCACTTCAATCAACCACCTCGATCGACTCCTCTCAACTATTCCTCAATTCTTTCTCATTCTTGCTTCTTCTTTTTCATTCTCTTCCTATTTCTCTTCTTGTCTTAATCTCCGAATCCTGTGTCTTCCTGCCTGGTGAGATTTAACTGTCTTTTCATTCATTACTAACTCAAGCTGATCCGACTTCATTCTTCAGTCTACTTCTTTCAGTTCTTGTCTACTTGTCCTTCTTGCTTCATTTCTTCAATCCTCTAGTTACTCAAATGTTGGTTCCTTTTCATTTCTTTCATTTTCATTCTTTTCTTTCCTTCTTGTTCTGATTTTGTTTCTTCCAGTTTGTCGGCTCTTTTAGTTAATCAATCCTCATTCAAAACTCATTAATAACTCCTAGTGAGACTTGCTTTCCAGCAAGCTTATTCCCAAGGGGATTAAACCAGTCAATGAACAAGGCAAATGCTAGTTCAATAGGTTGATGTCGCTTTATTGGCTGATTGGTTACATTTGTTGAGGTCGTAAATCGAAAGGAACGAGTGCTGATAGTCTGTGACAGGAGTTATAGATCTAGAGGCTAGTGTTTCAGACCATTCTTTCATCGCAATTTCGACCTCGGGGAGACAAAGAAACCATTGGAGCCATTGCTGAAAGTCCTGAGTGCCAAAAGTACATCGTCGGTTTGTTGGATGGGGTTTTGGTTCTTTGAGGGGCCGTTGTGGCGGATAACTTGAATCCCGTGGGATGGCATGTAAAGATGAAAACTCGTGACTTCCAAAGAGTTCTTTGCCACAAACATCAGACTTTTATGTTTTCTGATATCCACATTCAAACGGAGCAGTTTCGATTGGGTATAGCAAGTAGCACATTGTACAGCATACGTACTGTAGAAGGGTTGGATTCAGATGAAGCTTTTTCGTGATCGTCCGCACATTGCATGGGATTTTAGATTCAAACTCAACAGAAGGCGGAAGCAATCGGCAGTTCTTGATAAGATAAAGAAGATATTGAACAGCCTCACAACATTTTGCTTGGCTAATCCCACAAAAAAGATATAGCCAAGCAATGAAGTGAAGTACAAATCCTAGTCAAGGTGAGCGTCAGCAGAAATTTTGAAAGCAGGGTATGATGGAGTGAAAAAAAGAACACACGGTAGCCAATGCTGAGCTCTCTGGGTTCAGAATCGTCCAGATCGACTTGAGTACTGCATTTTTCACAAGGGGGTTGGGGAGTTTGACATTTCTTCTTTGTTGTGGAGGTTGATTGACTCAAGTTGAGACTTAAAAAGATTCATTGGCGGTCAAACAGGTTTGAGCCCGGTGCTTGCGGAAAGTGCTGGGGTGAACGTATTTTCCGTATCGAGTAGTTCCATCGACATTGTCAAAGCAATTGATAGCGCATGCGGCACAGGTAAAGAGTACAGCCGAGATTTGTGAGTCCATGTTTTTCGGAGCCTGGAGGCTTTAGAGCTGGCACACAGCACTGAGGTAAGTTTCAAATTCAATGATGGTAAACACATCCAGGAAAGATCACTTACGTTGAGAATAAGAATAGGAATTGGTTCTAGGTAACTTCTAGTTGACAAGGGTCTTCAAGGATCTTGGTTCCTGAAAGCTTTGATTCCGTGTTGAGGTACGGATTGTCGTTGGAGATTGATTGGTATCGATGGGTGGTGTTGCTTGAGCTTGGAACGACGACCACATTGTAATGTCAGATTCTGGTATGCCGCAGTTTTGTGTCGGATTGCACGAAATCCGACACGAGACTGCGGCGTACCGCACACCACGGACGTTGGTTGCAGGCAGCCGACGGAATACGTCAGCTGACGTTGCAGGATGGGTTGAGGTGCGCGCGAGCTCAATCAAATACGTCAGCGCAACGTTGCGGGAATTACGTCAGCTGCTTGCGCGTGGTGTAGGCTACCAAGTCTGTGCCTGCTGTGCTGATATTCATACCACAGTGGATTACAATGTTTCAACACTTTTCTTTATTTTTAGTCCAACATGTGTTGCCCATCTCATGTCTTGTCCAACTTTGACCCATCTTCTGTCCAACAATCTGTTGCCTTGTCTCTGTCCATGCATATACATGCCACTTTAGTCGGCTCAACCACTTGTTAGCTGTACTAGTAGTAGTCTAGTTAACCTTGCCTATTTGCATGTAGTAATGAAGCATCTAGTTTATAGCTCACCACTTCTTCACCGCTCCTAGTTCCTAATCTTTTAGCCCCAATCAGTAAAAAAAAAGTCCTTTTAATCCTTGTAAGATCAATCTCTCACTGAGCTGGGGCTCTAACACACCATTGGGGCTTGATTGTCTAGAGCCATTTGGTTGACTGGCAAAGCTTTCAAATTTCCCACACACTTTAAGAAGCGGAGGGTCTGGCTCCTTGATTATTAATCAAGTGACAACAGCAATTTGCATGTGCCTACTCTTCGTCTTATCAAAGACAGACTATACAGATAGTAACCATATAGAAGGTTTGAAGATAATCTGTGATTTGAGGGATAGATGAGGAGTTTGAAAGAGTTATTGGAGGAGGGAGAATGAGGTTGGTGGTGAAATATGTGCAAAGAAATTGTATTTAATCCCCAGTTACCTTATAGCAGAGTAAGTTGCAGGACTTATTTTTTCAGGGATAAAAGCGGGTGAGGTAGGATCAAGGTAAGATCCTCCTCCTTTTATCCTAGAAAAATACATCTTGTGTTCTCATCTAGTGGGGTGAGATATTTCACTTATGAAGATAATCTTCTTCAGTGAAATCAACATTTTTAATTTAGATATTCTTATGATATAAATAAGAAAATAGAAAATGATTTACCCAATAGGCTACTTAGCCTATTGGGTAAATAGCTTAAATCGTAATCTTCAAATAATAATCATAATAATATAAATGAATTGTAATATGAAAATATAACATTGATAAAAAGTCTATGAGGATGGCGATCAAACTCATAATGGCTAATGTCTTTGTAGGTCTAGGTTCACAGTCTGGATGACTACCAACTGGACTACGGTGTTTTTATGAATTGCTGCCATGTGGGTTACCATAGTAGTAACCTCAGTGGCTGAAAAAACACATCAAGAACAAGCTTGGAAAATTTTGCAAGCAGATTTGTTGTGACATTGCACCAGAATGAACCTTCACCCTCCAGAAGCCAATGAAGTGTCTCTGGGATTTTAGTCAGTACCATTTACTTGCACAGGTTGATGGGATGGGTATTGTACTTGCAATAATTTACAGCTTGTTGAAATTCTTATGGCCTGTAACACACCAAAAAGTGAGAAAATGGGCCAAATATCCCGCTATCAACAGGTTTTTGGCCTCCTGTCTGTTATCAATACTGTAACAGGTTTTGCAAGTCAATCACCTTTACAATATCAATTCACAATTGTAACACATTGATTTTCAATTGCAACACATTGCTTTGCCACTGCAACACATTGCTTTGCAATTGCAATTGCAACACATCACTTTGAAATTGCAACACAACAGCCCGTCGACCCTCTCTCTTGGAAAAAGGCCACTTGCTATATGGTTAAGTTAGCCATAAAATCTCCTCAAGCATATGGTATTTAGTATCACAACACACGCAAAGTGTATGTAGACCTGGCCGATTTGGACTGTCAGAGCTGGATGCACTGATGACACCAGGACAGAAGGACCAACACAAGAAGGACTTTAACCAAATCAAGAATGACATGACTGATATGAAGAATGGCCTCCATTGATTGAACCACCACTTCAACCAGATCAACAACAACTCCAACCACAAGAAAAACAATGTTAATCAGATGAAAAACTACAAACATCACCCAATTGACGGAAGACATGTTATTAATATTGTAATGGGTGTCCCAAGTCAATCACTATTAGGATATCAATACGGGTTGGCTTGAGAGCCTTCCGGTTATTGGTATCAAGGCAACACCAATTATATGTGTATCAGTATTGAAAAAACAATGCTTTACAGTACAATACCTATACATGTATGGTTTATCAAGACTGCCTGGGCACAGGCCCAAGTCCCGCTTGGCGCAGGGCCACCGGGGCTTGTGTTTGTGCCCAGGGGTCTGGGAGGGCCGCAAATCTTGGCACACAACCAAGTTTTGCTGGCTCAGACCCAAGCTTCTGACCAATCAAAAACACCTTGCTGACTCAATTATCTGAAGAAAGTACAGACAATTTTTTTTTTTTTCTTTTTTTTTTCCTTTCCATCATCCTACTAGCATGTACTTACTCACTTTTTTTTTGCTGCAGGTTAAGAACGACTCTGCCTAATCCCGCTGCTATGGGTTCAACTGAGCTCAAGATCAAAGCCGAGAAGGTTTGATTTCATATTATTAAAAATTAGTAAAAAAAATGCCCCTTGAACATGTGTAGTGCTGGCGTGGCACTCTCACTTGGGTGCGACCAAGCCTGACCCACCCAAACTTTGGTGTGAGCCCGGTGAGGCTTGGCAGAGTGCCAAGGACACTGGGAACCATGCCAAGCAGACTTTAGAGGTGGCCTGTGCCCAGACAGTCTTGATAGACCATATTGGTATTGGCCCACCATTGATGTTGGGTATTTGACATGGGACCCTCTTGCTTTGGAGGTGTGAACCCCCTGGCCGTCGGAAGGATGTCAGGGGGGGTTGCACCTTCAAACCCCCTTTCAAAAAGGGGGGGTTGCAGGTCAAATTTTTGAGCCACCACCAATGGACGCTCCTCCTTTGGTGGCAAGTACATAAAGTATCTTTCCACTAAGGAGGGACCCTCCTTGGCCAACAGGTACTATCTGTACCTTCTGCTGGGGAGGATTTCTCATTGGTCGGCTGGTGCAGACTGTACCAGTTGGCCTGAGGAGGAATCCTCCTTGGTGGCAAGGTAATGTCTGTACCTCCCACCAAGGAGAAACCTGCGTTGGCGGAAAGGTACATGCTGTACCATCCGCCAAGGTCCTTGGCGGAAAGGTATATCATTATGGTGTACCTTCTGCCAAGGTTCCTCCTCTGCGGAGAGGTAAATGCTGTACCTTTTGCCAAGGCTCCTTGTCAGGCTCAGTGATGCCAAGGACTGGTATCCTTCTAGCTAAACTAGCTGCAAGGTCAAGTAAATGGCACAAATGTGCGGCAAAAGTGGTATGGAAAGGTTTGTAATCAAAAGAGTGATGTTTTAAATCACAGAGGGGCCTGTTAAAACAGGGGTTTTTACGGTGCCCTCTAAAATATCAGGACCTGTTCAGAACAGGGGTAATTTGGGGTACCTGATCATCTGGTCCTGTAGCAGAAGTAGGCCCAGATACTGAAGAAACAAAGGAATACAACTCAATAGTGCTATTCCTAGGCCGAGGGGTCTTCAGTGAGTATCAAACTGAACTTGAGGTGCTCCAAAAGATGGGTAGTTGTTGTTGGAAGAGTTCTAGTGAACAGTTGAGGTTTTGGATGATGATATTCAAGGATAAAGCAGCAGATAAGGGTCTAAAACAAGTATTTTTACTGGTATTGTAGGCTAATATGTGCTGGTAAGTATGAATGAATGATGATGAGTAATTTTGTGGTGAAGAGAGGAGGCTTATATATCATTTCTGGGCCCTTGGTGGTGAACCAGAAGCTTGGTTTAGCAGGAGGAAGCCTCTTTCTAAGCGTTGACTACCTGTAGTAGCCTTTTTGGTTCCTGTAGTACTTGGTTACTGGTCCAACTAGGCCAGGATATGTCTCAAGGCTTTTTTACAAGTCTCTTGAATTGTTTCCAAGCCTTTGTTTGGTCATTGCAACCCTCAATGGCAGATGGGCTGGTATACTTTTGGTGTAGTAACACTAAATTGGGTGAAGGGCCACATGGCACTGGTTTCAGCCTGTTGCAGGTAAAATATACATGTAACTAAGGTTTCAATGGTGTAATAATCATTTAAATGGCAGGGGGTTGCACCTTCAAAGCCGGGGGGTCGCGTGTTGAAGACCCTTGATATTATCTGTGATGATCCAGACCAGTCCATCCTTGTATCCTCTTTGGTGAGGGTGTGTACCATTTTGTCTGTGGAGGTCAAACTTTGACTTTGGGATCTGTTGATGGACGGATGTAATATGCAGGGGGGGGGGCAGGAATCACACCTGGGATCTCCACAGGTAGTCTGCAAGAACTTTGGGTATAAATGGTCTCTCCCAAGTAGACCATCTTGACCACACAGAACCATAGTATGTGTCTCAGCATTGCTGAGGCTGTGGGTTCAAATCCCACCACACACATCTTACTATTCACAATCTCTACACTGGTTGGGTTAATTGATTTCCTAACTTAGATACAAGTTATGTGGTTGTGGGTTGTGTTTGAATGTTGTGAAAGCCTTCCATTCCTGATGCTTATAAGGAGGTGATAGCGTAAAAGGGATAATCTAGGGTTCCTGTAGGACATTAATGAAAGTGAAGTCAGCAGATTGGAGACACTCAGTGCGATTTGTTTTTGAGACATGAAAATTCTATTCTAGTATTCTCAATTCGGGGATGGGAACCTGCTGCAGGTTGGGTAAACAAAATTCGACAAGGGCATGGTTGATTGACAGGATTCCGTCCACATTCAAATCCTTACCCAGGACGCAGGATTTGATCCTGTTAATTCCGTCTTGACAATCCTTTAATGTGATATGTCCGTTGCCACACCTCTCATAGCCTTTTCCCTGGACCACTCGGAAATGCCCCATCCTCAGACATCTATGGGATTGTGGGGGTGGATTTTGCTGTCCGGTCGTATGATCATCGTGTACTGAAAAAGTGATGGCGAGGCTTCGAGATGGGGTGGACCCCACGTGCTTGTATGTGTTCTGGTGATCAGCGTTGTTTGGTTGATTTGTTCGAATGGATTGATGCCAAACATTTTGAAGATGGAGCAGATTCTGACTGCAACCGAACTCGCCCAAGTATACACTCCACACTCACTCACCACCCAAAACAGCAGATGGTCAGCACTCATCTCCGCCTTCAGCAACTTCTACCAACGAAAACCCTGCTTCATCGCACGCGCACCAGGCAGAGTCAACATCATCGGAGTATGTCCATATCCCAACACTGCACTCGAAAAAATCTAACCCGCCTGAATTCCCAAAGGAACACATCGACTATTCGTCTTTCTCCGTCTTGCCCTCTGCCATCGAACCGGATATCTTGATTGCTGTCTCTCCACAATACTCCTCCAACGACCTGCCCATTCATGTCAGAGCTATCAACCTCGACCCACTCTATCCTGAGGCTAATTTCAGCTACCAACCATCCAAGCAGATTCCGATCGGTAATGGAGGATGGTCTGCCTACTTAAAGGTATCCCTCCAACTATCTCGATCTTGGAATCTCATCTCTAACAATAATCTGTACCCAGTCTGCCTTCAACACCACTCTAGATCATCTGATAAGCACATCGGAAGAATTGGCCTTGCCTAGTTCGATCGAGCTATTGGTCCATGGCACACTTCCGGCTGGATCAGGACTGTCGTCTTCAGCGGCCATCACCACCGCCGCAGTCCTCGCCGTCCTCCACATACACACATCCACCCAGCAACAACAGATCCCCAAAAGCCTCGTGGCATCACTCGCCATCAAGGCCGAACAAGCTTGTGGTGTCAGTGTGGGCGGAATGGACCAAACCGCATCGGTCTTTGGTCAACCTGCTAAACTCCTGCATATGTTTGTATTCAACTCCAAATCGTCCGTGTTTTTTTCGGTTTCTGATCACCCATCATCCGCAGAGAGTTCACTCCAACTACTACAGTCGTCCCGCTACAGCTCCCTCGCCAACCATCCACCACCTTCATCATCGCCAACAGTTTAATCACATCAACTAAGCTAGCCTCGGCCAAGGAACAATACAATTTACGCGTCGTTGAATGTCGCCTAGCCGTCCGATTCTTAGCCAAAAACTTATTACCCAAAAAACAAGAAGAAGATCATCATCGACCGAAAGATTTAAGAGAACTCGTCGAACTGTATTCCCCAAATCAACCGATCCTGACGGCCATCGAAGCAGTCTTGAGGCGGCTTTCAAAAGACAAGCTCGGCTTGTTCGGCGGACTTGAGGCGCTCGATCATCACGACATACTCGCCTCTCTCGCGATCAACCAGGCCCAATTCGAGGCCGAAATCTTGGATGGAATGGAGGTCGAACCTCCCGGAGGTATGTATAAACCATACCATCGAGCGCTCCATGTAGTAAGCTCTTTTCCTTCTTGATATAACACCCCGATCCAAATTAATCTCTTCTTTTGATGGGAATCGAAAGCTTAGTGAAGCAAAACGAGTCTACGAATTCAAACACCTCTTACAAAAAGAAGAAGAAACAACAAACGAGACCAATTCCTCTGAAGACGTGATAATGAAGTTGGGAGAATTGATGAACGAATCTCAAGCGAGTTGTAAGATGAATTACGAGTGTTCTGCGGCTGGCCTAGACGAAATAATCTCGATTGCAAGAGCCCATGGAAGTTTAGGAAGTCGACTAACAGGTAATGCCCTCTCCTCTCTTCCTCCTTCTTCAAAAACTAAAAAGGGGATTTTTTTTGTCAATTTTATGTAGGTGCAGGATGGGGTGGCTCAACAATACACTTAGTAAAACAAACAGAAAAAAATAAAGTTATCCAAGCATTAAAATCTGATTACTATCTTAAAAAATTTCCATATTTAAATCAACATCAAATTGATCTTGCTTGTTTTTGTACTAATTCTGAAGGTGGTGCTTGTCTTTTTAATAATTTAGATCAGTTCTTTTGATAAATGTCTCTTTTTATGTATTTTTATCTCCTTTTTTTGTTGGGGTTATTACTCTTCCTTGGTTATGTAATTGATCAATGCAAGTTGTGTGTATGTAGTGTGTGTGTGTCTGGATTTTTCAAACAAAATAAAGTGGTCTTGATACAATAAATTTGGTGGTGAGGTTTGAAACTCCTCAAGAACAGACCCACCGAATTGTATCTCACTTTTTTCACTCTGTTAGATTTCACTTAATAATTGTAAGTATTCAAGTGTGACCAGGTTAATGGCCCCAAAGACATAAGGAAAGAGAATTCCAATGATTACAGGATTGAAGTGTTATACAACCTTGGTATATGCAGGGGAATGAAGATCAGAAATGTGGAATTTTTATAGCCAAGATTCTAAGCCATTCATTTGAACGCCTGGCAGATTAGTAACCGTACCGATTTGATAGACCCCGAAAAGGTGATCAGAGTCTAAAGAAGCCAAGAGATCCAAAAGACGAGATGAAGATAGTTTAGAGACCACGAGGACCATCCCAATCCCGCAATTAAAAGTTCTACACATTTCTAAAGGTTGGATATCAGAATGATCGATGAGCCATTTGAATGGGGCTGGAAGAGTGAACGACGTCACGTCGATTTGACAGCCTAATCCGTCTGGCAAAACTCTGGGCAAGTTTTCGATGAATCCACCACCGGTGATATGGCTGAGTGCCTTGATCAAGCCTTCTTCTGATTTGAGAAGCGGTAAGAGTACTTTGGTGTATATTCGGGTCGGCTCTAGAAGCGCTTCGCCAAGCGTTCCGTCGGCCCGCCATGGACACTTCGTCTCGTAATTTAATCCACTGCTTTCAATCACTTTTCGGACTAGCGAAAATCCGTTCGAGTGGAATCCGCTCGACCCTAGTCCAATCAAAACATCCCCTACTTCTATCTCTTCCAACCGTGGTAGAACTAATGATCGCTCTACTACTCCCACAGCAAAACCAGCCAAATCGTAGTCGTCTAATTAACAAACAAAAAAAACGAATTAATTGTTGAGTTTCTCTTTTTTTTTTTTTTTGGTTGGATTGTTAGCTTACCTTCACGATAGAGTCCAGGCATCTCGGCTGTTTCTCCACCCACCAAAGCACAGTTAGATTGCTTGCAACCCTCGGTGATCCCTTTGACCACATCGACAGCCACATCGACATTGAGATGATTGCATGCGAAATAGTCCAAGAAAAATAGCGGCTCTGCTCCTTGGACCAGCAAATCATTGACGCTCATAGCCACCAGGTCGATTCCTGAATTCGAGGTGGGGGAAGTGTTCAATTACGATTGGAAGGCGGAGGGTGACGCGGGGGGTCAAGAAGGAAATCAACTACTTACCAACGGTGTCATGCTTCCCAACTTTTTGTGCAACAATCAGCTTCGTGCCAACCCCATCCGTACCACTGACTATCACCGGGTCACGATAACCAACGCTCTTCAAGTCAAACAGTCCACCAAATCCACCGATTTCTGCATCGCATCCCAAACGGGCAGTCGCTTTCACTAATGGCTTGATTTGTCTAACGAGCTCATTACCAGAGTCAATCGATACGCCAGAGTCGAGATAGGTTAAACCCTTCTTCTGTTGTTCCGGTTCGGATGAACTAGAGGCTTGTGGCTTCAAAGCCCTGGTAGACAGAAAGTAGTTGACGATCAACTGACAGTTTATCTTTTCCTGCGAGCTGATTCTGAGGGTGGAGCAGGTCAAACTGACCTATGGGCAATATCTTTACGATAAGTCATTCCCTCAAATTTCACACAAGCGACAGCTTCGTAGGCCGTTTTTGCCGCACTCTCCAGAGTCTCTCCGAGCCCGTTAACCGCAAACACCCTGCCTCCCGCGGTCACATACGGATCCCGATGGTCCGGACAAGTCCCCGCGTGATATACGAATGAATTTTTCGGTAACCCAGTCCGGTCGATCGTCACTTGCAATCCTTTCGGGTACGCGGCGGGGTATCCTGGTGAGGCAATCACCACGGTCACCGAGTGTAATGCTTTGAAGTCTACTTTCACCGAATCAAGTCGGCGATCACAACATGCCTGAAAAATTGAATCATCAACAATGTGAAATGGAGTGTAGTGTGTGTCGAGTAGCCGGTTCACTAACCATAAATACTTCAGCCAGATCAGTATCATCCGACAGCAAACCCATCACAGTCTGGGTTTCCGGATCTCCAAACCTGACGTTATATTCAAGAACTTTGGGGCCTTGCTCAGTGATCATGAAGCCGGTAAACAGACAGCCAACAAAGGACATGCCTATGAAAAAAAGGGCAAGATGTGCGTTAGCAGCCACGATGCATGTGTGCAATAGAGGTGAGAGTTAGAGCCCACCCTCCTTCCGCATCCCGTCGATTGTTTGCTGGATGATAGATTTCAGAGAGGCTTTCATACGATCCGAAGAGGCAACAGGCGTGGGAGCATAGGCGCCCATCCCCCCAGTATTAGGACCGGTATCGCCTTCCCCAATCCGTTTGTGATCTTGAGCACCGGGCAGTAGTACGACAGTGTATCCGTCGCTGAGAGCCAAGACGCTAATTTCCTCACCCTCCAGATATTCCTCGATGACCACCTCATCACCAGAGCTTCCGAACTCTTTTCTGACCATGATAGACTCTAGTGCGTCCAAAGCTTCTTGTTGATTTTCAGGGATCAGGACACCTTTTCCGGCGGCGAGTCCACTAGCTTTAATGACTACCTTGTAGTCGATCGACTCGATGTATTTCTTGGCTGATTCAAAATCGCTATGGTTGGCATATCGCGCCGTTGGGATATTGTACTTGGACATGAAATCTTTCGAGAACGCCTTGGATCCTTCCATCCTTGATGCTGATCGACTCGGCCCGAAACATGGTATACCCACCTTACGAAATCGGGCTTCAATCCCATCCACTAATGTTTGCTCAGGTCCTGGAACGACTAGGTCTATCTATTTCCAAAACAAATTCATTCAATTGTTCATGGGTTTATTAGTACTTTCAAACTAACTAGTCGGAATCGAATCTAAAGAGAGACAGAAAAGAATTAGAGACTTGCCTCTTGCTCTCCTGCAAATTTGATTAGCTCGTCAAATGAGTTCAACTTTAGATTCGAACATTTGGCGTGTTGAGCTGATCCACCATTTCCTATAGGCAAGAATTTGATAAAAAAAAGGGGGGTTAACAGGCCAGTTTTGAATTTGTTGATTATTTTTTTTTTGCCTTACAACGAAAAAAAAAGAATAAGAAAGTTGCTGACCTGGTGATATATAAATTTTGGAAACCAAATCCGACTTTGCTAAGCGGTCAGCCAAGGCATGTTCTCGTCCACCCGAACCAATAACCAAGACCTTCATAGTTTTCTGATTATTATCTTTTTTTCGAATGAATTTTTGGGCGTTTTTTTTTGAGTGTGTGTGTGTGCAAGAAGGATGTGGTCGGTGGAGGAAGCACTCGGAGACAATCGGCCATACTTTTTTTGGTGTATGGATCTTAACTTGCCTGCCGTTTCCGCGCGTGGGTTAGGGCTAAACATTCACAAAATCGGGGTTTCCGGTTGCGGCTGCGGCTGCGTCGGCTAGATTCCTGTCGGGTGTCGGAACGTTGCAGCCCAGTCCAAGCCTGCTCTGACAAAATTGGCCTACATTTCGTAGACGGCAGAGCTATGGACGGCGCTGCATGCAGCATCAAGTCGTTAAATTTTGGAACAAAACTTGATCGATTTACTACTCACTAAGAGGGATGATGGCTCAAGTAGTGATCAAGAAAAGATGACAGGAAAGAAAACAGGGAAGCTAAAGCTGGACAAGAAACAATTCAGAAGGGTTTGAAAACACAATACAGGGAATGGAAAGCAACAAACTTTTGGACATTGTTGGAACTACTCATTAGAAAAAAACATTGAGCTCTTAAAAATAGCTAATCCCAGTGAGTTTGATTTTTAAATATACTCATCAAAAACCTAATTATTCACAAGTATTAATAAAGGGCCTTGGTTAAACGACTCCCAGGATTTGGAGTTGCGACTCCCGCGACGTGCGCGACGTCAAATTTGGGAGTCGCGGCTCCAATCCAGTTACCGGATTTGGGAGTCGTCGATCCAAAAAAAGTCAAAAAGGCACAAAAAAAAACATAACTCATGTTCAACATGAGCAATTGCCCCAAGAATTTGACTGGCTTGTATTCATGCCAGGATGGTAATTCTGTGAAATTTTGAGAGAATTTCACCCATCAGTTTTTTGCTTTTTGTTTAAAAAACATCCTACCTTAATCCCAAAAACCGCCACAACTTTTCACTGAATGCCTCCAGGTGTATCAGAATTTCACACCACGGAGGAAGTGAGCCATTGTAAGTTTGAGATTACTAGAAATACCAGCACTAGGGAACTAACCAACTTGAAACAAGGCACATAAGAATCAAATATTCTTATGCACCTCATTTCAAGTTGGTTTATTCCTTGGTACTGGTATTTCTATTAATCTTACAATGGCTCACTTCCTCCACAGTGTGGAATTCTGATACATCTGGAGGTGTTCAGTGAAAAGGTTTGGAGGGTTTTGGGATTAAGGTAGGAGTTTTTTTTAAAAAAAATCAAAAAAAAACTGACAGGTGAAATTGTTTCAAAATTTCACTGAGCTACCATCCTGGCATGAATACAAGCCAGTCAAATTCTTGGGGCAATTGCTCATGTCAAACATGAGTTACAGTTTTTTTTGTTTTCTCCTTTTTTTGACTTTTTTGGTGCAATGACTCCCAAATATTAAATCAGATTGGAGCTGCAACTCCCAAATGTGACGTCGGGGCGGTCGCGGGAGTTGCAACTCCAATTCTTGGGAGTCGTTTAACCAAGGCCCTTAATAAAAACTAATTTATATTGAATTAAATCTTAAGATTCTGACAACAACAGCACTTATTCCAAGCAGGCTAGACCTGTCATTGAAAACCGCAACAATAAAAAACAGCAAGCTTGTTTCAGATTGTAAGCTCAATCAAATCAAACAAAATACGCTGAAGTGAACACTAACATTCATATATATGTATATGTTGAACCAGACATACAACAGTGCACCTGACATCAACCCACTATTTGACAGAATTACTACACCTTTACCTGGTACCTAATTTACAAGTTAATCAAGTCACAATTTACATTCATTTAATTATGTACTAATTGATACCCAATACATGATGTAGATATACCTGAATAAATCCAGGTCATCAAATAGCTTGCTAATTAGCTACTCAACTAATAACTATCAGATCTACCAGTTATTAGTTGCAAAGCAATGGCAAACCCAACTAAGAACTAACCAAATAAGACAATACTTTGAAAACTCTCATATTTTGACATGTCACATGTTGAAACTTGATGTATTCTGGTCATCTTTCTTTTGTGCAACATTTCCTCAGATTCACTTGTCACATGTTTGTGACATCTTCTCTTACATTATCTGGAGCACAGATTGTGGATAGAAACTCTCTTCATCCTTCCACGATCCCACTCAGCTAATAGCCTCGTGCTTCTTGCTCCAGACCCCGACCGACCCATCAACGTCCGATGGGTCGCACCTTCAAAAGGGGTGGGTCGCGTGTCAAACCCTCTAAGTTTTATTGAATTAAATGTTCATTATTACACCAATTTTCATGACTTTGCCAAATGGGGCCTAATTTATAAACAAGCATAAATAGGATTGATCCAAGCATGGGAACAAAGTATGTGATGATTGAACAAACACAGTAAGTTGTACAGTTTTGTGCGAGACATAATTTAGTTGTATGTAGAAAAAAAAGGGGAGATTAAAAGATATACAAGACTTCGACGAAGACGATTGACAAAGAGACCAAGCTCAAGACGAGAACGGGCAGGAGATTCCAGGCCAAGAAATGACGATTACGAATGCGGATATCCTTTTGGAGCAAGATTTGGTGCCACAAGAGGCCGGCCAAAGAGGATGGTATGGTGAGACTAAAAGCGCCGATATTCGAGGCCATGGCTGTGGCGAAAATCGCCGATCTTAGGATCTTCGGTTTTTCGATCACTCGCCTATCCGTCCTAAAGTGGCTGTCTGAGATCACATTTACCATTAAAATCGTCGCTCCAATGTTGGCTTATCGGATTAAAAAAAGGGATTCAAAAGAATAATGGAAAGTAATTCAATCAATAAATTAGAGGAGCTCATCGACCTTTCCTATAGGACCATTTCAAGAAATCAACTAAGATTTTTTTTTGACTTACTGCCCATGAAAGGACACAAGACCAAACTACCGATCAAACCAACAATATAAACTGTCCGGGCTGGAGTTGTACACACTGAAGCGAGCCACCGTGCGAAAACAGTGACCCAACCCAAGTGACCTAATGAGCTGATTAAAATGAACATCGCTATAGCGAACGGGAGTAGCGGTAGTGGTAGATGCTTGATTGTGTTGGAGGTGCATGGAAACCGTCGAGATAATGTGCTGGCAAATCTCGCCACGTTCCATCTTGGGGATGCTTGGGGTGAAGGCTTTGTTGGAGCGCTGTATATCACAAATGGGGAGGACCTACACGGATTGTCAGTTATTCGACATGCGCCTTTCTTGACACAAAGAAAAAGAGAAAAATGAGAGAAAGGGCTAAACTGACACCGGAAGAACCGCGCTTTCATTTGATTTTGTTTGAAGAGGTTGATCAATTGTCTGCAAGGCATTACCCGCTAAATGTAGTGGGGCGGGTCGTTTGGGTTCGGAGACTGGGAGAGGAACGTCATCCTTTTTTCCCAACAGAGAATCTCCTTCAGGGGGTTGAACGGTTTTTAGTGAATCCGGTGAAAGTCGAACAGCATTCCGTTCGAGTTCGTGTGACTCGGTAAGACTGGATTTGCGATTGGGAGAGCGTATATCCCACAGAATGTCTCGGATCAAGGCCAAGATTCCCGCGGGCATGGTCACTTGCCAAACCGAAGCATTCTTGATAAAAGTGATCCCAACCAAAAGCAATAACGTGATGATCATTAATGTTCCATGAAAGAATGCACCTTGAGGATCAACCAGTACCGAGCGAGGATTCACGATAGGTTGGTTGAGTTTATCGGGGATATAGTTGGCTCGCGGGATCCAACTGGTCGAGGATTTTAGAAGCTCAACAGCCCTGTTAACGCGGAATGAGGCGGGA
Source organism: Puccinia horiana (assembly GCA_001624995.1). Taxonomy (NCBI): domain Eukaryota; kingdom Fungi; phylum Basidiomycota; class Pucciniomycetes; order Pucciniales; family Pucciniaceae; genus Puccinia; species Puccinia horiana. The sequence goes on from LWDY01000019.1 coordinate 840,589, forward strand.
CTGATTTTGGGGTCATTGGACAATTGGCTCGTTTGAAGCTGGCCCTCTGGCTCAGGGGGAGGCGATGAACTGACGTGAGTAGCGTTGACGGTAAGAGATTTGAATAGAGTGTACAGCAAAATGTATCCGACAATAGCCGAAACGACTGAAGGAATGATGGTAAACTTTGTAAAGCCCCTACATATTGCACACAATAACCCAAAACCAGAGAAAGAATCAATCATACTACGTCACAATGAAAGTCTGAAGAAGTGAATCAGGTGGGGAAGAGCAACGTTACGTTAAAAAGTTCAAGTCAAAAGCCTGGGCGAGCAGGACATTAGTTGGGTTGCTGCTTACTAGGACAGCACTAGCGATGTTAGAAGCCACAAATTCCATGAAGACCCAGGCGGTTGGATTGGTGATTCCACAATGTTTTAAGAAATAGGTCAAGAAGGCAGTGCCGGATAGGATGATCGGATCATTGCCAAAGATCACTCCAAATACGAAGAAGAAACAGTATAAGACAAAGTAAAGTTTGGTTCCTGAACCGCTGGTGTGGTTTGAGACTAGGAATGCCAAGCTTCTTAAAGCGCCCGTCGAATCAAGGGCGGTGGCGATGTAAGCCTGGAAACCAGATGAGGGTGTGATTACTTTTCCGATTCCGATCAAAGATTCGGGTGATTTTAAAGAGTGACAGAAGGCAATCATCGGGTCGGACTGACCAGTGAGATAAAGAGGATGAGAACATCGTAAGGCTTGCTGTCGCCATCGCCCACGATCCCGCTCCGAATGACGCTCCCATTGATCGTGGTGGTCGCGAGTAAGACAAGCACGGCGATTGGAGGAGAAGTCGTTAGGTTCAAGACGAAGGTCCAGTTTGGTTCGGCTGTTGTTTGTGAGGATGACTTGACAAGTTGCGAATCTGGGTAGTCTCCGATTAATCGACAGCACACTCCACACTTCTGCACCAGTCTAGTAAGTCTCTCTCCTAGTCTGATTCGAATCGGAAATAGCACTGGCATCACTGATCACAAAGAGAAGGAAAGGTTAGATAATTTGTTTGACGACCCAACGAAAAAAAAGTGACAGACTCCACTTACAAGCCAGAAGAACGACGATCAAACCGAATATACTGAATCCATCCAGTGGCCGAACGTGTACCTCCGCCATTTACTCGGCGTGGTTGCTGTGATCTTCAAAATTGGATAACTGTTAGAAAGTGATGTTGAAGTCGGTAATTAGCTTGCGGCTAGAGAAGTAGAAAACAATTAACTTGATGGATTGATTTTTTACACAGTAGTAGGTTATGGACAGACATTGCTTCTGACGGAGACCGTGGACTGGGCATAGAATTTCCCAGGTTCCGGAAAGGGTGGGAGCCAGTGTGGTTTTGATGGTCAGAGTCGTAGCTCCCTTCGCCCTTTTCCTTTTTTCTTCACTCAATCATCTGTGTCAACTCGTCCCGTACCTCATCTAGGTACAAAGTCTTCCCTAGCTCTCTCAGCTCGCCTGTCTCGGAGACCTTCTTTCCTCGTGCTCACTGCCTCTCGCTGGTTATTTCTCAGATGTGGATGTGTTCTCCCTGCCATAGCTGGATGATTAGAGGGGAAGAAAGGCCCTCCCTTTATAATAGATCCTAAGCCGTTTTTGCTGGTATAAATTTCCTTGGGGCATTTATTCTGGTGTGAATTGAACCATGAGTTCTGATTGGTCAGGATACAATGGCTGATCTGTGCATGCTGATTGGTTAGAACTTGATTATTGTAGAGCACAAAAAACTAGTGGTGTTTCATCAGTTGGAATCACGCCAAGTTATCCTTGGTTGAGTGCATCCCAGTTCAACTGGGATACCATCAACCTAGCCAATTATGTTGGCAGTGGGCCACAAATTTCCTCATTCAAGCCATCTTAGTTGTACTGTAGCAGCTGAATAAAAAAACAAAGTCAATAACCCCAGTTGTACCAGCCATATCAGAGATTTTCTGATGCCGTAGGCCAAAACTTGTGCAAGCCCCTCCTTCTTTCAATTTTTTTTTTTACTTTTTTTTTTTTGAAGTGTAATTTTCCGAATGGCATTGATCATTATGAATCTGGGAAACATCTCAAGACATAAATAGAACTGTAAGACTAAATGGAAAACTAACAGAAGTACTTCAAAGCTACTGTTATATTTGAAGGCTAGCTGATTGACTGCGACGAAAAGGAAAAAGAAGAAGAGGGGAAACAGCAGGGGAAGGGAAGAGAAGGAGTAATAAGTCGTTTCCAAAGAAGCGAATCTTCGAGTGTGTTTGATGAAAAAAGCCAGGAGGCTCGCGTTGTGCCAGCCATGTGTTACCCATCCAAATCGAGGCTGCTGTTAAACTAGAGGCCCTGAGGGGCCCGTGAAAGGACTCTACAATTAGCACTGCGGGGAGCGCCAGTCAAGGGGAAAGTTAAAATTCACAATTACAACGAGCAACCAAACAGCTAAAAAACATCACGATCTGAAATGTAAAAAAAGTCTGGTTCTCTTTTTGTTGATGATCATGAATGTTTTTGAATGAAAGAAATGCAGACTACAAAAGATTCATCGATTATATGTGAACATGAATGCAAATGTTTTTTTCGTAGGATCTCATGAGAAGGTCGAAAGACTTCTAGAGACTTGGATACAACGGTACGATTAGGTGGATTTTCTATCTTTTTTTGCTCAAAGTTTGCCGTACTATTTTTTTTTTTTTTTTGTTTAAAGTTTGTCATAGTAGTTATCGAGTGAAGGAATTTCGAGCTTGAGACCTTTACGTTTTCTGATATCATGAACTAGTTGCTCCAGCTTACTACCCTTTTCGAGAGGCGTTCCACCCATCAATTGCCAATGATCGAAAACCTACCAGAAGAAACGAAAAGTCAGCTGGTCAATTTTAGGAGCGGTGATGTGAGATTACGATTCTTACCAGCTGTGGGAAAGCTTGTCCAGAGGTTGCTTGTCGGAGTTCTCCGTTGAATCCGAAAGATTCGGATACCGGCAAGTAGGCCTGCGAGATTCAATAAGAGTTGGTAAGATATCATTAGGGCAATACGAGAGATTGAAACAACAGTTTACAGACAAAAACTAACCTTGACAGTGTACATCGGAGTACCAACTCTCTGCTCTTCAGAGAACACGTGTCCTCGCTTCTTGTTCAAAACGGAGTAAATACCACCCAAAGCGCTTTCAGGAGTTTGCATCTCAACCATGTACATGGGCTCTTGCAGACCGGGCTTGGCGAGCAAGGCAGCAGCATAGATCACACGTCGACAGGTTGGAATGATCTGACCACCACCACGATGGATAGCATCAGTGTGAAGAGTGACATCGAGACTGTTCAAGAAATGAAGAACGCAGTCAATCAACTGGTGGGCAATGATGCTTTACTACCAAATGAAATCTCTTACATGTTGTATCTGGTTCCTCGCATGTTTTCTTCAGCACAAGGACCCTCCTTGGCAGCCCATTGGAAGGCAGCCACACACGAATCTTTGATTTCGCTGAGGTACTGGACACCCTTGGTAGTATCAACCAAGAAGTTGGGCCCGCTTCCATCGGGTGCGAATGCCCAGATCTTTCGTGCGTCGGTAACATCCCATCCATACTCATCGGCTAGCAGACGAGCACGGAGCTTGAAATCGTCACGGGGACCAACTTTACCCTGTTCGACAGCCTTGGAAAGCTCCTCCTCAATCGGTTGAGCCTTAACATACAATCGGTTGTGCTTGTTTTGGGATTTGGATAAGGCTACGATCGACGATTCGGTTTGGACGGTCTCTCTATATCCGACGACTGGGTCAGAAATCTTTAGAGGAACTCCAGCGTGGTCATCTTGTAAATCTTTAAGACAGATTTCAAGATGAAGTTCACCCGCTCCGGCAACGATATGCTCTCCGGTCTCAGCAATCCAGGTTTGAACACAAGGATCCGACTTGGACAATCGTTTGAGACCTTCGACAAGTTTCGGCAGATCGTTGGCATTTTTGACCTCCACAGCGACTTGGACGACAGGAGAGACGGAGAATTTCATGACCTATTGACAAACAGAAAATGGTCAGTGACTGTAACGGATAGAGGAACAACAAAACGACGCGCTCCATGCTTACTTTCATGTTGTGAGCAGTCTCAGAGGTGGTAAGGGTTCCGGACTTGAGCAAGAATTGATCGACACCGACCAAGCCGATGATGTTACCAGCTGGACAGTCCTCAATGGCTTCAACACGTCCACCCATCATCAAGACAGTTCGCTGGATAGATTTGACGAACAGATCTTCCTTTTTACCGGGGGTGTAGTTGGGACCCTGGATTCGGATCTTGGGTCCAGCTTTGACAGTTCCAGAGAAAACACGACCAAAAGCATAGAATCGCCCTTTATCGCTGGTCGGCACCATCTTGGAAACGTATAACATCAGTGGTCCGTTGGGATCACAATCACGGATTCCAAGGGCAGACTCGTCATCCATAGGTCCCTCGTATAGAGTCTCGACTCGGTATCTCTGAGCAGTGAGCGGGGATGGGAGATGGACACAGATCATGTCCAATAATGAATCACCAGCGGGGAGAAACTTTCGCATGATGATCTTCAAGAGCGCCTTTCCTTCGGTGTCTCTCTCATCCGAAGTGAGTTTGACTTCAAGCTTGTCGATCAAAGCCATGGCTTGATCTTTCTTGAAGTTCATTACTGAGTCGAAGATCTAGTGATGGATGAAAGCGCATATGTTGTAAGCAAGACAGTTTGGTTTCAACACGCAGTAAAAAAAATGCTTACCTTGAAGATGGGTTCGAGAACGAACATGTTGAAAGCTCGCTCAAGGGTGTTTCCATCGGCATCAATGGCATTCTTGACCCATTTTTTGGTTTTTGGGTTGAAGTAATTGTCACCCCAAAGGCGAGCCATCATCTTGTCGGCATCAACACCAAATTTCTTTGAGTAACGTTTGGCAAACTGCCTGAGAGAGAAAGCCCAGCCATGGAGACCGGAACCAAATGCAACGGTGCCCTTCTCAGGATAAACCTGGACATCACCAAGAGTTTTGTCGTGGTAGGTGGAGATGATCACATTGACACTTTCGACCGTCCGACAGAAAGATTGGTATAAATCTTCCTTGGACACTTGAAGTTCCAAGAGAGCTCGGTCAACCTTGTTGATGATGATAACAGGCTTAATACGCTCAGTGAGTGCTTGACGGAGTACGGTCTCGGTTTGTACACAAACCCCTTCGACACAATCGACTACAACCAAGGCACCGTCGGTGACACGAAGGGCAGCAGTGACTTCGGATGAGAAATCAACGTGCCCGGGTGAATCGATCAGGTTGATCAAGAATTCGGTACCTGGTCAGAGAACAGCGGTTAGCTAATGAGAAAACCCACCGGTCATTAAGAGAGGTTAGGAGAAATACCATCAGTGGCTTGCTTGATGTCGGCCAAGTCATCCTTTTCGATCTCAAAGAACATGGAGATGGCGGTGGATTTGATGGTGATACCACGCTCTTGTTCATCGGCACGGGTGTCGGTTGCACGAGCCTCACCGGCACGGGCACTAGCAATGATACCAGCCTTTGACAGAAGTGAGTCGGTCAAAGTTGATTTTCCGTGATCGACGTGAGCAATGACTAAAAAATGGAAAAAGAAAATTCGAGTCAATGTTGAGCATCTTCTTTCAGTCGATTGATTGCAAACGAGATTGACGGACCGGACATGTTGCGCACACTAAAGACGACGAGACATGCAAGTCAGTGAGTCATTTGATGAGGGGTAGAGTGTCGATAAGAAAATGAAAGCAAGCTCACTTGGCACGCTTGTTCATAAGTCCTCGGACTTGGTCAACGGTAAAGTTCACCATCTTAAAGGACCTTATTCAATCCAATTGGGGGACATGAGCAGTAGTGTTTAGCCTGATGAGCGGAGGACGGCCAAGTCTAGTGTTTGAGAGGGACGATTGGAGAGCTCGAATGGGTTTGTTCACTCACTTTTTGTGAGTTGTGCGTTAGTTAAGAAGGGCGATCGGTCAAGTAGTCAGAGTGTCCTGACTGGCTGGTGTGGAGAGAAGCGAAGGAAATCCGTTGACCGCTGCTTTCTTTTGGGGGTGAGCTTGTTAAATACATAGCTCGCTTAACTAATCATAAGCAAATGTTACGCTTGTGACATGCCAAAGACAACGGCCCTCCGCCCTCGTCATCAATTTTCTGCAATCTGTTTCGCAGTCAATTCTACGTTATCTCGACGACTTGAGTCTTAAGAATTAGTACATATCCTTGTAAATACAGCATTGGTTTGATCATGGAGAATTAAGAAAATACTACCTTCCATTAAATCTTTGCCTCTTTAGTATTACAACGGTCCAATACCAAACATTCTCACTTCCTGCCTGTAATGTGTGGCTCGAAAAAAAAACCGCCATTTCACCGGCCATGGTGGTGGGCAAATCTCTCGAAGGCAGATGTACTAGTGTGGTGGTGGTGGTGGTGGTGGTGGTGGTGGTGGTGGTGATAATTGTTTGGTACACGTAGGAGATTGATGAGGGAGAGGTGGGCAGGGAAAGGGGGTAGCTTACTGTCATTTCTTTAGCGTTGGACACCATACATACTTCAATCAATGGCATCAAGAGACCGGATCTGAGGCTCGACTAATGAACATTATAAGCGCCGTGCAACCATGTTCTAATGATTGGTCGTAGACAAAAAAAAGAGAGACGGCGGGTTGGTTTGAGATGATTACAACTACAAGTAGTTTACAACAATCGGTCAACATGACAAGATAGAAGAGGAGATCAAAGTTTCTTAGGACCTTGTGACGATGATCTGATTCCACAACTTGAACCAACAAAGCAGAGTGCAATCCAACGAATCAGTAGGACATACAGAGGATAGATGGACACTGCGTAGAGAGAAGGATATACATGTACATATCGAGGTTTAGGAAGGACTGTCGATGATTTCTACGCCTTTTTTACGATAAAGGCATATGTTGCTCCTCAGCTCGACCAGTTTGGCAATCGAAGCTCGAGCATTGGGCCAAATGATAAGTGGATCGTCAGGATTGTCTTCTTTAGGAGTGTCAATGACAATTATACTTGAAACTTGATGGCTGTTATCGAAGCTATCAGGGACCGTGGACTTTTTTCGTTTCTTCGATTTGTTACTACGATTTGAACCATAATCATCGCTGAGCTGATTGAGCACTTGATCAAATCTACGAAGTTGTCGAGTCAGGACAACTGCCGTGTTGAGAAATTCGTATTCGAACGCTTGAAGACCAGCCGCCAAGTTAGATAGCGATCGTCTTTCCACAGATCGATCGAAGCCACTCAAGCTAACTCTGAATTCGGATGAGTATCTTGACAAAAACAATTCTTGGCTATATAATGGCTCTTCAATGGGCGAAGACTGCCCCTGGATGGTCGAGGGGGAAGCGAATGGAACACGGGAGATGGGGGTTGTTACCGAAGGCGTTAACGTCCCAGGTTCCGATTCACTCATTGCTTCTTCAGAGGTATCATCTTTTACAAGTTCAGACTCGTCCGATGATTCGACTGGTTCTGTATCTGAGGTCCCAGCGGGTGTTTCCGAAGGGGAGGAATATCCCTCGTCGTCAGATGAGATGACGGTTATTTCAGGAGATACTGCCCGATTCATGCTTTCGGCGGTTCGACCTTCTATAAACACAGCCGCTTCTTGCTTATCCTTTCGATTGATTGTTGGAAAGAATTCTTTCCACATGGATTGGTATTTGGCGGATTCGAATTCGATGTGCTCGAATTTCCGAAAAGCCTGTTCCAAATTCCGAATATGTATCCCTTTCCAATCCAACAAGTCGACATACATGGGATTCCTGGTCACCTTTGTATGATGTCGGATTTCGTAATCTTCTATGAACTGGCTAGTTTCGCGCGCGATCTCTTCAGTAGCAGTAGAATCAAGTAGAGAACCAAATAACTTTGGAATTGCATAAAACTCGACTAATCCGGTGGACGCATGTGTGGTGTTGGGAAAGATACACTTGGGGCGAAATGCTGAGACAAAGTTGAGGATCTCCTGGAACGATGAATGTCGCGTTAATAGGCAAATCAATACAACAGAAAACCAGAGTCAATAGTGATTACAATCAATGATCCGCTTCGTTGGGCAATACGTTCCAGGACTGGAATTTACCAGAAACGGCGGCCATGGGTCATCTTTGGATTCAGAGGTTAACACGGCATCTTCCAGTCGAGCATCAAGCTGTTCCTTATAAGGATTCCACTTCTGAGTGGTGATAAACACGACCCGAGCCTTGTGACAACTGGCACCTCTATCCGCGGTGCTTGAATCGAGAATCTGTGACTGGCGGAATTTTCCATGTTCTTCGCGAACTTCCGAGCATTTCAAATTTCTTTCACAAGCGTGGAACCTCGTTTGGTACAAGTCAAGCATAATGCAAGATGACAACAGAGGAAAATGGGCCTTGAAGCGTGTCTGTGTAAAGATTTCGTGTTTAAAACTATCTACATGGATCTACTGCCACATCCGCTCTTTCCCGCATCAGCAAAACAAATTGCTTCATGCTATACGGCGAATGTCCCGAACAAATAAGAACCCACGAGACTTTCGAAATGAACGGCAATTTGTTCAAGTAGCTCTTCGTAACCCCATGTCCACGAGTTAATGAAGAAATTAGTGTCATCTGGGTAGGCCGACATCATTTCAATCGTAGTCTGGATTGCTTCTTCCTGGGTAAAGAGACACAAAAGTAAGGCGGACAATTCGAGTGTCAAATCAATACAAATACACACCTTTGTCAAGACATCAATTTTGGTTAGTAAACTAGATGTATCCAAGTATATATTATCCAATGGGGTGAAGGAGCGCGAGCACTTTACTTCCTTGGAGGGTTCGGATGAAGATTGTTCACTGGGAAGAATGCTCATGTGAGGGTTTAATTCGTCTGGGTTGCCTACCTTTTGAGGGAATTTGTAGGGTCGATGATTTATCCCGTGATGAGGTGCGACAAAGGGTGCGAGTTGAGATTGTTTTGTCAAAGACTCCACCCACCATGGCTCAGCACGAATATCGCCAGTATACAGGACGTTTCGGCCCCACATTTGAATCAAAAACATGACAGATCCCGGACAATGATTGGCTGGTATGAGTGTGATACAGCATTTGTCGTGATTTGCAGTGTCCAGTGCAATCTCCTTGGGATGATGAGGTATCAAGACTTTCAGGAGACTCTTCTCTCCGGGTTTCCTTGGGAGTAAATGTTTGTAGGTTCGGTCCATCTTTCCAATTCCGAAACCATTAGCATCGTTGACTCGAGCTCGGGCAGGTCGGATTTTCAGAACAATATCTTTGGTGACCTCGGAACAGTAGACTGGTGAGGTGAACTTTTCGAGACCAACCATGTGATCCGAGTGAGCATGGGATAAGAGATAAACCACGGATGAACGACATCCCTTGGGAAGCCAGTCAGATTGCTGAAAGTTATCCACGCGTACAAGGCCTTCAAATTCACGAACTGGAAAGCGGAGATGGCCAGATTATCTTCAGATTTCTCGATCACCTTTGCGGGAGTACAAACCATAGAAGACCGATTAAAACCATCGAAAGTCGACATGGCTAGGTGAAGTGGGGCAGGTTATGTGCCCATTCGCCGGTTTCGGGTGTCTTGATCGAAGGTTGCTTGTCACTTGAAAGGGCTCGGGCCAATGTTTGTTGTTCCTTGATTGATCGCCCAACGCGTGCCCCGTTAAGGGAAAGCTGTGACAGGTCGTGACAGTGCTTCCGTGGTACTGTCACAGCTGTGTAACGGGCTGTCGAATGCCCTGTCGCTGATGGTTAGGTTTTATAATGAGACTGCGCCGCAGCAGAATCGAGCCCCTCACTCGATCCTCCTCTGCCGACCACCGCGCCGTCGTCCCTTAGCCCCCACAGTCTATCCTCCAGCAAGATGTCGACTACACAGAGTGTCCAAACCTTCGGAAAGAAGAAGACCGCTACCGCCGTCGCCTACTGCAAGGTAAGACATCCACACCCCCAACAAGCCGATCAGAGTCACACATCATCACCCTCTAACAGTCCTGCCGTTTTGATCGCATATGTTCGACTTTCTACTTGCAGGATGGCAAAGGTTTGATCCGAATCAACGGAACTCCCATTGCTCTCGTCCAACCTGAAATCCTTCGCTACAAGGTTTACGAGCCCATCCTGATCGCTGGAGCCGATGTATGTTGCATCGGAGTGCTTCGATTCAATTCATGCCACCTCTATTGGACTCTAATACTTTCGCTCACATTCATCATTCAAGGCATTCTCCAAGCTTGACATTCGGGTTCGAGTTACCGGTGGTGGCCACACCTCGCAAGTCTACGCCATCCGACAAGCCTTGGCCAAGGCCGTCGTAGCCTTCTACGCCAAGTTCTACGGTAAGATTGGATCGATACTACAGCTCAGCGATGTGCATCTTTTCTGATGAAATTGGATATCAGACGCTGCCTCCTCCCTCGCTCTCCGAAAGGTACTCATCCAGTACGACCGAAGTCTTCTCGTGGCTGACCCCCGACGGATGGAGCCCAAGAAATTTGGTGGAAAGGGTGCCCGTGCTCGCTTCCAGAAATCGTTGAGTCTTTTCTTTCATTTCTTCACCTTGTATTCAAAACCATTCTACCGTCTCCTGTTCCTCTCAAATATTGACACCAACTTGACATTCCATCACCACAGTTACCGTTAAACACGCTTGTTTTATTACCGTGGAAATTATGATAAACGTATGCGCCAGTAAACTGGAAGTGAACCCTATTTACCTATCAGTCAAACACCACTTTCTGAAATCAATAGCACTTCGAACACGAAAGCTGGTCCATCAGTTATGTACATGTTGATAAAACGCGCCCAACCGATTTCATTGGCCGATCGTCATCATTACACATGCCCTTACACCAGTTTTACCTTCTTCATGATGATTGGCCAACTCATGAGCAGTTCAAATGCGCATTTGTTTCCAGTGCACCCATGGCTCTAGTGCGAATAGCCCGGGGCTGAATTCCTTTCAATACGAGAGAGGCTGTTTTGAGACCGAAAAGTGAGGGTGATGAGATCAAACTGACACCTGAGGTAAATCAATGTGAGGACAAAGCCTATCAACTCCAGTTGTTAGAGCGTAACTAGCATAGTTGCGATTTTGGGGTGCCTATCCCGGAAGATAGCACCTGCATTTTGACTGAGGATAGCAACCTGCAGGTGTTTCACAAACAGCAGTAGAGCTGTGTGATTTGCTAAATTCTGATGAACCCTGGAAAGGTGTGGTTGAAGGATTTGTGGTATCTGATACTTGGTTCCTGTCACATGTGCTAGAGGGTTGCTAGATGTAGCAACTGGTTGATGTTTTTTAGCTTCAGAGGCACAATAGAACCCTGCTGGGGAGTAATTTTTGGGCTGAGTTGCCAAAAGTTGTTTACCAACGAACAATCAAATCTCACCACTTCTTTAAGGGGTGGGTGAATTTTACAAAGTGTGTTTTACAAGGTACAAGGCCTTGTAAATTTACACAAAAGGGTAGCTTTGTATAAATTTACAATGGGTTTCCCCAAAATCCCACCTTGCAACAAGACACCTTGTCAACAACGCCATGTAAATATCAACCTGGATCCGCCGGGCCAGAAATTTAAGCCCCCTTGTTTACAAGGTGGCATTTGGGGCTATGTAAAATTGTAGATAGTGTTTCAGATCTTCAATTTCACACCCACCCACATTCATAACCATGTAAATGAATATATGCACTGTGCAAATATGCATATCATGCATCCGTGATTTTAATTTTACACTGAAAATCTGTGCAAGGTCAAACGAAAACCTAGACCCAACTCCCACAACCACCATCCATCGTCTCACAACTCCTCCCAACCATCCCTATGCCTTCCAACTCAGAAGAATCAGATTACTCGGAACACCGTGATGAAGGATCCCATCAATCCGACCAAGAGGCCGTCCTACCCGCCGAAGTTGCTAATGAGAAACGGCGCCTTCCAGAAGTTTTTACCTCCTTTTCGACATATATCGACCATGGATATATTCTAGATTCCGAAGGCTATCCAATATACCCCAACGGCAACACTCACTACCTTTGTGAAGACCCCCGAAATGAACATCATCAACTTTGGCATCGTAGGTTTTACCAAAACGACGGGTATTGAACGCTGCACTGACAAAAGGTGGAAGGTCCAACAAATCTACTGCCTCGGCGCAATGGTATGTGACCAAGAGAATTGCCAATGGGCTGGCTCACCTCTGACCGGCCGAGGAGCTATTGAAACTTTCCTTAAAAAGTGGGTCTTTGCCTTATCTTGCTTAATTTTATGCTCAATGTTCTGATTCATTTTTAACTCACAGGAATCCAACGTGTCCCGGCTCAGCAGGCCGATGCCCCGGAAAAGTCTCTTGGCTACCCTGCGAGAAGGGCCCCAGTGGTACAGCATGTCGAGTAGATACCCACATCGAGAGCGGATGGGCTGTGGTGCGTCACCGTGGCGTCCACAAACATCCGTGGCCAGATGTTAAGAAGCCAGATAAACTGTCGAAGGAAGTTCTGAAAGCCCAAATAAAAAGGACCCCAAACTTTGGGGCATTGAAGCTCAAGGTAAGCTTTTTGTTCGTTCTAACAAATATGATTGGTGTACTAACAAACTCATATATGTATAGATTGGCGACTCCATGAATCTCGATGACCCAAAGAATAGTGTCACATCAATCCACCAGAGCCTTGTGAATGCCGACCGGTTGCGTTACATGCGAAGGACGATATTACGTGAACTCAACATTGCCCCGGACAAGTTGGGTGACGGTGTTGGAGATAAAGTTTTCCTTGATTTGTTTCAACTTGGTCGGTACGTCCCTCGGCGTAATTTCCTGTTCGTTCTTTTTTTTTTTTATGTTAAACTAATGTACCTGTAAACCGCAGACGTGGGCTCGCAATCACCTCCAGCAGCTTCCTGGAGAACAATGAATATTTCTCCTTCCAGTCGAAATGGATGGCCAGCCGACTCCTTTCCCGAGACGACCATAACGAGATGTATCAAGGCGGGCTCATATCCGATGTCACTTACCGCTTTTTCGAGAATGGATACTTGCTCACCACCTCGATGTTCTGTGTCGAGCTTGGCCGATGGATTCCTGTGCTCCTATCATGGATTCGGGGCCTTTCAACTAATTTCTACCACAACCATTTCTTGGTTTTATTACAGCAGGTCGTCAAGAGATTGGATACCCCCCAAGAACGAGCTATCCTGGCTCGACAAGTTGTGGATTTCTCCAAGGCCCAGCGCGATGGGTTTGTATCTGCCTACATGGAGGCTTTCGGCTCAACCGACGAAGCTAATGCGGTCCTGGCACTTAAAGGCTGCCACCAGCACTTCCGAGCTCAGGTAACCCGTGTGCGCAGGAACCGGTCAATCATTGCTTCCGATCAAGAGGTAAGCCAGAATTCCTTGGCCGATTTTCAGGAATACTAACACTAATGCATGAAATTCCGTTCAGTCTAAGTTCCAACGCCGATGCCTTGAGCTTTTGAACCAGCAAACGATGATGGGCCTACTCACGAAGAACAGATGGACGAATTGAGGAGACTGTACCCCAAAGCAGCTCGGTGGTTAGACTGGTGGGCAATGTCGGATGTGAAGGCCATGTTATTCCCATCCCGCCGCCCAATGGAAAACGATTCCCCCGAAGACAATCCACGCGCCCTTCCAGACACAACAAATGCAATTGAAAGTATGCATAGAGTGTATTACATGATCAGGTCGGTGGTTTTTCTCTTTTCTTTTCTTTCTTGAGTGTTTTAATCTTTTTTAATCTTGGACTTCTTCATAGTAAAGGGAAGAAATGCATTCTTCTTGGAATGGTCGAGCTCAACTCCTTCGTCTCATACTTGGAGGAAGATTACAATGCTGTCATGCAAGGAGTTCCGGTCGAATACGGGTCTCAGACTAAAATGCAAGCAGATGTCTCTCGATCGATGGGGTGGGTCAAGCCTAGGAAGAGGAAGTTCCACAATGATGGCCGGCCTCCTGATACAACCGACGGACTCCTTGGAAACAAGAAGATCAAGAAGAACATTGGCCGGCCAAAGAACTCAACAAACGTATATCGTGATGAATATACGACTTATAAGTCCTACTCGGCGTCTGAAGAGGAACACTAGAAGAATCAATGCTGGCTAACTGCGGCGCTGGAGTCTCTGTACTCATTATACACACCACTCTGGCTACGAAACTGCAAGGGCAAAGGGCAAACCCTCTTTGAATGCCTTGTCAGGCACTTTAATTCTCGGACTACTCAAAGCCTAACAGAGGCAGGACGCCTCCGCTCGATCCTTACCAATGGCCAGACGAAATTAATAAGTACGGCAAACAAGAAACTCGGGGCCAAATTCGTCCCAGGAGCTTTTGCATCGTGCGACTATTTCCCCGAGCTAGCTTTGGACCCCAAACACAACTCTGCGAAGGCTTTGAAGGGATTATTTGAGGTACAAGAAGATCGAACATTCACATGTGAGCTCAACGATCGTAACCCGATTCAATCTCAATTCCAAAATCAGTCACGTTGTCTATCGGTCATCAACGTGCGAAAGGCTATGTTTTTGGCCAACAATCCACCGATTTACAATGTCCAAGACCTTGTAAACCTATGGACTACCACTGGGATTTCGGGGAAAACCGGCTTGGCGTGCAAATGCCCCATTCTTGGGCAAAAACCCACCGAAACCAGTGCGAAAAAGGGCCGGAAGAAGAAGATTCCGGTGCCTGAGGACTCCAGTCAGAATGAAATCACCGAAACGACCAAAACTAAGACAACCTCGGATCTCCACCACGTAATGGACAAAAATTCGCGGCTTGTTTTCAAGGATGGAGAAGGCCCCTACACCTGTACTTCTTTGTTGACACCTCAACATTAGTCGATGGTCGGGAGAAGCAGGAGTTTATTGAATCGACCGATTGGCCTTTCAAGCTGGATTTTCTAGGTACGACATACACCTTATTCTCTCGCGGTTTTTACAAAGGGTCGCACTACTGGTGCAAAGTCCTCCGGACGGGGAGAGCAGGGACGACTGGGATCTGCCTTCACGATGACCAACAGAATCAAGGGATTGCTTGACTAGTCAACCCCGATGCAGCTAGCATCAGTGGTCAGTGGTAAGGCTCCGATGACTAGCTGGGTTATGTACTCACGGGCTTGGACGCCAACAGAAGAAAAATTCGTGATCCAAAGCATCAGCAACATATCTCGAGACTACCCAAACGCCAAGGGAACCCTTCCTTTCCTCGACCATCACCAACTCTTCAAACTCGGCACCAGTTCTCACATCCCTACCGAACTAAACCATCAGAAATCTTTGGGTGACGAGGAAGGCGATTCGAAATCCGTCATTAATCACCAAGGTCTTGAATCATCAACCACAAGCTCAGATTCGTCGCATGTGGATGGTTCTGCGGGGAACCTTCCTTTACCTATTCTTGAACCTGCCTCACTTTCGCCACCCGCGTCGAAGAAGGTCGAATTTCCACCCAAACAACATGAATCCTTGGATCGGGACGATAAAGAGAAGCAGGCGAGCCAACCCCTCTCTCGCACAGGTATCAAGTTGACCTTCAAACTCCGACCGGCTTCAGAACCAGCCCAGGAGGTCAATCTTGATGACACCAAAGTGTCTGCTGAGCTTCCTGTGAAGAAGAGGGGCCGTCCATCGAAGGCCGCAATAGAAAGAGTGAGAAAAAATTGCCCTGTGGTGGCGGTGGCAGTGGCAGGTGAGGCGTGTGCCGCTGTTGCAAGGCGCAGCACACGTAGGGTTTCCAAAAAGTGATTTAAGGGAATGGTGTGAGGTTTAAAGTTCCTATGAATCAACTTTGTAAATAATTGCCTTGTAATAATGCGAGAATGGGCAATTAGATGGAGTTTTACGAGGTGTATTTTACAAGGTGTACCTCCGGTGGGAGGTACACCTTGCAAGATTGGAAAATTACTTGTAAATGTCTAATTTTGCAAGGTGACATGTAAACAAAGTGGGCCATTGTAAACTGGGGATTGAGGTTGAATTTTACGAGGCATTTTTTGCAATAGGTTTTTTCACAAGGGCAACAACGATAAAATTCCTTTGTAAATTTATACATTGCCACAAGTTTGTGTAATTTTGCAAGGACTTGTGCTTACAAGGCCTTGTACCTTGTAAATCACACTTTGTAAAATTCAATATCCCCCTTCTTTAATAACAATCAAATCTCACCAAGAGAATTGTTTGGGCAACCAAAAAAACACATTCTGTAGGTGTGATGTCAGTTTCAGGTTTTTTGAAACTTTTTTTTGTGAAGTGTAATTTTGCCATTGGCATTGCACACTATGAATGTCATGATTTCTATGTACATACAACTTGTGAGATCTTGACAATTGGGTTTTCCAGTACTTAATGATGATGATAAGTTCTGTAAGTACACACGTCTAATTAAAGTCTTGTGATCTACTTCTTTGTTTGGTGATGGTAGGTGGTGGGGATGGGGACTACTGTTTAACCATTTTTCAGGTTGATCAAATTGGGTGACAGGTACAGTTGCGCGCGGCATTCCGCTGTACACGGCTGCCTGCAAAAGCAAACTGGTGGATGTGGGGGAAAACACTGCCCCCAATGGGGCACCAAACTTCACTCCAAGTACATTTTTGGATTGCTTGGGGTGTGCAAAGTCTTATTCTAAAGGGCTGGCCAAATTTTATTTTTTTCATTTTTTATGCTTGACGATTCCAACCTGTGGGCTGTAAGCAACCTAGAAGTTGTTAAATATGGGTTAACTATGCCACATAAAACCATAATCATGGATTTAGCCCAAGTATGTGGATTTCTAGCAGCAAAAAGCCGATTTTTTATGTTTTTCCAGCCAAAAATTTTGGACCTGGCCCATAGTTGTGTACAGCGGAATGCCCGGCGCAACTGTAATGAAAATGTAAACTGTGCAGGTTGTAGTAGACAACTACCGTGACCCGCAATGTAAGCATACTGATGGTCAACAGATATGTTATGATTCTTATCAAAGTAAGCATATGCTAATATATTAGGACCTTCCAATGTAAGCATTGTGAAATCAACGAAGTTAAACTAGACCCAGCTGATTATGCTTACATCAGAAGGCTGGCGCACAACTCCTCACTACATACATGAATACATAAGTGTATTTTGATTGGTTGATGATTGAGGTGTCTTCTGTTTTTTTTGAAGATTCTATGTAAATTTACGTGGTATTTCCATGTACATGCCTGCCTTGAGCCCACTTTCTCTGTCTCATATAAGCATATTTTCATTTTTTCCCTCAAACTTTTATGCGTTAGGCCCCAGTTGGCGCGGAATAATTAGCGAAATGATTAGTAGCGATATAATCTGTCCAAAATTGATTATATCGCCCAAAATAAAAATTAATTAAATATACCGCTGGTGTTTGGCACATGCGGAATAATGCACATACTATAAGAGAGAAACCAAGCCAACCTCCTTACCACCAACACAATGGACGAACTCGACATTGAAGATAAAATTTTACAACTCACCGAAGAAACCACTGTGCTGATTGGAGTAGTACTCCTGCTAACCGAAGTCAACCGCTACGGAACCATCGCAAGGCCGTATAACGACCTGCCCTTCTCTGGTGTACACTACGCTGGCAGTTCTTGGCGGAAATCCTCGTCGTACAGTCGATGTCTTTCGGGTTTCAACATCAACATTCCTTTTCTTGTGTGATGAGCTTTTGGCGGTCCAACAAGAACGAGTCTCAAAACTGCTGCCTCTTGAAGAACAACTGGCGATTTTCCTCTACATTATTGGGCATAACAACTCAAATCTCCAGGCTCAAGATCGTTTTCAGCACTCTGGACTGACAATTTCAAAGCATGTCACTTTCACTCCCTTCAACGGTGGGCCAGCTACGCTACCCGTAGCGGTAGCGTAGTTTCCGCTAACGCTACAGGATTTTCCGGCAAGTGTTAGCGGAATTGTGCTAATGCTACGTGCCCCAGGCCCCAAGAAAGGGCCAGCTACACTGTTAGCGGCTTTTTGGCGGTGTTTTTGCCGCTACAGTCGCTGTAGCGCAAAGCCGCTACAAATACGACTAATGCTATGCCGCGGCGGGCGAAAAAAACCGCCTCTACGCTGCGCTTTTTTTCCCAACAAGCATAGTGTAGCGTAGCGGCCCACCGCTGCCCCCTTTCTTGACCATTCAACAAATTGATTTTTTTAGAGTTTTCCGACATATATTTGAGCTTGTAGTCCAGCTGTCCCCCAAGTTCATCGTTCCACCTTTGACCGAACAGCCAGCAATCCGAAGTTCTCACCTTTTTTCAACAAGTGTCTTGGGGCCCTTGATGGTGTTCACATCCCAGCCAGTGTCCCCTCTGCGAAAGCTGCCGCACATCGAAACCGGAAAGGTTTCCTTTCTTAAAAATGTCCTCGGTGTATGTGACTTCAGCATGAAGTTCACCTACATGCAAGTTGGATGGGAGGGTTCGGCACACGATGCGCGAGTACTTCAAGATGCAAGGTCCCACAATTTTAAAATCAATCCTGGCCGATGCTGGGTACGCTCTGGATCGAAATGTACTTGTTCCATACCGAGGTACACGCTATCACTTGCGCGAGCAAGCTCAAGCAGGGAAAAGGTCAATTGGCTTTATTTTCTATTCTTTTTTTTCGTCGAAACTTCTTCTGATTTTAGTTTCTGTTGCCTTCACCAGGTATATCAGGATTAGATCAGCCAAGCAAACGAGATCCTTCACCAGTAGCAAGAGAAGTACCAAAGATCTTCTCCAACTTTTGATATTCAGGGAAAGGAATCCCCCAGAAATTCCTTGTGGATGCGTGCACCTAGTGCACAACAGCATGCCATTGGCAGCTACATTAGCAATTCTAGTTAATCCAACATCAGCGAGCAAACATGGAAAGGCTTACAGCTACATATGCCTCCCACACTGAATTGGATGCAGTGACCTCACATGAGCGAATCCACTCGATTCTTTACAGGCCATAAATGTGTCGTAGTTCCGTTTGAACCCCTGGTTCAGTTTAGATTTCACTTTATCGGCTGTGAGTTATGATTTGGTCTCAGGAAAGTTCTTCCTGAGTTCCTGTTCCACGTATCGGTGAGATACACTTTGGAATCCATTGTCTGATCGTCTTCCTTTCTCAACCTGCTCAACATATAAATCAAGCATCATCACCTCCATTGGGCCGGTCCAGCAAAGTTTTTTTTGGGTTTTCTGTTGAGAGGACGGCTGGGTTGAGACTTTTGGATCTTCTTCATGGTCAGTAGTTTCATCTTCATTCATACTGCTGTCCTGATGGTCTCGAGGTGATAGGGTTAATTGTGCCATAGCCCGTTTTGTAGCTGCTCGATTTCCAGTATAACGAATTGGTCCAGCTCGTGATCCTCTCGGACGACCTCGACATCGTTCGTGCCTTGGTGCTCCACGAGTGTTGGGTGTTGTCTGGAGAGTTTCTATTGGTGTTGGGTGTATCTTCATTATCCATTTTTTTTGGATGTATCCCTATTTCACTGGAAATTCAAAATACCGCTGACCCAAACACCATTGATATTTCACCGATATAATTGTGAAATATCGGTGAAATATATCGCAAATCATTCCGCACCAAACGGGGCCTTAGGCATTATGCTTAAAAACTCACAAATTTGTGGTGACCAAAAATGGTCAACAAAAAATGTATGCTTACATTGCGTCAGCGGTGGTCCGCTATGCTACACTACACTTTTTGGGAAAAAAGCGCAGTGTAGTGGCGGCGTAGCGTTAGTTGTATTTGTAGTGGCTTTGCGCTACAGCGACTGTAGCGGCAAAAACACCGCCAAAAAGCCGCTAACAGTGCTGTAGCGCAGCATAGCTGGCCCTTTCTTGGGGCCTGGGGCGCATAGCGTTAGCGCAATTCTGCTAACACTTGCCGGAAAATCCTGTAGCATTAGCGGAAACTACGCTACCCTACCGCTATGGGTAGCGTAGCCGGCCCACTGTTGATCACGGACAACTACACCCCCCTTTCAATTCTAAAACCCATATTACAGTGACCCCAAGTTGGAAGGGTTAGCTGCCAGGGGCTGGGTCTGCTGGGATTCAAACACTGGACTTGTTGCTCAAAGCAAGTATAAAATGTGCACAGGGGTGACACCGAGCTCCCTTGGTTGATGGTTACCACCAGACCATCTAGGCCCTTTTTTGTGCAATTGTCTCAAGCTTTAAGTGCAGTGTGAGCCCACATAACTGACTGGCTCCACATCTCAATGTCATGTGCCCACCTAACTGACCCGCTGCATGACACTGTCCTTTTGGGGGTTTTAGGAAGGATTCACATGGTTAATCTGAAATCTCAACCACATTGGCTGATTGGATTGACTTTGCAACAACTACTCTCAGGAAGCTATTTTGGATTCAAATATTGAGGAGTAACTTTAATCCTCACTAATCCTGGGATCATAACATGTATAATAAGCATCCTCAGATGTATGTACATAGGGTGACCACACCATAATATTACAAACCTGTGCATACCAATATGTCTCACATCATCCTAGGTACATAACCTTACATAACACATACTTACCACATCAGTTAATCTTTGATGATGTCATTGGAGGCTTGGATTAGCTTATTCTGGACATAAATCAAGCTTGCTAATACAGTTTAATTTTTTCAACCAATGCAGATGCTCTCACAATGGCCTGACACTTGCAAAACAAAAGTCCCTGACAGGGGGGTTAAACACAGTATCTGAAGGAAGGGCTTGCAGGTACAGTCCACAATTTGGCCTGAGAGCTTTGGGCCTTTGGGGGGAAGGGGAAATTTTCCTCTGCTTTGTGTGTCTTCTTCCTCTCACAAATTTGGTCTTCATGTTGTACCATTAGAATGGTATGGCTCTTGCATTTCACCTGCTGAAATGTGGGCTGAGCGGCTCACTGTTGGCTTCCAAACATATCTCAGATAGAGGATTTCTAGATAGTATCTGGAGATCCTTGCAAATTTAGCAATTTCATGAATCTGGGCCCTCTGTATGTGGATGTAGTCTGGTTTTATTTGATTAGTCTCATTAGTAGTTTTACTCCTTTCTTTGATCTAAAAAAGAAAACCAGCTGTGGAAATGGTTTCCACTGCAAGAATTCTCACTACTCCAAATATTTGAGCATTTCCAATCAGTCTTTTTGGTGAAGGATTTCAAATTTCCTTTTTCTATTGTATAGCATCTCAAAACAAGTAAATTCTTTCTTTGGTTATTTTTATTGGGGCTTGGAAATACGACTCCCATGATGCTGTTGACGTCCATTTTGGGAGTCATTGGTCCAAAACTGGCTGTGGGGTTGGGAGTTGTCCGCCTAATTCCCAAAAAAAAAAAATTAATTTTATTCATCCGCGTGGGAGTCGATCTCCCAAAACCTACCTGAATTTGGGAGTCGACGTCCTGAGTCCCAACTCGAGGTTTTTTTTTTCGGAGTCGGCATCAAAAATCGTCGACATGTTGCGAAAATCCAGAAACAACTCCATTGAACACCAACCAACAGCAACCCCCACCCTTCCAGCCCTTCCAAAACTCACCAAAAAAACGCCAGAATGTCCCATCAGCCCACTGACAAAGTCCTAGACCCCACCCTCGCGCAAATAACCGAAGAAATGCGCCTTCAAAACATCAAAAAAGTCGAAAATGAAAAAAATCAAAATGAAAAAAATCAAAAAGAAAAGGAAGATGAAAGCTATGAAGATGAGAAGATTGAAAATGAGGAGGACGAAATTGAAAATGAGGAAATAAATAAATAAAAAAGACGAAAATGAAAATGAAGAAAAAAATGAAGATAATTTTATTGAGAAGTGCCTCGAACTACTAGACCAACATGAGAATAATGAAGATGAAGATAAGAAACAAGAGAAAGATCAAGTGAACCAAACTGAAAAGAAAGAAGATCAACACAACTCTGAAGATGATCAAGAAAATATTCCAGCTCCACCACCTGGCATCTAGAATGATCCACAAATAATGAAGCTCTCAATCAAAGAATTTGCGCAAGAACATGGATACGCTATTGTGATGAAGATCCACTTAATTACGCTGATTGAATGTTTACTTTATTTTTTGTTCAATTATCCCTTATTTTTGTTGAATTATCAGATGAGTATTATCTTCTGATAATTATCTTTTATTTATCCTTATCATCCATTTTTTTAAACCAATACTGATTCCGCTTTTTTTTTTTTTTTTGATTTAACAGGTGAGTATTATCTTCTGATTTAATTTCCTGTTGCTTATCCTAATTTATTCCCTCTTTGACTGTAATCCAAGTTTAGTTAAATGACAGATCTACAAAAACAAGAACCAAGGTTTCCCTAGACTTTGATTGAAAATTGAAAAAATAATTTTTAGCCGGCCAATGAACTCAGACATTGGTAAACGGAACGTGGGAGCCCACGGATGAACCCTCTAACTTGGTGGCTATGTGTAGGGATGTGTTAGGAAATCAATCCTCGAGCTGGCCTTTTATGTTATTCCTTTTTCTAACCTCTTTACGTTTCACTCTTGGCAAAGCCTCATACACTAATGTCATCTTCTGATTGCTGTAACACAACGAAAACTCAATCTCTTGCACCCCATTAATGCACCACCAACTCCACAAAACAACGGTTTCAATCACCAAAAACGACACATCCACATCTTTCACCCTTACCATATAGGGTTCAGACAGAAGATTATGCCCCTTCCAACACCTTACCATGGTCCGGAAATGTAACAAAACACCACACATCATGTATTGGCCCATTAACATAGTTCCTTTTGACCTACCAATAATGCCCAACCCTTTTTTGTCTCAGGTCACACATTTTACAGAGATCAACAAGTTGCTTGCCGGCAATGTGTTGTGTGGGCTGAGACACGCAAACAATTGCTTCGCCTAATTGGTCGTTGACCTCATCAAGCTGAATAGGTCTGGTACAATCTCAATAGTAACCAAGGGGTGAGTTGCCTGATTCTCATGGTGCCAGCTTCACGTTGCGCTTGCCCAATGTGTTTTGTCGGTCATTGGACAGTAACAATGGTTTGTCGGGTTAGCTACCATCAGTGACCACTTCAGTCAAATTTCAGCGGCGTCGTGGCAATAGGCAACAAAGGAGGGACTAACAACGCTGAATTTATGGCCCATTGAGCTGTCAGCATGTCTTGAACTGATTTGATATTTTCCGTTTTCTATTTAGATGGTTGGAACATCCATCAAATGGTAAGTCTCCCACTCTCACCAAAATCAGTTAGCTTTTTCTTCATACCAACCTGATTTAGGCGCTCTTTTCTACTACACCAGCCCTCTAAGCCACAATGAACTCTTCCAAACCACCAAACCATCCCATTGTTGTATCAAGTGTATTCCAAGAGATTTCAACAGTGAGTATTTCTCTTCTGCTAGCAATTGGGTTGCAGTCTGAGTCGGAAGCAGCGACAAGAAGCCAATAAGGCTTGCTTATAACAGATTCATTTTTCCAATGCGGCGGAGTGGGCAATGTTGATCCCCGCGACTTCGAGATCACACTTTTGACAAACACAGCGATCTCAAATGTATTAGAGGGAGGAAAATACTATTTCCTTACGGGAAAACTCATTGTTCTGGCGGACAACTACGTTCAATCAGAGTGCCATCTCCCCTATTGGAGATTGGGAAGGGATACAAGTTGGTATGACTAAAAAATTGTCAGTGATTGGGCTGGGCAGAGTTGTCATCTCAAATGGAGAGTTGACCTCGCAACTTGAGGTAATTGTCACTCATAGCAATTGGGATTCGCGCGTAAGTCACCATTCTTTCTTTCAAGTTGATAGATGCTGACCCCATTGCAGTCCAAAATCTATTGTACATTGTTCCAGGCACGAAAAATTTAATTGGCACATTCAACATTTATCAACCCAGGAGGGAGGTTGAAATTATCTGTCATTTGGTTGATTTTGACTTGGAGGCAAGGAAACCAATTCTTTTTTGAATATTAAATCTTACTGCTGTTTTAAGGTAGATTACGTCACACTTACTAGCGGCCACAGCATCAATCACGGGGCTCAGCTAACTTTGGGGTCTCAAGCAACTCCATCATCTTCTGGCAGGAAATTGTGAGTCTCAAATTAACCTTGAATTGGCCCCTGCTGATGCCAAGTCCAGTGTGAAATTCAGCAGCAGCAGTGGTCAATTGGATATGACAAAGCCATCAAAAATTCTTATCCTCGAAACCCAACGTGAAGGCTGCCACAAAGCCCATTTTGATTCTGGTTCAGGGTGTGGGGTCTTCTAAAGGAAAAGAGAAAGCGGCCAACACCAACTATAACTCAAGTGCCACCTCATCAGAAAATGACTTGGATGAAGAAGTTGTCAAAACACCCCCAAAGACAAAGCGAGGTCGACCTCGCAAAGACATCCTCAAAGCTGCAGCGAAACAATTGAAACAATGAAGTTCTTGATTGATTTTGTTTAGGGTGAGATTCACTTTGCCTGGAGATTAGTAACTATCCAACGATCAAGATTGTTCTTGAGACCTCTTTTTGTAAATCATCCTTAGATTTTACGATTTAGCATGCGGCTTGTCAATGTGAGATCATAATATGTAAATTTTAGCGAAATTTGATTAATCACTCAGCCTTTGCTTAGTACTTTCCTGAAGTCCTGTCCTGAGGAGGTCTGATTGTCACTGAGATTGAATTTGAACTGCTCGACCCAGCTGTCAAATTGGTTTATATTAACATCACTTGAACTTCTCATCTTGAATGATTCGAGAAGCGGCCACAATGGTAAATTTGGCTTGCAAGGTTGTCAGTTCAGAATCAGAGAATAGTAAAACTTTGATCCTTTGCTTGGTGAATTGGACACTTCCTTTCTCCTTAGGCAAATGTAGTGTCAAGTGTTTGGGCTGCGGCACCCTTCATTGGCTCAGAGAAGCAAGTTTATCAGATCAAGCAAAGATGTCAATTCAGTTCACCTCGTGTTGCCAAAAAAACAAGGTAACATTACCCTTCATGAAAAATGCCTCACCTGGCTACCCGCTGATGCTTGAAAGACTATTAACAGGTTCAACCCAAAGTAAGTCATATTTGAAGTGGAAGTGGAGACTATTGCTGATTGAACTTAGGAGAGATTAATTTCCAGGGACTTATCCGGACGTATAATAATGTGATGAGCTTTACCTCTCTCGGCGCAAATATTGACCAATCGGTGGCCGGGCCTCTTGGAGTCAACGTGTTTTGAGTTCAAGGGGGGATGACTCACAGGATTTCCAGTATAGAGCCACAGGATATGCAGGAAGCTGGATTTGCGCATATCTTTGTTTTTGGAGACCATGGGATGAAGGAGGTAGAGATGAGGGCAAACAAGGCTCAAGGCAACCACGTACCCAATGCCCTTCAACCATCATCAAGGAGTTGATGCAACTACTAGACAAGGTAAACCCATATGAAAAACTTTATCAGAATGCCAGAGCAATCTTATCAGGCAAAAGTGAAGCAACGTTAGCTTTAATTGGTGTCAAAAAGCCGGGAGCAGACCCCAAGAGATACAATCAGCCGAGTATTGATGAACTTGCAATTATTGTTCAAGGGAGTGGCAAAATAACCAACCTTGGCATATCTTACTTCATCAAAACGATGGAAGGCTTAAAATAATATCAGATCTCCATTCTTCTTACTTTCCTCTCAGATACCTGCTCATTTTCCCATACGGCCAACAACAATGGGATAACTTGTACACTGCCACCACGGCAAGAGGTACTCAACTGTTTCTTCATACAACTTAATTCAACTTTCATCCTACAAATGCTCATGATCTTCTTGTTCCATACAGTGTCAAGTTGCCAAGTTGGATTGCTTGAGTGGTTCATGTTTTTGTTTTTTGAACGAACCAACCATTTTCCTCCAATTCTGCAAAGCAAAGTGTTGTCGCAAGAAATCATTGCAGATTTTTGGGCGTGCGTAGAGCAAGGACGGCTCAATCAGTCAAAAAACTACAAATCTTTGTTAAAATCGTTAGAAAATGGTGAGGAAACCCGTGGGCGAACAGTCATCTTTCCTTCAACATATATCGGAAGTTCAAGAGCGATGAGTCAGTTGTACCAAGACTCAATGGCAATTTTCCGAAAGCATGGCCCTCCCTCACTATTCATCACCATGACGGCCGGAAATTGTCGAGGTGATACCTCCCGATGCCAAGGCGTTTGACTATCCGACAATTGTTGCTCAAGTATTTCACCTCAAGGCAAAAGAACTCATTAATCCACTGACAACATTTCGGCGCCTGGGTAGAGTCATCGCATATGTCTCAACAATTGAGTTCCAAAAAAGGGGGCTTCCTCATATGCACCTCATGGTAACACTGGTCCCAAAGGATAGACTGACCTCGCCTGAGAAAATCAATCTCATAGTCAGCAGTGAGATTCCAGATGAAGTCACCTTGCCTCGCCTTCACAAATTTGTCAGCGAGTTCATGCTCTATGGTCCGTGCAAGGGCCGCGCGTGTTGGAAAGACGGAGGCTGCAAGTTGGGCTTCCCTAGGCCATATACCAAAATGTCATTAAACATTGATGGGGCTTACCCGATTTACAAACAAAGAGAAGACAATGTCAAGATCACAAAACATGCATCGGTTTTCGACAATCGATCGGTAGTGCCGTACAATAAATTTCTGTCACTCATGTTTGAGTGCCACATTAATATGGAAATACCGGTAAATACAACAGCAATTAAGTATTTATATAAATACATCAAGAAAGGACATGACAGGGTGTGTTTCAGCTTGGAGGGAGGTGATGAGATGAAAATGTTTCTCAATGCAAGATACATTAGCCCCCCGGAAGGTGTGTAAATTAGTTTATCCTGATGTATTCATATTCTGACGCTTTTATAAAGCTTCTTGGAGGCTCTTTAAGTTCCCACTTTCCAATCGATCCCCCACAGTGACATGTTTGAGTATCCACGACAAGAACAAGCAGTTGATCTACTTCAATTCGGCGCAGGGGGCTCAAGGACAGATCTACTCAGGGAAAGCAACACAAACAACGTTAACTGCATTCTTTGACCTCAATTGAGACAATGCAAAGGGAGCCGGCGGAAGGATCACACGACAAAATTCCTGAATATTTTTGGTGGAAAGTTTCAAGCAAAAGCTGGGAGCCTCGGACAAGCAAGGCAGCGGTGGTGGTTCGAGTGTTCTCGGTATCGTATTTACCAGGAGAAAATTTTTTCCTGCGTGTCCTGCTCAACTGCCATAAAAATATCTCCTCTTTTGAGGATTTGAAAATGGTTGATGGTGAAGTTGCGAAGACATATCAGCAGGCCTGCATCTGGCTCCACCTGTTGGTCGATGATAGTCTCTATCACAATTAATTAACAGAAGCTTCAATTGCATCATCAGGATATCAAGTTACTCAAATGTTTGTGATGATTTTAGTTCATAAACCACCATCAAATCCTACGGTGTTATTCAAGGGTCACTTTCAACAATTTACTGATGATCTTTCTCGTGTGGACACATCTGATGGGAGTAGTTCAATGCTCAATTTGTAAGAATGGCGTATATTGGGGCTGATGAGACTTGAGGGGATGTTGCAGGATTTAGGAAGCGATCTACGTTCCGCCAGGCTTTTAGTCAATTTGTCCGACAGGAAGATTATGAAGGCTATCAAAGATAAAAGAGAGGGAACAGACAATACTCGAGAGATAAGACGCCAACTGAGAAAGTCTATGAAGACGTTTAATCCTGAGAAGTCAAAGTTCTTCAAAAGTATTACCCAAAGTTTGGGAAGTAGGGAATGCTTGATGAATTACTTGGATGGTCCGGGAGGTACGGGGAAAACATTTCTCCTAGAGGCAATCATTGGTTAAGCGAAAACAAACAATATTCCTCACATTGTGACTGCTTTGTCAGGGATTGCCTCCTTACTATTGTTGAGCGTACAGACTGCGCACTCTGCTTTCAAGATTCCAATTGATGTGGAGTCAGGTGACGATTGTGCTCTTGACGAGGAGAGCCCAAACATTAACCACTTACACGAAGCAAGGCTTGTCATCTGGGATAAGGTCGTTACTGTCCATAAAAATGCAATTAAGGCAGTCGACAAATCACTCCAGAAGTTGTGCCATGTGAACAATTATTTTGGTGGTAAGGTCGTTGTATTTTTGGGAGATTTTCGTCAGATCTTACCAGTAGTAAAATACACCGAATATCCACTGTCATTTGAAGCATCAATCAAATCCTTGCGGCTATGGAAATCGATTACTGAAAATAAGTTGACTACAAATATTAGACTTGAAAGTCTGGGCGATGGTGATGATATTAAAAAAATAAGGAATTTGGTGCAACACTTTTGAATATTGGTGAAGGCAAATATCAATCGAGCAATTTTGGTGTAATTCAGCTTGGCAAGATCCACATGATTGAAACGCGAGATCAAGACAAGAGTGAAAAATTTCTGATGGAGTTTGTTTACGCTGAAATCAATGATCATGCGAGCCTGAGTGACGAACTCAACGTGGCTTACCTGAAGGAACGTTGTATCTTAGCGTCTTTGAATTGAGATGTCAAGAAAATCAATGCAAAAATCACTTCGTTATTGCCTGGCAACTCAATTATGTCAAGTTCGATTGACATTCCTGATCCGCAAGGCATTGATACTTTACCTGAAGAATGCCTCAACTGATTAGTCATTTTAGGCCTGCCAGATCACGAGATTAAGCTCAAGGTAGGAATGCCTGTGGTGGTTATGCGAAACCTCTACATGAAAGAGGGGATTTGCAATGGATCTCGGGTGTTGATAACATATGTTGGGTCAGGTCATCTTGCTGGGAAGCTGATGACAGGTTAAATGATTGGAAATTCAGTCATCATTCCTAAGATCAAGCTCCATCACAAAGGGAGTCTTTGTTTGGGCCTGAGTTTCTTCAGGTACCAATTTTCTGTGACGCCGGCGTACGCAATGTCAATCAATAAAAGTTAAGGATAAACTATTAAAAAATTTGGTGTGTGTCTGGAAATGGATGTATTTTCACATGGCCAGTTATACATAGCCTTGTCCCATGTGACTGACTGGAGGAATGTCATTGTAACAAAGCCAAGTGTCAGGGAAGGGGTTGTCAATGTAGTACATAGGAATATTTTCAACTCAACAGTCCAGAGTGATTTTTCATCTAAGACTAGATTCCAGGAGATTTGATTAACTGTCATCATCATTGTTTGCTTCGTTAATACTCATAGGGAGCAGACAGATTTAACAAGGAGAAGGGTGAATGGAGTGTATTACAGCAGATGAGAAGAGATGTGAGTAATGAGAAATAGATATTTTTAAGTCCCTGTTGTATGAAGTAAGAATCAGTTGTCGTCATGGCATTGAAGGCGCACGCTGGATGTAATCAACAACATAAATTGACTCCAGAACTATGTGTGAATCAACAACAAAATTGAAGATGTGTTGTATTGTAGCATGGATTTACTCTAGTTACTATATCAACCCAAACTACATAATTACAGTATCTTGATGGATAAAACTAACTTTCATTACTATATAAAGATGCATGTACATAGACATTATAATTCATTCCTTTTACTTCTAAGAAATATATTGATTACTTTAGTTCTTTGCCATTCTAGGTTATGAGCATTCTCTTTTGAGTTTGGCATTGAAATCTTTTTACTTATTACGGCGTGTGTCGCACTTCCTAGGTCTTTAGACATTTGTTTATACTCGGCACTATGATACTACCCAAGGACTTCCTTCATGCTTGCTTGTCCTACTTTATGCTCTTGGCTGTGTGCCACACTCTAGTTTTTGTCATATATAACATTCTCATTACACCACATTCCCTTCCCCTTACCGCAACTTCTTTTAATCATCTTTTACAAATACATTTTCTACTATCCACCAATTCCCCATTTTCTCCTAAGCTTCTGGCAACCTTAGTCTTCCTCTTTCCTCCGCCCATATTCTTTCTTCAACCCCGCTTTCCTCACAAGATGCCTACCCTTCCTAGATCCCCAGTTCAAACTCCGATGCACACCTCTACAATGAAGAAACACCCATACTCAACAGATCAACTGACCGCACTTATGCCCCTCCTGACAACAGACAAAATGTTACAAACAGGAACCGTTGCTCACGAATACCAGTTTTTACTGATGAGGATGATGAGGCCTTTATCCAAGGACAACGGGACGTCAAAGCTCTTGTCACTGGAGCTGTCAGTTTGGTAACCTCCGGAGGCGTTCTCAAACCGGATGGCTCAAACTTCCGGGACTGGGCATTGTCGTTGGGTTGTGCAGCTTTGGACTTCTATAACGCACCCTGTGTTAGGGAGAGGATGCAATCAGTGGCACAGAGGATTCATTTAGGCTCCGTCGACCCATCTCTCTCTAATGAATTGTTCAAGTTGACTAATGTGTATACAATGATGAACTCTCTTAAGTCACGGTGTAAAGCTCAAAAGTGTCAGTGAAGACCTTTTGCTGAGTTTGGAAAGGTATGTGTGAGGATGCCTCTGCCAATCCAAATACTAGACACTAAACAAGCCTCCCAATCTTGGATTGTAAAGTTTTATATAGTGATAGTAGGTGCATCAAAAATACTACTGTTGTTTTAGAAGTGGGTTTGGTTATAAGGTGTTATTCAGGTGAGTTGATCTTGTTGATGTTATTGATGTTGTTGGAGTTGTTGATGAGGTTATGATGATGAAAGGCTGATGATGATGATGTCTGATGGTATGGGTAAGGTAAGGATAAGGTGACTGAAGGGGTGTTGAGTGTGGGAGCAAATGCTTCAACCAGGGATTGAACTCAGGTCCTTTGGGTGAGGGTATATAAGTTCAAAAAAGGGTAAAAATGAGGAAGGGTGAAGGCTCCTTATTTTGGATATGACTTGAGTGAGGATTGAATGCGTGACCTTGAGGTCAATATAATTGATGAGGGTGTTATTGCAAGATATAAGGGTGGGTATCAAGTTGATAAAGTATAAGGTGGATAATAAACTATAAGACTAGAATATTCAGGATATAGAAAGTTGGATGAATGTAATGTGACCAGTGCCCAATATATTGGATGATGGGATGATGAGGAACAACTGGCAGGCAGAAGGCCTCCTTATATAGTAAAAAATGAGGGATTTTAGCCAAAGAGGTACACCCCGAATACTGGCCTGAAGATCCACTAAATGGCTGTGACTAGTCTATCTACTATACATCCCTTTCATATCCAGCCTAAAATACAGAAATGCAATATGATAAAGCAGTCCAAGTTGTGGTTATGACCAGTATGAAGGAATTAAATATAAAAAATGTAGTCCAAGTTGTGGTTTTGCCTGTTGTAAAGGAATTAAATAGCCGTGCATGCAATATACATTCAAAATACCGCCAAGAATTGGCCACAAAGAGGAATATCCCTGTATCTTCTAAACCAGTAGAGTTATGAGGGTGGTTCCAGTGAGTGAGTAGGGTTTATTTTGACTGTAGAGTCCATTTCTGATGTCATTTTGACCCTATTGTGAGTGTGTAAAAAGATATAATAAAATTTTGAATTTTCCCTGTTAAGAAACACAGGAAAGTATACCACAACGGTTCACGACCAGTTTTTACTGATGAGAAAAATGAGGCCTTTATCCGAGGACAACAGGATTTCAGTTCTCTTTTCACTGGAGCTGTCATTTTGGTAACCTCCGGATGGCTCGAACTTCCGGGACTGGGCATCGTCATTGGGTCGTGCGGCTTTGGACTTCTATAAGGCACCCTGTGTTAGGGAGAGGATTCTTTTAGGCTCTGTCAACCCATCTCTCTCTAATGAATTTTTCAAGTTGACTAATGTGTATACAATGATGAACTCTCTTAAGTCACAGTTCACGCTGGTCAGTAAGGCACAAATGTTAGACAGATGGCATGTGATGGTACGAGTCCCTGTGGACATGGATTGCAACCCAGCTGTCATGGCCTCCAAGTATCAGGCTATTCTAGAGGAATTCTCGGACATGAAGGTCTATATCAATGAGGACTTCATTCATGATGCAATTGCTTGTAGCACGGAACTGAGGGCGGAATTCGACAGGAGGATTGATGCGGAGTTTGCTTTAAATGATCACCCACTGGTTAGTTTTGAAAAGACTTGGAAAACACTCTCCGCTGCCATTATACAGGTCCGAACTGTACAAAAACTGGACAACCCCAGTCCACCAACTGTTATGGCAGTGACACCAGAGATACCGGAAAGAGAAAGAGAATCTTCAATTGTTAGTAGCCCCAATAATGTCTACATGTCCCCGGCTGCCTCGGCACTCCGGCGTAGATGTTATCAATTTGGTTCAACTAATCATGAGATAGCTAAGTGTACTGCTTCTGACACCTCTTGTCCAAGGCCCCCTCCTCAGTACAACAACAACAACAATGGCTTCCAAGCATTGTGCCACCACATCACACTCCTTACTACCCTCCCCGCCACAACAACAACCCAAACACTATCCCCCTTGGAAAAGAAGAATGGACAGCTACCGCCCGACCTACAATCAACCTCGCCCAACAGCCCAAGCAACTGATGTTCATGAGGATTCACAACCCACCTTCATGAATGTTGATTATAATTCTGTCGAAGCTGGGGATTATAATACACAAGAAAGCATCCTTGATACCGGTGCTTCCCACCATCTCACAGGCGATAAGTCCGTCCTTTTTAATATTACTGTTTTAACCAATCCTATCCTCTTGAAAGTCGCCACTGACGGACAAATGCATTATGTTTCAGCTTGGGGCCAGCTCCATTTTACTGGGCCCAATGGAACGACAGTAGTAATTCCTGATGTGCTGTACTGTTCTTTCGCCGACGTCACCCTTATTTCCCCAGCAGCTCTTTGACTTCAAGGCTTTTCCTTCTCTTTTTACTGTACCAACGATAGTTTTGTCTTATACAATCAATCATTCATCTTTTTGGTTTAAAACTCCTCTTAATAGGTCCACTCGCAAATGACCTTTCCTGTCTCCTATATGGGATACTACTGTCTTTACTCCTCCTACTGTTGTACCCTCTTTACTTGTTGCATCTGTGTCTGAGAAATCTGATACCACAGATTTGTTTACTGTGCCTGTCCCAGATCCCAAACTTCCTAATTAGTCTTCACCGGGTCTCACAGCCGGTGAAAAGATACTACTTTATCACCATAAGTGACTAGGTCACGCAAGTCTTTGCACCATTAAGAAGATGATCCAGATAGGCAGCGGTGAAGGTCTACCAAAAACTTTACTGGCAGGGAAAATCCATTGCCCATCCTTCTGGATAGCCAAGAGTTTACACAAACCAACACTCTCTTCTGAAAACAGAGAGGTCTCATGACTGTCCACAGTACACGTTGACCTCATTGGTCCTTTTGTGGTGGAAGCTTTTGGAGGAGGATGTTTTGTTTTAAGTTTTCGCGATTTTGGAACTGGATACAATGAGGTTAAGATCATCAACAAAAAATCGGAGTCTGCCCGGCTTATCATGGACACCATTCTTTGTCTTGAGACGGTGACTGGGGATAAGGTGAAGAATTTGTGGTCTGACAATGGAGGTGAATTTTCTTCTCGACTTTCTGTGAGACAAGGGGATCATGGCAGAAAGGGCTATTCTCTATCACCACTATCAGAATGGCGTGATAGAACCATTCAGGACACCAGCAGAACCCTTCTCGTAGATAGTGGATTGGATAAAAAGTACAATCCTGAATTGGATACCAAATTGGGCAAGTGGTTTACTTACACCTTACGAGGCAATGTTTGGAACAAAACCATTGTATGAACGCCTACACCCATTTGGTAGCACTGCTTACATAAATGTGATGGATGAGAATCAACAGAAGCTTGGTGAACACGCTGTGGAGGGAAGACTCGTGGGTTACCTTCAGCAAAGCAAGGGTTGGTGCTTTTGGATACCAACCAGTGGGAAGTTTGTCAACTCGGCCATTTGCAAGTTCCTCGTAAAAATCTTATTCCAGTCATGGAACCGGACACCACTGTTTCAAAGGAGGTGCAGTCTGGTGACAAAGGATTGGTTTCTTTTGTGCTCAACCACTTGGCTCTGGGTGATTTCACAGAGGAGGAAATTGTTACACAACAAGAACAATGTGTTGATGCTTTTCTCTTACATCTGGGAGGTGACGTTGTGGATCGCCACCATGAAAGAGGAATTAACCAATCTTGCAAACCTTGGGGTATGGGAGGTCTGTCAAGCCCTACCCGACACGAAGATACTAGGCGCCAGATTGTTTTTTGCAAAGAAGTTTGATGGTAATGGAGTGCTACAACGATTTAAGGCGCAGTATGTAGCAAAAGGATACTCTCAGGTAGAGGGCGTGCACTTTGACAAAACCTTTGCCCCTACAGCCACCTTCATTTCTATGTGGCTCATTCTGGCGATCACAGCTAATAATTTGTGGTCTGTTCATTCCTTCGACTTTGTGGCCGCCTATCTTAACTCTCCTATTAAAGAGGAGGTATGGGTGCAGGCTCCGGAGGGACTGGCCGTGCCACCGGGACACGCTTGTAAGTTACAGAAGGCGTTGTATGGAACAAGGCAGGTGGCAACACTTGTCAGGCCTGCTGGCGACACTAGGGTATGAATCATCGCAGTACGACACGATTATTTACTTCCTTAAATAAAAATCAGCTCGGAGCATCATCTGGATTCATGTCAATGATAGGATCATTACAGCGGACTCTGACAACTGGAACTCGCTCTCAAGGATTCCATCTAAATCAAATAGATGCAGGGCATTGACAATATTGTTGGGTTGAACATCTCAAGAGATAAGAAAGGTTTTCAACTCAGCCAGTCCTCTCTGACAATAAAAATTCTAGACAAGCAATGGGATGGTGTTTCCCTGGCTAAGAAGCCCCTACCAACAGACACCCTTCCTACTACAAATCTTGGAGAACCAATCAACAGCAAGGGCTACTTACATTTTGTTGGTTGTTTGATGTATCTCTTGGTGGCGACAAGACCAGATATCACGTTTGCGGTCAACTTCTTGGCACAATTTTCCAAAAATACGTCTGTTGAACATTGGAAATGCGTGCAGCACTTGGTAAACTATTTAGCCGCAACAAAGGACAGGACGCTTAATCTCTTCCCGAACAATACCTCCCCTCCCCTTTGCTGCTTTGTTGATGCAAACTGGGGGGGGTGAGCTCTTGCGGTCAACTCACAGTTTGATCTTATTCTCCTTTGGTTTCCCCATCTCGTGGACATCCAAAAGACTGGCAACTGTTGCTAGCTCCACGGCGCATGCGGAATACATGGCCATGTGATATGGTGTTTGGGAAAGCTTGTGGGTGCGGAACCTGGTTAAGGATGTATTGGGAGTAGAGTTAGTGGTTACCTTATATTGCGACAATCAGGCGGCCATCAAAGTGGCTACGAATGATGGCTCGAACAAGAGAACCAGACACACCGATAGAGACTTCTACATTAGCAATCAAGCTTACTATTGGGAACAAATTGAAATAACCTGGGTACCTTCTAAGGAACAGTTTGCTGACATGTTTACTAAGAATCTCTCTATCCTGCTTCACAATGATCAAAGTATTGTATTCCAACATGGTTTATCGTCGAGTGGGGGGTATTGTAGCATGGATTTAATCTGGTTACTAGATCAACCCAAAATACATAATTACAGTATCTTGAAGGATAAAACTAACTTTCATTACTATATAAAGATGCATGTACATAGACATTATAATTCATTCCTTTTACTTCTAAGAAAAATATTGATTACTTTGGTTCTTTGCCATTCTATGTTGAAGCAAAAACAAAACAGGGTGAGATCTTCGCATGTGCCGCAGTGACCGCAACAGTAGTAATGTGGCATTGCCGGGGAGAGTTAAGATACCACAAGTATACTTGTTGACTATTTAATCAGCTAACATCAAGGGATAAGGGTGAATCTTCAATTATATTTTGATGGACATAAGGGCAACTTGGAGGCTGCATATTGGAGAGGCAAATACAAGGTGAATTTAAAAAACATGAAAAGTTCATTTTAATAAGAGAGGAAGAATGTTTAGGGGGGGGACATTGCAGGAATGCAATTGGATCATCAATCTAGAGGAGAGGAGGAGCCAACCTGCAACAGAGCCTTGTGGTGGCGCAGCCGCCCTGGCTTCTAGTTCTCCTTAACCAATACTGATTCATGCCGCTTTTTTTTTTCCAACCCCTGCTTTCTTTCTGTTCACCTAGACGAGGAAATCCTGCACAAAACAGACGTAAAGGCGACACACGCCCTGTTCCCAACGTTTCTCGCTTGATCAATTGTCCGTTTGCTG
The DNA here is from genome assembly GCA_001624995.1 of Puccinia horiana. Lineage (NCBI taxonomy): Eukaryota > Fungi > Basidiomycota > Pucciniomycetes > Pucciniales > Pucciniaceae > Puccinia > Puccinia horiana. Next base: position 876,908 of record LWDY01000019.1, read on the forward strand.
CGTCAGCGCATCTTCAGAAGAAGCTCACTGTCTCAAATCCAAACCACAATCATCCTTCCTCTTCCAACCCTTCTACTCACACCGCCAATCGTCAACTCTCCAAAACCCTTTTTGAAGATATGAAGAACCTCGGTGAGGCTGGACTTAAACCCACCGAAATCCTTGAAGCCCTCAAAAAGACTCACCCCGCTAAAACAATCCTTGCAACAATTACCACAATCTACTCTGCGCGCAAGAAAGCTCATCAACAACTTATAGATGGTTGCAGCCCCATTTTCCATCTGAACAAAACTCTAGCCAACTCAAATTTCACCACAATAACCAAAGTTGATGACCACGGCGAACTCAGGGGCCTATTTTTCATTCATTCTCTCTCTGTAAAACTCCTTTCTTCTTATCATTTCATCCTCCTACTCGACTTCACGTACAATACCAACAAATACAAGATGCCACTTCTTCACATTGCCGGCGTAACTGGAGCAAATAAATCTTTCAGCGTGGCTTTCTGTTTCCTTGCCAAAGAAACTCAAGATTACTATGAATGGGCTCTCAATTCTTTACTCAGCGTTTTCACTTCAAACAATATTCCTCTTCCTGATTGAGAACAAGTACTTATCAACTCCATCAAAACCACTTTTCCTGATTCAACTCACCTGCTTTGTGCTTGGCATATCTTGAAGAACCTCTTGACGAATGGTGGAAAGTTGATCAAGAACAAGTCTAAAAAAACTCAAATGATTCAACACTGGAATAATCTGATCCGTCTCCCAATTGAATCCGAATTCTGCTCCTCCTTTGAAAGATTTGCTTCTGAATACGATCCAGAGTTCCAAAAGTACATGACGACGACATGGCTTCCAGTTTCTGAAAAGTACGCAAATGCGTGGACAAAGAATATTTTCCATTTTGAAAACAGGACAACTTCAAGAATGGAATCCGGCCACTCTTACATCAAATCCAGACTTCTTGGCCCCAATTATTCTTTTTCTGATGTCATTAAGATTATCTCCAACACCCTTGAAGCCCAAGCCCACAAAATTTCAGCTCAATATCACCAACAGAAGATTAATCCCCTCAGAAGTATTGGCAAGATTTTTCATAATTGCCACGGCCTGATCACTCACTACACGCTTAGGAGAGCTCAAAACAACTTACTCGAATCATCAAGAATCCCCAAGAATGCCAAATGCCACGGATGGCATTCCTTGCAAGCACCGGATATCTGAGCTGTTCAGATTGGGTGAAATGGTTGAGCCAGAGGATTTTCATCCTCAGTGGCACATTAAAGTCAGTCCTTTTCTTTTTTTTGGGTTTTTTCGACCCTGGGGTCGGGAGTCGTTGGTCGAAAATGTGCTTCAAAAGTCCTGGATTTGGGAGTTGCCGGGAGTCGTTGGTCCAATTCCATCGTCAAAAGGATCCATTTTGGGAGTCGTTGCCTGGAATCACTCAATCCAAGCCCAAAGACCACGTAAGTAGTCTCTATCTATTATAAGAAGGCCTTTAAGGCAAAAAAAACACATGTTTTAATGTATGTAGTGTTGCTGAAATAATTTTAGTTTATTTTTTTTGGGAGTCGTTTGTCTAATTTATGCGCCGAAAAGATTTTTTTGGGAGTCGTTGAACCAAAACCCGCGCCTAAAATATTATTTTGGGAGTCGCCCACACCATCACCTCAAGGACCCCTCACCCCCCAGAAAAAAAATTATTTGTTACTCTGATGATCATACTGATCATACTGATCATTTTGATCTTTTTTTTAGGATAAAAAGACCAACAAGGATGAAGCAGAAGCAGAGGAAGAAGAAAAAGTCGAACAAATACATGAAACCCACCTCAAAATGAATCCAACTGCACGTGCCAACCATATTCAGGCGATTTCAAGACTATTTGAAGGCTCTGGAACCATTGTGGACGTCACTTTACCCCAGAAAGCCATGAAAAATGGACGTGGAAGACCTTCTGGCACTCTCAACAAACCAAAAAAAAAAAACTACTAGGGATCCTTCATCTTTCAAAATCTTGGCGAAGAAGAGGAAGATACACAAAGAAAACATCAAGAAGAAAGAAGAAGAAGAAGATAAAAAGAAGAAAGAAGAAGAAAATAAAAATAAGAAAGAAGGAGTCAGAAAATCAACTCGAGTTGCTGTAGTCAAGATAGAATCAAAGAAACCAGAAGTGCCTACTAAGAAGAATATAGAACCACCCAAGCAATCAGAAACCCCTCCCAAGAAGAAGTTTCGACCAGTTCGAGCAGCTGCTAAGCTCCTCAATATATTTCCCTCCTCCCCGAAATAGTCAAACCATACTTCAAGAAGATCTTCAACGTTGAGTCCAACAGTCACTGTGGTTTTTGAGTTGCTTCTTTCTGTCTTGGGCATGGGAAAAATAAACAATTGGCTATTTGTGAATAGCTCTTCATACAGCGATGGGTAGTTACTGTACTTTACAATATCCACGTGATTTCAGTAAAGTACCGATCCACCATTACTGCCTAGACACATTACTGTACCTAGTAACGTGTCCTGCTGGCTGTGGGCTGTTTTCTTTTTGTCTAAAATTTGGGTACAGTATTGTCTGTACCCCTGGTAAAGGAATATCTGAGAAAGTTGCTTTTTTTTTTCTTTGACCAGGAAGATCAGCCTGTTTGGCCAGTTGAACAGGCTGTCCAGGCTGTTTGACCAATCGAACAGGCTGAACGGCTTGTTTGACCGGTCAAACAGGCTATCCTGCCTTTCCGACCAGTCAAATAGGCTGAACAGCCTGTTCAACCGGTTGAACAGGCTGAACGGCCTGTTCAACTGGTCAAACAGGCTGAACAGCCTGTTCAACTGGTCGAACAGGCTGAACTGCCTGTTTGACTGGTCAGACAAGCTGTTCTGCCTGTTTGACCGGTCAGACAGGCAGTTCAGCCTGTTTGACCGGTCAGACAGGCAGTTCAGCCTGTTTGACCGGTTGGAAAGGCAGAATGGCCTGTTTGACTGGGTGAGAGGCTGAGCTCACTGTCTGACCAGTCAGCCCCAGTAACGCAACTTCAAGCTGTTGGAGTTACTGAGGTACCTAACAGAAGAAAAAGCCACATTTGAATATAAACTGGTACCATAACGGAATAAAAACCCACATCTGAAAATAAATTGGTACCATAACGCAAAAAGCATTACGGTTAATGGTACCAATAATGGATAAAAAATTGTTACGGTACCGTTATGTTACCGATAACCGTATAGTAACTACCCACTGTTGCTTCAAGGAACTTACCGACCACGGACAATGGTATCTAGATCGCGGTTTTATCTACAAACTCAAGCCAGTATTGAATTGAATCAAGACAACTTTGATGGGATCCTGTGGTAAATCTAATTGGATGACAATGCCAACTTCAGATGATATTTTGGCCAACACTTTCAAAACCCCAGTATTTTTCTTTTCCACATCTTTTTCTCAAAGTTTCTTCCCTTGCTTTTGCCCTCCAAACAAAAATACCCCCATCTTGATAGCCTTCCTTGCTTCTCACTCCCACTTTGTTGTAGTCCAGGTCAAGGATCCTGCCCCCCAGGTCTTAAGGCAATGGCGGATCAATGCTGTGCCTGAAGCTTTGGCTTGGGAGGAAAAGTATTCTGCTTGTTTTAAACTTACTGCAGAGCTCAAAGATGTAAAATAAAACAACTATTACTATTTTTTTCTTGTAATTTTGTTCTCCTTTTGACTTGTTTTTGTGCTTTTTCCCCCTATTTTTCCCTTCAACTTTTTGCTTTTACTTATGAAGCTATGGATTGTTTCTAAAATTGATTTTATGACAGTAACAAACTTCTATGACTCCTTTTATATTTCTTTTGTGCCAAACTCTTGAGAAATAATGTTCTTTTTGTGCGGGTAATAAGACAGGGAAATTAAAAAAAAAATACTACACCTTCTACATGAAAGATATAGGTCCATTAATTTTTCAGGACCTTCATTGGAGTCTTTAATGATTCCTGACTAATTTTTAGGCACTTTGCATAACATTTTGGTGACTTATCTTAATTGTTTGGTGAGTATTAAAGTAGGAGAAATGTCAATCTGGCAACACACCTCATGTAAATTCTGTGTGTGAATGGTATAAGATTTATTCAAATTGGACGTTGGGTATGTTCCTCCTTGATTTCTAATTTTTGGGTGGTTTGGACCACCCAAAAAAAAGTTATGAATTTTTTTTTTGTATGGGTAATTTTCGTGAAATTAGCACAACGACTCCCATTTTCCAAATCGAAATTGGACCAACAACTCCCATGGGAGTCGTTTTTCCAAAGCTTGGGAGTCGTTTTTCCAAGCCCCTTTTTATTTTTCCCAACAAAGGGTGACACAATGTAACATGAAAACCCTTCAAGTATGGGAGCTCAAAATCCTTTTGAATGTACCCATAAAACTACAATCACATGTCATATTCATAAAAATTCCTTGGATATCAGTAAAAACCTTATTTGGTCCTCTTATCTGCCAAATCAATTTCCTAATCATCTGCTTGAGTTGTACAGCCCCTGGAAGCAAGCTAGATTGCAAGACACAAACCATTGGGATTCCTTGGGACTTGCATCTGGGGGATGTATGTACAGTGCCCAGAAGTAAGTTTTCATTACAACATCTTTCATTGCAGAGGTTCAGGACACAAACCTCAATTTGTGAGATTGGCTACGGGGGTGTAAAATGGGTTCCCAAGAATGAATATGAAATAAATAAATGGAAATGTAAAAAAATGTGAGTGAGAAAATTATTTGAATTATTGCAAGATTTTTGAAAATCTTTAATATTGTTCCAACCAAGCCAAGAAAATTGGAGATCACAGTATGGCATGTGATAAGAATGATAAAAAATGAAAATTTTCAAACCCACTTTAAATTATTTTTATTGAACAAAATGAGTTGGGACAAATTAGTGCTGATTTGGCCTGCAGTGCCTGAATTTTGTTTGAAATTGGTGAATGGCCCACTCAAGAAAATAATTTGAAATGGGTTTGAAAATTTTCATTTTTAATCATTCTTATCACATGCCATACTGTGATCTCCAATTTTCTTGGCTTGGTTGGAACAATATTAAAGATTTTCAAAAATCTTGCAATAATTCAAATAATTTTCTCACTCACATTTTTTTACATTTCCATTTATTTATTTCATATTCATTCTTGGGAACCCATTTTACACCCCCGTAGCCAATCTCACAAATTGAGGTTTGTGTCCTGAACCTCTGCAATGAAAGATGTTGTAATGAAAACTTACTTCTGGGCACTGTACACAAATACATGTGAGCTCTGCATAAAGGCATCTAAAAGGTTCAACCTCAAAAAGTGATTTTTGTAAGAACATGCATGCATAGAGGCATTGAGGACAGCTTTCTGGCGAGAGGACTGCATCTTGTGAAAGGTGTGCGACAGTCGATAGAAACTCGTGCAATACCCAGGTTGGCCGACCTGACACTGAAAACTGAAACCACAAGCAGACATCAATAAAACATGACCAAGTCGGACGACGAAAGTTCTAGTAGAAGGAAACAGCCAAATATCCTAATCACCGGGACACCCGGGACGGGCAAGACTACCCATGCGGAAATGCTGGCACAGGAATCTAACGGCTCTCTCAAGGCGATCAACATTGGTGACTTCGTTAAAGAACATGGCTGTCATGAAGGATGGGACGATGAATGGCAAAGTTGGTTAGTGGATGATGAAAAAGTAGGTCCGGTTCCGTTCCTTCACTCAAATCACATTCAACAGATTACCCTCAAGATTATATGGAATCTGATCCAAGGAAACAATTTTTGGATTTTAAATTCTTGACAATGGTCGTTTAGCTCCTAGACGAACTAGAGCCACTGATGTCTTCACCGGAAGGCGGAATAATATTAGATTGGCATTCATCAGAGATCTTCCCAGAGAGATGGATCGATTTGGTGATCGTTCTACGGACGAGCCACACAATACTTTGGGATCGATTAGAGAAACGAAACTATACACTGAAGAAGATTCAAGAGAATAACGAGGCTGAGATTATGGGCGAATGCCTTGAAGAGGCTAGAGAAAATTATGATGAACAGATCATGATTGAATTGGATAGCGAAACGATCGATGCTATCGACTCTAATATTCATCGCATCTTGGAATGGGTTGAGCAATGGAAAAATGATAACCAGCATTCTTCATAATCGTATCTTTTTAGTAGACATCAATCGAAGACCTTGCTGCCAAACAGCCAGGAATCCTGGCTTGACACGAAACCTAAATTGATAAAAATTCAGCAAACCCATGAGTCTGGCATCCTACACTGGTATGTACCTTGCCATGCATATCGTGGTTTTCGTATTGGGGTCTTTGAATGCCTCATGCATTCTTCCAATGGGAATGCTTCAAAAGAGCCCAAATTCATGGAGTACCTTTCATATCCGGATGATTTGTTTTGCCTCTAATTGGTGACAGAGGGCTAAGAGACAACGAAATCCCACCAAGGCTTCTGCGCCGAAATACGATTTTCATCGGATCTCTCCTGAAATTTTTGAGAGTTGATCTTTTTTCTTAAAAGAAGCTTCACCACCAAAAAATGCAGGCCCTGGCTGGCTGTCAACATGCAGGTAAAATCATTACTTGTGGTTTATTGCCAACTGATTTACTGTGCACAATGTATGTATGTACATAAATATATACAGTGACTGTATTGAAGTGATGTAAGGTTAAGTTCATAGTAAGAATCAGATTAAGACCACAATTAGAATCATAGTGGCTGCACTTCAACTGGCAGCAGGTGATCTTGAATTCTTTGTGTTGTGGCAGCAGGTGATCTTGAATTCTTTGTGTTGTGGCAGCAGGTGATCTTGAATTCGTTGTGTTGCTTAGATATGCTGCATTTGTTCAATGTTATCATTGGAGGACTTCCCTTTGAATAAAAAAAATTCTAGATCTGAGAGTAATAATTCAAAACTTTCCAAGCTTATTTGATTTGTTTGCCCAGAGTAAAATGTGTGTCAGTGAGTGATGGTCACATGAAAATCCAGATTGAAGCTCTTGTCAGCTGCAGGCAACCTTTTGAGCCAACTTCATGAAGTTCCTCAATTTCAGAGGGGGCACCCAAGGAGCTATAATCGGGGTGCTAAAACCCAGATATAGCTCCTGTGTTTTGTGCAATAACAACCCAAGGTGGACTGGTAGGTGCCCAGCTGAGGTTGCTGTATTCAGAGCCATAGCATGAGACATGCAAGGCGTCAGACAGGATTCCCCAGAAAATATTGTTTATGTCCCGGATTGCCTGTCTGTCACAAGCTGTCACGGGTGCCAGACAGTTGCTAAATCTAGCAACCATCTGGTTTTTTTTAGCTTTGGAGCTATAGTAGCACCTTGTTTAGCACCCCAGGTGGGCGCTTGATTTCAGCTTGGGTTGTTAAAAGCTGGATAGCAACCTGGGGTAGCACCTCAGGTGGAGATGCTCTTTATATATGTCCATTTTTGTTGTTTGAACAATTGCAAGAAGAACCCCTCACCATCATTACATTTAACTTTTGATAAGTAATAGTTGATTGAGGAAACAAGTTAATGCATATCAAACCACAAATTCAATGAAGTTTCAAGTAACTCTTCTCCCAATGCACATTTCCTCAGAAGAAACAACATAAATATGCACCATCTAAATATCCCATTCCAGGACATATTTACATATCCCAACAAAATTATATTGAGAGAAGGAGTGTTGGTGCCAGTAGGAAGATTTGACTGACCTGACCACACCATAACCCTTTTCTTCAATTTGCGACCTTGTCTGGTTTTGGGTGTCTGTATATTGACAAAGTTAAATATTTACTACTATGTAGTTGTTGGAATATTGAAGTGTGTGTGCCCCAAACAAGAAATACTCTTGTGTGTAGATAACCTTCCTTGCTTGACGTTTAGAAACCCCATACACACATTTTTGGGCTTTACAGGCTGAGCCAGTCCCAAGAATATCATTTGTATGTTTGTGACATGTGCCAAAAAAAGTTTGCTTTTTCCCAAGTCCGGGTTTTGGAACACATACCCTATAAAGCCATATTATGGACTTATAATCCCATACTATGGAGTTATAATCCCATATTATGGCCTAATAATCCCATAATACCAGCTTATAAACTCTCATTATGGACTTATGTTCCCATATTCTATACTTGAAACAAGAATAACATGTAAATATAGTTGATTATGCATGAAAATCCACCTCTTTTTTCCCCTTTCGACCCACCGTCTGACTTTTTTTTCTTATTTTTGACCCCAAAATTTGGAACACCCCCCAAAAGGTGTAGTCGAGAATTCGTGGCGCGCACTGTAGCTTGCATGGATCCACTGCAATGAAAACCTGGTTCGACAGACAGGAGTTGACAAACAAAGGCCCCAGTGTAATAAAGCACGCCAACTGGCCGCAGTTGACCCATTTTCTCTTGTACTAACATGTACAATATCCTAAATTGAGATCTGAAGACCTGGCAGATGGCCACATGAAGAAGTCCTCTCCCATCATCACCTAAAAGCCCCCATATTATTTGAATAAACCAAACACCCAAGAAAAAAAAAAGAGACATGAGCTACAAGGGGGTTTGTGGCCCACTAAAGTAAAGAGAAAGAGAGGGGGGACGAAAGCCAAGAAAGTTAGTGGAGCCTATATACAATTATAAATATGGTTCGAACGTGGGTGGCTAGACACAGAAAGAGAGTCGAGGTATGTGTGTGGATATCTTACTCTATCTATATATATATCTGTGTATGAGAGAGAAGGACTGTATCATAGAAACCAGCCAAAAGAAAGTTTTACTATATGTGTGTGTGTAGAAAAGGTATAATATCTTCACCCTCCCAAAAACCCCCATATATGTACTACCCATCATCTTCCCACACGACCAATCACAGTGAGATACCTGGAGTCTCCGAAGGATCCCATCGCTTCGTGATCGGCTTCAAAAACGAACCGACCCATCGTCCTCCTCCAATCGTGTCCTTCGATCCCCCCAAATAAAATGCTTAATTCTTGACCGCCCATTTCTTAATTAATCCTTCACTATGAAAACCCACCCGGCCAAAAGAAACGATAAAGATAAGTAAATATGTAGGGAGAGAGATGAGGGAGAGAGAAGAAGACTGAACTAGAGAGTCCAGCCGATAGCCGAGCTAAGAGTTTTCCTCAACAGTCTAAGCCCGGAGCCTTTAAACAGCAACCTGGAGTTAGAGAGATGACCGCCGAGGATGGTAGAGAGAGAGCTAGAGATAGAGCGGGCCTGCTCGGGGGGACGCAGTTGCAAGTGAGTTTTGACGATGTCGAAAGGGGCGGTGATGAGGGTAGCCAAGACGGCGGCGGTCGAGGCGGGGAAGGCGTGCGAGCGCAGGAGCGGATAGTGGCGCCCGGGCTCCTCCAAGAGCCGCTTGGTGGCCTCGTATACCGTCATGAATATCCCCGCAAACGGCCCGTCCCGCAGACTCGTCGCCACGTATCCTCGCCATAGGCCCCCCACCCCTTCCGTCTTGATGATCGCCCTCAGTCCCGCTCGTATGCTTCCGTATTCGTATAAGTTCGACTGTCACCATCTCTTACATATCAGTTTTTCCCCTCTACTTGATTATCGGTATTTGCTCGCTTACTTCAAATCTTGTCTTGATCACTGTTATTGGCATCAACACGAATCCGACCGAAGTCCGCGCAAAGACGCCAGCCAAGAAGTCGGCAGTCGGAGAGAGCACACAAGGGCCGATCCCGTCTTTATGTCGATGATGCTGTTGAGTGAAGATAGAGAACTCAGACATGGAGGCTCTGAGTTGAGCGAGTCCAAAGAAGTAGACGGCGATTCCGGGGACATTCCTGTGATAATCAATCTCAGTCAGTGTGTGTGTGTGTGTTTGTTTGTAGTATTGGATCGACTGACCTGATTATGGTGGGTGTTGTGCCTCTCCATAGTCCTGATAGACCTTCGCGAGAGATGAGTTGAGCAGACAGTCGATAGATTGTGGGACTGAGAGGGAGAGAGCAGTCAGGAGTGTTAGAGCAGACTGAATGAGTGAATGGATCGATACTTTTGGGGTTGGTTGTTGATGTGAGCCTGTTGCAGTCTGGTTTTGAGTACTGTGTGTTGGCTGAGTCAGTTGGTGAGTTCGTGGTGAGTGGCTGAGTGACTGACCATCGAATGGCTGGAGTGCCAAGCAAGAGGCCAACCCAGACAGTCCGCCAGAGAGCAAGTGCAGACTGACTGAGATATTCTTGTCGCTCATAATTAAATATTTATTAAAAAGTTCTTTTTCAAAAAAAAAAGAAAATATAAACATTCAATCTGCCTGGATTCGACCCAGAAGCACTCCAGCCAACTCAGCAACAACTCCACGCTTCTCCAACTCAACCATCAAATCACTCGACCTAAATAACACAAATCACATCAGACCGTGTGGGTTTGTTTAGTAGATGGCTGGGGACATCTTAACTGGTTCGGTCGAATAATCACCATCCGCTTCCTCCACACTTTCTCCACTTTCATCTTCCTCTTACCATCTTCCATCAACTCATCCTGAGAGCTCTGTACCGATTTAACTCGGTAAAAGATTGCCACTGATTCTGGATTTGGGTCGGGCTGATCCAATGGAGCGTAGATTTCTACTTCTTCCACCTCTGAACTGATTTGGTTTGTATCTTGAGTAATCATTTCTGATCGAATCGGATCTCGTCTTTTTGAACAGGTTTCATAATCATCAACAGATCCTATGGCTTGTCAACAGAGTACATAAATCACACTCACAAAGACTTCAAAAAGATGAATTTCCTTTCAAGATTCGAAGGATCCTTGTCTGGGTCCACAAACTTACTAGTCCAGAACCTCTTGAGTTCTTCGACGATCGACTTTGGATCTCGATCATCATCCGAAGAAATAGGAAGGACCTGTTTGACCAACGGACTCGCTGGATCTTTAGATTTCACATAATGTCCTTGACTGAATCTCACCATCATCAGCATTCATTCTCGAGTATAATAATAGTCTGAATGCTCACTAGATTTTGTATCGGAGTGATTCATCTTGATTGGGAGTGACTGAGAAGCTATTAGAGATCCAGTCTTGTAGATTAATTGAATCTGATGGAAGTCTATATAAACAACTTTTGTCAGTTTGAATTGGTTGGAGACCATCATACTATAGAAGAATACCTATTTAGAACTGGGAATGTTGATGAAAGTAAGCGATCAATATTATCGTCCAAGTTGGTCTCGAGGGATTTGATCGGATGATCGTGTTGGATAGGTTTACTAGGAGATGCCAATCTACTCAAGCTTCTCTGATTGAGTGTGAGATGATGAGGCCAATCTAATTCGAGAGGGAAAGAAAAGGGTATGAATCCTAGTGGTCTTTGAACTGATTCAGAGTTGTCGATCAAGATCGGAAGATTGTCATATTCGGTTGACTGTTAAGTTAAAAATCTCATGTCAGATTTAAATTATTATTTTGAGCATAAATTGAACTACTCAACTAGGATCTCATATCTCTTCAGGACATCTGAGACTGTTTTGGTCATGTTTTTTTGATCGAATGAATAGGCAACGAGGACGTTTTTCTGAAGGATGATTGATTGAACGAACGAACGAAATGAGTGTTTTTTTCTTAAATGATATATTTAGAATTATTGGATGACGTACTTGATTGTCAAATTGTAATGCACAGTTAGATAGCACACCCAGATGATTGAGTATGTTATGAGTAAGAAGTGGTTGATGAGGTGAAAGATCGATTTGATGTGAATATATAGTCCTTCTAGTTCTTTCGAATTCGGTCCAAAACCGTTGACGATCTTTCATCTGACCAAAGATAGTAAGTTGATCAAGTTCGAGAGAGAGATTGATGGTCACATTAGATTTGAGTGCAAGATGTTTGATAGTTAATTGATCTAATTTTAACAAGAATATTTCTTGATGGGATAGTTGATGAGATTGGTAGTTAGATTTGAAGTTCTTGAGTAAGGATTGAAATGATTGATCGATTGAGATGTTGATAGGGTTAGTGAGATGCCAATGATCGAATAAGATGTATGAGATCAGTGATTGTTTTGGTGTGGTTTTGTTGTAGTTCTGTGATAAGTTTTGGTTGATGATTGAGAGTAGTTGTTGTTTTGAGAATGCTCTGTTGAGTCGTTTTTGAGTTGAGTGGATTTGGTCGATGTACCATTGTGGATTGATAGTAGGTAGATACTTTGATAGTCTGCTTGGTCTGAGTCTTTCCAAGTCGATTAGTTCTGGCTGGCTGTTGCTGTTGCTGTTGTTGATGATGATGTGGTTTGCTGAGTCTGAGATCGTTCGAATCTGAATTCGTCTCATTTTTTTTTGTTTTCTTCTTTCAAATTTCAACTGATTTGTTTTTTTCCAAACTACTGAACCCCCTTCGCATCCATTATATTGGACCCCCTCTCCTCGACGACCGTCCACCGACTTCACTTTACTGCTTTTGGGTCCAGAGGGCGTCACATAACACAGCTTGACTGTGTCTCTCTTTCTTGTATGGTTACAATCTTACCCTTTTTTCTTTGTCTCAACCAAATTCTTTCTCAATTCCAAGCAAGCTTGTATCTCTCAATCGTAAAGGCGGACTTAAATCATCAATCAAACTGATCTTCCAATTGTCATCCATGTTGAGCGAAAAAAAAATCACTTTTTAATCACATCCATCATGAATTGAGTGGTGTGGATGATATGTTTCTGGTTTGGGCTGTTCTGGTCCAACTGGTTCAAGCGCATCTAAACATTCGTAGGATTTGTTTTATGTAGCCACTTATCATTTTTTTTCGCTAATTATATCAATTGTCCGAAATGGAAGTGAAGTTAATGAAATAGACTGGAAAGACGAAAATATTTGACAAGTACCCCTAGGATATTAGTTCATCATCGATCTGAATGTAATGATAGCAACGCTCGTTATCACTAGAATCGACATGAGTTCTTTTTGTACAATCTTCAGGGAAGAAGGTTGGTTGATTCTTGAGCTCGAATAACTCTTTGAAAAATCCGATCCGATCTTTTTCCTTAAAGATATAATTTATGTAAGAAGGATTTATTTTGTTGATAAATTAAATTTTTGGTGGTCTCAGTACTCAACAACAAACAAACAAACAAAAAATGTACTTACTTGATAGTTGCGAACAAGAGCAGAAGTACTAGGACAGACGAAAATAAAAGTGTTTCTGTGTTCATTCCTGTCGGTAGTTTTGTCGGATTTTGTTTCATTGGCGTAGTAGCTGATACCGATTTTTTGAGACTTGAGAGCGATCTCTTGTAATCCAACTGTGGTTTTGGTGCTGGATAACTGAAGTCCATGAGATTTAGAAAGCTTTTTCTTCAAGTAACTGCAAACCTAACAAAGAACAAAAAAATAAGAGAAAGAAAATTCATGAGGTGCTGCAAAGTTAATTATGAATGTCAACTGACATCTTGATATTGTTTGATTCCAACAAAACATAAGAATCGAGGCTGGAACCTTCTAATTTTTTCGAGCAAAATTGGCACAGCTTCAAGTCGCTCCGAAGCCGATAGTTCGTTTGCCTTAATAATAAGATTATATGGGTAACAAGGATTGCGAATGCCAATCAAAACCCCATTTAAGGAAGTAGAAAAAAAACAGTCAATCTATGGCACAATTTGAATCAGTAAAACACTCCTTACCTCTGCCGTAGGACGACTGACTAGGTCAGTCAGTCCTAAACCAAACTTGGAAGGCAACAAGTGATCATCATAGGGAGATAAACAATATGGAGTAAAGCCTTCGTAGAGACAACATCAGTTAGCCTTCTAACACACTTCTCATCGAGTCAATGTAGATTACTAATCGCGGTTGAAGGTTGGACGGACCACTTAGGAATAAAGATTTCCAGAAAAGATTCGATCGATGTCCATAATAATGTGCGATTTTAGCTGACTGACATCCCGGACTAAGAACAAGTGAATTAAGAAGAGGTGGCTCGATTGAGTACAGTTGATGGAATCGTATCCTCGGTCACTAAATATTTCAAAAATGAGATACTCACTTTGAACCACAAAACAAAACTGACACACAAATCAAGATAAGTCAACAAACATCCGAGAGAAGGCAAAATAAAATGGGAAAGAGATGTAAGTTTATCTACCATCTAGACTTGGAGTGATCAGGTCAGGCAGATGATCCAGATGTTGATATACGGACGGGGTGGCATATCCGCGAGCTTTCCTGCGTGTATAAAGAGGGGAAGTCCAGGTGTTGAAATGTTTGGACACCACTAGCTCTTCCTGATCGTTGGTTTTCTGTTGTGTAGATGTGAGCGAAGAAGAGTGGGATGGTTTTCTTGTGTGCTAAGAAGGCGCAGGGCAGAAAATTTCGGAGGTCAATAAAACCACAATTCCTTTTCAAGCAGGAAAAAACAGAACGGGATAGATTCCACACAATGTTTAGTGCTTTTGGGTCGCTCTGAGTCAGCCTATTATTGCCTGAGACAGCCGTCGGACGATGATCAACGCCATCCTTAGCCTTCCCCGTTACGCTCGAAAGAAAATATTTTGACTGGAAGATTGTTCAATAATCGGGAAAATTCATCAGTTTGATGGTCCAAGCTGGAATGGAATGGTGGGACTTTACCTGGAGAGTAGCTGGAGACAGTTTGAGGATAGGGGTCAGGCGTACGTAGAATTCCAGTGAGGTTTGCCGCTTTCTCTTTTTTAGTTAGGAGGGGCTTACATAATTGACCCCCCGTTCCACTCAGGAGATTTGGTCCAGCAGAGCATTGGAGTTGATACCACAGAATTGTTTACATCTTCACTATTTGATAGATTCTCATCCATCAATATCTCATCTTTTTCTGTTCCAGCTTGCATGTAAAATAATTTGGGTGCCTTGTGTGCAAAAATCTCAATTAAACTGCTTGTTCGAATTTCCGCCCATGCCCAAAAGAGGCTTTGTTCCATTCCTTCCATTTCTTTCTCAGAATGGCTTAGCCCTCAACTTAGGCCCATCTAAATAGTTGTATGTAGTATTTCATTCTGCTTCCCTCATGAAATACATTTCTCACTGGTTCCAGAGCCCATGACAGAGAGACATACTCTACTGAGACTTCTCTTCTGCTGGTTCCAGTCCCTGAGCATACTCTGCTCTTCATCTTTCCAGCTCATCATCTCTTTTATCACCGGCCTTTGGTCACAAATCTTTCACTTCTTTGCACTACATAAACAACTCTGTCAGATGTTGGATTCAAGTATCTCACCATGTAGCCTCTTCAAATAAGCTTGTTTTTTTTTTAATGAAAATCAGTTAAACTGGTTCATTTTTTGAAAAACGAAAAGGTAGGTTGGGGACATCAAATCAACATGATTAACTTCCTGCTATGGAAATGCTATCATGCCACATACAAGCAGCATCATAAATCATGCATCCACTGCAACATCCAAATGCGCATACATAGCATCCATAAACTCACTAGTTATTTCATCTTCCTGAATAATTTCAGTTTGGAGGTACTCAATAAATTCTGAACAGCCGCTACCTGATGATCATTTCTTAATCTCACCTAAGGTTCACGTGTTATATTGTAAGAACCGTCCCCCTCCGTCAAGGAAGACTTCATGGCGCAATGGTAGCGCGTCCGACTCCAGTTCGGGTCCATCGGAAGGTTGCGTGTTCAAGTCACGTTGGGGTCAATTTCTTTTCCTGATCGCCTTGGGCTCTTTTTTTATCCCTTGCCGAAATTCACTTTTGAGACGGTCCATCTGATAGGCATCAGCTGGAACTTGGCGTTGGGTTAATCGAGTTGACGATGGGGACAGTTCCGCGAGGAAGGCTCTTTGTGATCCCGACCAGAATTGATAAGCACTAGTGAACGGAGTCCCTCACTATCTTTTTTTGATCGTTGGGGCGCAACGAGTAACCGTGGCGCCAATCCTGAGCACACTTCCGGACTGATGAATCTTTCTTTTGCCCAAGGTAGCTTTCTCCCGCAAGTTCCTCTGGTTCTGCGTTTCCGACCATAACTCGACAATGCGACAACTCCCCAGACCTTGAGGGCAGCTTACACTCAGAATCTGCCCCTACTAGGCCGGCGTTGATGACCCTTCTCTATTCTTCTCGCAACGTTTTATGTATCACCCTGTCAAACTATTATCTCTGTTCCTTCAAGTTGCCACAAAAAAGCAAGCGATGTCATAGATCTTCGCGATAAAGAGGAAGAATCGGATGATCAATTACCATGCTAAGGTACACATTTTGGTAGACAACCAATAGCCATTTTCCTAGTGCTTTAAGCTAACTGTACTACAACCAGCCCCTGCGGTAGCTCAGGGGAAACTATGGTACACCCCCTCAGCTTATCACCTGAAATAATTTTTTAGGTCAATTGGAACTGAAAAATCATATCACAACCCACCTTTTGGTTAGTTTTTTGTTCTATTTGATAGAGATCAGACAAACAAAGCTAATTCTGTTTAGTTATAATAGGGGGATTCAAACTTGAGCCAGGTTGACTTGCCTGCCAATTGGCAAGTCACTCTGCACGTTTTCTCTGGCAGATTGACTTGCCAATTGGCAGGCAAGTCAAATCTGACTGAAATCCTCTAACACACAGTATGAATCAATTTCACTCATCTGTCAGCTTGCTACTATGCAGAGACAAGCTTACATAGTAATCAAGTAAATAAATAAATAAAAATAATAAAGATAAAAAGTATCAAACAATAGAATACCTTAAGAAGGATCAATAAATGTGTAAATATTATTGTAAAAATGAAATCTATATACAAAATAATCTAGGGCCACCCAGCGGAATGACCCTTAAAATCCTACTCCTTCATACCCTTTCTCTTAGAAGAAAGAAGGACTTATCAAAATCATTACAAAGCATGTTACACATGTTACATAACCATCACAGACATGTAATAAGCTTTATAGACGAAAATACAAAGTTTATAATCAATGTACATGTGCTATAATAAGTATAAAGTATAATAACAACTCTATAACATAATAAAATGGCTAAAAGTAGAACTTTCTAGAAATTAATAACCAATTGAATGTAAATAAATATTGGATTCTTGATTCATAATCTTGAGAATATTATAAAGTTATAATAATAGAATGTTCCAGAACATTCTACCAATACAATTGGGTTTGAATAGGCAAAAATCCCTCTATTCAGTCTTGAGAAGGATCTGTCAGAAGATCAGAAAAATGACTCAGGACCCTCATACATAATCCAGGGTCCCTGATTTCTCCCTCAAGGCCTCTGAAAGGCATAAATAGACCTCAGAACTTTCCCTCAGAGGCCTTTCCCCAGTCTTGTTCACCAGTAATCCCCTGCAGCTTTATACTCATCAGTTAAAACCTTAATTGACCAGTGATTATCCATTTGTAGGACTTTCTGTGAACTTGAATTTCGTCTCAAAACACCCACTGAAGCCTTCCTGACCTCATCACCACCTTATTCCACCTTCATCCAGGTATTGGCTCCAAAACAGTAAGTATTATTCTGTTTTAGAGCCACTACAAATTCAATTTCCTGGGTACTCCCAAGACTCCTGTTTTAACAGGCCCCAGAAGATCAGGTGAACCCAAAAACCTCTGTCATTACAGGAGCCTGATACCCTTACAAGGGAATATTCAAACCTCTAGCCTTTTGGCTTTATCCAAAACACATCCCCTATTATTCATATAACCCTTACACCTTTTTCACCGCTCCATCCAAACCACTTAAAAATAATCTTTATATTTATTCATAAATTATTTTTATTAGGGGCTTTGAAAAATGATTCCCCGTTTTTCAACCAACAACTCCCACAACCAGGTCGACGTTGATTTTGGGAGTCGTTGGTTGAATTCCGGCCACGGGCCTGGGAGTCGTCCTCCAAATACCAAAACCACCTATGAACTCACCCCAGAGAAAGCTGAGGAATGGACTCGTGGCAGCCCGCGAGTTCATTCATCAGATGCCTTTCCATGCGGTTTTTCTGAATCCCGCAAAAACCTGTAAAACCGCCAATCCCGCTCTTCCAGCACCGACTGAAGCTCAAACCATGCACTGCGTCCGCACACCACACTCCAAACTACATGTTCACAGCTCCTTAGCAGCTTACTCATGAACATCACTTCTGCCGACAAAACACCAATATTACCGATAGTCAACACAGTCAGAACCCGCTCTATCTGGAACGCGACACACAAATCTTGGGGCATCAAGATGGTAGGCCCTGCATAGACTTTACTCACAGGGAATCTCAAGTTGTCAAAGACCTTGTCTCAGATTTTCAGTGAGTCACTTTGTTACTCAGTGTTTTTTTTTACATCTAACTACTCCTTTCTTTGATACATGGCTACAGTAAGAGCTAATTCTTCCTGCAAGCTGCGTTCTTGGCCAAGAATCAATACTGAGGAGAAGCTCGCCGAAAACAGCCTAGTGATCATCGTTGAGGAAAGTCCAATCGGCCTTCAAAAGACCAATTTCTTCAAAGTAATCAAGAAGGTGTACATTGACAAAACCTGGCGAACCTTGTTAGGCCTGGACAACAACTGCATTCGAATAAACAGGATGGCAGAAAACGAGGACAAGGGGGAAAATAAGGGAGAAGGTGAAAACCAGGGACCAATCAATCAAGAGAACAAAGGTGAAAATCAGGGACTGATCAACAATGGCAGCTCACCCTCTCTTGAGAATGTGGAGCAAAATCTTGATTTCCATGCATTGACCTTGAACACGCGAACTAGAATTTACTTCCATTGTTGTGCTTGCTTATGTTATGCCTTTATCTGTTGGAATTTTAAAGCTTTTTTTCCATGTGTTTTGATTTCTGATTTGTGCAATCTACCAAGCACACAGGGCACAAGCAATAAAAAAAAGGATAGAAAAACTGATTCCAAACTTTCTACTGACTCCTTACATTAAGACTATATATCTTTTGATCTAACCAAATGTTCAGGGCAAAAAAATAAAACTATATCTGAAGTACAATTAATTTTTGAGGGGGGTGGTTTACATATTGTAAAAGTTATTGAGGTGTTGAGATTTGGGCCCAAATGCTTAAAGTAAGAAATATCAAATTGGCTGTATCTTTTGGGAAATCCTAAAATGGCTGTATCTTTTTGTGTCAAAGTTTTTAATGATTATGAGGAAGAAAACAGTGATGAAGATGGAGATGTTAATAATGCCACCAATTTGTAGCTTTTTTTAAATTTTGAAATTCATCAAGTTATACTAAGCATTCATGTCTGCATTGCAAGAAAAAACTTGGCAGATTTGCCATAAAGGGTGAAAACAACTAGATTTGAAAGGATATTTGAGGACTTCCCCTCGGGAATCTAGAATGCAAAGTTCTAGATTCCAAAATTTATTTGGTGGTGAAGACTCTTCCAGATTGAGTTTTCACCACCAAAGAAGATTTGAAATCTGGGATTTCAGATTCTAAAGCGGTTTTGGGAAGTCCTCCATTTAAGTTGACTTTAATATATAAATAATACATCAGTGAAGCAAGAAATAAAACACAATAAATCATTGGGAAAGTGAGTAAAAATAAACAAATTCAAAAAGATAGTAGTAAGAGTAGATAAATTGGTGAAGTATGTGATGAGCTGTAGTTGAGTGCATGTATCTTCAAATACTCAAAATACATGCACCCAACTACAATCAGGACATACTGCACCAATTGGCACAGTTCCATGTGTTCTAATATTATGTTTCAATCATAACATAAACCTTTCCAATAGTTTTCACTGTTTCAATTGGTTCAGTATGTCCTGAGTTGCAGTTGGATGCATGCATTTTGAGTATTTGGAAACACATGCACCCAACTACATTTCAGGACATACTGCACCAGATGACACAGTTCCAACTGTTGGAATAGTTTTTTGTGATTATTGAAAACACTATTCCAAAATTTGGAACTGTGCCAATTGGTGCAATATGTCCTGATTTTTAGTTGGGTGAATGTTTCTTCAAATACTCAAAATACATGCACCCAACTACAAATCAGGAAATAATGAACCAATTGACACAGTTCCAAGTATTGGAATAGTGTTTTAAATCATCACAAACAATATTCCAACAGTTGGAAATTTGTCAATTGGTTCAGTATGTCCTGAGTTGTAGTTGGATGCATGTTTCTTCAAATACTCAAAATGCATGCACCCAACTACAACTCAGGACATATTGCACCAATTGGCACAGTTCCAACTGTTGGAATGTTGTTTCTGATGATGGAAAACACTATTCCAACACTTTGAACTGTGTCATTTGGTGCAGTATTTCCTGAGTTGTAGTTGGGTGCATGTATTTTGAGTATTTGTAGAAACATTCACCCAACTACAACTCAGGACATACCTCACCAATTGACACAGTTCCAACTGTTGGAATAGTCACTGTGATGATTGAAAACACTATTCCAACACTTGGAACTGTGTCAATTGGTGCAGTAAGTCCTGATTGTAGTAGGGTGCATGTATTTTGAGTTTTTGAAGAAACATGCACTGAACTACAACTCAGCACATACTGCACCAATTGATCTACTCTAACTAATATCTTTTTGAATTTTTTCATTTTTTTCTCACTTTCCCAATGATTTCTTGTGTTTATTTCTTGCTTCAGTGATGGTTTAGATAGGCAGTGAGGCAAAAATAATCCTGACATTGACATCAGCAGAAATATCCACCAAATCAACCAGTTGCATCCCATCCCAATTCACGGTCAACCTGTAACTGACAGTGGCCAAGAAAGTGATGCCCCCTCCAGCTTGAATCCCTCTTGCGATCTTCTTTTTCATTGTCGGTGCCAAAAGCTCCTGCACTCGCTTTCTGTTTTCGCCTCGGCCATTTGGTAGGTCTCTGGATATTTATCATGATCTACTTTCACCACTCCTGACTCCCAAGCCTTATCCCCCCAGCCGTCCCTAGTCGTTCTTCAATCATTGATCTCAATATAATACTCGAATAACACTCTGGTAGACTGATTTGTGGGTCGGGGTGAGTCATCTACTCTATGGACATTGGTTTCCCTGCATTCACAACTGACTCGCACCGGGTTCTCTTTCTTTTTTCTCTTTGTGATTCTCTGCGTTAATGAAGACATCGGCTACCTTTGAAAGTCGCTTTAGCCCGTCGGGGTTGCGCACTCCAGTTTGGAGTGCGCAGTGCGGAGTCTTTTGAGTTTCATCGAAACTCGCGGGATTGGCGGTTTTACAGGTTTTTGCAGGATTCAGAAAAACAGCACGGAAAGGCATCTGATGAATGAACTCGCGGGCTGCCGCGAGTCCATTCCTCAGCTGTCTCTGGGGTGTGTTCATAGGTGCCCAAAACAATAAATAAATAAATAAAAAATAACAAAAACAGGAGTCGTTCTCCCAAATCCGCCGATAGACTGGGCGGATTTGGGAGTCGCCCTCATTGACCGGAAGGAAATCCTTCCGGTCAATGAGGCTGTTGTACCTCGTCGACCGGAAGGTTTTGCTTCTGGTCAATGATGAATTGTACCTCTTCGACCGGAAGGTTTTCCTTCCGGTCAATGAGGTTGTTGTGCCTCATTGAACGGAACAATTTCTTTCCGGTCAATGAGGTTGTTGTGCCTCATTGACCGGAAGGATTTCTTTCCGGTCAATGAGGTTGTTGTGCCTCATTGACCGGAAGGATTTCCTTCCGGTCAATAAGGTTGTTGTGCCTCATTGACCAGAAGGGTATCCTTCCGGTCAATGAGGGCGACTCCCAAATCCTCCCAGTCTATCGGCGGATTTGGGAGAACGACACCCGTTTTTTATTTTTATTTTTTATTGTTTTATTGTTTTGGGATTTGGAGGACGACTCCCAGGCCCGCGGCCGGAATTTGATCGACGACTCCCAAAACCAACGTCGACCCGGTCGTGGGAGTCGTTGGTCGAAAAACGGGGAGTCGTTTTTTGAAGCCCCTTTTATTATCATATTGCAGGAGGTGTAGCTAGAAGGTCTAGCCTTGGCATCATCACTCAACAGGAAGCTTGCAGAGTGACTTGCCAATTGGCAGTCAAGTCAACTTGGCTCGACTTTGAGTCCCCCTAATAAATATATAATTACCTGAAGGCAGATCTGATTGATAAAAGGTAATAAGATAATTTCAAGAATAATTATTTTCCTCATACAGATTGAATCTGGCAAGATGTGTTGATAGATTCTTCAAAAGTTTAATTAA
This sequence comes from Puccinia horiana, assembly GCA_001624995.1. NCBI lineage: Eukaryota > Fungi > Basidiomycota > Pucciniomycetes > Pucciniales > Pucciniaceae > Puccinia > Puccinia horiana. The sequence goes on from LWDY01000019.1 coordinate 899,064, forward strand.
AATCTTGATAGAGATGATACGAAATTTGATCAATAGGGCTTAATTCAATGTTGTTACTGCCTCATCTTTCAAGTAATTCATTTTGATAAAAACGACAATGTTGACTCCAACTGGTTGTCTGATTGACACTTACTACACCATGGTTGCACATTATAAGGCCCCTTTTGGAAGTGCCACATGACATCTGTCATAACAAACTTTGTGCATGACATTTGCTGAATTCCGCCAAAATTGGACCAGATGTCACACAAGTCAACAATATTACACATATAATATTCCACATCCAAAACAGGCCTAAGCTTTCCAATTCAAAAAAAAACACTTTTCAATTGGTAGTTCAAACCTTAAACCTTTTTAAGTTTTGTTTGTTTAAACTCATTACAGTCATCACTGTCTTAACCCATAGCAATTGGTGGGCACGTGGACACATTTTTGCTATGGGTTAGTGGATCATGGGTCAATTGTAACATTCTGTTTTAACCCATGATTTCATGGGTTGATGATGGAGACTGTCATAAGCCATGTATGAACCCATGATAAGTACATATTAGCAAGGGTTTTTGTTTTGGGTTTGGAATGCTCATGATGGACGTGATTTATGTATGTATTACTGTGCAATTCAATGAGGTATTGGCCAGATATAGTTCCTAATAGTTTTACATATATAAAAAAAGGGGTAGGAAGTATGGGTGTAAAACTGTCACATGGTGTCTTGTACAAGAGACGGGTGAGCACTATTTGAAGGAAAAGGAAAGGAAAGAGATAGCTTTGAAGAGAGGACTTACTGTTCAAAGGTCTTCTTTGTTTCAAAGAAGAGTTACTTAGGCTCAGAGGGACTTAGAGTAGAACACTGAAAGGGTTCGCAATGAGAAGGCTCAAAGAAGGTTGAATCAAGTGATGCTAAAACTATAATCTTATTTTGATGAGGAAAGATGGAAAGCGTGGAAGCAGACAGCTTATATAGTAAATACAAGTGAGGCTACAAAGGTATGACATAGGTTCGAACAAGATGTGAGGTCATAGGGTCAAAGCAGAAGAAATGAAGGGAGGTCAAGCAACACCAAGGCGAAGAGTCCAGGACTGGAGGACAAAGAATGGGTAAGTGCAATGGGTGCGAGAGTGAGTAAAGTGAAGTTCGAAGTTTGAGGACTGTGTGTCGAAGTTCAAAAGTTCAAAGAGGGAATGCATGAATCCGGAAAAGGAAGTTAAGCGCATGAAAGAGTAATGCCGAAAAGAAAGGAAGACCGGTGAGAGGGTTAATGGTCTTGCTTTTGTTCGCATAACTGGAAAGCAATGTGCTATTGAATCTTTGAAGGTTTGGAAAGTAACTTCGAGAGATCACTGAAGATTGCTGAGGGTGCATAGGTGATATCATATGTGACCCAAGGATTAACCAAAAGCTTGAGAGTTTCTGATGGCAAAAAGCATGGTAGAAAAGCATCCTTAGCCAAATGCAAGGAAGATCCAACTGCAAGATCCTGAGTGCTGAGTGTGAAGCTGAGTTTGTCGTATGACAAAAACAAAATGAAAAAACTATTGCACTTGGTAGTAGGTTGGAAAAAAGAGTTACTGGTCAGGTTTTAAGTGCTGAATGACAAGATATCACCATTTCAAAAGATTAGTTGAGGGGTTGGGGCTGATTCTATAGCGATTGATAACTGAGGAATAAGTTGGAAAGTCTAGCAAATTTCCTCAAAATGTCTTTAGTTACTATAGAAACTGTATGATTTTTATTGATTAATTCAGAAGCAAGACTTAAAACAAGGAAACAAGTCAGAACAGAAAACAATAAATTCGATAGAAATAACAAAGGATCAAATAAAAAAAGATTACCTCCACTTGATTAAAAAGAATAAAGATCAAGACACAAAGAAGACTGAGAGAATAGAGACACAGGAAAGAACTGAAGTGAAAAACATTCAAACTTAGTAAAGAAGAAAGGAAAAGAAAGGTTGTCAAGATTTGATCCAGGGACATTGTCAGCCGTAGTCTCTAAAGTGACTACCGGTTTAAAATAAGTCACTCTCTTTCAGGAGGAAAAAAACACACCTCAATGCTTTTCAGCTGAAGGGCTAGCGCCTGGAAAGGTCAAGTGACAACAACTATAAAATAGAAGCGCCTGCTCTTCATCTTATTCAGACGGGGAAGGTACAAGCCAAAGCTAGTAACAGTCCATCGGATGGAACTCGATTTGATTCGGTGAAGGAGCTGGGTCAAAAGATGAGGAGAGATTAGAAGGGGTGTGAGGTTTTGAAGGAGAGAGCTGAAGTTTGGAGATAAGAGTTTAAATGAAGATAGTGATTTGGAAAGGATCCCCAGTTACCTACGGGGAAAGTGAATTTTACAGGGTACAGGGCCCGTAAAACTACTCCTCATGCAGGGTGATGTGTAATTTTACGAAGCCCGGGCATGAAATTGGACTTCGCAAAAGGGGCCTTTATAATTAAATCCTCGCCTGAGAAGGTGGGAATTTGCACCACGGTGTTTACAGGTGCACTCCTGCCACCTCTAAAAATCCTGGTATCGCTGGGTCATCCATAGTTTTACTCTGGAGACCCATACGAAGTGCAAGCTATGGATTTACAGAGCATAGTACAACTCTACGTATCATCACAGTGAGTACAAAATTACACACCCTGGATTTGCCATGTACAACCACTAGAACCTGGACCCGTCACCCCACACCCTCCAAGTGTGTTATCCTAAGCAACACGCACAATCCTGACATGTATCCAGGCAACAAAGATGGCACTTAAGCAAGCACCAGCAATGCACCAATTCCCCCTCCCTTCAAACCTGCCACTTACTTTTCCAAAAAAAAATCTTACTCAATTCCTTCCACGTTTTCTTTGCACTCCGAAATGGATGCTCAGCCAACTTCGGGCCTTTCAACCCAGGCCAACCTCCATGAAGAATATCCGTCAAAAGAGGCAATGGCGCTAGGTAAGTGGGAACTTCCAACCAACTTTGAGGAGTTCCACACCTTCATTGACCATGGTTGCACTCTGGACCAGGAAAATTATCCCCTATACCCCAACGGTGATACGACGTTCGTCAAGGGAGTTGATTGTACCATTGTGAACTTTGGTTTGGTGGGATTTACAAAAACCACAGGAATTGAAAATCAAGCCAAGGGCACCTGAAAATTCCAGAGAGTGTACTGCCTTGGGTCCCTCACTTGTGACATTGATTCTTGTCAGTGGGTTGGATCACCCCCAACAGGCAGAAGCACCGTTTCCTCCTATCTCGAAAGGTATTTGATTTAATGCCAATTTTCTTTTATTAGCTGTAGTACAGTTTACTGATTGTTTTTTTTTTTTTGGACCTATGCAGCAATCCAACATGAAAAGGCGCTGCCAGACGATGCCCTGTTCAAGTCTTATGGCAAGCTTGTACTGGAACCGCTACTCGATTTGATTTCCATAAGCCAACGGGCTGGGGTTTGCTACGACACCCAGGAATACACCAGCACCCATGGCCCAAATCCAAGAAGCCAGACAAACTAGCCCAAGTTGATTTAAAGGCGGAGATACTAAAAAACCCTGCGGCCGGGGCTTTTAAATTGAAGGTTAGTACTTATGCAAACTATCCATGATCTCGGATCTACTAATGCACACCCACTTTTGTGCTTCACAGATGGGGAAATTGTCAACAGCTGGGGAACCCATTACCAAAGCTACCAACATCCATGGGGCCTTCATCAATTCGGACCGATTGCGTTACTACCGCCGGCTCATGCTTCAAGAGCTGAATTTTGTTCCAGAAAAGTTAGTAGCAGGGGTGGGGGATATGTTCCAATGGAACAAGTCAGTTGCCTTCATAATTACCTTTTTATCTTTTAAGTAAAATTCTGATGACATATTAACCTTGCTTGATTTGTTAAAGGCGCGGATTACATGTAATTTTGTCGAGCTACACAGACAACAACGAGCACTTCACCTTCCAAACAAAATGGATGGGTGAGAGGCTATTAGCTAGAAACAAAAATAAGGAGGACTAATCTCAGATGTTATGTACCGTTTTTTCGAGAATAGTTATTTGCTCACGACATCAATGTTCTGTGAGAAAACAGCCAGATGGATACCGGCGCAACTTTCTTGGATACATGGCCTTAGTTAAAAATACTACCAAACACACTTTGCGGTGCTCTTACGACAAATGGTCCGGCCAGATATCACACCTAGTGAGCGGGACGTAATGGCCTGCCAAGTGGTTGACTTCTCAACTGCACAATCCAACGGTTTCAAGGAAGCCTACATGGAAGTATTTGAGCAATCTGACTGCCACAAGGCTGATAAGATGTTGAAAGGGTGTCACCAACACTTCTGGGCGCAATCGATCAATCCTTTCTGCCGACCAAGATGTAGGCTTCACATTATTTTCCTTTAACGTCTTTTGGGCTCATGCTAAACTGTTCTTTGATCCAACTCCAGGCTGACTTCCAACAAAAATGCTTGGCTTTGCTTGAACCTTCTGAAGAAGGAGGACCAACACATGAAGAAAAGATTGATGAGTTACGGCGCCTATTCCCCAGGACCAAACGCTGGCTCAACTGGTGGACCATGGCAGATATCCAAGCTATGCTCTTTCCATCCCGACAGCCAATGTTAGATGACAATCTGGACGGCAAGGACAAGCTTCCCAATACCACCAATGCATTAGAGAGTATGTATCGTGTATATTACATGATTAGGTTAGTTGTTCCCTCATTCCATCATGTTTGGCTGGGCCTGATCGAAATTGGTGTTTTCTGATGACAGCGAAGGGAAGAAATGCCTCATGGTAGGCATGGTGGAGTTGTTTGCTTTTGTTAATGTAGTGGAAGAAGAATTCAATGCAGTAATGTGCGGAATACGGATCACAGACCAAGCAACAGGTCAATGTTTCTCAATCAATGAGTTGAGCCAAACCTAAGAAACGCAACTACATCAACGACAGCCAACCACCTGACACTACTGCTGGCCTTCTTGATGGACCTGATTTGGACCTACCAGCACCACATAAGAAAAATCTAGGCCAACCAAAACACTCCCTTAACATCGATAGATCCTGATACACAAAATATCAATCTTATGCCGCTTCCTCAGAACCCCATTTATCCAACCGCTATGGAGTCACTGTTCGCTTTGTACAGTCCTCTATGGCTGTGTAATGCCAGTGGGAAGGGCTCGACTCTCTTTTATCATCTGGTAACCCATTTTGGATCTCGAACAACCTTCAATTTGACCAAAAATGGACATATCCAAACCATTTTGACCATGGGGGAGTCCAAACTCTTCAAGATCTGTAATGAGCAGCACAAAGCAAACTTCACCCCGGGGGCCTTTACCTTGTGCCACTTATTCATGGAGTTGCTCCTGGATCCGAAGCGGAACAAGACCTCAGCGCTTGATGGATTGTTTGAAGTTGAAGAAAGCCAGTTGTTTGCTTGTGATCTGGCTAATAAGCCATGTGTCCCACCCTAAACCAGAATCTAATTGTGTGTGACGATCCAATCAGAAATGTTCTCCCGCAGCCAGCTGACTTTCGATCAAGTCCCAGACCTCATTCAGCTATGGACTTCCACTGGGATTTCCAAGACGCCAGGACTTGCCTGCTGATGCCACAAGCAAGCCAAAGGGAATATGCCCGCCAACTCGTCCAAGGATCTTTCCTCAAATGATGACTACAGCAGTTATGTCAATGAAACATCACACCTGAAGTTCAAGAATGACGAGCCGCCTCAACACTTGTACTTTTTCTTGGAAGTGGCATCGATACTCATTCCATCCGACCACAATTGCTTCATGGGCACCATGAAATGGCCATTCAAACTCAATATAGGGGGGGTTGTGTATACACTGTTCTCATGTATTTTGGAATGGTTTCCATTACTGGTGTAAGGTCGTTTGAAGTGGGGAAGCAGGCATCACCGGAGTGTGGCTACATGATGATCAAAAAAACAGTGGTATTGCTCAAATGATCAACAAGGATTTATCCTCCATTGGAGGAACTAAACCAAACAGTAGCTGGTTGTGCTACACTCATGTGTGGACACCAGCGGAGGACGAGTATGTACAACAGGCAATTATAAGGATCCGAGCTGACAACACCAAAGCCGAAGGCGAGATTCAGTTTGTTCACCTCAACTCCATGGAAACTCAACAAGACAACTCCAACGAAACCCAAAAAGACGACAATATCAATATCGACAAAACTCGACAGGATGATGGTCTCCCTGAGCTGGTTGGGACAGATGCCAGGTGCATTACTGTGGATTAAAAGGGGTTGATGAATCGGTTGAGGATCAGTCCTATGGGGAATCACAACTTTTGTTGGAAGAAGAGGAAGACTTGCGGGATCCACCAGCAAATGACAAACCTGAGGAACCGAGGAAAAAGAAAAAGCCAAATCCAATGAAGGTAGTCAAGGCTGCGGAGGTACCAACAAGAAAAGGCCTGAGGAAGCGGTGAATAAGTCATGCTATGGCCCCTGGCCCGTCGGTATGTCCCCCCCTCAGATTTCATCTCAAGCGGGTGTCTACATAATTTTCTTTGTTTTTTGGGCGGTGAAGTCATGCTATGTCCCCTGGCCCATCATTATGTCCCCCCGCCCTCCCCATCAGATTTTATCTCAAGCGGTGGGCCTTTGTAATTTCCTTTCATTTTAGCACTGTAAATTTGTGTTTTGTGATGGTGGATGGATAAAATTACAAAGTGGTTTTCACAAGCTATACCACCCTGTAAAAGTGTTGGTGTGCAATTCTCCATGAGAGATGGCTGCGCTATAAACTTACACGGTCTTCACTTTGTAAATCTTGGAATTGCAAAAATATACATGAAACTGATCAGATGGGATATTACACAGTTCAGTTCACAGGGCCTGCTTTTGCAATGGGTCATTTTGGGTTGGGAGTGTGTAAAATTACATATCACCCCCGGGGCTGTGTAATTTTTTGGGCCACCTATTTTACGGGGCCTTGTACCTTGTAAAAATCTATAGGTCCATTAACTACTAGTATGGTTATACTATTGAGCGTAAGTTTGTCAGGAATTAATTTTGAATACATCACAGGATGGGGGAAGGATCAAGAAAAGTCCTCCCCTTTTATCCTAGTGATTTGGGATTACTGGTTCTCACCCGTTGGGGTGAGACAATTCTATCCGTGCGGGAGATCACAGATGGAATATAAACACATTAAAGGTCATTTTTAGTGAATCAAAAGGTATTTACCCAATAGGCTATTTAGCATATCGGGTAAAATAGATGAGTATAATTTTCTTGATAATAATCATACTACAGGTATATTATTTTCAGGAATTATAATGAGTTGTATAAAAAAAAAATAAATAAATTTAATGAGAATGGGACTTGAACTCAAGATAGTCTTGAGTTACGGTGGTCTAATTTCAAATCTTAGTGAATTACTGACTAGGCTAATGGGATTGTTGAAGTTGCAGCCATGTGGGTTAACTTGGTGTTAACCTCAGTGGCTGACAGACATGGTTGAAGTTATTTCTCACCAAATAGGCTAGTGGCAATTGATGATGAATCAAAGTAATTGACAAGGTTGAGACTAATAATGGCTTAAAAAGGAAAAGAAGATTATAAGATTGGGTAGGAGAAGGATTGGTCAATAGATGAGAAGATGAATGATGACAGGAGATGTATTTTAAAGAGTTGACAAAGTTGATTGAATGCTGTGGAGAATAATGTAGTGATAGGAAGTGGAAGGAGGAATTGGATTAGAATGTGGTGGAAGGAGGAATTGGATTAGAATGTGGTGGAAGGAGGAGGAAGATGGGAATTGGATGACGAGTGAAAGAGGAAAAAGGATTGAGAGAGAAATTGAGAGGAAGGAGTCAATGGGGTAGAAGCAATCTTTTGAGAGTGGTAATATTGAATTGATTTCAGAGTTGGTGCGTGTGCAAAATAATTTCAACAGTTACCCATGGTTGTCTGGGTTTTCCTTGAAAAATAGTATGGGATACTGTGTAGCAGAGACACCAAGATGGTGGACCAATTTCACCATGGTTTCAGAGGGACTACATATGGGCTAAGACAGTGACAACTGTATCCCACCAATTCAAGATTTTTTTTGTGTGTTACCAACTGTGAGAATCTTGCTGGGTTTTCAAAACATTTTCTGAAATGGAAATGTTTTTCAAAACTTCCAGAGTTTTGATCAGAAAGAGAGAGTAACCAAGTCCTCCAAAAACTATTTCGATAAATTCTCATCAGTCATACCTGTTGGAATGCTTATACCCAGTCATGTATGCTTCTAATATAATTAAGCTTTCGGTGTTGTATTTAGTTTGTCATACCTGTTGGGCTAGTTATTTGTTGTGTTTCTTTTATCTTATTTTATTTCTCAATTCTCTTTCTTTGTGCTACATTCATGTTCAGATCATGTCACTCACCTGTCAGCAATCTTGTAGCCTACCAGGGAGCAGTAGTCGTGGAAGAATTCTTTTCTCATCCTTCCATGCACTACTATCTTGGCTCCCAGTCACACGCAACAGGTTATGAGACCCATCACACTTTAGCTACGCAAAACTCACATAAGCCAACAAAATCGAAGGATCCGTTTGCTACCGTATAAAGCTTAACACACCATGAGTGATCAAAACACCTCCGTCCCATGGAACAACGTGGCTTCGGGTTCGGAGGAAAAAAAAACCTTTCTCACCAGGACTCACTGGTCATCCCACACTTAAACTCTTGAATACAATCAAGAAACTCAAACCTCCGGGTCCAGACTCCAATTACCTCGATTGGAGCTGGATCCTGGACATGCATTTCAGGACAACGGGTGTTGACTACATCATTTACCCAGCTGTTCATCACCCCAAAAACTGTCCCACCTTTACTCAGGACAACAGTGCGGTGTGCAGCGTCATCGCACAAACCATCGACCCTGCCAACATCTGGTCGATCCGTCATCTAAACAAAGACGGTTGAAAACTGTGGTTTGGTCTGCAAAGCGCCCATCAGGACTCCTCCTCAGGGGGGGTCATGTGCTGGATGCGCAAGTTATTCCTCTCTCAAATGCAGGGCAATGACATAGAGTCACACCTAGAAGAAATGGCCAAAGTATTTGAACGTCTCAGCGCACTCACCAATCCAGAATGACCCCTTACTCAAGATGACTTCTACACCACGACGATATTCACTTCTCTCTCGCAAGAATGGCTTCCGTGCGTTTCCGCCCTGATGAACGAGCCGTATGTCTCATCCACCAAGGTCATTGCCGCGCTGAAGCAAGAGGGCCTTCATCGCAAAGCTTGAGCCGAAGATGTCCGAGAACCAACTTTGTTAGCCTCAGCAAAACCAAAATATCAATCCTCCAGCAAAAACACCGACCACTCCTCCAAACCTTGCACCTTTTGCAACGTCAATGGTCACGACTTGAACAGCTGTTACAACACAGCAAAGATCATACGGGACTACCAAGCTCGTAGGGCTCAAGGACACGAAGCCGCCGGTGATTCTAGCCAGCGCCCAAAACACAGAGGACAGAGACAGACCAAACCACTCGCCAAGGCAGGAAGAACCTCCGTGGCCCAACTTGGCCAATCTTTGCCAGCAGACAACAAAGAATCCGACTACTCGGGATCAGAGGTTGGGGTAGTGACCCACCAGGCGGTGTGTTCCTTATCAACCACTGTCTCTCCCAAACCCACCAGCGATCTCAATCTATACTCTGGTTGTTCCATGACAATGGTACCAGAGCCTTCCAACCTCACCGGCATTCGCCCTGACTCCACTCCCATTCAACTCGCCGATCACTCCACAGTGGATGCAACAAAGAAAGGCATCCTCACGCTGCCGCTTGACACCAAAACCAATGTGAAAGCTCTTGTAGTTCCATCCCTTCACAAACCGCTTCTGTTGGTTGCAGGCCTATGCGACAACAATCTCCAAGTTGTCTTCACAAAGTCGGGCTGCAATATCTACGAAACCATGGACTCACCGGCCGTCAACTGCTTGGTAGGACGTGGCTATTGTCACGGCAACCTATACTACCTGCCAGCGGAGCCTGTGAGCTCCTTTTCTGCTTCCATCACAGCCCCAAACCCAATTGACAATTCCCTTCTTGCCTGGCATGTATGCCTTTCCCATACTGGACTCAGACCTCTTAAACTTCTCCTCCAATCCCGTGGTATTACCCCCTCCGTCATGAACAAAATAGAGGTACAAAACTGTCCGACATGCATACAATGCAAAATGACCCGGCAACCCTTCAAGTCTCATCAGCTTCACAGGTGTGATACTCCCGGACAACTAATCCACTCCGATGTCGGTTCCTACGAGGTACAGTCACACAAAGGCTATAAGTACTTCATAACCTTCATAGATGACTGCTCAAAATATGTCTCCGTTTTTCCCATGAATTGCAAAAGTGATTCCCACAACTGTTTTAAGCTGTTCCGAGCTTTCTTTGAGAGAAATGGTCAACATAAAATCCTTGCCCTACAAACCAATAACAGAGGGGAGTACTTATCCACCGAGTTCTGCAAATACCTCAAATAATCTGGTATTCGTCATGATCCTGGGCCACCCCATTCTCCTGAGCGTACGAACCGCACAATCAGCAACCTGATCCGCTGTGCCCTTCTACAAGCCAAAGTCCCAAAATATTTTTGGGCAGACGCCCTGAGACATTTGTTCCATATCTACAATTCTGTCCCATGCAAGACCCCATCCAGATTCAAATCTCCCTCTTCAATCCTATGCCATCCTCCAATCAACCCCGATTCACTACATCCTTTTGGATGCCTGACCTGGTACAAAATCCCAGAGGCCAACCAAAGAAAACTGGACCCAAAAGGCAGGGCAGCACTCCTGCTGTCATATCTTTCAGATGGAAACGGATACAGGGTATGGGATCTGGAACAATGCTCGGTGGTGAAAACTCGTGATGTTACTTTTCAAATCTTCACTTTCCCTTACAATGCTAAACTCTGCCTACCCCCTTCTCCTGTGTGAGCAGAATTACCTTGGACGGGCACCTCACACTCAGAAATACCGCAACAATCCGCTTTGAACAGACCATCCAACTCTCCTTCCCCAAAATCCCTTCTTCTTAACATTCCACTTCAGCCTCCCTTCGATTGACGCCTTACGGCTTCCATTCATGCCCCACCAAACAACCTAGAAAACCTCGACTCTTTGTCTCCCATCCCTCCAATCGTGGAGATCGATCTACCTCCCACTCCTCCTTTGCCTTCGTCAGTACCGTCTCCAGCTCCGTCAGGGCCCTCTGGTCATGCTTCTCTCCCCAGTTCCCCGGCCATGCGCCAGGCACCTTCCTCTCCTCCCAGACGCTCATCCAGCAGAGAAAGGAAGGCCCCTGCCCGTTACGGGAACTGGGCTCAGAGCGCCAAGGTCCCTGAGGACCTCGACACACCCAAGACTTGGCGACAACTAGTCAAATCCCCAAACAAGCTTCGTTGGCTGAAAGCAGCCGACAAAGAATACGCCTCCCTTCTTGGAATGCAAACATGGAATCCGGTCCCATGCCCACAAAACTGCAAGATCATCAAGTCGAAGTGGGTCTTCAAGATCAAACGTCGACCCGACCGCACAATCCACAAGCTCAAAGCACATCTGGTTGCCATGGGATACTCCAAATTTCATGGCCTAGACTACCAGGAATTATTCTCCCCGACTCTCCAGCTCGAAACTTTGTGCCTCATCTTTAGTCTCCTCGCAATAAAGAACTGGACAGGTCTCCAGGTCAATTTCAAAGCAGCCTTTCTCAATGGGCACCTGGACAAACCCGTTTTCATGGAACAACCGCCGGGTTTCGAGGACCCGCTACACCCAGATTGGGTTTGCCAAGTCAATTGCTCCCTGTATGGCCTCAAACAATCGCCACACCAATGGAACATCGAGCTCCACAAGGCCCTGGTCAATCTAGGTCCAACTAACTCAAAATTCAACCCTACCCTATACTTTCGCGTTGAAAATGATCAACTCATAGGCGCTCTGTCAACTCACGTTGATGACCTAGCCATTGTGGGTGAATCATACTTTGTGACTAATATCATTGCGGCCCTCGGTCAACGCTTCAAGATCGGAGCAGACGAGGACCTACATCATTTCCTCTCGATCAGAATCACTCGCGACCTCCCAAACCGCTACATCTTCATGAACCAATCCCACTACATCAATGAGCTCTGCAAGCGTTTTATCAATGGTAAACACACTAATGTTCTCACTCCCTCCCTTGAACTTCAAAAAGCTTTGCCGACGTGCACCTGATGATCCTCCATCTTCCTTCCAGTGCAACTAACTCATCGGATCACTGCTATGGGTGTCACAATGCACCCGGCCCGATGTTGCATTTGCCATAAATCACCTGTCACAACACCTACGCCACCCCTTGGAAGCCCACTGGGCTGCTGGAATCCGCGTCCTCAACTACCTTGTCTCGACGAAACATCTCAAACTTTGCTTGGGTGGGACCTTGACATGCTCCGGTTATTCAGACTCTGACTGGGCCAAAGATCGGGACGACCGACGGTCCACCTCCGGCTACACTTTTTGAGTTGGATACGGGGTGATCTTGTGGAAATCTCGTAAGCAGGCCACGGTGTCCTTATTCAGCACAGAGGCTGAGTACAAGTCGCTTTCCGACTCTTGTAAGGAGGGTCTCTGGCTCCGCCCCGACACTGCAATCCCTCTTCATGTCGACAATGAAGGCGCCAAGGCTCTAGTGAAGAACCCCAAACACCATGCGCGCACAAAGCACATCCATGCTTGCTTCCACTTCATCAGGAAATGCGTGCAGGAAAAGGAAATCACCTTGCTAAATGTCTCTACCCGTGACATGCTAGCAGATATTCTTACAAAACCTCTCACCCGCGTCCTCCTCGAGACAAATCACAAGCGTTTTGGCATTGTGTCTTCCTAGGCTCTCCACCTTCACCTTCCGGCCCCTTGTCTTTGTTTGACAAATTCTCTTCTCTTTTTCTGTTTCCTTTGTCCTTTTTCTTTCTTTCTTTTCTTGTCTCTTCTCATGTTTGGAAGTGGGGGTCCCGATGTTTTGTCTACTGGGAATGGTGTCAGATTGTGGGATCAACAGACCAGCAAACACAGCATATTCCTGTGTCTCTCAATCCGGTGAGCAGAAAGCCCTGGAATTTACCAGTCTTCTGCTGTTGCAGGTGATCAAACAGGGATTTTACCCTTGAAACAAACCCGTTTCTTGTTTACCATCCATGCAGATGATGTACAGCTGACGGATGGTCACTACCAATCCTTGGCAGAAACCATGCTACCGCGTCTGGACTGGACCCTTAGTGGTCAGCCCAGTCAGCGACAATACGGTGCAGACCAGTCATTACCGTGTAAAGCGAGTTATTATTTAACAAGCTTTCGTCCCATGAACAGTATGATCTAAATAGCTTGCTCATTCATTCCATCCTTAAGGTCGTACATAGCACCCAATTATTTCATTCTTACTATTGCATCACAAACAGTGTGGCACCCAAATCATCACCCGCTTGCCTAGTTTTCAACTTCTTCCTCGCAAATAAACCTTAACCTTTCCCCTCTCACTTCCTCACTTGGGCTAAGCGACGACCCTGTTCTGCTTCAACGATAACTCTCAGCCCTGCTGCTTGTCTAATTACAACGACACACACCTTTCTTGAAACCTTTCCTGTCATTCACATGTTCATACCACACTTTCCCGTTGTCCTTTTTCTCTAGCTATATTACCCTGCTCTAAGGTACAAACCAGAGCACTGTTTTTTATTTTACTATATTTAGATACACATGATTCTTATGATAATGGCTCTTAGTCCTTTGAATTCTCACAGATGGATGGGTGGGTCTCCGTCTGAGGATATGGCCACCCCATAACACCAGGAGACGTCACAAGAAGAGTACACAAGGGGGCATAGATTTTTACAAAGTATGTTTCACAAAGGGTATTCCTTAGCTGGCCTCTGTTCATAAGCTGAAACACATGAGTTTTGATCTAACTCATTGGAGTTCCTCGTCTTGGAAGAGGGGGGCTTAAATCCCACAGGGATCCTATGCCCAAAGTCACCTTGCTTGCCTTCTCAGGGCCCACTAATTTCAGCAGGCAATTACAGTACTTGCTGAAAAGCTCGTCTTTTCCTTGCCTGTACAGTGACTATGTAGACAAAATTTTTAGTCACAACATCTTTCATTGCAGAAGTTCAGGACACAAATGAAACCTCAATTCATGAGATTGGTTACAGGGGTGTAAAGTAGGTTCCCAAGAATGAATATGAAATAATAAAAAAAGGAAAAATCAAAAAATGTGAGTTTGAAAATTATTTGTTTTATTGCAAGATTTTTGAAAATATTTAATATGGTTATAGTATGGCATGTGATAAGAATGGTAAAAAATGAGGTTACCTGGCAGATCAAATGAGAAGGGAAAGAGAGGGTGAGATGTAGTGAAAGAGAGGGGCTCAAGCACAGAAGAGAATTTGAATGGGATTGATCATAGTGTGTTGTTGGTGATAATGGAATGTGATAGCAACAAGCAGGAGTCGAACTGGGACCGACTGCTGATGAGATAATAGGGGGTTCCAAACTTGAGCCAGACCGGCTTGCCTGCCAATTGGCAAGTTGCTCTGCACATTTTTTCTGGAAGATTGACTTGCCAATTGGCAGGCAAGTTGAGTCTAAACTGCAGCCCTCTAACACACAGTATGAATGAATTTCACTCATCACTCAACAGGAAGCCTGCAGAGTGACTTGCCAATTGGCAGCCAAGTTGACTTGGCTCAACTTTGAGACCCCCTGCGGAAGGAAGGGAAGAGGGACCAGCAGAAATGAGATGGTGTGCTGATAAGTTATGTGTAAGAAAGGAAAGGGAAAGAAGAATGATGATGTCAACTGAGATGATTGGAGTACTAGAGAGATAAGGTTAGACCCTTTAGAGGGTTCAGATCTCAACAAAAACTTCCCCACATCAAAAAAAAAGTATTGTAATTGTGAGAAACAAGAATAACCAGAGCAGTCTTTTAGACAGATTGATGGTGTTAGTGATCAGTGGGTGTTTGGAGAGGAGGGGCAATGATGGGTCAGACCTGAGTGGAAGAATAAAGAGGAAAAACAGATGAAGAAAAAGAAAATACATGTTCTATGCGGATCTCAATACATGTTCTATGCGGATCTCAAGACTAGGTACACAAATTGTCACAGCCCTTTCCCTTGGGTGACAGTGACACTTGAATACTTTCTATTTCTCACAGTAATGAATTTTTATAAATTAAAATGTTTTTTTGTTATAACTACATGTTTAAACTCTTTTAATTGAGGTGGACAAGATTTTTTGAAAAAAAGTGATATGATTATAGATGATAAATAACCTCGTAAATGAATTTTGTTACATTTCACTTGACTTCATTCCTGTCCTATCTTATTCATGTATGTATGTAGCAGATACATATCAAAAGCACCAAAACAAGACATTCTACTTATTTAGTACTAATTCACATTGCAATTGATCAGCATCAAAAACACACCCATACACATACACCAACAACATAATCTCTCTAGTTTTTCTCTGATATTTTTTACCAAGTATTCTGATCAAACCCCTTTTCCCCATCCCTTTTCTCCATCCCCTTTTCCCATCCCTTTTCCCCATCCCTCCTTCTCCCCTCCCTCCAAAAACGACAACAACAACATACCAGTCAAAAAGGGGATATGATGATGATAGTGTTGAGAGAAGTTAAGAGATAAAAGAGAGATAAAAGAGAGATTAAATTAAATTAAACAATGTATTTTCTAGTTTAGGTTCAATGAAAAAGACAAAAGAAATTGTTCATGATTGAGATTATAGTTTAAAAAAATTGAAATGAATCAATGATTATGGAGAATCAATTACATAAGCCTTCAGGAGATGTGAAAGTGCGTGTTTGTGTATGTACGTGTCTTTGGTAGAAACAAAAAGTGGAATGTCGACATTAATGAAGGAAAAAATTGAAGTCTAAACAAAAAGCCAAAACAAAAAGAACGAAGAGAAAAAAGAAGGTGACCAAAAAAAAAAATAGATAGAAAGGGAAGATGGTTAACCTGGAGATTACGTCTAATGATAGGGAACAAAAGGAAAGGGTACTACGAACTAACTAATTATTTGACCAGAAAAAACGAGGGTTTGAATGTCATATCAGGTCGGTCATCTTCACACATTAAACAAATCTCTATATGTAAACCAAGTTCATATGCGAGAAAGGTAAAATGCTAGAAGCACAAACACAAACACAAAAGAGAAGAATAGTAGTCGAGTTGGTGGATGCGTGTGGAGTGTAGTGTGAACCAATCAAGCCTGAAAATCGAGTGTGTGAAATGTACTTTTTTCTTGTTTCTTTAAACGTTTCCGTCCGAGAGAGAGAGATAGGAGAAGAATTTTTGGGAGAGTGGCGAACGGGAGAAAAAGAAGTAAGGGAGGGAAAAGAAGCAGCGCGCAGGAGTTCGTGGATAAAGTCCAGGGGAGAAGAAAGTACAAAGGGAGTTATACAGGTTTGTGGAGGCAGGAGGAGGAAGGGAGGGAGGGAGATGGGTTGGTTAGCGGATGACGGCCAGGACGCCGTACCATCCGCCTCCGATAGCGGCCACGAGACTTAAAGTGCATGCCAGCAGTACAGGAGAATAGTTCTGGAAGAAGCCCTTTGCGCCGGAGCAAGTCGAGCACGTCCAGGCTACAGATCGAAAGAAAGAGGGTGACGTAGAAAGTTAGAAAGAGGTTAAAAAAAAACAAGTTTAAAAGCTAAAAGAGAAACGTACAAGCAAGAGGGGTATACGGCTGGGGCTTATACATTGCGAATTTCATCTGGCTGCTGGGCGACATGAGACCGGGTGTAGGACCTGCGCCCATGCCGCGTTCGTCGAAGATCTGGAGGGTGTAAGTGGCCTCAGCAAAGAGGGGATAGCCGGGCTGTTGCTGGAGGGCGTAAGGATCCCAAGTGATAGCGGTGGCCAAGGCGGGAAGGGTGGAGAGAGTGTAGGAGATCTTGTTGAGAGAACAGTAAGCGACGATTGTGATTGAGTTCCCGAACGACAAAACATTGGTGTAGTTCCATCCAAAAGTTAGTAGCTGGTTCTGGGCGATCTTGTAGTATGATGCTGCGGCTGTTGCTGGTGGTTGGGTGAACACAAGTCCTCCGGCACTGTATATGAAACATTGGGTTAATGATCTTGTTTGGATGAAGATTGAGTGTTCACTGACGGTGAATCGATCGGTGCTGAGAAGACTGATGATGAGGATGGACCAGGAGTATTTTGACCTGGACGGGCAGTTTGAGATGGTAGGGGTTGGCCTGTAGCTGATGCTTGATTCTGATTCTGGTTTGGGTTTTGATTTTGATTCTGGTTTTGATTCTGGTTCTGGTTTTGGTTTGGGTTTGGGTTGTTGGTGATCTGTCTGGGTTGAAGTTGGTTGGATAGTTGTTGCTGAGTGAGAGTGGCTGGGATGAGTGCGAGTAGGAAGACAGTGATGAGCAGCATGGCTGAGGTTGAGGTTGCGGTTGTCTTTCGATTTCTTATAAATTTGATTTGGAAAATTTTACTGAACTTTTCTCAACAGAACCTTATTCACTCACACCTCATCTCATCCTCAACTCCATCCTTCAAATTTAACATTCCATACCTACCGAATCTTCCAACTAATCCCAGCTCTAATATAATATACAATTCCTCAGTTTATGATATCATCTTACTGATTTTTTTAAAGATCCATATACAATATACTTAATTTGGCATGTGCTCTAAAAATCATTACTACATATTTACAATTTCTCATTCTCATTCAAAACATCACTACAATAAAAGCTGATTGAAACTGTCACCACCAGTACTAACTCAAGTTAAATTAAGTGAAGTAACACTTCCCACATCTCTAAGAGCGAACAATTTTCGATTTTTTTTTGTGGAAGCTTATAAATTTCAATTGATAAAAGTGTCCTGGTTGACAAAAACAATTTGCTTTCTTTCCTTTCTTTCGTTTTTGATTGATTTTTTGGGAAGTTCATCTTGGGATCAGGATTCTAAATAACCTATCAGTAACAAAAGACCTCCCTAAAGGAACTAGTCATAGTTTAGAATAAGATTATCTTCATGTATGTAGGATACGTATGTAGTGATCAAAATAACTTCTTCTCTTGTTTCATTCAATCTTCCTTTTCCCCTTTTTTTAACCAAAAAGGGTCATTTACACAAAAAGAAAAAAACAAGTACTTTTTTGAATCACAAATCAATTAATTATTACTTTAAAACATGGTATTCAACAAGAAAAAAAAATCAATCATTCAAGATCTCATATATAGTTCAAAGGATAAATTATGTATCAAGATAATTTTTTTTGGGGGGGAGAAGGGGATGCAGGGATTCCTGATCAAGTATTTTTTTCCCGATTTTTCTTAATTTTTTGTTTAAATGATATTTTCTTGGATGTAGAGAGAGAGATTTTTTTTGAATTGTTTAGATAATGGTACAAATTAATCATAATGCTTTTTCTAAATATATGTATCTATAATGCATTAAATTTATATATAGATGGGGATAATAACAAAGTGTGAGTTGAAAGAAGAGAAATACTACTGAAAAGAAATCACATCTAAATAAATAAACATATATGTGGAAGCTCTGCAGGTATTAACATGGATTTCTTTGTATACATCGGTCAAGAAAACTTGGGGGGTAAAAGTGTGTCGTAATCTGGTGGAGTTTCTATATACAGAATCACTGAAGTTCGATGTCTGGTTGGGCTCGGAGTAGGGAAGACAAATGTGATGTGTACATGTTTCTACGGCGGAGAGCGGAGGTGACAGGAGGTTGGAGAGCTTTAGGCCAGAGTCTTAAATACGTGTTTTAAAAAAATAATACAATGAAAATCGACAAAGAAAAGATTTCCAAGATTCAGTCCAGAGCAACCAATTGTTTTCTTTAAAAAAAAGGCAAACCAAGTGAGCTACATACTGACATGGGGAAACCTGTATGATGAATGCTTCCTTTTTTCTTATCTTAATGGCACTTGTCTCCGAGGACGGGCAGTGTGGGAAGAAGTGAGGACTTTCTTGGTGGCCAAGGTATTTGTTGTACTAGAAGTGTTGAGAATGGGACGGTATTCATAATCGACCCAGTTGAGGTAATCCTAATCCAAAGAAATTGAAACAAGATCAGTTTTCTAGCGCCATCGAACAAATTGATTCGAAAGAAAGAAAAGCGAATCCGCCAAGACTTACGGGACCAAGGATCTTTTCAGGAAGATGAGGGAAGTGTAAGGAAGTAGCGTATAACCGTTTGCCTTGAGCGCCAGGGCCGCGATTATTGAACTCTTGAAACTGGACAGTTTCCGTGCGTTTCTCGGTTTGACTCCAGGCCAACCAACCATCCGGGTTAACAACATCGCTGAGCAAGCTATTCTGAAAGGCCACTTTAGCTCCTGCTCTCCACGGTCGACCCAGATAGGTCGTTCCCGGGAGTGCACCCGCACTGTATATCGTCGCATTGTTGAAAACATAGAAACCGGCGGTGTCGTTGGTGTGTCTCCCGCTCGCGGTGATTCTTTTCGGGCGTGGGGGTTTTACATCGGATACGAAGATGATGAACATTGGTCAGTCAAAGATTAGTGTTTGGATTTTGCTCAACAACTGACGGTTCTTTGGACCCTTTTAGAACCGGGATCATGAGCTGCTCGAACCACGCGTTGGCATCTCTTCCAAATATAAAGTCTATGATCGCATGAGTGCCAAATTAGTACTTAGCAATTCTTTACCGGTTATTTTTTTGGGAGGCTTTGCCAAAAAAAAAAAAAACTAACCAACGGCACCTGAAATCTCACAGCGACTGAAGATGTGTATCCCTCGATAAGATCTGACGGTATCTTGAAAGCTTTTGAATGCGCAACTGTAGTATCCTGTGTAAAAGTAGGAGATGTTGAACCATATCAACCATCTGTAGAACCTGGAAAGAAACTCAAGAAATGAACAGTTTTCGATTGAGTATTACCTTGTCGATCACCTTTGGCATTTAGGGCTAGTGCTTGCGTATCAGTTCCAGTGCCATATTCATTTGTGACATTACTTTTTTAAATTCAGGAGAGAGTTATTAGGACGCGATTTGTGAATTGAGAGTATGACTGAAAATGGTTCCCTGGCTGGGAGACTCACAAGAAATAGAGGCCAAAACTGGAGAACAAATCATCAGGAACAATCAGCACCTGAAGATTTCGCCTGACAATTTTTTTTTTTTTTTTTGAGGATAAATCGTGTGGAGAAGCGAAAAATTGACTCACTCATCCTTCAAGACGTTCAAGGTTGCACTGGCTTCGTTGGTCTTGGCCTGTTTGGCGCCCAGTGAGAAGGTCAAGCTGACAAAGTTTTGATCTGGCTTGGTTGGTCTCCTACCACGAATGATGAGAGGCTATTTTTTTGTAGTCCAGGAGGGTTCAAGATGAGTAGATTAGTAACGATATGGCCAGTGTTTTTATCGGATCAAGAGGAAACACTCACTGGCTCATAATCCACGTAAACTTGTTCACGATAAACTCCTGCAACAAGAAAAATCCAAAACGTCAGTTTTTGTTTTCCTTGCTTTTGTTTTTTTCTTCTTCAAGAAATCCCCCGCAATCATATGCATGCATGAAGACTTGAAAGAGAAAGAAACAAACCATCATGGACGTAGATGACCTGAGGTCCGGTGAGATTCCTCAGGGAATTGACGGCGGCTTGTATAGTTCTAAAATGAAAGTGAGAAAAGATTTGGTGGAAAAGGAGATCAGTTAATGATTGATTGAATATTTCAGAGTATCCATGATATGAAGGAATAGGTAGAACGAGTGATAGACACCTGAATTCTTTGGGATTGGTGGCATTTTGGCGGACGATAAGAGTGGGCGGAGGGAGGTTAGAAGAGTTGAAGAAACGAGATCCTTTCCCTATGCCATTAATTGCACTACTGGAGCTAGATGAGAGTGGCGTTGCAGCTTTGATGGGAGGCTGGAGTTGTCTGGCAGGGTGAATGTGACTTGAAGATACGATTAGTGTGCAGTGAGTGATTAGCAGACAAGCCAGCCAAAGGAGTTGGAGCATGGCCGTTACTGTTATCAGTACTACTAGGATTGACTAAGTGAAAGATTGATGGCGATTGAATTATTTACCAAGGAAAAGATGATGGTTATCTGAGAGGGTATTCAATGGAAAAAGGTATAGCACTCTTGCTTGTAAGAAAACTGTAAAAAAAAGATTAGGAAGAAATCTATACACTGAAGCAAAACGACCATGAACTGGGACTGTCCGGTTGGAGGCTACAAATGAACGTACATGTCAAGACAGTTTATGTAGTATTTTGAAACAGAGAAGTTTTTCCTTGGCTTTCTTCTGTTCGCCAGACCCTAGCAATCTGTTAGACTAGACTCGTTGGAAGGCGTAGCGAAGATCAACACACTCCGCCAGCCAGATGTCAGGCCCATGCCGCCACGGGCAGTCCCCGAAGAGCTATGCATTTAGCAGACTATGTACATATGTACTGGGCTGAGCCAGGACCCACGGGGCCCCCCGAACCATACTTAACCACTCAACTCGGAACTTCGCGGCACTCCAACTGCAACGACAAACCACACGATGACCTCTCAACAAGCACCCCTGTTCATCAAAATCAAGCACAACAACTCAACCAGGAAAGTTCGTCTGCCCATACAACCTTCCCCAGTCTGGTCAAAGCTTTCTGCTGCTATCATCCACAGGTTCGCCATCCCCCAAAACCAATCGATCGCACTCCAATACATCGACCCAGAGGGCGACTTGATCACAATGTCAGTCTAATCCTTCACATTCACATTCACATTCTATTCTGAAACTGAGATCTCGCTCACTTACTTCTTCTTCAACAGCTCCTCTCAGGTCGAGTTCGACGAGCTGTGGCATGAGATCCTCCTCGCTGCTAAATCATCCCAAAAGGACAGTACCAATCAACTCTCACTCAGGCTAGAACTAGTCCTTATCGGCCCCGAACCATCTGAAACCACTCAGAAAAATTCACATCCAACCGAACCTGCTTTTGAATCCCCATCAGGATCAGTCCCCCAACCCACCCCAACTCCGATCAACAACTCAAGCAATCCGATCGCTCAACAAACTATCACCCAGTCCGTCCCAGCCCTCAGTCATGTTTCGCTCTCTGAAAAACCTCCCTCGATTATTGCTACTCCAGCTTCCGATCCACCGGAATATCCAATCAACACTCCCCCATCTCCCAACAGTCGAGCCAATCCCGTCGACTTGGCTCTCGGGTTTTCCAACTTGATCACCGCCGTCGATGCGATTGCCCCCAAGCTCCAGAGCACCCTGGGTAGCTATGCCCAGATGATTGCCAAAGTGACTGAGGAGATCAGCGATACCTGTCGGGCCATTGCCGACCATTTAAATTACCCTGTTGCTGACCCGGCCCCCAGTAATCAGCCACCCCCACCAAGAGAATCATATCCACCGACTCACTCAAGCGGTCTACCCCCCTCGCACCTCAATACGACACCCATGGAACCCTCCTTTTTCTCAAGTCCAGCCCGTGCCGGTAAGCCAGGCCCATCCTATCCGCTCGACCCCACCTGGGACATAGCGACCCTTGGGTTTCTTCCAGTCCGCGCTCAACCCTTTCCTTCCATCGATCACGGAGGAGAGCTCCACCGACCCTCTCTTGTAAACACACCCGACAAGACTAACCTCGGACTCGCCGGTTCAGGAAATCTGAGGGGAAAACAACGAGACAGCCCTTCCCCTATGTTCCCACTCGAATCGCCCAGATTACCCGAAAAGAGTTCCTTCGGAAGTACGCCTTGTCAGACAGCTTTACGACACTCGTTTGCATATATACCCGACAGCAAACCTGTTGGTTTGGGAAATCTACCGGGAAAAGACCGAAGCAGCCCCGACCCAATCTTCGCACACGGATCGGCCAGAGTAACCGAAAAGAGCTCCTTGGAAGGTACTAGTTGGGGGACCATGCGAAGCAACATGATCCCAGTCTTGGCGAAGCCCCCCTACCGAACTATAACCGATCAAACTCCCTTTGGAGGTTTAGGTCTTGATAATGTACGGGAAAAAGGCCGAAAAAGCTTCCCGCCAATCTTCACCAAGACCTCTCCTAGTTCACCCCGCAAGAACCAAAGCGATGGTTTAGATATGGATACCTTGCCAGCGGCTACACGATGTATTTTTGAGTCGCCTTATGGAATAAATAAGCCAAGTGTCCCCCCCAAGGGCTCGTTGGGTTGGTCAGGCAAAAAAGTTTTGATGGGAGTTCCTCCTGTTCCGTCGCCCCAACATGCCACAGAATCGCCACCACTCGATCGCAGCAAGAACAGCTCTCAAGCCTCTTCGGACAACGACTCGACTGGTTGGTCGAAGCCTTACAAAACGAAAGGTTCAATCGACTGGAACAACGAAGAAAGGGTCGAGAAAAAGAAAGGGCCGGTCAGTTGGGCTGACTGGGCTGACAATGACCCGCCTTCTCTTAGGGGCTCCAGAATTCGTCCTAAATTCAGTAATTCCAAATCTGCCAAAGTCTCTCGAAAACGTCTCATCGTCTCTGGCTTCCCAGACGCCCAAGAAAGTGATGAACCCAACTCGCATGCGGGATTGGGATGGTATGAAGGGTGAAGACAAGTGAATGTGACAGCTAAAAATTGTCGTCCTATTGGTGACTTGAATTGTAAGCTATTTCATCTTTCGCTATCCACCATTGTGGTCTTCACATGTTGTTCCCCCCTTTTTTGTCTTTGTAACCTTAATCACTACTAACAGTCGACTTATTTTCTTTTTCCGCTCGACATGACTTCTCAGTCTCTCAATTCAAATATTTTCGTCTGATTCAAGTTTGCGTAAACGCTCTTTGATATTAGGTAGGTATCCACACGTTCTAATATCAGGTCTGAATAAATAAATAAATACATAAAAGTGTAGTTTTTTTTTTGCTTTTTGTAATGCTCCAGTGGTGTGTGTGTACCATCCTCTTCTTCTCATAAAAAATAACTTGTAAAAACACACGGCACAAGTTTGTATAGGTAAGCATAATAGTCTGATTGAATTTCTTAGCTCTTTATCATCTCGGTTACCATATTCCATCTTGTGTTCAGTCCACACATGGCTTTAGTGCTGCTTCCTTTCTCGATTATTTTTTTTGGTTTTTTATTTGGGGCTTGGTCTTCTTTAGGTCTTGTCTGACTACTTATGTATTGCTCATCCATTGCATCCTGTCAAAAATCCAATCAAAAAATATTGATCATCCAACAACAAACAAAAGAATTGAAGTAAAAACAAAAAAAGTGGTCACTTGATTAAGGTGTTCAAATATCATTTTGAAAAAAAAAAAAAATGTAGCATACGTAAGTAGGTAAGATCCTAAATGCAAGATTTGGCTAACTTAATAAAGTCCCTTCTTCGGAGGGTCTCATAGGGACCCTCCGCAGGAGGGGCTTATGCCCAATGTCCGCATGTTTGCCCTAGAGAATTTCGTTTTTTCCATCTTTTTTGTTCATCAACCTCCTAACTGTTCATTATGGCTCCTGCCCTCACACATGAGTGGGACAAAAGATGCATGACATTCTCCTTTTTCTGATGCCATCAAGAAATCATAAACATTGCCTTTCGTTTGGCCGGGATCTTCTTTTTAGTAATTTGTGGAATTGAATGGAATGTCTGTAAAACAGTCTGAAGGTGAATTGGCAGTGCTATCAAACAGGAACCTGAGCTCATTTCTGTCAAGACAGAACATTCAATATGGGTTGGAGTAAAAAGTAATCAGCCTTTTAAAATTTTTGCCTATTAAAAAGCTGATGCTCTAGAGCTGTAAATCAGACATTGGGTGTAAGTCCCTCCTTCAGAGGGTCCCGCAGGGACCCTCCGAAGAAGGGACTTTATTAAGTTAGAAGATTTGGCAGGGACCTGTCAAGAATTAAAAGAATTTTAAGTTTTAAGTTTCTTGACAGATCCCTGCAGTGCCAAATCGTGAGTTTTTTGGAAGAACTTCCAATGGATTTGCTTTTCTTCTAAAATGGATATTTGAAGACCATAGATTGGCTAATTTTAAATAGGTATTAAGACAGTTCACAGGGACCATATCAGCAAGGTTCAATTAAGGTTTCACACTCTCCCATACACTTAAACAATTGAAAATCTTGCTGATGCTTATCTTGAGAAACGTTACATTTATCCTATGTGAATCATCCGATTATTATTTGGACTTTTTTCCACTTGAGATCTCAGGTTCTCAAAAAAGAATTGAATTAAAAACACAGTATGTACGGTGCCCAGAAGTAAGTTTTCATTACAACATCTTTCATTGCAGAGGTTCTGGATACAAACCTCAATTTGTGAGATTAGCTACAGGGGTGGAAAATAGGTTCCCAAGAATGAATATGAAATAAAAAAATGGAAATTTAAAAAGATGTGAGTGTGAAAATTATTTCAATTATTGTAAGATTTTTGAAAATCTTTAATATTGTTCCAACCAAGTCAATAAAATTGGAGATCATAGTCTGGCATGTGATAAGAATGATAAAAAATGAAAGTTTTCAAAACCATTTTAAATTATTTCTATTGGACCAAACAAATTGGTTCTGATTTGGCCTGCAGTGCCTGAATTTTGGATGTAATTGGTGGATGGCCCACTCCTCAAAAAAATAATTGAAAATGGGTTTGAAAATTTTCATTTTTTTATCATTCTTATCACATGCCATACTATGATCTCCAATTTTCTTGGCTTGGTTGGAAAAATATTAAAGATTTTTGACAATCTTGCAATAATCCAAATAATTTTCACAATCACATTTGTTTACTTTTCCATTTTTTTATTTCATATTCATTCTTGGGAACCTATTTTACACCCCTGTAGCTATTATCACAGATTGAAGTTTGTGTCCTGAACTTCTGCAATGAAAGATGTTGTAATGAAAACTTACTTCTGGGCACTGTACATACACATGTACTGAATGAAATCTATTCTTTTTTTTTGGAATCACATGAAACTTCTTTGTTTCATCACCAATGATTGATTTTATCTCAACATCATGGACTTGAGAAAATTATGTATGTACAAACACCACAAGAAAAACAGTGGTATCCTCATGTGGGTGCCTCCCTAGACTACAAAGGCCCCTTTGTACTTTGGGGAGGCACCCACATGAGTGTGCCAATGTTTTTCTTGTGGTGAAATGTTGAGTAGCTAAAAAAGGTTGCGCGACCACCTGAGCTACCAGCTTTAGCTACCGAGCTGCTGCGGCACACAGCCGTGGTCGCTATTATGAGATTTAAACGTGGGTGAACGTTTCCTTGGTGTGATGTAGTTTGTGGATCTGGGGGGATGTCAGTAGTTTGGTAGTGATGTGTCACAGGAATGGACCTGTGAACCTCGTGGTTTGGGGATGTAGAGAGTCGCTACATGTGGTGACTAAAGGTTGAAATAAAGTGACCGGAGTAGCGACCCCGCTGGCTTGGGGTTTTGGGGGTCGCGTCGGTAAAAGCTGAATAGCAACCCGATTTAGTGACCCCCTGGAGTTTCTCTTACATTATTTGGATTTTATTTGTTTATTTAGGGTCTGTTTGGCCGCAACTGAGTTTGAGATACAGATGCAGAAACAAATTATCTGCCCATGGGAAGATTTGCATACTGGCTAAAGATCCCTGTGCTGCTGAAAATGTTGTAGTAACTCTGAAAAAACTATCCCAACACCTGTTCCATCACCTGCCTGGTAGTCCTGAAGTTTTACCGGAAGTGCAGCGGGAGGTGGACATGTCCATACAACCCGACAGGAGGGGCGCCTCTCCACCTGCCAGGCGAATCTGGGATACACCCAGTATGAAATACAGGAAGAGAAGGGGGAGAGGCAGAGAGGGATGGAAAGAGTAAACAAAACAAAACCTGATTTGCTCCTCCCTTCCTCTCTGTCTCTTCTGTTTCCTACCCACCTTCATCCACAACATTATCCCAAACTACCCTTTCCCTATCCACCCCAATCCTGGTTAAAGGATTAGAAAACTTAAAATATTAGCTACAACCTTAAATAGAATTAATAAACAACCAAGACATAATCAACACCCAAACTATCCACTTCCCCTGCATCCGACTAAGCTACCCCTCCAAAAATCCGCTCATTCACCCAACCGTAGTCCCTCCTAACAGTATTCCCCAGTCTATCCCATCCACACATGTGACTACCTACTCACAGACACCACATCTACCAAATTTCCACTTTTCCGCACCCCCCCCCCCCCCCCAACCATCCTTCCCAAACAACCTAATCCTAGGACCCCCCATACTCCCATCTACATAACTGTTGAACCTATCACTCCACACCACAGCGACCACATCTGTCGAATTCCCTCCAAACAAACACACTCTGAACACTCTCTCCAAACCCCCAAGAAACCAATAAAAAGCTCCAACAACTATGTCGACAAACAATCTCCAAGCGTTAAGCGACCAAATGAAAGAGAAAAAAAGATCCCCGGCACAAGCCAGAGCCAAGCCGCCCCCCCCCCCCCCCTTGAATAACACACAAGGGGAGGAAAGCAATGCGACAAAAATCCTGCCGCCACGGAAAGCGAGAAACACAATATCCTCGTCAAAAACCCTGACCTCAGAGGAAACGAAGGATCAGACAGGCGACACCAGGTCGAGCGGGAAACAAGTAGAAAATGGTAATGGGAAAGAGAAACCACCTGTGGTGATAATTACAGATGGTAAGTATAAAATAAAAAAAAACAAAAAAAGGGGAGAAGGATGAGGAAGAGACATCCGTTTAAAGCCACCATGTACTGAAAAAAATCTTTGTAACAGACAACAACCAACTGGTGATAGACGTCGATGAACAGCACAAACCAAAAGAAGCGGAACTGGGGAGCTCGATCTTTTTGGAAAGGGTGCTAAAAGCGACAAGACGGTGATGAAGCCAAGGAAGAACAATTCTTTGGGATGAATGAGGCAATCGAAGCCAAAAAGGGTACAACCCACAAGAGGGCAGGACTGGATTTTAAACAAAATGATTTCTTGATTCTCGCCAAACCCTTGACCCCACAGAAACAACCTCCACCAATAGGAGAGACCACAGTAGTACGCAACATCAAGTTTATATGGGGAAGAGCGAATTCCCATGATGATGGGGGCTTCACCCCCTACTTTCACAAAAACATCCTTGAGCTCAAAGGCCCCCTTCCCTTGATGATTTTCAACAGGGAATGGCAAATGGCATCCTGGATTTTCGACTCCAAGAGCAGGGCACAAGTGGAGGAGACGACGGCGGAGAAAGCGCTGCAATGCATGGGTCTCCCAGTACCGGACGAATGGGCACAGTCGTTCTCAGACTGGACACTGAACTACCGGGTGTTCATAAAAAAAATGAGAGACCAATACCACTACGGGACATTGGCAGAGTGGATCACTGTAAAAGTGGTTTCATGGTAGCACTCCGGTACGAGATATGGACACGAACCAACACATTTGCGTTCAAAGTCAAAGAAAAAGGGGTCAAATCCTTCTCAGACATATTGATCTTCAGGAAAGAGACAGCGAATGACGCGTACAGCGTCTCAATAAATTTCGGAGAAATTAACTTGCAAGACAACCCATATGCAATAGGCGGCCCAAAGCACAAGTGGGACCCATAAACGGGGAAAACTCCGAGCACTCAACTGACAATTCACAAGAACACAAAGATTGCCTCGAACACGCTCCCTCCCAGACCAGAGGTACCGAGAGGACCAAGGGGAGAAATTTCAACCCGCATTTTGAAGTGCAGAACAATCAGAACAGTTGGGTAAAAAGTCCTTAACACATTGTAGACCTTTCCATTCCCAATTCCCTTCTTATCCACACACGACAACCTTGTTTCCTTTTCTTTCCAAACAAACCAACAATCCCATTTGTAATTTAATTAGGTTGAGGAATGAATGATTGAGAATCTAATTGAGTGTTGTGTGGGATGATTACAGAGAGACAATGAGTCACCAGGAAGGAAGTGAACAAGGTGAACAATCAGGTGAAGATACTCATGACAGAATGGTCAGCAGGCCTGAGATGTGAGATGAACATCCATCAATGGGAGTTAGCTTTGGAGGCGGCTGGGCTCATGGAAGAATACGAGGACGTGATACACGGGCTACGTAATGGTTTCCACCAGGGGATACCAAAGCACGATTTCCGAAAGTCCTTCCTGTATTACACACCACCCAACCATGAAGCAGTGGAGTTAGCTAGGGAAAAGATCGAATTGTCAATAGCAAAAGAAGTATTGGTGAAGAGGATGTACAGGCCATACTCTAGAGAACAGCTGCAGACAAGGTTCAAGTTCTTTTGGAAAAGTCCCTTAGGGACAGCGGTAAACGGAGATGGCTCAGTTAGACTGATTAACAACCTGTCATTCCCAAGAAATGACCCGGAGACACCGTCCATGAACTCTTTTGTAGACAAAAAGAACTTTGCCACCACATGGGATGATTTTGACAAGGTTTCTAGGCTCTTCAGGAGACAAACAACACTGCTCTTACTTGCCTTATTTGATTGGGAAAAGGCATACTTCCAGATCCCAACAGCGGAAAGCCAGTGGCCATACCTGATGGTATGGGACTTCAAAGACGGTATTTACATCAACACAAGAATTGCGTTCAGTGGCGTAGCGGGGTGTGGCTCATTTGGAAGGCCAGCAGGTGCGTGGAAGAAAATCATGCTACATGAATTCAACCTAGTGGAGATATTTCAATGGGTAGATGACAACTTATTTGTCAAATCGATAGACTTGGAAGTGGACATGGGAGAAATAGTACAAAGGGCCCAAACACTAGGAGTCAAGACAAAACCAGAGAAATACTCTCCTTTCCGCGAGGAACAGAAATACATCGGTTTCGTGTGGAACGCTAAAAATAAGACAGTCTCCCTTCCAAAAGAGAAGCTACAACAAGTAGAACAGTTCCTCATAGCAAATGGAAAGTTCTTTTTCAAACAAGTAGAAGTAATAGCGGGTTGGTTAAATCATGTTTCTCTATTACTCCTGCAACTTAAATGGACTGTATAGATGGATGCACGCATGTGTACACCAGAGTTTGACAATGGAAGTACCCACAGGCACAAGACAGGACCTAGAACAATGGTATGCAGTGCTTCTCAGTTATAAAGAAACAAGACTGATCTGAGACCCGGAACCCACTGAAATTGGGTGGGGTGACACATCAACAAGCTTCGGAATCAGTGTGGTAATAGGCCGAATTCAAGTTGGTAGAAGGCTGGGAAACAAGAAGAAACCCCCCGAAAGACATAGCTTGGCTGGAAACAGTAGCGATCAGGATAAGCCTGATAGCCCTACAGGAATTGAAGATCAAGAAAGGGAAGACAATAATAGTATGGACGGATAACACGACTACAGAGAGTGCAATCCAGAAGAGAAAATCAAAGAACCATGCAGTGAACAAAGAGTGGAAAGGGATACAAGATATGCTGATAAGCATGGAGTTAGATATTACTGTGAAATGTGTGACATTGATAGGAAAACAAAGCAGATAGCCTATCTAGGGGCTACCAATCGGGACACAAGTCGCAAGACATGATTCTGATTCCCCTACCAGAGGACCTGGAACCTTTCCTGAATCAAGTCTCACAATAGGGAGGAGAGAAGGGATCAAGGTGAGACCAGTTAACCATATCCCTCCCCTCCTTTGTTTCAACATCCCTACCCAAGTAGGAGACCCACTAAGAATGGGAACTAATCTACCCTAACAAAACTTCCCAAAGATAAGATGCTAGAACTACAGAAGACTCCCCACCTGATCCGGAATGGAACAGAGCAAACAGTCCTGTCAGAACAGGGCCAACACTTCCTCTCCGGTTATAAATGGAATACACTCCTGAGCTACAACTCAGGGGTAAAGAAATATATTGATTTTGCCTGGAAAATGGGAAAGGGAAACTATACCCTTCCCCTCAAACCGAAGTACGTGCTAGATTTTTGCTGGTGGGCAGGTCGGACATCTGAAACCAAATTTGACCACGAAGTAGCATCAGTAACATTGGGGAAGTATCTAGTGGGGATCCAGATGTGGCACATCTACCACGACTCCAGATTCACCCAAAGCCAAAGGTATTGTCTGCTCTGGTTGATTTGAACTTCCCCGAGAGGCCAAAGAAAGGAGTGATACTGCTAGACAATTTGATAACCCTCACAAAGATCCTTGTCCTAGGCAGCCCAGAGCAGAGAGCCCTTCTAGATCTGTGTATAGTGGCTTTCTGGGGAATGGGCAGAATGACGGAACTGACCTACAACAACGATTCAGGGGAACTCAGAAGATCAGCCTCTCTCCTGACAACAGACGTCAAATTTTCCTCCCGCAAAGGAATCCAATACGCCACCCTGTATCTGACGGGAACAAAAACTGCAGCACCGGGGGAAGAGAAAGAGGTTTATCTGAGAGAAACAAGAAGTATGTTATGCCCGTTCCAGGTGGTACACAGAAGGATCATGGAAGCCGGAGGAGCAGAGGCAACCTTATTCGGACACGGGAAGTGTCAGCCACTGAGGCTACCATCATGGTAACCCAAATGGCTGCACCAGAAAAAACCACTGTAGTCCAGTTGTTAGTACACTAGACTAAATTTATATATACTAAAATTGTGCATGGTCACAAGTTCAATTCCTCTGATAATCCACTTTCTTATGTATCTTGTAGGATTATACTTTTCATTCATATTCATGAAAATAATATACCAATAAGTGTGATTATTTTCTGAAGATTAAGATTTACTTCATTTACCTGGTAGGCTAAAATAGCCTATTGGGTAAATCATTTTCTCACTTATATTATTATTATCATTTCACAATTATGGAATATTGTGTCCACTTTGAAAGAAAGTATTTTCAAAGATGTAAGTTGTCATCCTTCGCAGGATGATACTAACCACCAATATTTCCTTTCAATCAGTACATAAGGGCTGAGGTTTCCTTAATCCTCCCTCACCCGTGATAAAATACTAGATTTAATTCCTTAAAGGCTGACCTTATAATCAAACAAAAGGTAACTGGGGGCATAACTCTATCATCACTCAACAACTCTTTCTTCCTTCAACTCTATCACCACTACCCTTCCACCTCATCTCGACACCTACTTCTCCCCTAAAAACTCCAACTCTTGTCATCAACCAAACCATTTGTCTTTAAGACAACGAGGAGCAGGCACAACTAAGTTGATTGTCATCAGACCTCAGGTCCAATTGCTAGCCCCTCCAATATATCTAGCATAGAGGCATGGTTTTACTGCTATAATCAGTGTGTTCCTATCAACCGGTTGTCACACAAGAGACACCGACTGACAGCCAGCCCCCCTATTGCAGGCACTTTGTCAAGCAACCAGTGTGTCAACTTCTGAACCAGATCTGGACTAGTCAAGGTAGAACAGGCCTGTCAGGCCACTCTTTCTGTGTGGGAGGAGCGTCCCTCCTATATGCACTAGGAACTCCACCCACCAACATTTGCAGCATAGGCCAATGGATCTACCTGAGGGAGTATTCAATGGAGGAAAAAGAAAACACAGATAAGCTACTGGAGGAGTTGAGACAATGCTGGAAGCAATAGAGACGGCCCAGCCCTCCAATGGATACCATGCAATGAATTTGACTAGCCTCTATTCCGTGTCACTTAGAGAGGTCAGGAGAGCAGATGACCCAGGCTAGAAGCTCTGCTACTAGTTAAGGGGAGGACCATCCACCCACATCCACTTGTGGTGTGTCTTTCTTGCTCTGGGGAAGATTTCTCACCCAGGCTCCCTTTCTCCTCCCTGTCTCGCCAAATCCTAATCCCCTCTCAGGGGATTACTGTCCGGGCAACACTGGTTGAGGATCAGGCCCTGTCCTGCCTTGATTTGAAGGCAGGATTGAGATTCTCTCCCCCCGACCCACACATGGGAGGCTTGAAGTTCCACCTTAGAGGTGACACTTGGGCCTTACTAGGATTCCTCTGGAAGAGAGGAATCTGAACATGTGAGCATTTGAGAAAAGAATGAACCTAGCCTTTAACGACAGACTAGAAGCAGGCTAGGCCCTGTAGAGAGTCCCTCTCTCCTTGACATGAGGAGAAATGGATATTCCAATCTGAATTTCCAAATGCAGTTAGTTTACCACCAATTCACATCAACTTGTGCCCAGAAAGCAACACAAAAGGACTTCATGGTTGCACAACACACAAAAATGCTCTATCTAGCTTTTTGTCTTCACAATTATCTCAACAAGAAAGAAAATACAAAGCACATATCAGTCCTTACTGGTGAAATATGGATGGATGAGATGATACGCAATCCAAATCCAGCCTCATTTCATCAACATATTGGAATAAGATGACAGCTTTCATGAAGCTCAAGGACATCCTTGAATCAGAAGGCATTCTCTATGACTCCAAGCAGGTCACAGCAACCAAAAATCTAGGGATTTTACTCTACACATTATAATCACTTGGTTGTAAAACAGGAAGCTCTAGCTGAGAAAGGCTTCCAGAGATTGGCCTCAACTGTTTCCATGTAA
Source organism: Puccinia horiana (assembly GCA_001624995.1). Lineage (NCBI taxonomy): Eukaryota > Fungi > Basidiomycota > Pucciniomycetes > Pucciniales > Pucciniaceae > Puccinia > Puccinia horiana. Next base: position 932,586 of record LWDY01000019.1, read on the forward strand.
GTATTCCTTCTTTTTAGATTCTCTCTTTTAGTCACCAGTTTAATCATTTCCTACCAGTACCCTCAACTATCTAGTCATGGATATTTCAAGCAACAGGAAAATGATTCACGAATTAATTTCTTTAACTACTGAGGATTCCAAGACTCCTTTTGAAATCAAATCCAATCGGAAGTGGTCTCCTTACTTTGATGACTGCATTGGTGCTGTTGATGGAAGCCACATTACAGTGCTTATTAACGGTGAAAAAAGATAAATCAACAGGAAGGGGTACACTTCCCCAAACATCCTTGCACTTTGTAACTTTGACATGGGGTTCACATATCTCATGCCCAGCTAGGAAGGCAGTGCCCATGATGGACAATTGTGGCATTTGGCTTGCTCCAAAGAATTGAAGATCCCCAAAAGGAAATGTCTTTGATGAGATGCTGGGTTCCCCCTGAATGATTCCTGCTTAATACCATACTGGGCAAAAAAAATATATCATTTGAAGGACTGGGATGTAGCACTAGATGAACTAATTCATCGGACAAGTCAGTCCGACAAGTAAGCGGACTGACTTCGTCCGATGAGTCTAGCAGTGCCCCCCACTGGGCCACCGAACTCGTCGGACATTTTCAGTCCGGGCACTTGTCGGACTGGCGTGTCCGGCGAGATAGTTTTTGCAGTGTAGCTGGCCAAAAGAAGTGTGTTATTTCTAATCTCTCATTTCTCTATCACCACACTTAAATCTTTTTTGAAGCCTAATATTCACCAAGAGTTGTTTAGCCTACATCACTCAAGCACATCCTTGGTTTCATTAAATATTTCTTCCAAGTCATCCCATGGGGCTTTCAATCAAATATCAAGATTCAGGTGAAGTTCATCATAGTGATGGCCTTCCTTCATAAATTCATGTGAGAAAACAATTGATCAGAGGTCTGTGATAATTATTGAGTAGAGAATGAATTAGAAGTCTAAGACCAATAACCTGTTACAGTTGAGTATGGCCTCCTGCACACTCCTGGTATAACCCAGGGCAAAACCAAGACCGCTGTAAGAGCATCCACATCGGCTTTGCTAAAACCTCGCGCCATGCTATTTTAGCCACAAATCTCACACATCGGTTACACCAAACCTCCATCGCTTGCTATTTTTTTTAGATTTTTTTGTTAAACCTCGCTAAGTCTAGCTGCACTTGGCGACGTTGCTAACTGCATTCTGCACATCCAACATACTCCGCATCTCCATCGAATGCTATCTGTGGATCTACATCTCAACTACAATATTGGATGTCCACCACACTTCAAATCATCCAACAACCACACTACCGAATTTCAATCAAAAAAGAAAATAAACAATGGTCGGCGGTGCAAACTGGCTTGATGATGAAGATACTCAACTTGCGAGGATCTGGCTTCATACATCACAAAATCCGATTTTTGCCAACTCGATGAAACTGGATCAATTTTGGGAAAAGGCGGCACAGCACTTGAACGAAAACTCACCAGGGCATGAACGAGTGGCTAATAGTCTCAAGAACAAGTATGATGCTAATTTACAAGCTATGGAAACAAAGTAAATGAATTGAATCCGATGCCTTTCCAGATGGGCTCACATCCGATTGGCAGTAACGAAGTTTTGTGGCACCTATGCCGGTATCGAACGTAACCCTCCTTCAGGAACCAAGCCACTTGATTGGCTCAATCAAGCCAAGAATTTATATCAAGATCAGACTGGCAAGGCCTTCTCTTTCGAACGCGCATGGAACGAACTTCGAGACGCACCAAAATGGAAGATCACCATTGACAAGACACCCACTCCCTCATTAATTGGCGGTTCCGACACGATCACTTCTCCACAAACCACTCCAAGTACACCAATTCCTGCAATCAACCCGACTCCAGAAACCCCCAATAGTGTTGGGAGACGACCGGGTGGTGTCAATGCTGCGAAAAGGGCTTTGACCCATGTGGAAATCATAAAGAAAAAAGTGAAACTAATGGAAGCTTCGACAGCCAAAACCCAGAAGTTGAGCCGGTCACAAAACACGGAAATGGCTCGTGCAAACGACATCCAACAGAGCCTTGTGAATATGGATATAATATCCAAGGACCTGTTGACCTGTGTAGACAATTTCGAGCGCGAGTACTTCACCAAAGCAAAACAGCGGATACATAGAGAGATGGATGAGGCAGCGAACCACCAAGCAGAAGCTACTGCCTCACAATCAACATCAAAACGATTGGAATCACAGGACTCCAAAACTCAAGGAACAAATATTGTTTGCTCTGAGTCGCCGCTGTTCGAAGTCGTTCGACATGGTGCCTGGGATAATCGAAAAAGATGTTGATGTAGATGGATCGGGAGCATCCTGGCGGGAGGAGACTTCTTCCACCATCATGTTGTGCAAAATGATGCAGCACATCACAACCAAGTGGATATCGTCTCATTTACTTTGCAGGCCTCCGAAAGCGCGCTCGATGTCCTTGCGAACCGCCTCTTGCACAGTATTGAAGTGCTTGCTGGCCATGTCGGAAGCGTTAGGGAGAGACTTGACGAAAGCTGCCCAAGATGGGTAAATTCCGTCACTGAGGTAGTAGCCCGAGTTGAAATGGCTCCCGTTGATTTGGAAAGATACTGTCGAGGCTTGGCCACTGAGGACATTGTCAAAGAGAGGGGAGCGATCCGAGATGTTGATGTCGTTGTTTGTTCCAGGTGTACCAGAAAAACTATCCCAGATCCAACAATTCCTTGTGGCCACCACTTCAAGGACAATCGTTGGTTCCTTTTCTTTTCCTGTGAATTGACCGGCAGTTTTTCCAGCCAACATGCATACAATCCACGCTGCCCAAGCAGCCTGGAAACCCCCGATCAGCATTTTCTTCAAGGATCTTTTTGAGGTCATTGTCAGTCGGCTTTCTTAAGTACTCTGGTCCAAAGATGTGAATGACGGAGCTCATGAACATCTTTAGAGTTGTGTCGCCAATGCGAACGTATTCATCCGTGGCATCTGATGATACGCCGTATCCAAGCTGCCTTAATGTGCATGTAATTTTGAGAGGGGTTGAGAGGCCCAATTTTCCAGTACAATCCTATGATCAATCAAGTGTAAGCACATCATAGACAGGTGAAAGTAGGGGGTTTGTAACTGAGAACTTACTGTATGTTGGATGAAGTACGGTGTTGAATTCTTGGTCTGAAGATTGTTGCACAAACGTAAAAAAATGTTTTTAGAAACACGAAATCAACATCATTCTAGACCAAGTCTTCATTGAGATAGTCGGCCAGTGATAGCATCCCGATTTTTGTTTGGTATGTGATTCAGGATTGGCTGCCGGTCCGTCGAAGTGATATCATCATCCGAGTCATCCAAAAAAAGGCGGATTTGCTCGTCTTCTTGCTGTGCGGCCTCATCAATACCAAGGAGGCGTTTAAAATGTCGACGAAATGAACTGTGTTGTTCTTGCAGAGCTGAAGGTATAATTGGGACCAATGTGGTTTTTTTTTGTTTGCTAGCGCAGCAATCTGGTATAGCAACCGGATTTGTAGTACACCGGTGTGGCGCGGTTGTTGCACACGCTATATTGAGTCGCCAAAGGCACGCTATTGTAGCTAGCGATAGCGGAGCCGATGTGGATGCTCAAAAGTGTCAGTGAAGACCTTTAGCTGAGTTTGGAAAGGTATGGGTGAGGATGCCTCTGCCAATCCAAATACTAGACACTAAACAAGCCTCCAAATCTTGGATTGGAAAGTTTCATGTAGTGATAATTGGTGTATTAAAGCAATGATGGGCCGCTACGCTACAATGCGCTTTTTTGGAAACAAGTGCAGCATAGCAGTTGTCTTTTCAGACCGCAAACACTGTAGCATTAGCGGTATTTGCAGAACTGCATATTCATCACACCGTTTTTAGTGGGGTTTTCTGGCAAAAACCACTGTAAGTGTAATGCAGCGTAACAGCCCCCTTTTTGGGGCTGGGGCATGTAGCAATCGAGAAAACTCTGCTAACAGCCAACATAAAACCTGTTAGATGTTAGCAGGTATATGCTGTGCTGCGCAACCCTACTGCTATGGTTAGTGTAGTGGGTCCACTGTTGATTAAAGATACTGCTGTTGTTATCAAAGCCAATTCTGTGATAAGGTGTAATTCAGGTGAGGTGGTATTATTGATGTTATTGATGGTGTTGATAGTGTTATGATGATGAAAGGCTGATGATGATTATGTCTGAGGATATGGATGAGGAGGATGAAGAAGTGTTGAGTATGAGAGAAAATGCTTCAACCAGGGATTGAAATCAGGTCCTTTGGGGTATATAAGTTCAAAAAGTGTAAAAGTGAGGAGGGGTGAAGGCTCCTTAAGTTGGGTATGCCTTGACTGAGGATTGAATGTGACCTTGAGGTTGATATAAGTGATGGTTACAACTGATGAAGGTGTTATTTCAATAAATAAGGGTTTTTATAAAGTTGATAAGATCTAAGAGTGGATGATAAAATTTAAGGCTAGGATTTTCACGATATGGAAAGCTGTATAAATGTGTATTAGCTGGAGTGGAAGTTCAACTCAAGCGGTTTTGAAATAGCTATTTTTTTACATGTTGATACAGTCAGAACTGGGATGCTTCCCTTTTTTGTAAAAAAGCACAGTGTAGCAGTTGAATTTTTGGCCTGCAAACACCCTAGCATTAGCGGCCTTCTTAGATCCTCTATGCTGTGTTACACAGCGCCTAAACTGTTTTTAGCGGTTTTTGCTGCTAAAAACAGCTGTAACACAGCATAATGACCACTTTTTTGAGGTTGGGGCGGGTAGCAATAGTGGCGACTCCGCTAACAGCCAACAGAAAACCTGTTAGCTGTGACTATAGCAGAATTGTACTACCACTACGGTTAGTGTAGCAGGCCCACCGTTGATACAGCTCACTTGTATGTTTTCCCAATGTATTCAAAAGTATCATTCATATCCCCTATGTTAAATGCAGGCTTGAAAACACACAGGTAAGGTGTATACCATCCCATCTCATGTAGGAGAAACAGTAAAACCTGACCTCAGCTTATGACAAGGGTGGGCAGTTACATTATCCGGGGTTATCCAAGGGGTTTTGGATAATGTAACTTTTTTTAGTTATCCAGAATCATGTGTTTCAGTAAAGTAACTTATCTTCAGTGTAAAGTATAGTAAAGTAACTTTAATTTAGTTATCCAATTTTTTCTATTGGATAAAGTAACTAATTGCCATTTATCCAGGAATGTAACTAAAAAAGTTACTTTATCACAGTTACCAGGATTTTTTTTAGATCTAAAAAGACTTTCTTGATATACAAAATGGGTTTTGACCAATCTCCTACCAAATTAAATCATAAGATGGTCAATAAGTTGATCTAAAAATACCCAAAAGGATAAATTATCTCACAAAAATTTGATCCACTGAGCTTTTTCTGTTGTGTCAGTTTTAGTTACGGTAACTGATAAAGTAACTTATTTTTAGTTATCCATTTTTTTGAAATGGATAAAGTAACTTTAATCAAGTTATCAGTAACTAGCAGATAAAGTAACTTAAAAAGTTACATTACAGCCATATTTATCCATTTGAATAACATAACTGCCAACCGCTGCTTATGACAAAAGCTAGGTGTAATTTTTTTGGATTGCACTAGAGGATGTTCATTCAATTGGACATCAAAACCTTTTTTTTCTATTTTAATTTCATCTATCTGGTTGTAGAATTTATTTCTGCTACATTTAGTTGGAGTATAGTTACAACTTAAAGAAGAAAGATTTAAAAAGCTGAAAGAGAATGGAAAATTTTCAACAGAGATAGATCATCAATCATAAATTCTACATGTGTGATAATTTGGTATGAAAAATTTCTTTGTTCATTGTTTTTATTTTTTATTTTTTAATGAAGACAAGGAGTTTATTTTTAAGCCTTGGTTTCTATTATTCACATGCAATTAGAATTGAATAATTTCAAATCAATTGATCCATCATTAATTTCCATCAAAGAAATCAGGATTACCAATTCAGATAAAAACAAAACAAAATTAGAAGAGGAACAACTGATTCTGTTGCAAAACTTGGAAGTCCCTAATAATTCAAATCCAATGTTTTCAATACTCATTTTTTATATTTGGCTTTGCAGGAATACAGACTCACAATATTCCTCTTCCCACTTGAGCCCTTCTCTAGTGGCAGTGAAGGAGTGGGTGGTTAGGGTGGTGCAGAAGGAGTAGGTGGTTTGGGTGAAGGTGAAGGAGTGGGTGGTGTGAGTGAAGTTGATGGTGTGGGTGGTTTGGGAGAGGGTATGTCACAGAAGAAGGACTTGTGATTGAGGGGGGCTTTGATAGCGGTGTTGCTGTAAGTATATTTTGTTGATGTAAAGTATGGAAGCATTAGCTTTGCCTCACTTTTCCTTACAAGTTTGGAATAAGTTTGCTCACATGATGGTGGCTGTGACTTCTTTGGTGAAGGTATTGGACCAGGAGTTTTTTCTAAAGAGGGAGAGATGTCCCAGATTGGAAGACCAATTAACACTATCAGTACTCACTCAGTTTTTCATGAGGACAGAAAAACAAGAACCCCTGCACACCTCCACTTTTACCAGATGAAACCAATGGGGGACTACTGTCGTAATCATCATCTAGTTCAGACTCATCGTCGTCATCTTCTGGACCTGAATCATAAACTGGGGTTGGTTTCTTGGGAGGTTTGGCTATTTTTATCAAAAGAAAACAAAATACAATTCCAAACACTCTGAAGTTAGTTTTCCTTTTCTGTTCACGGAAGATTGGTATTGGGCCCCTCACGTGATGGAGGTTTAGGTATCTCTGGCGGTGGAAAATGTCGTCCAGATTGGAAAACCAGATCTATCAGTAACCATTCAGCTCTTCATGAGCACGGAAAAAACTCAGCTCACCTCTGCCTGTACCCGATGACACCACTGGGGGAGTGGTGGTGGAATTATCAGCTGGTTTTGGTTTTTGCGGAGGGGAAGCTGTTGAATTGAAAAAAAAAAAAGAAATTAAAATTAAAATTGAAACCTCCATGAGCCATCCATCTGCCATAAACTTCAATATCAGGTCAACGTTTGGGGGCCTACTTTCTTTTGGCTTCGGTGGAGACTCAGTCGAATTCTTTTTGCCTTCATCAGAACAGGTCTTACAACAAGTGCTGCAACCATCGTTGTGCTGGTTTGACGTTGAGATATAATTTTCCAGAAATTAATAAGATGACAAAGGTAAGGGAAATTGAATTCTCTTAAATATACCACTTCTATAATGGCCACCTTTGGTTCCTGAGAGGAATGGTCCATGCTCTTTCCTGGCATTTCTTTCTTCTTCGTCTTTTTATCACAGTCCTTGTCTTTCCCACCATCAATACGAATCTTCTTTTGCGATTCAGCTTTGTCGATCAAAGATGATTGCATTCAATGATCAAGGGAGGTCAGTTTTCTGAGTAATGAGCACTCAGTCCATTAGAGCTCATGGGCCACGACGGAAATGAAGCTCACCTGCATTTTCAGAAAATGTTGCGCTGGAAGAAGTAGTTACTGAAGTTTTTGATTTCATCGTTACCGATGTCAAGTCATCTGAAAGCAAGCCTAGCAATGATGGTACGAGGTGAATCCTTTAGCCTAAGTGACTTTTCAAGACCTAGGATATTCTACTAACCTCCTTCCTTACTCGATAGGGCGCCAGGCTTGGGTAGCGGGCCAGGATTCGGTGGACCAGGACCTTTACCAGGTGGACCAGACTCTTTGCCAGGTGGGCCATCGAACTTTCCAAAAGTCGTCTTTGAGAGCTTTCGATTTCTTTCGATGGGCGCGTGTGCATCTGGGTCGATTGAGCGCGAGTGAAGTTTCGTAGTCCTCTTGATATCGCTTCCTTGGGGAGCAACGACTGAGGATGGCATGATGTGCAAAAATAACATGGTGAAAAGGAAACTTCGCGTTGAAATGGTGTGTGTATTCATCCTAAAGGAGGGTTTAGATTGTGACTTCAAAAAAAAAATGTCCATGTAGTGTGTAAGCCGTCCTGTTTTCACATTTTTTTTTTAAAGAAATGGGGCATTCATGACCATCGAGACATACTGAGGAATAATGATCGTGATCTCCCGCGAAGACAGATTTATTTCTATATACACTTTCCGTCTGGGTTGTGAGGAATTTACACTATCTACAGTTATGCTGCCAAGCACTGTTTCTTAGGCTTCCGCCTGTTTGCTAAGAAGAAAGAAAGCATCAGCTTAAGCGAACATGGCTATTCAGCTCGAAATAAAGCTCACATACCTTGCATGTTGTTCACGAATCGGTGATCTGTTTTGGAGTAACAGTTTGTTGCAAAATCAGAGGCAGGGGTCTTGACGTGAAAATGAGCTTTCTGGGTAAGATTGGCTACACTCGATTGACGCTGAGGAAATATGACCAGCTTAAATCGCGAGAAACATGAAGATGACTGTTCCTTTATTCTTAAGCTTTTGAGAAAGCACTCATAGGTAGCGATGTCGGTGTTGAAGGCAGCCGATGTCGTTTTGCAGAGCCCGACCTTCTCACCAAACGCCCCTTTTAGTGTTTTCACAAGAGCAACAAACACTGAAGGCCTTGATTTAGTCGAGCTGAACTCGTGATTGCTGTAGCAAGGCCCCGAGTGTCGAGTAGCGTATTTTGAAGTCAGGCAACCACCGTTGTCCACCTGGGTGTCTTGGAAGCCATCGCCCAAAAATGTAAGAAGCTCCCAACTGAAGGCTACCGCTCCTTGCACGCATATTACTTGAGCCCGTGCCTGGAAAGGCGAGGTCACCGCTTGAATTAACACCTGACAGTAGCTCATGCGTTGCAATCCGTGATCTTGGTTTGGTATGGATTCAACTTGCCAGAGGAGCCGAGCCTGGAGTCACAATGCTTTGGTTGGGTGCTGGCTCTTGACGCAATCTCATGCTGGCTCTTGACGCAATGACATCTGCTGCTTTGTCCAAGTTACGGCTTCCTTCATGAGGTTTTTGGTGTAAAGATCAAGTTTACATGGTTTCACAGAAGAACGGAGAAGGTTTCCTAATAAAAGCAGGTACAATTATGCAAACTTAGGAAAACAGTGATGGTTAGGATTCAAAAATCCAATTGTGAACCCACTACTGAAACAACCAAGCATTGAAGAAACTTAATCCAAAGACAAACATTTGAGAAACTCAATCCAAAGACAAACATTTGGTACTTTTAACCCAATGGAAAAGTCTGGGACTATATTAGCCCCTTGGGCATGTATAAGAACATTGAAAGCCAGTCTGGAGAGATCTCCTTCGGTTACACTTGCACACAAAACCAAAAAATGCAACCTAAAATTTGGATTTCGAATATAAAAGTAGTTACACGAGAGAACTGAACATTGTGACATTTGTCACCCTGTGAGGATGGTATTCAAATGTTGAATTTCTTCTCCATCTGAGAATGAAAGTCAGTTTTATCGTGGCTTGAGCCCTCAGTACCAGTTGCAATATCTACAGCAAAGTAAATTAAACGGCCAATTAGTTTATCTGATGAAGGGAGACGGGACGGTGATGGGAAACGGTATGATGTCATACTTGGAAGAAACGCGTTCGACTCATCGATCAACTCATCACGTCCTATCAAAATATCTAGATGGAGGTTTGAAGGCTTTGACTGTCCAGGAAGGGTGATCGTCTAAAGAAGATTGATTTTCGCCAGGATTTTTGACAACCCAATTCGAGAATAGTAAGCTTAAGATGTGGGAGTACATGCGATGGTTTGTTGATAGGCTTACACTCTTTTTGATAAGATCTCTTTCCATCATTTGGCGCAGTGGAAAAGCCGCACCGTACAGATCCTTTTGAATCGTGAATTTGAAGTGATCTTGAGTTGTTTGCCACTTGAGTCGGAATCGAGCAGGTAGGGCAAGAGAGGATTCCAAATAATGTGGTTTCGCAAGAGAAATTTTTGTAAGAATTCATTTTAGTCAACGGTCAAATCTTCCAATGGATCTTTACGGGCAAATTTGTTTTTCGAGGGGGAGAAGTCAAACGTTCGGCTTTGAGGATGTTTTACTAACGTTTTCTAATCTGTTTTGGAGCGGGTGTCGAGGAGCTAGCTTGGCGGCGCCAGTAGCGAGGCCATTAGTGTGGACGTCAGTCGAGATATTCGAAGGAGTTGCGTGGTTCGGCGGGACGACCGTGTAGGAGTTCTATGACGGAAAACAGATGAGTAATCAGTCAAACTTCGTCCCTATGGTTTTCGATAAGGCTGGATGAATCAAATAATGATACTCGCCATTCCTGAGACGTTTGGTGGATACGAGAGATGGGTGGTTGATGATAAGCGATGACGTTTGCGTTCAGGATCCTTTTGTTGGACGAAGTTGGTGATTTGGACGTAGCGCGGACCGACGGACGTCGGCTCGGGAGGGCCAGTGACGCAGGCGAGGGGGGCTTCATCAAGTTCGCCATTTCTTCTTTCTCCAAATTTGGCTTGATTTTGAATTCAGAAACCAGAATCAAAACCTCACATGGCCGATAATTGGTTGGAAGATAAAATTTCCTGTATCTCATTATCAAATTGTCTTATTACCCCCGAGCCCAATGAAGCCTGTCTGTGGAAGGCCGGAGTGTATCTGTCTTAAGAAATACCCAAAATTTGGCATGAATCTTGGGCGGTATGTGTATGTGCAGAAAACCGCTTTTCTGCACATATCTGCTGATTTTCTGCCGGAGATTTTTTTCAAACCTGGATCCTGCAATCGAATTTCTCTCCTCATTTCTTTCACATCCGGCCGGCCTTGCGGCTTGAAAAGGCCATGATTCCCAGTTAGGCTACGGTTAAATCTCAAACCACATACAGCTTCTATTTTTGGGTTCTTCCAACAATAAACCATGAGGGTAACAGATAACATAGCTGGCTCTCCGCTTCTCATGGAGGATGCCAGAAAATCCAGTTTTTACACCAAAGGGACTGACATGATCAACAGCTTCAACATATTCTAAGGGCAGTCAAATTGGCACATTGGAAAATTTATTTGAAATGAGAAGTTGGTTACCACCATAAATGAATCTCAGGATACCAAGAATCACATATAAGTAATCACAAGTATTGGGGCTTATGCTAAGGTTACATTAACCCCGCTTTCCCAGTTGGCATTATATTCTCTCCAGCATCCACCAAAAATCCAACAGATGCTCAAATCATCCATGACATATCATCATAATCAAAAAAAATTACAAGGATAGACGGCTCTTTGGGCTGGGAGATATCAAAGTGATTTTCATTTTGGAGCAGTTTTGTAAAAGAGAAAAAATGCCCAATGGAGGACTTCCTGTGGCCATCTACAGGGGCTGTAAAGTCTAAATTACAGGGCTAAATCCAATCTTCCCTTCCAAAATCTAGCTTTACAGGCTCAAATTAAGAATCTACAGGAAGTACTCCAATTTGCCCAACCCAAGGCGCCATGGTTTATCTTCAAGGGGAACTTGAGTGTTTTTAGTGATATTGGTTTGGTCAAATTGACTACAGGTTTCGGACCAGTCTGCTAACCTGATGTAACATGAGCACATTTTTTCTCAGTAAGTTTATCCCACAAACTCCACTGTCCAGGGTCTTTTACACTGCAAGAACATATAACATGTTGCTTAACTGTCATCAGTTGACATCCAGGTCACTCTCCTCTAGCTTCTGTCACAGATGAGAGATTTGTTTTTTGCATGGTTACAGTGCAATGTCCACACTGATTGTATGTACAGTGTGCACAGTGACTGTGTGTTAAAACTAACAATGCATTTTTTCAAACACTTAGCAGAAAATGATTGACTTGGGAAGGATTTGAACCAGCAATCTCAGCATGAAGCTAAGACACTATACTAGAAGTGCTGCCTTTACCAACTAGGCTACCAAGTCTTTTCTTGATGTGCTGATATTCATACCTCAGTGGATTACAATATTTCAACACTGTGCAATGCCCACAATGACTTCTCTGAGAAGCAGCCTTGTTGTACTTTTGACAAATTTCCTAGCTTTATGATGTTGTTCTTTTCTATGTTGAATTTGAGGTAGAACAAAGTTGTCAACAGGACCATTGAAACTGTGTCAAAGGAAGCGTTCAGATGATTTCTAGTCGTCGATTGGCAATCAGGTCCACAGTCAACAGATCTGTTCTGGCTGGCAAGCTGAGACTGGCTTAGAAGAGTATGCCAGCTTGTCATGAGGCACATTGAGCTGGTTTCCCACATTTGGAATCATGTAATATAATCAGGTGTGTGCAGCCCAAAAACCAGATGGGTGTGGTACACAGTGAATAATACTTTGGGTAAACACATCAGGTGGTGAGGTCTGGTCGGACAGGACAATAGCTGTGTGAGCCTGGGGACTATCACTTGATGGTGTCTTTTTATGCCTAGGAACTGAGCTGGTTCATGTAGGACCTAAGGGGAAAGTGGTTAGTGTTGCAATCATGGACAATTCAGATTTCACACGGCGTCTTGTACAAGAGATGGGTGGGAACTATTTGAAGGAAGGAAAGGAAAGGAGATAGTTCCAAAGAGAGGACTTACTGTTTGAAGTTCTTCTTTGTTCCTAAGAAGAGTTACTTTAAGCTCAGAGGGACAAGAGTAGAACACTGAAAGGGTTTGCAATGAGAAGGCGGGATCAAGTTATGCTAAAAACTATAATCTTATTTTGATGAGGAAAGAGGGAAAGCATAGAAGCAGACAGCTTATATAGGAAATACAAGTGAGGCTACAAAGGTATGACATAGGTTCAAACAAGATGTGAGGTCATAGGGTCAAAGCAGAAGAAATGAAAGAGGGAGGTCATAGCTTCTGAGATCAAGCAACACCAAGGCGAGTCCATGACTGAAGGACTAAGCAAGGGTAAGTGCAATGGGTGCAAGGGAGATTGAACTGAAGGTCGAAGTTCAAGGACTGTGCGTCGAAGTTCAAAAGTTTGAAGAAAGAATGTGTGAATCCAGAAAAGGGAGTTAAGTGCATGAAGGAGTAATGCAGAAACAAAGGAAGACCGGTAAGAAGGTTATAGCTCTTGCTTTTGTTTGCATAACTGACAAGAAATGTGGTATTGAATCTTCGAAGGCTTGGAAAGTAACTTTGAGGAGAGCACTGAAGATTGCTGAGGGTGCATAGGTGATGTCATATGCAACCCGAGGATTAACCAAAAGCTTTAAAGTTTCTGAGGTCGTAAGCATGGTAGAAAAGTATCCTTAGCAAATGCAAGGAATGTCCAACTGCAAGATCCTGAGTGCTGAGTGTGATTCTGAGTCTGTTGTATTACAGTTGATTACTCATGAGCAGTGATCAAGAGGAAAACCAATAAGAGTGGTATCTATTAACAATTGTCACAGTGTTTGGGTGAAGGGGTAAGTGCCTTACAGAGTTGTGGTACATGATTGAAGAGAAATCCTTACTCACAGTAAATGATCACTGGTGGAATGATGAGAAAAAATTTAGATTGTCTGAAAGAATTGTGTCCTAAGGCCTGAAGATTGAAAAGGAGATGAGCTGGTGAATTAGGAGCACTGAGGATCTAAATAAACTGACAGGAGGGACTCAAGGAGCAAGTCCTGTAGTTAAGGGCTCAGAAATAGATGGGGATGAATGAAATACTAAAACAAAGAGGGGCCAAGTAGAACCAATGGTGGGCCGGCTACGCTACCCGTAGTTTCCGCTAATGCTACAGGATTTTCCGGCAAGCGTTAGCGGAATTGCGCTAATGCTACACACCTCAGGCCCTCTACGCTGCGCTACAGCGCTGTTAGTGGCTTTTTGGTGGTTTTTTTGCCGCTACAGTTGCTGTAGCGCAAAGCTTCTACAAATACGACCAACACTATGCCACAGAGGGCAAAAAAAACCAACCCTACGCTGCGCTTTTTTTTGCCAAAAAAGCGTAGTGTAGCGTAGCAGCCCACCGCTGGTAGAACTGAAGATTGAATTGAATGAAAAAGAATGAAATCAAGAAACCCTCTTTTGGGCATACACCAGATTTCTAACACATTAGGGTGAGGGGGTGTGGAGGTTGAGGTTGAGTGAAGGAAAACAGATTTGATCACTATTAGAACAGTAGCCATGTGTGAAAGGGGAGACAGGGAGGTATTGGGGTTTGGATTGTTTGAGGACTGATGATGGGGGAAGGTATTTATAGATTAAATCAAGGCAGATTGCTTGCTTGGCTGTGGTGGTTTTGGCAACCGTTCTGATTGAGCTTGCATGAATTAGGTCAGGTTTTCTCTGCCCAATTCTCATCACTGCCCCCTAGATTCACTAGACAATGTAGCTCAAATAGGGATAATTTAACAGGTACCCCAGCTTCAGCCCAAAACCTGAACATACAACTTTGACTGTTGTGGGCCCCATAGCCAACCAAGGAGATGATTGAATTTCTCTGGCTGATACCTGCTTCTGCCCTGTGAGGGCTACAACTACACGCACATCTGAACTATTAGGTGTCCAAATATATACTGCAGGCTTGTGGCTCCCTGTCATCACCCATTGGGTTCCCCAAATCTTACGTGAGGAAACATATGTAGCTGCTGATATGGTTGTTGGTGGAGATTGCACCATTGTATACTGCAATCAAGGCAAGAGAAATCACCAAATCATGGCCTAGAAGTAAATTGATCCTACCTATGGCACATCAATCTTTCAGGCTACCCACAGGTAAACAATTGACCCATATACAACAAATTATCCACAATTGGAAGATAATGGCATCACTTCTACTAGTAAAAATGCAGAAAGACTGTCAGCATATGATCCATGACAAAGCCACCAATGAGACAGCAACAATTATCACCACCAGTTTGATGCACCTGAAAAAGAGCAACCTGAGGCAACCATTACCAATAAAAAAGAGCAAGATGTTCATTCCCCTGAGTGGGTCACTCTTGCACCACTACCACCACCCAAAACTGTTGATCTTTCTCTAGCCACTTTGAATACACAGTAGTAACAACACCAATTCAGGCATTAAAATTGGCAGATTTTCCTCTCAAAGCTTCAACTGGTCTGCATGAGTCTCAAAGTGAAAACCAAGAACTGAACTGGACCCATGGCTACTTGGATCCATCCTGCTGAATGTCAATGAAGGCAAGTCACCACACAACCAGTTGCCTTGGTTGACTCTTTCTCTTGTAATTTGGTGTCATGAGTACTGATCATCTTCTCTCTTCTATCTCTATCTCTCTCTCTCTCATAATTCCCCAGACAGTTTTTTCGATGCCCCTCCTCATCTTCCACAATGTTTTATGGAACAACTGTCCCGTGAGGTCTTTACCATTCACCAACACACTTATCAGCTACCTGGAGCTGTGTTCACAAAGATTGTATACCAGGGGGGGGATGTAAGTGTTGATGCATCACTGGTCAGAAGAAGGACTAGCCTTGGCATCACCTATCCTAACAAAGATATTCAAGGCTATGTGTCCGGTGGTTGTCAAGCCCATCAAGAATTTTAATAAGGTTTTCTCCACATATGCAGAGAAATTTCTGGCCCAGAAATTGGCAGATAAGGAATTTTACCCACTGGCTCACAAAGCTTTCTCAATGTGGCCAATCAATCATCAATTCTGAAACAATGGCCGTTACTATCATCCAGATTCCCCATGGGAAATTGATCCAAATGTATGTGCAGGAATCAACTGATTTAATCCTGGAGCCAATTCAGAAGAGGCTTGAGCTTGTTGTGCAGGAGCTGGCAAGAGTTGTAGGCTCGTAGGCAACCAAGCAACAAAAATTGTTGAAATATTGTAATCCACTGTGGTATGAATATCAGCACATCAGGCACAGACTTGGTAGCCTAGTTGGTAAAGGTAGCACTTCTAGTATAGTGTCTTAGCTTCATTCTGAAGTTGCTGGTTCAAATCCTGCCCAAGTCAATCATTTTCTGCTAAGTGTCTGAAAAATGCATTGTTAGTTTTAACAAAAATTGGTGCACACCATTCACTATCTCAAACAAAGTGAGTCTCCTTTTTTGACTGACTGACTTCACTTCAAGTAAGCACCAACCCTTTTGCCTTGCAGGTATTTCAGGGTGTTGTGACTCCAAATGATTTCATTGGCAACATCGTTTTGGTTGGTGAATCATGCTTGAAAAAGCAGAAGCTCATACAAAGAGAATTAGGGAGATGTTTGCTTGATCACGGTGTTGTAATTAAGGAGTGGTCAGAGCACATTACCTGGTTATGGGAGTGCTGTCAACCAGTAGAAAATTGTGCCCAAACAATGGTAATCAAACAATGTCATGAAATTTGGTATGTCACAGTTGTAGATAGGATTAATGACTTGATGGAGAAGGATGTGGACATGGAAAATGGTGAGTTCAATGACAATGATGGAGGGGTATCCAGTGATGAATCTCTTCCAGATGAAGTGGGGGAGGATGTACTGGCTCTCAGGGGATGATTTGTAGCTGTTGTATTTTGTATCATGTCCATCTATCTCATGTTGGGTTATCGTAACCAAATTGTTCATAAGAAATGAAACTTGTACACTTTCAAAAACAAGAACATCTGACACTAAAAAGAAATTGAATTTTGAGGACACCAGTGCGGGTGTACACATTGAGAGAACGAGAACAGGTTTTGGACCATTGTGGGTGGGTGGAGGGACATTAACTATAAAAAATAAGAAGATCAGACCCACACAAGTGTTGAATTTATATCCAAGCAGGGGTTTGTTTATGGTACGGGAGACAGATGCTATGTAAGTTGCAAATGCAGATGTGAATGCCACTGGTGTGGAATTATGGTGAGTGGGTTGAGAGAAAGGATGTGGGGGTGTGCACTCTTCAGGGCTCTGAAGAGTTGGGTGTTTGGTTTTGGTGGCTTCCAGTAGTGTGATGTTGGCACAGGGTGGTTATGTTGCCTGGGGTTGAGGGTTATATGCGGGCCAAGGAATCAGTGGGTTGGTGTGGTATGCCAGCCAGTTGTGGGAACTGAGTCAATTTGCAGGGTTTCTGGGTGTTCCCAGGTCCAGGGTATCTGGAGAACTGGAAAATCCCAGGAACACAAAAGGAAAGCAACCCAAGGGGTCTAGACCCTTTCAAAAACCATTCTGTATGTATCTTAAGTATGTTGTATAACACTGTAGATATACAATATTGCATAAATATGTCCCTTGGGAGTGTTCTTCATCTCATTCTGGTATGTATATGTACACATCTGCAACCACATATTGCCTTTTTGGAAAACCTTGGACTGCACAAGTCCACTTTTCGTTTTTGAGCTTATACATTTATTTAGTTTTGTCAGCTGTTTTATCCTGACAGCTTTCAGACAGGACCCAAAGCCTCTCTTTGCTGGTAGGCCATGTTGGAGTTGAATGACGGAGAAACTGAGTTTGTATTTGGAACCAGGGCATGATTTTCACCCTGCTGACACCCGTGATGACTACCCCATCCATGCCCCTTGGGGACATTGGGATGGAATAGCCAAGCACTAGCCACCGAGACAAAGGGAGAGACTTCAGAAAGGCCATGAGATATCTCTTGGCAGAAATGGCTGTCAAATATTGAAAAAAAAATCATTATTTGCATAAAACAAAATGGATTCATCCAAATTGGTCCAAGCTTTTCCAAAAAGACAATACATTCAATTCAAAACTTCAAAAAATTATGTGTTAACCAATTTCAAGAGGGCCTGGATGGCCTAGCGGTAACCATCACCCACAGAAGCCCAGTGTCAGCCCTGTGCAACATACTATACTCGCTTTGAGTGACAAGTCTGATGTTTGAATCCTGGCAGACCCAACCCCTGGCTGCTACCCCTTCAAGTTCCAACTTGGACAACTACACCTCCCCTTTCAATTCTAAAACCCTTATGAGTTGTCTACTTTGAAACGATCTGCCCAGTTTACATTTTCAATACCTGTTCCCCAATTTGATCAAACTGAAAAATGGTTAAACATTAGTCCCCATCCCCACCGCCTGCCTTCACCAAACCAAGAAGTAGATCACCCAAGACTTTAATTGGATGTGCATACTTACAAACATTATCATCATCATTAAGTACTGGAAAACCTAATTGTCACAATTTAACAAGTTGTACATACAAAGAAAGCATAACATTGGAGGACTTCCCATGGCCATCTGCAGGGGCTGCAAATCTTAATTCATGTGTACTAACAGCACCCTTTACAAAAAAAAATAAGTTAAATTTTTGATAGATCTGATTAGAGTAACTTTTTTACGTAGACAAACCAAAAAAAAGACCAGATAAATTTTCTTTTGTTATCAGTCTGAACAAAACATGTACACAGAAGAAACCCACATCAATTAATCTTTTCACTCGAAGTGTGCTCACACCACCTGAGGCACAAAGAACTCTAACTTGTGTATACAACGATGTACGAAGCAAGATGGTTTATACATACGTAATATATCTATATATGCATCTCATAAATCCTGATAAATCAATATACAAAGAAGACAACATCAATAGAGAGAGGAAGAAAGAGGAAAGATATTGCAAGTACAAGGATTGAAGTGAACAAAAAACGACCGGGTCGGAGGGGAATGATGGATGCACAAGGTTTTGGAGACGAGGGGTATATGAACACAGAAAAGATGACAAGAGTAAAAACAACTGTACAAAAATGGGGCCCGGTTAGAAAAAAAATGACAAGATGAAGAGAAAGGAGAGTGTGTGTGTCCGTGTGGAAGGGAAGAGCTTGGATGATGGATGACTGGAAGTGAGATAAAGAAATGAGTGGAATAGATCGGCGTGTGAGATGGAAGGGATGAATGAAAGATATTCGAATCTGAGAGGCGAAGGCGATCTACCCAACAAAAGCCGGCCGCCGATGACCATTTTTTTTCTCACAAAAATCCTACAGATAGTGCTAATTATGTAAGAGCTCGACCAAAGCTCGGATCAATCAATTTTCACGATTAGCTTTCGGCTCTGTTTTCGGTGTGGTTTTCGACGACCGATCTGCGCGTAGTTCTTCTTCTACTTCTCCTTCTTCGTGATAGGTTTGTGTCAGCTCGTCGTCGGGAGTCGGAGCGATGGGGGGCTCGATCCATCTTCAATACAAGATTGTGAAAAAAAAAGGACGCGCGGATAAGTCAAAAGCGCAAAAAAAAAAACGGGAGGGGGATGGGAGAGACGTACTCGGCAGGAACCAAGCAGGGGAAATTGGAGCCGAGGGCGGCGGCGCGATTGATCCATTTGGGTGCGTTTTTACCGGTGAGAAGCATGCAGAGATGGTCGCTAAACGTGTTACAGTTTCTGGTGAGAAGGTCGTAGGAGGTACCATGCCAGTCAGGCGAGCGATCGAGTTGGTCGAGAATGAGAGCGAGAGTTTCGAGCTGTGAGATAGATGAAGTAGGGGTGGAGGTGATGGGCGAGGAAGATGATTTCTGAGAATCT
Source organism: Puccinia horiana (assembly GCA_001624995.1). Taxonomy (NCBI): domain Eukaryota; kingdom Fungi; phylum Basidiomycota; class Pucciniomycetes; order Pucciniales; family Pucciniaceae; genus Puccinia; species Puccinia horiana. The sequence goes on from LWDY01000019.1 coordinate 951,932, forward strand.
GAACTGATCGAGGAGGATGCATAGGAACGCGAGTTGTAGACTGGACTCGATTTGATATCTGGCATTGATGCGGGTGGATAGGCCGTATACTGTTGATGAGGCGATGAAGGGGAATGGTACTTGTCGATCAGTTTGACGGCCGAGGGTGGCGGACGAATGAGTCTTCTAGATTCTTCTTCCTCGATGAGTTGGTGGTGAGGTTGACGATGATGAAGGAAGGAAGAGAGTGAGGGGTGGAATCGATGGGTTGTGCCTGGTAACTGATGGTTGTTGACTGTTTTCACATAGCCCATATTGATCTCGCACTTCCATCGTAATCCGGCCATGCTCGGCTTGCCATCCTCTGGAATGGGCAGTGAGAATATTCCAGATGCTTGTGGATGGGCGTGACCTCCGAATGCGATTTCCCTGCCGATGGCCGGTATCTTGACGGCAGTATGATACAGCCCGACGCCGAAGAACCAGCCCAGGTCGGATAGCTTTCCGGATGGAAGCTGTATGTATGCAGATCATGGATCTATTAGTTAATATCCATACGCTTGGTTATCGTTTGATTTTCATTGATTGAAAACTTACGAGATCGTAGACGACCAGGAAGACTTGGACGGGAAGGTTATCGGGTAGTTCGGAAGTTGGGGTAGTGCTTTGGAATTGGGCATGTAGGAGTGGTGGCGACAGGCTGATTAGGGAAGGCTGTGGATGGTAGTTGCCAGTTTGGAACTGGCGTGGTGAATGCATCTGCCGCTGGGTGGTTGGCAGCTGGTTTGTTCTTGGTGCGCGCTTTAAGTCGCTTTTAATTTCTCACTCTCCCCTCGTCACCATCAACACTCGGCTCAGCACAACTCTCCCTCGCGGTAGATATTTACATACATGACAGCCTCACCAACTTAATCAATGTAAACTAGAGTCTTGATGAGTTGATAATTTGAGTGATGTTGAAATTAATTGATGATTTAAATTGTTTGAAATTAGAGAAGAAGAGAGAGGAGGGAAAAAACAAACAAGAAAATGGAACAAGATTGATGAGCTTTTGGGAAGGAAACCACAGAGTGTATGGAAGTTAAAAGGAAATTCAAGCTTGGGATGTTGATGATGACTGTTTTTTTTGCTTGAGAACAATTACATTGTTGCTGTTTTTTGTGATATTTTGGGTTTGCTGGGGCAGTGTCTGATTAGTCAAGTTTTAAATAGCCTTTCACAATTTGACATACTATTACTTACAACAAGATCCAAAGTAATTACTGATGACAGTTGAAATTCAAAATTACTGCCTGGATTGAATGCCTTAGATGGACAGGCACAATGAGATTGGAAAATTGGAAAAAAATGATCAAAATTGTGAATTTTGAATTTCCATTTTTTAATTAAATTTTTATCATATCCCAGATGATTAAAAATAGCAAGACATTTTCATGTTGCAAAATCCTAGGGGAAGGAGGGGTGGTATGATCACTAAAATCTGGTGAAGCAGCTCAGTTAACCCATTCAAGACATGGGGTTTCCAGCCAAATCTGCCAAATCTGACGTTGAAACCCCTGCCAATTCATGAATTATCGGGCCCAGGATAGGACTTGGTTAAGCTCGCCCCCCGCGGCTCGGGGGTCGGAGGGTAGTGACATGTCTGAACTGTGACATGTCTGCTGTCGTATCACTCACTGCTCCAGTCAATGCTCGTTCAGCTCGTTACCATTTTGACTGTGATCTTGTTTGTTACCATTGCCATTACCATTACCATCCCCGTTACCATTCTCAATCGATTAATCGGATGAATAATAAAACTTACTTCACTCAACTACTCATCCTCTATCTTTCTCGACATGCCAATTCACTCTCATCTCATTCTCCCCCAGATCCACTGGCCTATCCCAAATACTCAGTCAGTCTCTCTGGATGGGATCATGCCATCAACAACCTCACCGCCACTGCAATCCTCAACAACCTGCAATCTGAATCGAAGGACCATGACATCAGCCTGCTAAACTACAACTCACTCCCTCAGGTAAATCGGCGCTTCACTGAGATCTCCAATCTTCTGAAGACTGACTCTTGATCAAGACCGATCAGGCTGAACTTCGACCTACACTCATGCGAACAGCTTCTGGTCAAGCCTTCCTCTGCGAACTCCCACCCATTCCTTCATCAGCTTCTTCAAAAAACCCTGCCCAATCGAAATCCACTATACCTGACTTGCCAAGCCCCGAAACGGAGGATTTAGATAGGAAAAACCAACGTGAAAAAATCGAACGAGAAGGCCTCAAAAACGGTCTAAAATTAATTTCATCCCTAAAAGACCGTTGCATTTACACCAAATTAGGATGGTTCACCTACTCATTTTGCTAGTCAGTCAACATTTTTTTATCACACCAGAGTTGGCTCACTCATCAATCTTTTTATTTCTGCATGCTCACAGCGGTAAAGGTGAAATAAAACAATTCCATGCAATAATCGTTCCAGGATATAACTATCCGCAAGAAGATCCAAACCAAGATGTTTACGTACTCGGCTTCCATCTCGATCATCCACAAAATCCTCATCACCAAGCCAGGCTTGAGGGAACCTTACCTGCACCCTCCATATCTGCCGGAGAGGGTGAATTGACATCCTTAGGCCGCAACCCATTCGCTTCGGGTGGCGGATCTATACTCGGGAGCATTTCAGATGTATTGCGGGATGAGTCGGTCATCAAGACTTCTATGGAAATTGAGGAAGAAGAATTTCAGCAAAAACGCTACCTAGTACAACGCTGGGACGGTGGGACAATTTGTGACATGACCGGCAAACCCCGTTCAGTCGAAGTTCAATTTCATTGCTCCACCCTCGGCTCCGATCATATCGCATTACTTCGAGAGACTAGCATTTGTGAATACCTACTGGTTATCCACACCCCCAGACTATGTTCTGAACCGTTGTTCCTCGACGGCGGTGCTCGAAAAGGCCTTGGGGCTGGTGAGATGGTTGCCAACATTGGATGTCGCCCAGTGCTAAGCAACGAGGAAATCGAAAAATGGAAGGCGAGTCAGATGGCACGAAAATTGAAGGAAGAACAAGAAAATCTTGCCAAAAAACCGCAAGCTCTCGATGAAACGCAGAACACTGGGGCCCAAGGAACTTCTCCCAACAATCCTAGTAAGCCAACTGCCCCAGAAGTAAAAGATCACCCCAGCGTCCCATCAGGCGAAGCGAAAGTGGATAATTCTCCAGAGAACGATGAGCCGGCGCCCAGTAGTACGCCCGACCAAACGGTGATGAGCGAAAATAGTGATCAAACGACGGACAAGGCCAATGTCGCACCAGCCGATGGGAGCAAAGACAGAAGCCAAAGAAAAACAGGAAAGCTTGACAACAAGCTCGAAGAATTGGAGATTGACCCGATAACCGTTTACTTTGATGCGGATACGGGAAAGATTTACATGGACAAATCGGCTGCTGATGAGGCTCTTCAAGGGAATCCAACTGATGCCAAATCCCAAGCCACTAAATCGGACACCAAAACTGAAAGCAAGCCGACATCGAGCGAGCAGTCGACTAAGGGTTCGGGAGACGAATTGGAAGAGATTGCCAAAGCGCTCAAAGACTCGTTGGGCGCATTGTTGCGAGACCTTCGGGGAGACGATGAGGCTCGTAGACTCAACCCGAATCGTGCTAGGCCAAAATCTTTGGCCGAAGTGCTCGCATCTCTCGGGGCGAAATCGTCGAAAGTGAAAAAGCATAATCAACCCGTCGATCATCCTCCTGCACATTCTCATTCGCAGGAGCAGATCAAGAAACTCTCATCTGAAAGTCATTCAAAGTTGGTCGAAATCTATCAACAAACTTTTGACCTCCATTCGAAGTCCTCTAGTTCCAAGCCTGATTCCGTCCACGATTCTTCGGATCAGGAGTCTGGCAAAGACGACCAGGATTGAGCTGCAGATCTCGTTTCCTTCATATTTCACAGCGCTTGCTTTTTTTACAGTCAGCAAGCGTGAGCCACTATATTCTAACACAAAATGTATCGCTCAAAATCTTGGATGAGTAACCTACACCTTTAACCTCTTCATACATTTAGATCACCATTCTTTCAAAGTTTTTTTTTTTTGTTTCCCTTGCCTTTTTTCTGTTTTTGTTTTGTAAATATGTAATTGTTGCTCCAACGAAATAAAAAGGATGAATGAAGAGAAAATGATCATTAGATGCAATGGAACATTGCAAACAAGGAAAAAAAAAATGTCTGTGTAATCAAGTTCAGTCAAACCCCTCTAAGACAATGACATACCCCCTGGGAGAAGGCCTCTTGTATGCCCTTAGACAAACTATGCCTGTCTAAAAAAAACTCCCTAGGGTCATTTGTACCAATTTTTGTTTCAAGTGAGATTGGATTTGACATTGCAGAATATGCATATGCATATGACATGATGAGAACAAAAAGAATAATCTGGTGGCAGGAAACAGATATAAAACAAGATTCTGGGAAGTCAAATACGGACTTACTTTGCGCACTGCAGATTGCACTTTGCGCACTGCAACAGTGCGCAAAGTGCCACAAAGTGCCAGACACTTCGCGCACTGCAAATGAAAGAGGCAACTTTTTGAATTTTTTTTTTTTTGAGAAATCAATAGAGAGGCTCATTATTGGCATCTGTGGATTTTTTGGGTATCTGGTGAAGCTCCCTTGTATGTGAAAAAAAATACATTAAGAGTCAAATGAAATGTGTTATTCCAGGACCAAAAATTCATGTTGCTGCAAGCCAAAAATTCCAAGTTATTTATCAAATCATGATTCATATAATAAGAGCTACTTCAGAATTTTTTGGACACTTTGTGCCAGAATAAAGCCTTGAAAAATAATGAAGCTTCCCCACATATTGGTATATTTTGTGGGATGGCACATCAAATTTGCTAACTTTTCAAAGCTTTATTCTTGCACAAAGTGTCCAAAAAGTTCTGAAGTTGCTTTTCTTGAATGAATTATGACTCAATAAATACCTTGGAATTTTTGGCTTGCAGCAACATGAATTGTTGGTCCTGAGATAATTCATTTCAATTGATTCTTAATGTATTTTTTTCACATACAAGGGAGCTTCACCAGATACCCAAAAAATACACAGAGGCCAATAATGAGCCTTACTATAGATTTCTCAAAAAAAAAAAACTCAAAAAAGTTGCCTCTTTCACTCGCAGTCTGGCACTTTGCACACTGTTGCAGTGCACGAAGTAAGTCCGTTCAAATAAGTAAGAAAAGGACAAAGCAAGAGAAAGACAGAGCAAGATGAGAGTTAGTTCCTGGGGGGAAGCGCAGTGGGCACACCTCACCTGCTTGTTACTCCAAAACCTGTTGTAAAACTCTGGATCTTTTTTGTCCAGTTGTGGACATTGATGTTAAAAACAATACTTCAAAGATTTGGCCCCCTTTCATCAATCCAATTTTATTATTACTTGTTTCGGAACACTCTTCTTCAATGCCATCTATAAAACAAATGTAATCACATAGCTGTCAAACTTGTCTCAGAGGAATTGTTTTTTTTCCTCTCATGACACAGATGTCATTTAAAAATGCTGACAGATGCAGGATTTTTCTTGCATCTTTGAGTCTACAAGTCATTTAGAAGGTTTGCCTTCTGTTTCTGACTGTTGTGTTTCTTTTCCCATTTCTGGGATAGTTATGAGAACAAGAAATATACCAAAGATGATGTGGAAGTAGCCCAGAATCATGGCTACACAACCATGTCCTTTAATACAATTTTTGATGCTTGGAGGACAAGGAGTATAGAGTAAAAGAGAAAAACCCTATTATTGGTGGGTTTTCTGTGACCTGCTGGCTACTTGAGTCATGAGTCTTGCTGGGCCCACTGCCAAGCTCCCTGGCCCCCAAAGGGAGGATTGTGTTATTGCAGGCTACCCCCGAGTGGAAGTCTCAAGCTCTTGCAAAGATACATCAATGACCAAAGAAAAACGGCCAGAAATTCTCAAGGTGAGTAGATACTTCCTTATCCAGTTTAAACTCGGATCCAAACAAGATCCTTGCAGACGTCTTCCCTCTATTGATTGTAAAAGGAAAATAACAATACTCTGGCTCCTCAACTCGTGGATACCAAGAACCCAGTGCCTTTAAAATGTCGATGAGTGCAAGTATTCCTTAATATACTCCATTTTACTTCCTCCAAAATAAAATCCAAACCACAGATCCTAAAATCTCTCTACTCACCTGCAGGATATTGCAATGTACTCAGGTCAAGATGATGAAATCAGCTTGCAAACGTTAATGTGTGGGTCCAATACCTCTCAACGCATTGCAGCAAGTCTTTGCTATGACAAATTAAATCCAGAGCTCCCGGAAGAAACAGAGGGTCAGCTACACTGCATGTATTGTTAGTGTCAAGTAGTGTTAGATTTTTTAGCTACGCTAACACACCATTAACGTTAGCAGCACAATTTGGCCAACTAACACTAATTTTTTTTTGTTAGTTGGTAGTGTAGTGTTAGCTGGGGTCAGGAAAAAAAAATAACGCTACCTGAAATTTGTGTTAGCGGTTAAAAAAGTTACGCTACACTTTTGAATTTTTTTTGTTAGTTGGTACTTAGTGTTAGCTGGGGTCAGGCAAAAACAACTAACACTACCAGAAATCTGTGTTGGTGGTGTTAGTGGTTGAAAAAGTTACGCTACACTTTAGCATAATCCATTGAACCACTACGCTACATGTTAGCGTAGCTGGTGGAGTTACTCTAAATGTTATGTTAGATGGGAGATGCATCACACAAGATTGAGAATAGTGAAGAAATGGATTCAGATTACATGCAAAAAAAATGATTGAAAACTAAAAGGAAGAAGATTTTTCTTTTTTTTTGAAATTGGCTACTTATTTTTTTTATTGGCAGCTTTTTTTGTAGAAAAATCTGTATATGATGTGACAATATCATGTGCTTTTGAGAATTTTCCAGTCGGTTTAATACCCTCTTTCAGCCACATGTGGCTACTGACACACCGTTCAATTGTGGGTGGTTTCAAGCTCCCTCAGCCAGTCGAGCAGACATCGGCAGCTGATGAAAAGGTGCGCTTTTCTGCACAAGATGATGCAGAGCATGCCAAGTAGTCCCTGGCCAATGATGAGAGGACTGGGTACATCTGGAAATGGTCCTGGAAGTAAAAAAAAAATCAAGTCAATAAGTGCTGGAACAATATTTCATTAATCCCAAACTTTCATACCTTCCACCATATCAGAATGCTATCTAGATCCTTTGGACTTGGTACTGGAAGTCAGTCCATGTTCTTGATATAGACTTCTAACTCTTTGCTTTCATTGGTAGGTGGAGGTGCATTGAACATTTCGAATATATTATTGCATTCAACCGTCTTCTTGGAAGTGTTGTCTAAGAATTCAATACCATTGTTGTTGTTTTTTCAAGATCAATTCCCGCTTGGTAAAATGTAATTCAAGTAACAGTCTGGCATCCTCTGCTCAATTAATTTCAGTCAGAAAGTTGGATGAAGCATTTTCACCATGAGTAGTGTTTCACAATTCAATGCCTTGAGCTTGGTTATCATTTTAAGATACATTTGATAAAAAGTGTTGCCTCAACTCCCAGCTGCCTCCTTCTTCTTCAAATCCAAGATGAGTTGGAAATAATCCGGCAGGAAAAATTCACCCTCCATTATCTTGGTGAGATGGTTGAAAGGCTGTAAGCAAAGTCAACATCATATTGATTACAAAGATAATTGATTTAAGGAAATATCTCACTTTTAATTCCTGATTCAGTTTGTCAATCAGCATCCAGTCCTTTTTGCTGAATAGAATCTCATTGAAGTGACCGAACTTCTTTTGATTTTCACCACACCTTGCACATTGAATCTGAGCTTCATATTTCTCATATTCAAAGGGGAAAGGAAAGGAAGAATAAAGTCGGTAGTTGATGGTTCAAAGAAGTTCTATATAATGGAGAAACAACGGATTTGATTGAAAGGGTTTGGGTTATCAATTGATGGATGATGTAGAGAAATGTCAAGATGAAAGGGATTGAGGAAGGGATCATTATGATGGAAGAGGATGAAAGATGAAATTGAGATGAAGAAGAAGGTGGAAGGAAGGTTGAACAATGGAGAGAGTGGAGGGAGAGAATTGACCAAGTGGTAATGTGACATCATCAGGTTAGATAAGATTTTCACAGAAGTGGTATGACATCATTACCGTTTGAGAAGAGTTTCACAGTTGATAAAGAGGATGTCAACATTGAGGAGTGAGATTTCAACAAACTTGAGCACTTGAAATGCTCTATTCAGTCCTATCCCACCCTACCATCCTGTGCTGAACTGTCCTGTTGTCTCATGTCTAGGCCCCCTTTGGATCTTGTAAAGAGGGCTCTCTAGTTGTGACTCTGTATCTGGAATGTTCATTCATTCCATTCTCCTTGGTCCAATCTCAGGATCCCCCAAGCTTGCCCCTCTCAACTGCTTCTTCTCATTGAGCTGAATTCAGAACACTGATTTCAATTATTTATTCAGTGGTGCTTACTGTCAAGCAGTACCTGGTATTCATCTTACTACTCAGTTCTCAAAGATAAAAAGTGAGAAAGCATGGATGAGAATTAGACAAAAAGTGAGATAAACATGGGATCAACAGCTAGATCAGGATGACATAAACTGTTAGATTAGAAAAAACTTTTCCCGTGGTGATTCAAGGTGATTTTTTAATTTTATTGCACACAACTCAAACCAGCAATTCAGCTGGAAGCACCAATAGAGCAAGTTCGACTACAGTAGTTGATCAAACAAAGGATTTCATCTCACTGAGGGTCCAACTGGCCCCAGCCTTGGAAGACACAACAAAGAGGGCAAAGAGCTCTCATGAAGCAGAAGGACTGAAGTATCAGAACCAATGATGTTGATTTGCCACAGTAAGAGAGGTTCAAGCAGTCAAGGTACTTAGTAGTCAATCTTGGGGCAGTAACACGGTATTTACATGTAATGAATGATGGAATGAATGAAGCAGAAAAGAATGTGAAACCCCATTTGGGAAGGAGTCAAAAATAGAATGTATATACAATGGCAAGCTGAATATGAGGTTTGATTGATGTGATGACTGTAATTATGTAACAGTGAGAAACTATAGGCAAATATGTAAACACAGAAGTTGGCACATGACTTCCTTCGCTGGACCCGCCTGTAGAGGGGTTTCGTTCAAGTTCACACTTGAGCCAAATCTCCCTGCAGTGCACGCGAGTTCGGACTTCAAGGACCAGTCCTCACTTTCATGCACGGATTTCGCTGGCCTTTCCTGCTTATGCCACGCTGACTTGTTTCATTCTGTGAGACTGAGCTTTGAGGTGCATCGCTGTGAGCATGAGCTGAGAATCCACAGCAAAGCCTTTCGTTTTGTGTAACCCCGTCAGAACATCATGGAGGTCTTTCAGCGCCACGCGCACGCGCAGGATATTTTCGCCTGTCATTCGAAACGAATAGGTTTACGATGGTGATAGGAAGTAAACGAAATCAGCTTCAGACAATTTGAAGAAGTTCCCACCTGGCTTGCTTTCTCGCTTACCTGCCTCTGGACGGGCCTCGGGTTCCACATGGTCATCGGGCAAGTGGGCGGTCAGGTGAAATACGGCGAGGGTGCTCGCGGACATCTCGGGATCATTCTGTGGAAATGCGTGGGAAGAGTGCAAAGGGCCACATGTTACTACCCTTTTTCTTGCGTCAACATAAGGTTCGAACCCAGGCTACAGGGGGGAGGGAAGGGAGCGAAATCGGTGGATTATGTTGACTGACCATAAGCATTGAGGCGGAGTTTTCGACATCACCACCGGTTTTGTAACCGGTTTCTTCAACCAATCTGATGTTCAATGGAGAGGTTTTTTCTGGATCAGTGGAAGATGATACCACTAATGGAAAAAATAGCGAGGAGGACTGTGACGGACTCGCGTAAGGCCGCTAATAGAGGGGTCTCATTCGGTTCGATTAATCCAGCCGGTAGCTCGACGACAAACTTTCCGACGGGCGGCCTGAACTGTATTACGAGAAGGACCGAATCATGTTTGCCATTTTGGTGTAGCGTGGTGAACATCACCGCCGCTTCGTAGTTCACCACGCACACATCAGAGTTTTCGTCAATCCCCAAGCAGGACAATGGTTTTTTTCATCTGTTTATGTGTGATTGCTTGAGATACAAAAAAACATCCGCTTACCATCTGGGTTGTCTGAGGGTCCTTTCCTTTTGCGAAAAGCCCTGGGAAAGTAAATCGGCGGGTTTTCAGGAACAGGTGTACGGACTATTGCAAACGAAGAGCACGGCATACCTAACGGTAGTTTTGCTCTCGCGGTTTGGGCCTTGATACTCGAGGTCTTTCAGTCCGATCCATTGGGCTTCGGCGCTCTGCAAGGGTTTCGTCTCGCAAGCGGGTGGGGTTTCGAGTCTTTTTTTTTCCGCCTGCTGAAGAATCCCAGCAACAATATTCGCAATGGATTCTTGTCCTGAAATGTCTTCCGGCTTAGAACTTGAAGCCCATTTGGTAATGTAGTCGTGGGTCTTCATGACAGACAAGTTAGCTTAGTAACCCTCGGGAGGTCGGAGTTGAGTTAGTGGTGCCTCACAATCGTCGGAAGCATGAGCGGGGAAGTAACCGTGTAGACCTTTTCATTATTCAGGTTTTGCAGCTTTCCATGAAGCTCACTCATGGGCACGAGTTCGAATTCGGTGTTTTCACCTGTCAGTTGGGAGAAACAGTTTTATTGGGGATTGGAGTGTAAGGATTCTGTTTCCACGTGCTCGGCTTGTGATCAACTACAGAAGCTCGCAACTGGCTTGCTCTGTCTTTCTTACTTTTCTTTTCAGGAAGCACGGCTACGGTGTCGGGAAAGTCGACGGTCGCATAGACTACGGAGGTCTCCCTCGAACTCATCCCGGGGTCAACCTGTCCAGAATTATCGGAAATATGCAAACCAGCCAAAATTCAATCACAAATGCTCCTGCTCCAAAAAAAAACCCATACCTGATCTTTTGGAGAAAAGAGAAGCAAAGGAGAACGGTGGATCTGATCGACTAACCGGATGCGCTGAGGATTGTGACACGATAGAAACCTTGCCGTGCGCGGTTTGGCCTTGGGGGCCTTGAAAGCCGATTTTTTCATTCAGTCTACCGTTCGGTGGCGTTTTGTGGTCCGAGTCAGTGGTACGAATTGCAAAAATAGCGAGGAAAGATGACGGACATGCGGGAGGCCGCCCTTTCAAGGGTCTCTTCTTCGTTGAGCGAAGCGGTGGTCAGCCCGATGGTGGTTTTAGAGAGCTCCGGCCTGAACTGTTTGCTGATGATGACCGAATCCCCCTTGCCAGGTTGCTTTACCACGATAAAAAGAGTCACTTCAAGGTAAACGTAAAGCATCATTTTCGTCAATCACCATCACGGGACACTCGATATCTGCTATCTCTGCATACTGGCACGAAAGACCAAGAATCGACCGCTTACAATCTGGCATTTTTGTTTTCGGGTGAGCCCTGGGAACGGTCGCTCTGTCAGCTTGAACGAAATACAAACAGCTGCGTACATGATTCAGCGAGTGGAAATTAGGGCATACCTTTCCCAGTTACACTTAACATCACGATGATCTGTAAATGTGACTGTCTGGAGTTCGACGATCAGAAAGTCTTCGCTCGCCACAACATGTGATGGACGATTGAGAGGTGAGTGGGTTGCCGCCTGAGCGGCTTCTTTCCCAGCAGCAAGTATAACACCGGCATCCGATGCCTCATCCCTGGTTGCAGTAGTAAGATCAACGGCTTCCGCAAGGTTGGGTGCACTAGTTTCGTTATCGATGACCTGCGCAAGCGCTCGAGGTCGTAGCCCAGACTTTCGTGCCGCAAGGCTAAGGGTGCCGAAGAAGGCAACGGCAATGAGGAGATACAAAAAATTAACTCTAGTCATGTCTGGTAATAACTAGAAGCGTAAATTTTTGATCGCAAAGCACTTGAACGGTATCTGACCAGAGGATTCACTGGGCATGGTGGAAAGCAAAGAGCGAGAGACAGGGGACATTATCTACCTAACCAACTCGTGTTGTGACGCCGGCTAAATTAACACCGCCTAGTTGTTGGGCCATAAAGGTTTCAAGTCCCTTCTGACATCTCGGGAAAACGCAGAGCAACCTGAAAAAGTGCTTGTTGGAAGATGTTTCCCCTGCAAGTACAATACAGATACTGAATTCCGTAGATATTAGCTCCATTGCTCGATTGTATGTGCCCACCCAATATAACAAAATGGCGAGAGCTTGTTGGGGGAAGTGTGAAACCTAACTTAGGTTTCAATATTTCATCTCGAAACGGATAAAGAGAAATTCGCTGTTGTCACATCCTCGAGCATGAGGGATGAATGCTAATCAAGATGCAAAACTTGCTTGGAGAATAAAACTTCAGAAGATGTTCTCGAAGCACGTTTCATGAGCTTGTACATACATAGGTGCTCGGGTGGAAGATGATCTTCCACCCGAGCACCCGTAAGCTCACTAGTCCGTCCGGGTCCCATCAGTAATGTGATGGATGTCCGCCCGGAGACCGTCAAAGGGATGTTCGGCGTTTCAAGGGCTCCACAGGTTTGAGGGACCGTCTCTACGCGGGCGCTGGCTAATCAGGCGGTTTAACAGTGCAGTTGGTCAGTCCAGACTCCATCCATCGCTGCCGGTTCCCTTGCACGAGTGAGTGAGACTTTCCAACCCCTTCATCCTAGAATTTATGAAGCAACGCATCGCACTCGAAGTTAAAACGAAACATTCAGCTTTCTATTTGACGGCGCTAGCCAGCAGTAAAAAAGATCTTCAAAATGATTACTAGCAAACAGAACTGGACCCGAAGTAATGATTGATATAATTTTAGATGACAGCCAACCCACAAGAGAACCAGACAATGAGAAGGAGCAAGGAATAGAACGAGGTGAGTCTTTCTGCGGTGTTCGAGCTCGATCTGACCGACTTGGTTTAATCAGGGAAGAAGTACCGAGAAAGAGGCACAAGGAAAGTGAACAGAGGGAAATGAAACAAATGTGCAAGGAAGTTGGACGATAAGGAAGCGGGAGGTGAAGGAGAGTTGAATGGAAGTGTGGATGTTTAGGAGTTGAGCACTGAGGCCGACAAGTGGGATTGATGAGTGATCGATTGAGAAAATTAAGCTTGGAGAGTCGACCGATAGAGTATCAGATCAAGCACCCACTAGATTTTCCGGCGAGGTCCTCGTGGTTGACCAGAGACCAAGTCCCAACAAGCACCACGACCAAGCTCACTGCAGTCGATGAGCAGTCACTTAAAACAAAGACGCGATCAACCAATGAGCGCACCAGTTTTTTTCGATACCAGAGTCGAGTGGATCACCTACCAGTCATCATGACTATTGACGCGTAACTAGCGAATACAAAGATACACAATCGTGATGGAGCCGTGACACACGGTAACTTGAGAGTAATGGGGCGAGTCCATAAATTGCAGTGACTTTTACCGTGTATCAATCCTCTTGGTCACAGTTAAGCTCGACCGATGAGGGTAGCAAGCGAGTTGAACTTGAGGAACGGATCCTTAGGCGGCTGACAGTACCGAAGCATGAGGGCAATCATGTTGCTCGAAACGTTGTACGTATAAGCTATTTTAAGCGTGGTATGGCAGCAATGAGCGTCTTTGAGAAGGGAAGCAGGGGCAGCGGCCGGGTAGCAAGTATCAACTGGGACTGCCTCTTTTTACGACGGCGAGGCCGCGTGATCCATATTGTTGACAAATTATGTATGATTTCGGGTTGATCATGTGGAAAGATCACTATTAGGAATACAGATTTACGCATGTCGAATGAATCGAAAAGATCAATTTGATGCGCGGAGGCAATGAAACTAGTCGTACAATCATCTGTAGCCCGGGGCTGGAAATTCACGCTTCCATAATTCAATGGCAGCATTCTGTCCAACTCGGAGTAAGAACGCAGGTTTATTTTCAAGAATGATTGGTGTTGAATCGATTGCTCTAAAGAATTCTTGATTGTCGTCCCTTTTTTTCTGACATTGAGAGACTGAAGAATCCTGACCTTGAGAGGCTGGTGAGTTTTGGCCTTGAGAGGCTGAAGAATTCTGGCCTTGAGAGGCTGAAGAATTTTGACCTTGAGAGGTTGAAGGGTTCTGACCTTGAGAGGTTGAAGGGTTCTGACCTTGAGAGGCTGAAGAATGAAGAATAACGGTAGGCGCGGATAAGTCTGGATTGTTTTCAAGTGAGGATAGCGGGAATTCAGCGATTCGATTGGGATGGTTCCCAACTAAGATGGCCAGATCGAGTTGCCCACTGCTATCGAGTTGAGTTTGGGCCAAACACATTCCAAGTCCCCATTCTACGCTTTCTTGCTCCTCATCTAATCTTGGCTTGCGAACCTTGAAAGACGAGTAGATATCGAAATCGACTCCACCAATATTAGCTTCATACCCTTGGGACATACTGGGACCACTTTTACCGAGGAATACATCTTCAAGGATACTAGGTTGCCAGATACAGATCCTAGTCGCTGGTTCGAGATCTTGGTCGGATGCGTATGTGGCGAAAGGATGTCGGCTACCCTGAGAAATAACTGATGATTTGCTCACAAGAATGGGAGTGAGCCGACCAGCCCAGATGATTTGGTCAACCCAATGAGAATGAACATGCTTGCTGCTAAAGATAGGTAGGGACGTAATGGGCGCTGGCTGCAAGCTTGTAGAATGGTGTTTGTCGACAGTTTGAAGGCATTCAGGCAGTCTGGTATCTTGCAGCAATGAATTTGCTGGAAATCCAGGTAGCTCGGATAGGTACCAAATCTTTACTTGATTTTCCATGCCGCCTGTTGCCAATAGAGGATGGGTTGGATGCCAAGCCTGAATCAACATAAGAGACTTGAGTTATTCGTGGTTGCCACGAACAATGCACAAAAAGAGGAAAACGTACGACAGAGCACGCCGAAGCGGCATGGCCTCCAACCCCGGCCAAAATTGTCACTAGTTGACCAGGTAGATTGTCCCAATTTGGCAGCAAGGGCTGGGATTCGGAATCTGGCCTGGTGTGCAAGGGATTGAGGGACAAGGTAGTGTTCCAAATCCGAATGGTGTGATCGATTGAAGCGGATGCAAGGACGTGAGGATGGGTAGGCGAGAACGCTAAAGCGAATATCGTCTATATTGTGATGCGTGGTGAAAAGGGTTAGTGAAAACGCTGTACATGAATTAAAAAATGGACCTTACTCCGCCGTGCCCATAAATCATTCCTAATTCGGTAGCCGTACGCGCATCAAAAAGCTTGATGACTCCTCTGACGCCTCCAGCTGCCAGAATTGGTTGAAGAGAGACAGGATCGATGGACCACGATATTGTATGAAAGACTTCTATTCGACCCCCCTGCTCACATGGTTTGGATTTTTAGTTGAAAGGGAAAAAAGAATACAGAAAGCAGTAAGGCCTTGAATGAAGCAGATACAGAAAACCAAAGCCTGGAGTTACTGACTGTTACTTTGTTTGATTTATCGATGATCTCGTAGATAAGGTGACATTTATCGTTAATAGGATCGATCCTAATGATCAAAATCTTCTCGTCAAAGCAAGTATATCTTCAATATATGCACCGCGATCCATCTACAATGATACTTTCGAGTATGAATCAGGGGGGCATGACTTGCCTTATTTTCGCCACAGATAGCTGCAATCCCTCTCATATCCTCTAAAGCTGGAACCATGTGACCGAAGGGAAAAAATTTGACATCGTTCCACTGGAGCAACCAACGTTTGTTTTTTAATTTTGTTTTTTTTTTAATTTTTAGGTTGGGCAGTGTGCAGCGAATCAGGGTGGTCTATGACGTGTACCATTGTGTTGTCCTTCGAAATCTAACTTCGCAAAAATCCTGGTGTCAGAAAGACCCTCGTGAAAGCAATCTGTCGAGAAACGCCAGACCAGCTTACATCCTTCATCGACCCGACTTTGAGCCATGCGCTGATTGGTTCGGGCGCACGTTCGGTGGGAAGCGACATTGATGCCCGAAAGTCCAAGTCGGTTTAACGCTAGCTTCTATCCAACGCAAGGAATTTTGGCGAGATTGTTGGAGCTTTGTTTGTTTACCCTGGTTTTGACTTTGGCGGTTTTGTTGAAGGTTTCTTTTCCTCGGACGATCGCAGTGACGCAAGGGTTGGTTTGTAATTTCGGTCCACCCGATAGACCCCGGGGATCCCGGCCTTCAAAAATTGGCTTGGAAGTTGGAGGGAGCGGAGAGTTTTGTTGACCGGTCAACAACAACCAACAAGAACATACTCATAAAACAGCTCATCCAAATCATAGAACAGGAAGAGATGGTAGATACTTAGATTCAAAAAAGACCTGGATTCTGATCTAGGAGCCAAGTTGATTGTAGATCAAGCTGATTTTGATCCCCCTTTGGCGTACCAATAGCTAGTTCGTATTCGATCTCCTAATGGAACCCATCGCTATGAAATCTCTCCTGCTGACGACCTAGCAAAATTGATTGGAAAGGTGGATAACTGCTTGAATGCTTCACGGGAAGAAACCAGGATTTCCAAGAAAAACCAAACTAACCAGCCGTTTGTGTAATTGCAATCCAGATCCTGACCGACTGTCCAGAAGCTGAACTTAGTACATTGGCCTTATCCAATCAACCACGAGGAGGCGAAAAGCTGGTTTCTAACGTTTCGGGATCATGTTCGCAGTTAGGGATTAAGTAAGTACAACTTCAATTTGAGCATAATTACATGTCAGCTTTTCTCGTTCTCTTAAAAAGTTAGTCTCAAACAATAACTGAAATTTCGAAACGGCACAGACACGGTGATCTGCTTTTCGCTTCTTACAAGGCCAAAGGAGAAGCAGTTCTTCCAGCTCAAGGAAACAAAAATATCACAGCAGACGGAGATCTTTCGGCATCATCAAGCCATGATCATCGCAAGCCCAAAAGCCAAGGATGGAAGGATGTCAAAGAGCTAGAGATCGATCAGATTCTAGAAAAGGAAGATGGCAAGATTCCCCGGGCGCGTGATGGAAAGTTCTGTAGACATGGAGATAAGAGCATGTGTGACTATTGCATGCCATTGGAAGTAGGCGATTTTTTTTCTCTTTCGAGTTTCTCGTACCAAACTTTTTGGTGCAACAAATAGGATCTGGTCGTGCAATCTTATTCCTTTTCTTTTAAAGCCATATGATCCATCATTTCACACCGAGCGGGGAATCAAACACCTATCCTTTCAATCCTTCCTTCGAAAACTGAACGCTGCGACCAACAAGCCAGAGACCGGGGCAAGCTACATCCCTCCACTTGAAGAATTGGATTACAAAGTTACTATCCCATGCCCATCTGGGATCCACGCCCCGTTTCCTGCTGGAATTTGTAGTAAATGCCAACCGAGTGCCATCACGTTACAGCTTCAACCATATAGAATGGTCGATCATGTCGAGTTTGCCACTCCAGCGTTGATCGAAAATATGCTAGTATTTTGGAGGAAGACGGGATGCCAAAGATTCGGGTACATGCTAGGAAAGTATGAGCGATATGACCAAGTGCCACTCGGAATAAAGGCCGTGGTCGAGGCAATTCACGAACCACCTCAGCAGGGAGAACTGGACGGCATTCAGATCGGTCTACCGTGGGAAGATGAACGGAGAGTTGAAGAATTGGCTTCTATCTCTGGCGTACATGTCGTCGGAATGATTTACACAGACTTAACGCCGGACGACAGTTCAGAGGAGTCAAAATCGGCCGGTAAAGTGATGTACAAGAGGCATGCCCAGTCATTCTTCCTCTCTTCCTTGGAAACGATTTTTGCAGCACATCAACAAGCCAATCGTCAGAATCCTTCACGGTTTTCGCCGTCCGGAAAATTCTCCAGTAAATTTGTCACCTGCACTATTACCGGCAATCGGGAAGGTGGTATCGATGTCAGTGCTTACCAAGCAAGCGACCAGGCTGTCGCCATGGTAAAAGCAGATATGATTGAAGCAAGTGTGGATCCTGGGACTGTGAGGTTGAAAGATGATGATCTGCAGATGGGACAAATGCCAACCCGAGCAAGATATATACCCGATGTCTTTTACAGGTACAAGAACAAGTATGGTATTGATATCAAAGAGAATGCCAAACCATGCTTCCCCGTGGATTATTTGCTGGTTTCAGTAAGCGATGTGGACTGTTTTACGCCCCAGCCTTCTAAAAGACGCTCACTCTTGATACTAATTATCTTGTGTCCAGTTAACTCACGGATTCCCAGATACACCGTCTCCACTATTTTGTTCTCCAACTCCATTCCCAATCGAAAATCGGCCAGGGCTCCATGACCAATCCATGGAACTGGTCACGAATAAAATCCGACCCGTCCTTCAAAACTTCACGCATGCATTTTCGAGTCCACAAGCCTCCGATAATGCGAAAGGAAAGGGCCGAGAACGAGACAACAGCGATGATCATCTATCTGAATTACAGATCTACTTGTGCGATTGGCATTTCCTCTCATTTATTGATTCCATCGGAATCTTTGACCGGGTAACTTTTATCATTTGCTATCTAAGACAGTTTGTGAAAAATCGTATTTTTTTTTCTGACGGGCTTTATAATGTTTTCTCCCGTGGGCGGTCAAATTAGTCGGATATTGTTCATCTGATCAACTTTGCCCTTTGTCGTGATTCTGAACGACTCCACTCAACGGCTCAGGCATTATTTCAAACCAACTCATGGCAAACACTGTTGGCGATCGTCCAGGAATCGGGATCCAGTGAGTCTTCTTACTCGCTGGGAAGCTCGAATGGAATGAACTGATGCTAATTTCGTGACATAGATCCAGGACCCACAAATGGCGTTGGTCAATCGTCGATTGGAGAGTCAAGTGGTCCAGGCACTCATGAAGATTCTTACCCTACTTCGTTGCTCCAGCATCCCAACGATTTGGATCTCAATGATCCCCACGTCTCCAGTGAATCTAACCAACTTAATTGCCCTCATTGTACTTTTTCTAATCCTGCTGGTGCTGTTGATTGTTCTGTTTGCGGCTTGCCATTATCTTAGCCTTCTATCCCCAGCTTGCCATCCCGTCCCAGCTCTTCATCCCTTCCCATACAAATATTCTTGATCTTCTCAACATCCAAAAAAATTTGCTTATCGCTTCCAACTAAAAACAATGGGAAGCAAATAAGGAGCTCAAATGAATAAACAAATGTGATGTTCAATGTTCTAGAACTTATTATTTAAGACTCCTTTGAGGAAAAGAAAGATTGAAACATAAATAGATAAAAAAATTGTATAAGACTTGTAATGATTTCTTCTGGTATACAGATAAAGCAATGGACTTTGGGAGCTAAAGAACCCCTGCAGCCTTTGTATTGGCTCAATACATGCAACCTATTGGGCTGGTGTTGGACTATTGGGTTGCATGACCGGATGAAAGTTGGTCCATGTCACACTATTTTGACATGGGCTGACGTTGGAGCTTTTTTCATTGTGAACCCCTGGGCTCCCCAATTTTTGGGGCAGGGGATCTTGTTTGATTGTATGGAAGTAGGGTTTTTCATACAGTAGGATGGTTCACATTGGTAAATTTTAGCAAGTGCTTAACCCAAAGTCAGCAGACTTCCCACACTAAATTGGTAGGAGAGTGGGTTTCAGGTTTGCAAATGGTCAGCTCATTTATGCCCTACATCAACTGTCCTAAGAGTGGTTTTCAAAGGTACATATGTAAAAGATAAATTGCACACTTTGCAGGGAGCTGTCAAATTGATTTTTATGTATGATAACAGGTCCCTGTCAAATGTAGTGTTTTATGTTGTTATGAATTTCATTTATATTTTAGTTGATGTAGCTTTGAGCCCCAATATAAATCTAATCTAATAAGTAATCACAGATCCTTTTCTGGTATCTTGTAGTTTTATTCTGCAGTTCAAGTGTTCATTTGAACAAATCAGGTTGTTATTGTTTTGTGTGTATCTAGCTAAACTTTGGTGAAAGCCTAAGACTACAAGGTTGGGGTAAGTAATAGATAAGTTATAAAGATGTTTGGAATGTGCTATCAGATGAAACAACCTACAAAAGTCCCAGAGTGTTTCCAAAAGAGAAAATTGTAATCAAACATCAATTGGCTCAGGTCAACTTCTCATCCTACCATTTCTTCTAAGTGCACCTAGATATTGTCCTATTGCTGATTCCTCTCAAAAATTTTAGAATTGAGTGTTATGTTTAGGAGCTTGGTTGAACAGATCCAAGGAATAGAATCTGTGACTTAATATCTGCAACATGATCTGTGGAAGTAGCATATATGAGCTCATAATTTATTTTGGGGGCCTTCAACCCAACAAAGCAAAAAAAAAAACTCATCATTGAAATGACCAATAGGCCTAGCATTTTTTCTGGTTTCTAGTAGTATAAGCCTGGTGATAAGCCCAGTTTTTTGCAGAAATCCCACACATCAAATTGAATGGAGATTTGTTTTTTAAGTTTCATACTTTAATTACAAAACCTCCATACCTTTTGACTGAATGGCCCAAATTATATCAAACTATCTCAAAATTTAATTTGGTGATTCATTGGAAATTTCCCATAATGCTCAGCATCACACAATATTCCAAATTGAAATGAGGGCCATAGGAATAAAATGAATAGACTGCAAACCACATCAAATCATATGTTATTTCTGAATGAAAAATCCAAATTTAATAAAGCTAAACTTTCATGAAAATGGACTTCAATGGTTTGCCCCTCCAGCCGCGCTAACGCTAAACTCTTCTGTTGTTCAGCCTTGGGAAAATTTCACTCTCTCCAGAGGGCCATCTGAGCTTCCCACCCCCATGCATCAAGCTAATGGATGCTCTGAATCAACGCTGGGTAGTTACGATACAATACAATATTTGACCTATTTTCATATCGTAACTATCCCAGTTACTGCGGAGCCCCATTACCACTACTGGTAATGGGTGTATTTTTGCCCTCAGGCGTACCGTAATGTGCCTCCCTTTTTGAGGCTGTTACAGTCAAAATATTGCATTATCAATACGATAATGCAATATCAAGCCTCAAATTGGCCTTTTTTGCAATTTATCTCACTTGATATCTGCTGGTCCAATGCAGATATTGTAACAGTACCAAAAAAAACTTCCAGTCATGCCCAATATTGTAGCGCACCGCACGTTACCAGTAACAGTAACGATAACAGCCCAAATTCTGTTACAATATCGTTACGCTACCATTATTGGTAGCATAACTACCCAGTGTTGTCTTAATCAAACAATCAATCCTGCCCAACTAGGCGCCTTGAAAAGATGCCCTAATAGCAACGGTGGGTAGCTACACTACCTTAGTGGGTAGTGTGGCGCAGTGTAGCAATAATCGCTAACAGCTAATGGCTTTTGCCGTAGCTGTTAGTGGTTTAAGTGCTACAGCCCTTGTTAGCGGTAAAAACCCGCTACAAAGGGATGTAGCATAGCTGCCCCTAGGAACACTAGCAAAGCGCTAACGCTACAGCGCTGGCGGCAAGAAAAAAATCGCTACGCTACACTACTTTTGGCAAATACCGTAGTGTAGCGTAGCGACCCAGCGCTGCTAATATGCCTCAATGCTGCCCTCACTTTTTGATGGCCAGCCAATATTTCTATCCCTTCCTTGCTATCAAAGGAAGGGAGATTCAACAATTGCTGTTGTGGTAAGCCAATCCTAAACTCATAATAACCAACAACACAAACCGGCATACCTCTATTCCACCTGTCACACAACAACAAGGGCTTCACTCACTCATCACAGCTGTCACAACAATCAAATCTTGGATATATCTTATCAACAAGCAATCACACATCCAATACAAGTAACAGAACAATCATAAGACACAGGAAAGCTCAGCAACACCCAATACTCAAGACATACAATTCCAACAAACACAACCTTGACTGATGGAAAGTATCAGCTCTGTCCTCACTCTTATATTCATTTCTAGACTCGTTTCAACTCAAAACATGCATCCTTTACAACAGTTACAGTTTCCCTCTTGTGGCATACTACATGCATGTGCTTCTATCCCCACCATTTCCATGGCATACTCCACATTCTTTTGTTTAATTTCCATGGCATAATCAACAGCCACTTGTTTCAGCCTTGTTTCCTCTTTGGTCACACTTTTTCCACGCATGGTGGCCTATTCCCAGTTGTTTCTTTCCTTTTATAAGCAGATTTGCTTTCCCCCCTCATTTGTTCACCATAAGTCCCCCTTGCAATTAGTAGAAACATTACTAGCCCTGGTCATTCTATAGGGGGTTGGAAAAATGACTCCCAGATATTGGACGAACCACTCCCACAACCAAGTCAACATCCAATCTGGGAGTTGTTATTCCAATCCCACCACAGGGATTGGGAGTCATTCTCCCAAAGTGAAAACAATAGATAAAAATAAAAATAAAGGGAGTCGGTCTCCCAAATCCGCTGTAGACTTGGCAGATTTGGGAGTTGTCCTCACTGGCCGGCAGTATTTCCTTCCGGTAAGTGAGCATTTGTACCTCACAATTGGAAGGATTCTCTTCCGGTTGATGAGGTACAGCAACCTCATCAACGGGAAGGATTTCCTTCCGGCTGATGAAGTTTTTGTACCTCATCAGCTGGAAGGAAATCCTTCTGTTCGATGAGGTTAAACAACCTCATCAACCGGAAGGATATCCTTCTGGTTGATGAGGTTGCTGTACCTCATCGACCGGAATGACTTCCTTCCAGCTGATGAGATACATAAACCTCATCAACCGGAAGGATTTTCTTCCGGTTAATGAGGTTTTTTTCCTCATTGATTGGAGGGACGTTCTTCCACTTGATGAGGTACAACAACCTCATCAACCGGTAGGAAATACTTCCAGTTGATGAGGTACAACAACCTCATCAACCGGAAGGAAATACTTCCAGTTGATGAGGTACAACAACCTCATCAACCGGAAGGAAATACTTCCAGTTGATGAGGTACAACAGCCTCTTCAACTGGAAGGATTTCCTTCTGGTTGATGAGGTTGTTGCGTGTACTGCATCAACCAGAAGGAAATACCTTCCGGTTGATGAGGTTGTTGTCCCTCATCAACCGGAAGGAAATCCTTCTGGTTGATGAGGTTGTTGTCCCTCATCAACCAGAAGGAAATCCTTCTGGTTGATGAGTTCATTGTCCCTCATCAACCATAAGGAAATCCTTCCGGTTGATGAGGTCATTGTCCCTCATCAACCGGAAGGAAATCCTTCCTGTTGATGAGGTTGTTGTACCTCATCAACTGGAAGGAAATCATTCCGGTTGATGGGGTTGTGGTACCTCATCAACCGGAAGGAAATCCTTCTGGTTGATGAGGTTGTTATGAAACTCTATAAAATATTATGTGTCCTGTGGGAGTTGAACCCACATCTCTTTTATCCATGTCAAGTGTACTAACCACTGTACTAAGGATGCTTGGATATGAATGACTGCAGGTGGGTCAATGAGTCCTACTGATGTCACATGAAGTACCCTAATTGAGGGTGAGACCTGTAAATGACAGGTCATGAGTGAGTGACACCAGAAGGTATGATAAAGCTGTGAGTAGCAGAACCACAACCTGAAAGTTGTTGTACCTCATCAATCAGCAGGAAATCCTTCCAGTTGATGAGTTTGTTGTACCTCATTAACTGGAAGGAAATCCTTCCGGTTGATGAGGTCTTTGTATCTCATCGACTGGTGTGGAACTACTCTTATGGGGGGGAATAAAGCTTGAGAGGGAATAGGTTCTTGAAGGGCTGTCTCTCTGTTAATAGCTGGGAGAGCAAAGTAAAACAAGAATAAGAGTATGGACTCTTAAAGAAAGATGTGGCTGATGAAGACTTATAGATATCAGGGGAAGAGGTGGAAACCAAGACTGGATACTGGTTTAATCAAGGGTAATGGTGATGGGGGATTTCTACTACTAAAATAATTCTCTAATAAACTGTGCTCAATACTAATCAATGCTGCTTATGATTGTTAGATATATGAGGGGATGTGGTGATAACCCAGACTGGTTACTGGTGTTATCAAAGGTAATAATTTCTACTAACTATAGCTCTAATAATAACTAATAAAAGTGACCAAGACTAATCAATGCTACTGAATGATTCTAGATGTTTTGATGAGGAACAAATGAGGAGGGAAAACAAGGCTGCTTATATAGTGAAATACAGGAAGAATGGGCAGAGGCCAACATGTGGGTGGAATAAGTATGGAACCAGGCAGACAAATGGTGGTCAAGTTGTGGTTATGTAACAGCATGGAACAAAATGGTAAAGTGAAAATTCTCATGAGGTGGCTGGATTGTGTTTTGGTGAGTTGTCTCAGTGGGATATAAGCTTATAGAGAGAGAGGTGGAATATGTACATATGAAAATATTCATCCAGGGGAATTGGTCTGACTTGTGGGTGAGGTCCTTTGAGTATTGTCTTGTGAAGCTTCTGTGACTTGAGCATTCCTGAGGTTTGAGCAGGATCTGGGCCTGTCTTCCTTGTGATATCCTGTTGATTGTTCTTGTCTTGCAATTTGCTTTTTTCAGGTTTGGCTTACCACACCAGAAGGAAATCCTTCTGGTTGATGAGGTTGCTGTACCTCATTGACTGGAAGGAAATACTTCCAGTGTGGTAAGCCAAACATGATTGAAATAAGTTATAGGACAAAAAAAATCACAAGGAAGACAGGCTCAGATCCCACTCAAACCTCAAGAATACTCAAGTCACAGTGGATCACAGACCAATACTCAAAGGACCTTACCAAAAACCACCTAATGAGAATTTTCACTTTACCATTTTGTTCCATGCTGTTACATAACCACAACTTGACCACCATTTGTCTGCCTGGTTACATACTTATTCCACCCACATGTTGGCCTCTGCCCATTCTTCCTGTATTTCACTATATAAGCAGCCTTGTTTTCCCTCCTCATTTGTTCCCCATCAAAACATCTAGAATCATTCAGTAGCATTGATTAGTCTTGGTCACTTTTATTAGTTATTATTAGAGCTATAGTTAGTAGAAATTATTACCTTTGATAACACCAGTAACCAGTCTGGGTTATCACCACATCCCCTCATATATCTAACAATCATAAGCAGCATTGATTAGTATTGAGCACAGTTTATTAGAGAATTATTTTAGTAGTAGAAATCCCCCATAACCATTACCCTTGATTAAACCAGTATCCAGTCTTGGTTTCCACCTCTTCCCCTGATATCTATAAGTCTTCATCAGCCACATCTTTCTTTAAGAGTCCATACTCTTATTCTTGTTTTACTTTGCTCTCCCAGCTATTAACAGAGAGAAAGCCCTTCAAGAACCTATTCCCCCCCATAAGAGTAGTTCCACACCGGTTGATGAGGTCCTTGTACCTCATTGACCAGAAGGAAATCCTTCCGATTGATGAGGCTGTTATACCTCATCAACCAGAAGGAAATCCCTCCAATTGTGAGGTACAACTGCTCACTGACCCAAATGAAATCCTGCCGGCCAGTGAGGACGACTCCCAAATCTGCCAAGTCTACGGCATATTTGGGAGACTGACTCCCTTTATTTTTGGGTCAGCCTTTATGCACAACCAAACTTTACCACATGCACACCAAAAAAGGTGTGCATGGCCATGCACACCAAAAAAGGTGTGCATGGCCATGCACACACCAAAGTTGATTTTTCTTTGGAGTGCTCAAGCCTACACTCCAAAAATTTTGGTGTGCACAGCCATGCAAACCAAGTCATAATCTGAGAACTCCTTTTTTGGAGTGAATCATATTTCACTCCAATTTTTTTTGGAGTGGATCATATTTCACCCTCAAAAATGAGTTCTCAGATTATGAATTGGTGTTCATGGCCATGCAAACCAAAGCTTTTGGAGTGTAGGCTTGAGCACTCCAAAGAAAAATCAACTTTGGTGTGCGCGCCTATACACACCAAGAATGATGGTGTGCATGTGGTAAAGCTTGGTTGTGCATAAAGGCTGACCCTTATTTTTATCTATTTTTTTCACTTTAGGAGAATGACTCCCAATCCCTGTGGTGGGATTGGACAAATGACTCCCAGATTGGATGTCGACTCGGTCGTGGGAGTTGTTTGTCCAATCTCTGGGAGTCGTTTTCCAACCCCCATATAATGTTACTCATAAATTGTCATTTAGAATCATTCAGCAGCATTGATTAGCCTTGGTCATAGTTTTATGGGAATATTAGTTTAGTAGAAACCTCATTACCTTTGATTATAACAGTAGCCAGTCTGGGTCTTCACTTCTTCCTCCCTTGATAACACCAGGAACCAGTCTGGGTTTTCACCTCTCCCTCCCCTCAATCTAGAAATCTTCATCAGCCACATCTTTTATTTAAGAGTCCATACTCTTTTTCTTGTTTAATTTATTCTCCCAGCTATTAACAGAGAGGCAGCCCTTCAAGCACCTATCCCTCTCAAGCTCTATTCTCTTCAAGAGTAGTTCCACACCGTGGGAAGCTCCCCACATGAAAAGCTTTAGTTTGGCTGTATTTTCCTTATACAGGCTTTCCGGGCTGGAAAAGTCCCAACTTTCAATTGTTTTTCAAAGGTGATGGAGGGAAGTGAGGTATCATTTTGGACCTGTGGGTAGGAGTCATTGATGCCTTTCCGATGGTCCACAAGGCTGCCCAAAAATGCCCGGGGAAGATTGCCTGAGGCTGAAGGGGGAGGAAGTTTTCCCTCCCAAACTTGGTTCAGCTCTCAAGCCAAACTTGGGACATTAAGTCGCAAGCCCCTCCTTCGGAGGCTCGCTTTGCAAGTGGCGCACACACCAGCCATAGTTCACCGGCCCTTTGATCGAGGGGCTGGTGTTAAGCTAGCCCTTTTACACCCCTGAAGGCTGTCTCTCGCGCAGGCTGTACGCTGCTCCATGGTTGGTTATTTGGAACGGGCGAGGTGCAAGGCGGCATGGCGGTTAACCTCTTCTTCTTCCTCACTCGAATGTTCATCGCCGTCATCCCAGAGGAGCGCCTTTTTTGAAATGTGGTCTTCTGAGCTACAGCCAGCCGACGCCTGTCGATTAATAATGGCAACTTGCAAGTGAGAAAGCTGAAAGTCAAGGAAAGTCATCCGTGCTTGAGATTTGCCCCAACTCCCAGCTGTGCCTTGATTCTCATAGCGCAACATGCTGATAGCATGGGAAGGTTGCACATATTGAAATGTGCCAGCACCTGCGTGTTCAGTGTCAGGAAAGCCAGCACACTCTTGAATCAAGATTATAAACCCATCCCGAATTATCTTCCTGTGAAGATTGATTCTCATCCCAGCGCATCGACCTTCCTCTAGAAATTATTCTTTAAACATCCGAAATGGTAAATCACCAGCAGTTACGCAGAAACATTTGGGCGACCGCCTTTTTTTCGTTGTCCACTTGGGCCCAAGGCAGTCCTCCAGCGGGCGCGTTGATTGTGAGACAGAGCGGTACTGGTAGCGGAGAGCACGCGTAAGTCGCGTCGAGTGGAACAACAAAACCTGCGCCAAGACATGGGACTGATCGAACGAAATTGACTTGTGCAACTGTAGTACGATTTCTGCCGCTGTGGCAGCGTTAGCAGGACTGTCTGGACCCAAGACTATTTTTATCTATCCCGGTATTTTTAATTCTATGTGGACTACTAATTGCGGCGAGTCCTTCCCAGTGTGGCCATTGTCCTGACTAGGGTTCCTCGTTTTTCTTCTTTATTGAATGTTTAAGGTAGCTACGCCGAGAAAGTCAGGATTAATTATCCTTATGTGAGTTTGCCTAGGAACGTTTTTTAAATCTCTTTATGGCCCATTTCAATATTGTTTCGGCTCCGCTATCTAGGGGTTAACCTTGCAAGGATACTCCACCAATCCCACATCAGCGGCCAGCAACCAAGTCACCGTACAGGTGGCTATCAGTGCAGCTCAAGCCGGTGGCAATGTCAAAAGCGCAACGTGCAACAGGTCGGCTGTCACATTCTCTCCACTTCTTCAGTTTAGGAAACCCAGCTCGAACTCTCCAATTCTTCTTTCATTGATCCTTCTCCTGTTAGATTTCATTTTTGGTGCCGGGTCCGCTTGGTTTGAATCTGTCATCTTGGCTGTCAAGGCTTCGTCTGTCTCTTAGTGAGTGTAGTCAACCTATTTCCAATTGTTGATTGCATTTTACGATAAGGGTTATCTCTTTGATCAACCCAATAGTCTGAAGATAACTTGCTTATTGTGTGAATTGGCTAAACACGACTAAAGCATCACTGCACAAAGAAATAGCCCCGGCGGACAAACGGCTTTCTTCATCAACAGATCACAAGTCATCTCGGCCGGCGTTAGAGCAGGGTCCACTTGCCTGGGTAGATCATGGTCCGAAGACGCAAGTGTAGTATTCCAATCGTGCTCCTTGAGTGAAATCATCAACCCGACAGGGTGGAGCAGTTGGTATCCGAATGACCCGCACACTGCCCGCGTGAAGTTTCAAGAATACCAAAACGTCGGGGCTGGTGCAAGCACAAGTTCTCGCAAACATGGGACTCAGCGGTCTTCTCCCGTAGACATCCAAGCTATATTAGGACCTGTTAGTACCTATCCCCCTCCCCTGTTTTTAGTCCTTAGAATACAATTTTGAAGCTACATCTGCTTCAATTATCGCTCGCTAACACTACATTCAATTACCCCAAATACGCAGGATTACAACACATGGACAAGATAATAGGCTGGATGAACACGCCCTACATTAGACTGTTTGATCCTCAACTTTCACATCCGTCAAGGCCACCACGCCAATCAATTCCAATTTTACCTTCTTTTGCAGAGCCTACAATTTTTTACTCGTCTTTTTTTTTCACAAAGCGTTATCATAAGCAGCAAACATTTTTCGCAACCTCAATTCCATTATAAGTCGTCCCAACTTATTGAGAACTTGTGGTGATAAGCGCTTCTGAAATTTCAGACTACGCATGCATCTGAGAAAGCCAAGCAAATTACACGCGGGAAGCCTTTGGAAGCTTCTTAAATCAGAACCACCTCTTTTGAGGATGCACTTATCCAAAAAGAGCAAGCATAACATGTGCGATTATTTTGGATCTAGTCCTTGCTTATCCGGAAGCGCTTTCAATTGCTTTCTGATACCCACATGAGCGCAAAGATATTAATCAAAGCTTGCCGAATTGAGATAGAAGCATGTAAGTTTCTAACCATTGTAGCTATTCCTCGCGTCGCCTGGCCGATGTCTGCCCCTGAGCTTCATTACAATCTTTGCCTCAAACTTTCACCTCAAGACTCTGATCTACGGAAAGTCTGGACAGCACCCCCCTTGACCTGCCCGGGTTCTGAAAGCTTTGATGAGAATATTTTAATGAACTCACATGATCCCTAAGAGCTACCGCATTGGATGCGGTATTTGGCAGGATTAGTAACTAATCCTGCCGCTCAACCGCCTCAGTCTGGATCAACCCGGGACCAGCACTGGGCCTTGTTGTTCCAAGATTATACATTTAGACTTTATAGTGTATTTCTTATTCACATACTCTTTATATACATATTATATAAACATATTTATGTACATAGTATCTTTATGCTCTTATATTTTGTTTCTCACCAACCTAAATACATAGTTGTAGATAGTATAAATACCTTTTTACTCAACCAATACTATTTTCCCTTCGGGGGAGTTTTCTATTTCCATCTCAAACTTACATCGCTTTACAGGCCTCACTGGGCCGCCACGCAAATCTACGCTGCTCTTTTTTGTAGCAGTGTAGGGTTTGCACTCTCTGCCTGCAAATGCCGTAGCGTTAGCAGCTGCCATGACTGTGAGATACAGAAAAATAACTTTGGACACCGTAGTGTGTGTTGAGTGTCAGCTAGGGGCAGTTTAGGTCGAACCTGGAATGAAAGAATAAGGAATAAAACAGAATTAGGAGGATTAAAGGTATAGAAAGAAAAGACAATGAAAATAAACTTTAGGAACTGTAGTGTGCGTTGAGTCTCAGCTAGGGGAAGTGCAGCGATGGGAGAAGTTTAGGTCAAACCTGGAATGAAAGAATAAGGGAGAATAAGGGAGGAAACAGAATGAGAACCTGGAATGAAAGAATAAGGGAGAAAATGAAACAACATTGGGGCGCAGACTAGACTAGGTACAAGGCTATCACACAGGAATCCAGGAACATGTCACAGCTTTTCTTTCCCACAGTGACTACAAAACAATGATCAATCACATTTCAAACACCCTAACCCCTAACCAACCTAAATCCTAGATCCCAACACCCTATAAATATGAAACTCCATAAAATATTATGTCTCCTGTGGGAGTTGAACCCATGTCTCTTTTATCCATGTCAAGTGTACTAACCACTGTACAGTGGCAGTAGCCATGTTACTGTACAGAGCTCTCACCAAAAATTGTGTTGGGCCTACGGGCCCAATGTTTGCTGGGGTGGGTGGTTGCACACCCATTCTAAACATAGATTTGGGTAGCTTTCAGATTGTATGTTCACCACATCAAAGGAATAAGCTGCCACTGCAGCGGTTCCGTTTTTTTTTTGTTTTGCATGCAACATTCCGAACATATTAGATTAGAGACTTCTGTATGTACATAAGTATGTAGTTAGATCCCATAAACCCATATGTATGCATTCATAAGCCCATATGTATGTATTTATAAGCACATATGTATGTATTTATAAGCACATATGTATGCATTTATAAGCCCATATGTATGGGTTTATCCCCCCATATGTATGGGTTTATCCCCCCATAGCTATAGGTTTAGCCTTTGGAGGGACCATTATAAGAAAAAAAGGACCCAGAATGGGTCTCAATTGGTTCTTTGGCTCATCTCATGGCCCATGAAAGCTTCATTATAGGGCCATCAGCCCCCCCTGCTGCTGTTGCTGTGCCTTTTTTTTCCCCAACATTCTGAACACACAAAAATCATGTACAGTAACATGGCTACCACCACTGTACTAAGTATGCTTGGATATGAATGACTGCAGGTGGGTTAATGAGTCCTACTGATGTCACATGAAGTACCCTAATTGAGGGTGAGACCTGTAAATGACAGGTCATGAATGAGTGACACCAGCAGGGATGATAAAGCTATGAGTAGCAGAACCTCAACCTGACAGCCCCCCATGCTATGAAAGGGGTTTATCATACCAAGACTCCATAATATTTTGGGTATCACATGGTAGTTCTGGGATCATAACCTATGAAACTCCATAAAATATTATGTGTCCTGTGGGAGTTGAACCCACATCTCTTATATCCATGTCAAGTTTACTAACCTCTGTACTAAGGACACTTGGATATGAATGACTGCAGGTGGATCAATGAGTCCTACTGATGTCACATGAAGTATCCTAATTGAGGGTGAGACCTGTAAATTACAGGTCATGAATGAGTGAAACAGCAGGGATGATAAAGCTATGAGTAGCAGAACCACAACATGACAATAAACACCTAAGGACTAACAAGTTTTGGTGAGTTTTTTCTGCAAAGGTTTTTTTTTGAAAAAAAAACACTCCTTGATGCCTAACCCTCACCCTAACCAAACCCCTAACACCCTAAACTAGGCCCTGAGAGCATCCACATCTGTCTGTTAAAAATGCGGGTTAAGGGGTGTTGAGCTAACCTGAGGGCTCCAACCGCATTGGTTTGAGGTTAAAACAGGTTAGCCCAGCCAGCTCTGGGTTGCTATGCTATCTGCCCAAAATAGTGTAGCGTAGCGGCCCCAATTTTTTGTTGCCAACACTGTAGCGGTCCTAAGGGCCGCTACGCTGTGCTACAGGACATTTTAGCGGCTGTTTACTTCTAACAATGGCTGTAGCGCAGCGTAGCGATAGCAATTGAATTGCTAACAGCTATGGCAAAAGCGGTTAGCTGTTAGCAATTATTGCTATGCTACACTACCCGCTAGGGTAGCTTAGTGAACCACCATTGGCCCAGTGCAAACCGCTGTGATACACCCTTAACCCAAAGTTTAAGTGTCTACAGATCTGTAGACACTTAACCAGAAATCAAACCCAAATGTTAGCCTACCCGGGTTAAACTCCCCAAACCTGTGAGTTTTAACCTACTAATGCAGGTGCTCTTAGAGCATCTCCAGTGGAGAGGGGTTGGATCCAAGTACCTTGAGCGGTGTGGTGGTCAATCTGGCAGTCAGCATCTTCTCCTTATTTTCAGTTCCACTGGAACTATTCCTAAGACTCCAGATTAAGCTTTCAAGCCTCGAAATCCTCATCAGACTTCAAGACTCAAGGCCCAATTTTTCTAATATCTCTCTCCTTTTCCTTCCCTTCTATTCCCTTTCTTGGTCCTAACACAGCACATGCTGTGGGTTTATTCCTTCTTCATTTTTTTTGTTTGTTGTTTTGATCTTTTTCTCTTCCTCTCCTCTCTGGCTCCTTTTTTTTTCCTTCTTATCTTTCAGACTGTGGCTCTTTTTTCTTCTAAGTGTGGTTGTTTTTTTATTTATTTTATTTTCTTTCCTCTCTGTTGTCTGTTGTGTTGTGTGCGCGCATGGCGCACAAGGAGATGATGAAATGTATGTGACAGGTTGCCTCCCCGAGTCCAAGTTTGCGGAACTTGGAGGAAGGGGGAGGCATGGCATTCTGATCCTCCAAAAAGATTTTCATTGATCATCCAAGTCCAGAGTCAAGAGTCTGAGGAACCCACCGAGTTCCTCCTAGAAGAATCCTTTCCCCATCTCAAGATTCCTTTTGACAAACAACCAAACCGCCGCCAAGGATCTAAACCATCCCAACACAGGCTATCAGCTCAAATCCCACGACTCCTTCTTTTCTGGACCATCTGTGAGGGAAGCCACCAGGCACCTTATCCCCTCCCAGCACTGGTTGAAGCTCCATAGTGGGCTGGGACCGCAATTCACATCTGTTTCTTTGGAGCTTCACCCTTGGTCCACAGCAGACTGGCAAGAGTGGATGGGGGTGGATTGGTGGAGTGCTGGTTTGAGAGTGTTTGAATTGAGTTTGAGGGTGGTAGGACATCAGTTTTTGTGTTTTTGGTCCTTGAGATGGTGTGTAGACGGGGACTGGACAGAAGAGTGTTTCAAAGGTGGCTTGCAAACAGGGGACAACATTGAGAGAGTTGCTTGCTGGGATGGGGGATTGGATAAATTGAAGGTCATGTGGCAGGTCTACTGGACCCCCAAAAAGTTGCACAACCTGCCAAATTCAGAAAAAAAATGTGCAATCACACCTCTGCTGGAGATGCTCTAACACCTAATGGTTTAATTGGTTAAAAACCATCAAAGTGATGAATTTGGGTTGGAATTTTGGTGTCCTAAAGGGGTTGCATGGCCAAATTTGACATTTTTGGCAAATTCAAAATTAGCTGTAAGACACCCTTGAAGCATGTTTCTCATGAATGGATGAAGTATGTGTTGAGGGTAGCTTGTGTCCCCCTCTCAGGTAGGGAGAAACTACTCTTGGGAGGCCACTTTGTATTAGCAAGGAGTAACTATCCTCCTTGCTAATACTTTGATTAGTGATATTGAATATGCAGACAGGCCAGTATTAACCTTGGGGAGGAATTGGTACAAATGTTAATCCATACCAATATTTTCTCTCCCCAGGATTAGCATTAATGCAGTATTAGGGCTAATCCAGCATTAGTGCTAGTCTGATCCTGCCACTGATCCACAAACCAATGTGGTTGCTCTAAAGGAATCCAAGTGACAAAATGTGACTAATGTTGAAGTGTCAAACTAGGCACTGATTGTTACACATTTCTAACACATCCATGTGAGACTTCATACCAGAATTGAAGGTAATACATCATGATCATCATCATCTCACAAGCATACATCACCAAACCTATTCAACATGGGGATATGTGTAGTTTGCTCAACAGTTAGAGCATCACTCTTGAATGCTGAGGTAGTGGGTTTGATTCCCACAGTAAAAAAACCTTTCTTTTCACTTGTCCAATAAATTCATTTTTGTCAGTCATAACAGCTTATTTTTCAAAATGTTTAACACTTCAAACATACCTTCTTCAGAAAAATTAGTGCCACTTTGGAAACCTTGAAGGGGCCTCAATGTCCTAACTACACCAAAAAGCTTTGAAAAAAACAGGCACAAACAGGCACAAACAAAACAACAACAACAAAAAAGAGGACAGAGTACTTCCCCTCCCCAAATTAGAATCTAGAATTCTAGATTCAAATCTTATCTGGTGGTGAAAAAACAATTTGAGATAAATTCCATCACTAAATTAAGTTTGGAATCCAATATTTAATTTTCACCTTTTAGTCTTAGATTCACAATGAGAACTCCTCCATTCTGGGTTATCAATTTCCTGAATTAATGTGTGTATGTGTGTGACTCTTTTTGGAAAGTCAAAATCATGTAGGTGTTTACCTTACAATGTCAAGGATACATGACCAATCCTACCTCCATGGAACACAATGAAGTGACTATCAAAGTACCTACAAGTATAGCACAGGAAGGTAGCAACAGTGGGCCTGCTATGCTAACCGTAGCGTATCACATCATAATTTTACTAGAAGCTAACAGGTTTTTGTTGGCTATTAGCCGGTTTTACGCTAACACTACGCGCCCCAGCCTCAAAGAGGCCGTTGCTACGCTGCATGAAGTCTGTTTTTAGCGGCAAAACAGGCTAATAAAGCCTGTAACATAGTGTAACACTGTATAGCACAGTGTAGCAGCGCTAGAAAAGCTGCTAACACTACACCGTTTTCAGGCAGAAAATGTGACTGCTACACTGCACTGGTTTACAAAAAAGTGCTGCAGGTAGGTAACCACTATAAAGACTGGGCCAGATACACTACCCGTAGCAGTAGCGTAATTTGGCTACAGCTAACGGTTTCCTGTTGGCTGTTAGAAAATTTGGTGCTATTGCTATGTGCCTGGCCTTTTGTGGTGCATTACAGTGATTTTTAGCAGAAAAACGTGCTAAAAGTTTGTAAACGCAGTGTAGAGGCACTATCAGGCCGCTAGCACTACAGCAATTTTGGGCTGCTACGCTGAGCTTTTTTCCAAAAAAAGGGCAGGGTAGTGTAGTGAACCAGTGTTGGCACTATAAAAGTGCAGCAAGTACTGGGCTACTCCATGGGGTGGGTTTTTAGAAAGACCCTTTGTCCCTTGGATTGAGTCCAAGAAACGCTTGTGAAGCATCCAAGAGACACCCCCCAATAATCTTTCCAGAGGACACTTGAAAAGCACCCCTTGGATGCACGGCACACTGTGCTGTCCATTGGACACATCTGATTCAAACCTCCAAAGCACCCAATGGTAGATCTGGGTCTGAATCAACCCATGGGCAGTCTTGTGAAGCATCCATGGGTCAACAACACCCCTTCCAATAAAAAAAAGTTTGATTATCAAAAGGCAAAATATGTAACTTACCATAAAAACAATTGATTACCTCCACAACAAAAAGGGGGGTTGCTAACTTCAAAAAACCATTTGTAATGCATCAAACCTGGGGTCAATTTGTGAAAACCTTCCCAGATGTGCATGACAGCCAAAGAAATGAACTTTGATTTCCCCCACAACAAAAAGGGTGGTTGCCCAATGGACGCTACCAAGCCTTCATGGGGGTACATGGGCCCACTCTTGACCTGACTTACCAAAGGCTTGGTGGCTGTCATCACGGAAAATCTTGGGTAGCGACATCCTGTTGCAGTGGAATGTTGAAACACCCAGATGGCCCGCTGAGCTGTTGAAACATCTTGATGTGATGTTGGTGTTGCAGCATTTTTGCTGCAACCAGACTTCCCAGAGGTATTTTGCGACACAAAATTGTCTGTAGTGTGCATGTGCTGGCAGTCAAGTTGTGCATGACAGCCCAATTGCTGGATTATCCCATGATCAATTCATTGATGAATCACTTTTGCTGGTCCCCCAGGGGGGCCCTAGCTTAACACAATCCCCTCAATTGGAGGGACTTGCAAAGCAAGCTTCCAAACACAAGCCCCTCAATTGGAGGGGCTTGCGACTAATCCCCAATTCCTGGCGCGGATGGTATGGCTTTACAGCCATGTCAAACACAAATTCTTCTTTATTTGGATGTAGGTGGAGAACAAGAGCTACTCAGAGCTTGCAAAGACCACCCCTCAATAGGCACCATTGGTGCCTGTTTCCTCATTATTTTTTTTCTTGTTCATCCTCCAAGTCTTGCACCAAGTTGCCTTGGATCTGAATGATTGGTATTTAACCCATTCCAAGGATTGTACTCTTGTCAAATATACCTGTCTAACCTTCTTTGACTTTCATGTCTGTATCTACAAGAAAGTTTTCGAAATGCGAGACAATATGTTGAAATATTTGTAAATTAACATTGACAGACACTATGTGTATGGGGTAGGCAGATCAACTGCGTGTGAACCATTGGAATGAAAGTTTTTGGACTCAAATACAAAATCATGGCCTTGGAAAATTTTCAGAATGTGTGGATTTTTAAGGTGGCCTAGAAAAAGGCACATGTGCCTCGTGGTAGCCAGCTTTTGTTATGGATAGGGCATGATGCAGGGCAAAAATTTGGTGCAATCGGCGAGCTGTATTTCAGTTGGGATGGTGCTCATTTTGGATGAGCAAATATTTACCACCAAACAAATATTACCGCCCACGTCTGAGATTTTTGTTAAGCTAGAGGCGGGCCTGGCCAGTAATGGACAAGGAGCGGGGGGATCACACCTTATAACAGCAAGAGTGTGCTGTGAGTAACACAATGAGCAGAACACAAAAGTTGTCAGAATTCTAGCCATCTTCTCCGCTCACATCCTCACCTCAATTCTTATCAATCCAGTTTTAATCTTCCATCACAGTTATGTGATGCTTTCAACCTTCCATCATTATTTGAATGATGCCCATTGTCCTTTCCATTACTAGTTGTAATGCCTTTATGTCATCCATTGTTTATTTACAATGCTGTTTTCATTCCATGGTTATGTTTCCATGCCTCAATCCATTTGTTAATTAGTTATTAGCATATGCTTATATTGTTTGTTTAGCTCAACCACAACTTGTACATTTCTTATAGTAGTCTATTTAATCTGGCACATTTCCAGAAGAAATAAATTATCAATTCTGAGCCTTTTAATAATTTCACGTCCTTTATTCTTGCTCCTTGGTCCAATCTAAGTCCCCCAAGATTGTCCCCCACTATCTCCTATCAATTCTTTTGAGCTGAAATCATAACAAAAGTGGTGGAGGCACACCTTATAACAGCAAGAGTGTGCCGTGAGTAACACGAAGAGCAGAACAAGAAAGCGGTGGAGGCACACCTGCAGACCAAGTTGTTGGATGATTTAGATGAGATTGATAATGGAACAAAGATGAATGAATGAATGAAAACTGAACAAACCTTATAACAGCAAGAGTGTGATGTGAGTAACACAACGAGTAGAACATGAAAGCGGTGGAGGCACACCTGGAGGTTGACAGAGAATGGAGACAGTAAGAAACAGAGAACAAGAGATAATGAGATAAATGAGAGTGAGGCATACCTGCAGACTGAGTTGTTCGATGAGTTAGATGAGATTGATAATGAAACGAAGATGAATGAAGAACAACAATGGAAACAGCGGTTGGACAAAATACATCTACAGGGTTTGGCAATCTCATCAGGTTAAATCTTATAATCGAAACCTCACAGCAACGGTGTAACAGATATGTTACATGTATCTGTATTCATGACATATCATATCATAATCTCCACCAATAACATGTATTCATATTGCATTGGGGGCCTGATTGAATACACAGTTATTCAATTCTGGAGAATCCCATAGCCAATATGATAACCATGTAATGGGCCATATTGAACTAGGAATACAACTTTCCTTAACATCTCTCCAGACCAAAACTACTCAGGAATGGCCCGATCATCTGCTTCCCCTTATCAAATCCCTTCCCGCCAGTCAACTCGGATCATTTTCCAATTTTGTCTGGCCCAGCCAAGATGCTCGCAGATCCATTACACATCCACCTTGTAGTCAAGAACCAGTCCCAAACAGCGAGATAGAAGCCTAATCAACCCCTCAGGCTCAGAGTACCCAGCTGTCCCACAAAAAAAACCAAAAAAGAACCCGGAATCCATTGACCCCGGCTGCCAGTGCCAGCAAACGGAAATCTAAGCGCAAGAAGAAAAATCCTGTTATCGATACCGACAATGACTCCATTGAAGGTGATGGTGTCATCGATATTGCTCAGGATTCTGATGCCGCCAATTTTAAGGTTTGGAAGCCTAGAAATAAAAAGACGAGTTTATTCGACAATATCTGTGACTATTTTGGGCCGGCATTCCATGCAAATGAAACCGACACAGTAAGATTTCCTGTTTCTCAATGCCTCTTTACTGATATAATGTTGCTCACTTTCCTCCCCTTTTCTTAGGGAGGAAAATTGATGTTCAAATGCAAGTGGTGCGTAAATGTCTACAGGAAGGGTCAAAAAACAAATTCAAATCTCTACACGCACCGCAATGGAGTGTCAAACCGTATTCCTTGTTCAGGACGATCAGCAGCCATCGCTTCTGGGGCAAACTTACCACATACTATGAAAGAGTCAGCAATCGAAGAAGAAAAACGTCAACTTGGAACTATGAAGGCCTACCATAAACACACACCATTTGAAAACAAGGTCTTCAACCAGCTCCTTGTCATGTGGCTGGTCCGATTCTCGCTACCTTGGAATCGAATTGAAGACTTTCTGCTCCATGTTTCTTTCAACTACACTCGACGCTCCCTACACATCTACACTCGGGTTTGGGCAGCTACTGAAGCTCATCGACTATATCTCAACTTACAAGCAAAGGTGATTGCAAGCTTGAAGGTATGGTGCACTCATTATTTGTGCTGGAGTATTTTTGCTGAACAAATCAATTTTTCCAGAATCTCAGTTCAAAATTTACTTTGATCCACGATATCTGGACAACTAAAGGTAACCATCATGCCTTTATGGGCATCTCGGTTGGCTATTTTACCAGCAACTGGACATTTCACATTTCACACCTCGGCCTTAAGTACATTGCTTCAAATCACAAGGGAAAACTTTTAGCAATCCCATTTGCTAATTTTTTAGTAAAGTGTGGACTTTCACATAAGATAAGCTCTCTTAGATCTTGATAAATAAAATAAGTCAAAAAAACTAACCCCTTGAATGATCCTTTGTGTCAATAAATATTGGCCCAGACAACCGATTTGGGATCAAATAACTTCACAATGGAATCCGAGGTCGACCGGCTTATCATGAAGAAGACCGGTATCAATCCAAACCTCTGCAGAAATCACATAAGATGTTTCTGTCACAAAATAGCTCTCATAATCAATGCCGGGATCCAGTCAATGAAACTATTGGGTGACAAAATGATACCGTCTAAGGATAGCATACTGGGATATGTCCCATTGCTGAAGAATCCGAAGAGATCAAACCAAACTATCAGTTTGTTCAGGAGGATGTTGTCTTAGATGGGGAGGACTTTTGTGAAGAAGTGGAAAACGACGAAGAGAGCTCGGAAGAGGCCTGCTCAGGACCAAGTCAGGTTGATAGTATTTTGCAAAAGGTAAGAACATTTTTCTTTACTTTTTGCATGGGTTGAACCTTGTCAAGATGACTAACTGGCATTCTCATCAGGTTGACTTTGTTATCCAACGCATTACATCCTCAGCTGCCAAACGCTCGGAGTATAACACTTGGTGCCAAAAACTTGACCACAATGGCCCAAGCCTCATTGCTGGGTATTGAATTTAATGGAACATTAAGTTTCCAAGTCGGGATGCAGGATATCAGGCTCGAAATGTCATCACAAAAATTATTGAAAACAAACAAGATCGGCAGGAACACAAGGGAGAGAAAAACTATTTCAGCAATATGGAAATCACTCGGAAGGAGTGGTATTTGGTAAATCAGCTCAACAGTATACTGAAAGTGAGTTAATTTGGCCGCTCCCATCGAGGTTACCCTAAACTGATCAAATCTGCTTGAGTAGGAATTTTATTTCCTCTCAAAAGAAATGGAGGGTGACCACTCCTTGGCCTGCTTGATAATTTCAAAATATCTAAACATCAAGACATCCATCCGTAAGAAGATGAGAACTGCCTCCAAACCACAATTCAGAAAGATGCTCTAAACCATGACGACCAAAACCGATAAGTAACTCAATGAGGTGTTAGGTTGTGATGCAATACTTATATCAACGGTGCTCAATTCTAGCTTCCAACTCTCAATCTTCAAGGCGTGGTTTCCCAGAAGCTATGATTACACCCTTGAACTTCTGACCAACTTATTCAACACTCGGAAAGCGGAACTTGCTGCCACTGCAGCCTCCAATGGACCAGCCAACGGATCCAAGAGAGCAGTCTTCGGAAGAAATTGACTACTTTCCTGAAACCACAGTTGGAAATACTGCACCGGATGAGTTGAGCATATACATTGGGGGTAAATACAAATTACCTACATCGGAGGCAAAAAATCACTTGGGATGGTGGAAGGTGAGTGCATTACAATCCTCTTCCTACACTTATGGTATTCTGAAAACATGCGGTTTGATTTTGTACATCAGGAACACAGTGAAGAATTCCCCATCTTGGCTTTCTTGGCAAGGGACTACCTTGCCTGCTCAGCTACCTCTGCAAGTGTTGAGAGGTGTTTCTCAGTGGCGGCGGATACTTGCAGTTGTGATTGAGGAAGTCTGGCGGCAAAAACAATTGAATGGTGTGTAAGCTCTCACCAGTGGCTTGTTCAAGGCGTTGAGCTCGATGGACCTTTTGAGATTGCTCAAGGCATCATAACCCAGGCCACTGAAGAAGAGAATCACAAAAAACCAAAAAACCGGGGCTGTTGCAGCACTTGAAACAAGTTCCACTCATATAATTTTTTTTTCACTTAGTCCATTTCTTTATCATTATTATTACTCCCTTTACCTCCCTGCCAATGTTTGTATGAACAGCTTGCCTGTACTATGTGTGACTACCAATATAAAATCAACCAGATACATGATATTTTATCAGTATCGTGGTATGATTCAATAATTTTATTTCATATGTATCAAATTTTAACAAAATAAAATACTGTGGTATTTTATCAAAATCTTGATACAAATACATAATTTTTTCTATTCTTTATTTGATAAAAGATATGATACATGAGTATCTGGAGATACTGTATCATATTGTATCTGTTTCGCCGCTGCTCACAGGTCCGCAGCGCGGTGCTATGCCTCAGGGTGCCGATCGGGCGGGTTCGGGCTACCCG
The DNA here is from genome assembly GCA_001624995.1 of Puccinia horiana. Lineage (NCBI taxonomy): Eukaryota > Fungi > Basidiomycota > Pucciniomycetes > Pucciniales > Pucciniaceae > Puccinia > Puccinia horiana. The sequence continues at coordinate 993,108 of LWDY01000019.1, forward strand.
CGGGCTAGCTCGCTCCATTTGTGGACAGGCCGGGCCGGGCAGAATTCACCAATTTTGATGTCCGGCCCAAACCCGTGTCCGTGATGAGACGGACACGGGCTGTCCAGCCGCACCTTGCCGGGCTTCCGGGATGGCTGTTTTGGCCGGCAGCCTGTGGGCAGCCCACAGGCCGCCTTAATTTTTCGAGTATTTAAGTTAAAAAAAAAAAAAGGGAGTCGGTTCATCATAAGTTACGCAATTTTTAATCTTGAAGCCAGTCTTGAGCGCATACAAGTGCCTCCACGTTATCTTCATTCAAGCTGCTTCGATAGTCGCCCAGGACGCGACCGCCAGAGGAGAATGCGGACTCAGATGCCACCAAGGATGCAGGGGACTCACCCTGGGCTTGAAATCCCCTGGGCCCGCGGGCCCCGATGGGCTAGCCCACAAAAGCCCGCAGCGTTTAGCTAGTTAATGGGCCGGGCTGACTTCTGAAAATTATCAGAAATCGATGTCCGTGTCCGGCCCAAAGCCGACCGGGCTCGGGTGGCCTGTTGGACACCCGGCCCAAATGGCACCCTGAGCTGTGCCTCACGAGTCACCAGCCGTTCTTCGACCCCCGATGGGAAGCCCGCCCTAGCCCGCCTGCTGGGGGTGGCCGGCCCCCATGATGTCAATCCGGCCAATGGTCACTTTTTGGACAGTCTTGAAACTGTCCAATGGCCAGCTTTTGGACAGTCTTGCAAAACCGTCCAAAAGCTGACCGCTGGATGCTCCTCGCCCACCAAGGCCTGGGCGGTTTTGGCACCGTCCAGAAGAGCGTCCAAGGGCCATCCTCCGGAGCCCATGGTGTAGGGCTAGTTGAAATTAAATCAGTCAATATATTTATCTTAATAATATATCATTTATCCTCAGCATGATCTTGAATTAAAAATTTGGCTTTGGTTTTCCTTTTTTTTTTTTTTTTTTTGCCAATTCTGTAACTCTTTGATGATCATCTTTCAAGGATCCTATAGTAAACATCAAACTTGAGAACTTTAAAGTAATTCTTCATTGTTCATTTTTAGTGCCCTGCCATTCAATTCCCACTGATCACACTGACCAAATGAGGCTTCTGGTAAAATCCTGTTGAAATTTAGCAGCTTAATACCTTAATACTGAACAACTCAACATTTAACGCACATATCGATAACATTACAAAATTGACAATATTCCGAGCTGTTTTAATATCTTCCCAAAAATTGTATATGAATAATACCGATGCATTCCCTGCACGTCTAACTTACTCTCAGACAAACGGCTGTCTAGTTAAATATTGAGAAGAACCATATTGTAAAGTCAATACCATCAAGGGTGGTCAAATAATATGGGAGAGTGAAGGAGTAGCACACGACCCCTAGTAGCCCCTAGTGCTGTGGATTCCTCATACAAGACTCTGCCCAAAGACAGCCGAGGAGTGATAAGGTTTTTGTCGAGCTGTGTTGTTTTTCTCTTTTTGGACTGAAATCGATAAATGAATACGTCATCGCTTCTTTATCACGTGTACTTTTTTTTTTCATGCGCGCTCAGATTACAAAGTGGTCATCAAGAAAGAAAAGAAAAAGAAAAAAGAAAGCTGGGTTCTTCAAAGAGAACGCTTGACCAACCAACTCACTTTCCAAGCATTCTCCTCAAGGCAACCACCCAACAGGAATGTCCCAAAAGACTTCGACCCCATTGGGTATCCATCTTATCGCTGGTGGTACTGCTGGCTTTGCCGAAGTAAGTCTAATCTAACAAGCTTATAGTCAGCTCGAGGAGCACCACGCTCGAACGTCTTCGCCTCTTCAATTTAGGCATGTGCCTGTCACCCATTGGACACGATCAAGGTGCGGATGCAGCTGAGTAGGAGCAAGCAGGTATTCTATCTCTTTCTTCATCACGACAAACTGAGATCAAATGACGCTGACTTTCTTGGATTATTTTCGATTCCATCAATCAACAGGGAAGAGGAAGAGGCTTTGTAAAGACGGGCATCATGATCGCACAAAAGGAGAGTTTCTTGGGACTTTATAAGGGCTTGGGGGCCGTCATATCGGGCAAGTTATTCATTTCTGAAGCATCAGTTTGTTATATTAAACCTAATCAAATGATTGAAAAATGCAGGCATCGTACCCAAGATGTCGATCAGATTTGCTTCCTTTGAAACATACAAAGGTTGGTTAGCTCAAAAAGAAACCGGGAGAGTTTCTTCCAGCGCGATATTTCTCTGTAAGTTCGTTTTTCTTTGACTGTTTTCCACTTTCTCCATCAATTGTGCTTACATGATTATGTAACTGGTTTTCGAATATAAAAAAAAGCGGGTCTAGGAGCCGGCGTCACTGAAGCAGTGGCAATCGTTTGTCCAATGGAGGTCGTCAAAATTAGACTACAAGCCCAGATGCACTCGATGTCTGACCCATTAGATATTCCTAAGTGTGAGTCCTCGCGACGAGATACGAGCATAAGACGAAGTACCACCAATGTCCATTCTTCTGCTTCAGATCGTAATGCTGGACATGCCTTGTATCTGATTCTCAAGGAAGAAGGTCCCGCTACGCTTTATCGTGGGGTGGCCCTGACGGCTCTCAGACAAGCGACCAATCAGGCAGCGAACTTCACAGCCTATACTGAACTCAAGGCACTCTGCCAGCGTCTCCAGCCTAACATCAAGGGTAACGAGCTACCGTCCTATCAGACCCTTGTCCTCGGATTGATCTCAGGTGCTGTCGGCCCGTTCACCAATGCACCGATCGACACCATCAAGACTCGTATCCAGAAATCAACCGCAACGGTCGGTGAAACTGCCTGGACGAGATTGAAAGTGGTTACGTCTGAGATGTTTGTCCAAGAAGGCCCAAAAGCATTCTACAAGGGTATTACTCCTAGGGTAATGAGAGTGGCTCCCGGTCAAGCAGTCGTATTCACCGTCAGTTTTTTAACTCTCTCTAGATAGCTCTCCATCTGGAATTAACCCAAGGCGTTTTTGGATTTCCCCGCCAAACAAACCAGGTTTATGAAAAAGTGAAAGGACTCATCGAGAAATTCAAAGCCGATTTAAAAGTTGAATACTCAGAATGATTGGGTTAGTTGAACAATTTCCAAATTGTAACATACATGATGTATCATCATTCACTTCTCTTTCTTCTCTTCCGTTTTTTGTTTGTTTTTATAAATTCTTTGTATTGTATGTATAGTCCTCGGAGGAAATTTAGGACCATGTAATAGTGTATCTATCTAGACTCTTTGGAAAGCTCATCATTATCACCTTTGAAATAATTTTGACCTTGCAAGGGTCCATTCTTGTGATCTGTGTGTGAAGGTATTTTTTTCACAACAGAATTTGGTGTTAAATTTTAGTTTAGGATTTTATATGGCAAAATTGGCTGTCTGGAATAGATTGAGTAGGATTTGAATTAAATTTATGGCAAAAAAATATGTTGAGAAACTGGATAGATCTATAAAACTTGATTGCTGATAAAATCAGGTATATTAAAGAAGAGCCCAGATCAGCAAGCCTTTTAGGATTTACACCATGAAAGATAAAGGCCATGTTTGGATGTGGAATATTACATGTGTAATCTTGAGGACTCCTGTGACATCTGGTCCAATTTTGGTGGACTTGAGTGGATGTCATGCACAAAGCGTAATATTACAGCTGACATGTGCCCCTTTCAATAAGGGCATAATAAGAATTTTTACTCTAGATCTGGAATGTCACTTGATGTCAAGTGATCAATAATGTTTTGTGGTGATACCATTCTTAAAATTTTGTTGATCACTGTGTAAGCATTTGTAGGTGGGAGCTCTAACTTGAAACAAGTGCCTGGACATAACTGTGTGGTAAGTAAGAATTACTGGGCTGAGCTTTGTGGTCATAGTAACTTCAGGAAGAGAATTGTAAATGATAAAAGAACTCATGAAATGATCACCTGATCAAGAGAGCACACATCCAAAAAGATAAAAAAAGTGAAGATAATCATTTTTTATTTTCAATTTTAACAACAGTTTTTGGGGCAGGTAAATAGATTGAAAATTCTACCTTGAATTGTGGTAAATTTTAAACCTTAAAAGCCCACCACCTAGCTTACACACCTCCTTTTTGGGTTTTTTATTTATTTTTAGTTTATTTTATAAGATGTTAAAGACTGAGAAGTGTGCTGGGTTACATGTGATTTACCTTTTTATTTATGATTATCTAAACAAAGATTAAAAATACAGCTGTACTTCGTGCACTGCTATAAACTCGTCGCGCACTGCAGGCGTCGTCCCTGCGACATCATGTGCACAGTACGCAAGATCTCCAGGTACTTTGCGCACTGTCAAAAACTCAGATTCGTTTTGGCAGTCTCTAGAGAGGGCTTTCCTTGATCCCCACAAATTTTTTGGTGTCGATCAGCCCAATGAAGAAGGCTTAAAAAATTGTTTGAAAAAATAAACAAAAAAATAAGCATTCCAGGACCAGGATACCCGATCCCCCTACCCCCGTCGCCGCAGTCTTGTGTTGGATTGCACGCAATCCGACACACCAACCGACCGGTCAGACAGGCCGTTCAGCCTGATTGACCGGTCAGACAGCACCTACACAGCAGGACAAAAGCCCAACTGAGATTGTGCTGCTCGGACAGTTCAGCCCCCAGGGCGCCACACCACGATTCTGTGGCGTCTAGGGGGCACTGGTCCCAAAAGGGGCGTAAATACCGTTCCTGTGACTGCATCCGAACAGTTCTGAAATGCTCTGGGGGCGGTATGGTCCCACTGAGCCCTGATGACTGTACCAAAAGCGTCACCACATTGCATCGGGTCTGCATGTTGTTTCTGAGAGCGTCCCACGGTCGCTGGTTTGTTAGGACCGTTTCCAGAGAACTTGTATTGACTGATCCACCTCAGATTGTTTTCTGAAGGGATGAATGATCATGAAGCCTTTTTTTTTAGTAATTTTTTCATTTTTGCAAGGCCGGAGCGAGAGTTTGAGAGTGTCTGAGCTGCCCAGCGGGCCCCTCATATGTCCATTTGGTGTAGCGGCTCTGTACGATCAGTAGAGACAATGACTTCTCTATCATCCGAGGATATTAGCAGGTCTGGGGTTCAATCCCCGGGTGTGGAGGAGAATTATTTTAGAACTGCGCTACCAGGATATCCGATCTGGCAGGGCTGGTTGTGACGCCCTGGGGACACCCACCCAAACATTCCCAGAGCGATAGGTGGAAGCGTCACCATGACGGTTGTTCATCACACGCTGATTGTGACACTTTTCATAAGCGGGGTCACATCAGCTTGCTCAGGGCGCTCTTAGGCCGTCAAACCCGGCCCGCTGTGTATGAACACACCTTTTGTTGTACGGTGGACAAGCTCCATATTTGGAGTGTAGCGGGAAACACTTTCCTGCCCGGACGTGGAATACAATCTCAAGCTTTATGCCATCTACCAACTAGAGAGTCAGTGCTAGTCATCACACCTTTGAGGCATCTCGTAGATGGACTCGCGGCAGTCTGAGAGTTCATTTGCGAGCTGACTTTCCGGGCCATTTGTCTCAACCCCTCCAAACCCACCAATCCAACCAACCCCGCCCCATCTACCTTGCGAGTTTCACTGAAACTAAAAAGACTCCGCGCTGCGCACTCTAAACTGGAGTGTGCAGTGCCAACTTCCCACACAACAACAAAAAAACAATACATTCATTATTAATTGCACTCCAACTACTCCAAACTGGATCGACCGGTCAAACAAGCCGAATGGCCTGTTCGACCAGCCAGACAGGAAGCTCAGCCTGTTTGATTGGTCAGACAGGCTGGAAAGCCTGTTTGATTGGTCAGACAGGCTGGAAAGCCTGTTTGATTGGTCAGACAGGCTGGAAAGCCTGTTTGATTGGTCAGACAGGCTGGAAAGCCTGTTTGATTGGTCAGACAGGCTGGAAAGCCTGTTTGATTGGTCAGACAGGCTGGAAAGCCTGTTTGACTGTTAAAACAGGCTGCATAGGCAGTTTAACCGGTCAAACAGGTTGGACTGCCTGTTTGACCAGTCAGACAGGCTGAATCACCTGTTTGACTGGTCAAAAAGGCCGTTAAGCCTGTTTGACCGTTCAAACAAGCTGAATGGCCTGTCTGACTGGTCAAACAGGCAGGCCAACCTGTTTGACCGATCAAACAGGCTGGACGACGGCCTGTCAGACTGGTCAAACAAGCTGATCTGCCCGGCTGACTCAAACTGGCCTTTAAGCCTGTTTGACTGGTCAGTCAATTGATGAAGTATGGATCAAGTTCAAACTCATGCTTTGGAAGTTATTGAGGTTCTGGATTTTGGGGTATGATGCTTAGAGTGGGAGGAATGGATTTGTGTGTCACTTTTGAATTTGGGGGACTGTCTTGACCAAAATTTGAATTCACCAAAATAAGTGCATTAATAAATTTCACTGAAATTTTGGTCAAGTTCACACTCATTTTTTAGAAGTTATTGAGTTTCAGTATTCTGGGCGATGTATAAGGCTTAGAGTAGGGGAACTGAAATTGTGTGTAACTTTTTAATTTGGGGGAATGTCTTGACCAAAATTGGAGGTCACCAAGACAGGTGCATTAATAAAGGTCACTGAAATTTTGGTCAAGTTCACAATCATTCATTATAAGTTATTAAGTTTCAGAATTGTGGGCTGTAAGGCTTAGAGTAGGAGAACTGTTGTGTAAGTTTTGAATTGGGGGAATATTTTGACCAAAATTGGAGGTAGCCTATATCTTTGCATCAAGAAGATTCACTGAACTTTTGGAAAAGTTCACACTGATGAGTTGGAAACAATTGATTTTTAGTATTTTGGACTATAAGGCTTAGAGTAGGAGAACCAGCTTCCTGTGTAATTTTTTATTTAGAGGGAGTGTGCTGATGAAACTTTGAAGTCACCAAATTTAAGTGCATTATTAAAGTTTACCAAATTTCTGGCCACATTCACACCCATGCTAAGTTATTGGGGTTGTGCAATTTGGGCAATAAGGCTAACAGTAGGACACCATTCAGACATACTGCACCAAATGACACAGTTCCAACTGTTGAAATAGTGTTTTTGATGATTTAAAACACTGTTCCAATAGTTGGAACTTTGTCAATTAGGCTAACAGTAGGACACCATTCAGACATACTGCACCAAATGACACAGTTCCTGTTGAGATAGTTTGACAGTATCTCTTTACTTCTCTTTACTGTGATATGCTTCTAACCTATCCACCCACAACTTGGCCTGTACTGTATTAATACATAGCCTATTTGTTCTCCCTCTGTCTTTTAAAAATTACTGAATGCTAATTATATGTTGATCTCAATGTGCTCGGACTTTGTCCTCGCCATCTCATCAGCCTCTCACTTATCCATTGTGTCACCCCAGTTACCCTCAACAGTTCCAACTGTTGGAATAGTGTTTTTGATGATTTAAAACACTATTCCAATAGTTTTAACTGTGTAAATTGGTGAATTATATCCTGAGTTGTAGTTGTGTGCATGTTCCTCCAAATACTCAAATTATTACATGCACCCACCTACAACTCAGGACATACTCCACCAAATGAAATAGTTACAACTGTTGTAATAGTGTTTTTGATGATTGAAAACACAATTCCAACAGTTGGAACTGTGTCAATTGGTGAAGTATGTCCTGAGTTGTAGTTGTGTGCATGTATTTTGAGTATTTGGAGAAACATGCACACAACTACAACTCAGGGCATACTTCACCAATTGACACAGTTCCAACTGTTGGAAAAGTGTTTTCAATCATCAAAAACACTATTCCAACATTTGGGACTGTTTCATTTGGTGAAGTATGTCCTGAGTTGTAGTTGGGTGCATGTATTTTGAGTGTTTGGACAACAGTGAAAGGCTTTTGCTACAAGTAGCACAGCACAAGGATTTTTGGCCTGGCTACGCTGCACTATCTGGTAGCTTTTTGGGGCTACAGCTTGAGCCTTTTGGCCTTGTCATGTAGCTTTTGTTTTTGGTAGCCATAAAATAGCACCAAACTGCTACGCTACCACTATAAAAAGCAGAGCGGTCAGGAAGGCAGTTCAGCCTGTTTGACCAGTCAGACAGGCTCATGAACGGCCTGTCTGACCAGTCAAACAGGCTTAACGGCCTTTTCGACCGGTTAAACAGGTGATTCAGCCTGTCTGACTGGTCAAACAGTTTGAACGGCCTGTCTGACCAGTCGAACTGCCTATGCAGCCTGTTTGACCAATCAAACAGGCTTTCCAGCCTGTCTGACCGATCAAACAGGCTGAGCTGCCTGTCTGGCCGTTCGGCCTGTCTGACCGGTCGATCCAGTTTGGTGCTGGTGGTTTGGAGTAGTTGAAGTGTGATTAATAATGAATGTATCGTTTTGTTGTTGTTGTGTGGGCAGTCGCCGCTGCACACTCCAGTTTGGAGTCTTTTGAGTTTCAGCGAAACTCGCAAGGTAGATGGGGAGGGGTTAGTCAGATTGGTGGGTTTGGAGGGGTTGAGACAAATGTCCCGGAAAGGCAGCTCGCGAATGAACTCGCAGACTGCCATGAGTCCATCTACGAGATGCCTAAAAGGTGTGTTCATAGGTGTCAGACAGGCCGTTCAGCCTGTTTGACCGGTCAGACAGGCGTTTCAGCCTGTTTGACCAGTTGGACAGGCTGAATAATGCCTGTCTGACCGGTCAAACAGGCTGAACTGCCTGTCTGACTAGCCGAACAGGCCGTTTGGCCTGTCTGACCGGTCAAACAGGTTTGAGTGCCTGTTTGACCAGTAAGACAGGCTGAATTACCTGTTTAACCGGTCGAAAAGGCCGTTCAACCTGTTTGACCGGTCAGACAGGCGTTTCAGCCTGTTTGACCAGTAGGACAGGCTGAATGATGCCTTCTGACCGGTCAAACAGGCTGAACTGCCTGTCTGACCGGCCGAATAAGCAGTTCAGCCTGTCTGACTGGTCAAACAGGCTGAACTGCCCGTCTGACCGGCCGAAAAGGCGGTTCAGCCTGTCTGACCAGTTAAACAGGCTGAACTGCCTGTCTAACGGGCCAAACAGGCGGTTCAGCCTGCCTGACCGGTCGGACAGGCTGAACTGCCTGTCTGACTAGCCAAACAGCCTGTTCGGTCTGTCTGACCGGTTAACCGAGCCATTCAGTCTGTCTGGCTGGTCAGACAGGCCGGTCAGCCTGTCTGGCTGGTCAGACAGGCCGGTCAGCCTGTCTGACTGGTAAGAAAGGCTGGCCAGCTTGAATTTGATGCCCATTGAAAATAGGCTGAGGAGGGCTGAGAATGGTTTATTATCCAAAAAAATTGATGCCCCTGGGACTTGGGAACATGCTTTTCAGGTGGGCACAGTGGGTTTTTGGACTTAATTTTTCATATTATTTTTGACGGTTACCGGTAGAAGGGAGGTGGCTTAAGTCCACGGAAATGGAATGAGAGGAGCGACCCAGGAAATACCGTGGTAAGACGGGCGGGGAATACTACTCTACTCCACACCGACAACGCCGCGGGAGATTGGTAGAGCTTAAAAGGCTTGTAAGACCAGCCTCTCCCAGCCAGTATCTTGTTTCTCCTCAGCATTCTCCCTTCCACTTTTCCACTCACTTTCCAACATCTCTTTATCTCGATTACCTTTAAATTTCTGATAAACTCGATTACATCTTATTTTCTACTGAACTAGATTCATCCAAAACCTTACCCGTTTCCAATTCTTAAGATTTCAATTTAGCAATATCACTCCAGCAGTAGTAACCTTTCACATTCAAAGTCCTATATTTCCGAGTTCTATGTACGTTCTTGAAACTCTAGCTTACACCTAGAAGTCAATCTTTTGCACGTCTCTAATCGAGAGTCCACACTTTACTTCAGTGCAACATCGACAACGCCACAGCGCAACCACTGTTCTCCATAAGACCCAAGTTCCTAACGTAGACAATTTCTAGCAACCTGTCAATCACAGTACCCTCCCTTACCGGAGGTGAGTTTTTATGTCTCAGAGATTTCCATTTATGCACAGTCCCTTTACCGGGTAACTGATTCACGCGTTTATCTATTCTCATAGGGCTTCCCGCCTTGACTAACGAGTCTACGGAAGACAGTATGGTCAAAGCGGCTTTATTGCAGCCACAATCTACGGCTAATGCCCCTTTACCGACAGGCGAGCAGTCATCTCAGAAAGTTACCAAGTCAAAGAGTCAGGCGGCGAGATTAAAGCCTAGATCGAAGAGGTTGGAACCAGTAAAAACAACTGAGGCGCCCGCTGTGCTAGAACCAGAAATCTCGAACCTACTAGTCGACAACACAGCTGGGGGACTGAGGAGCCTGCTCGAGAGCCCTAGACCGTTTCTGTTGGTAGCAAGATTATGGCTGGAACAAGGACACACAAGCTGTGAGTGTGACAAGATCGTGGAAGGATGAAGAAGAGGTCCTACCACATTCTGTGCTCCAGATAGAGTGAGATAGAGATGTCACAGAATGTGACAGATACAAAAAGAATGAACAGCAGAAAAGAAGAGAAGATGAAACTACACATCAACAGTTTCTCCTGATGAGATGAAGAGACTGGGACCCAGATTGAGTGAATGAAAGGATGATATTTCATGAGACAAAAAGAAATTAGAAAGGAATGAAAAACAAATTGAGTCAGTCAGAAGAAGAAACAAAGAAGAAAGAGAAAGGAAAGAAAAGATGAAAGAGAAACAGAAATAGAGTGAAGTGATTAAGGATTACCTGGGACCGCAGATTGAGTGAATGAAAGGATGAGGAAATCATCTTTCCACGTCTGCTTCCCCAGGTATAGTCCTGTGTTTGTGAAATGTATGTGACAGGTATGTGGCACACAATGCAAACTGGCACTTGGAGAGAAAATGAAATACAAGTTCAACATCTCCAAGCAGAATATCCACCGCTTGAAGAGATAACATCAGTCATGGCAGTAAACACTAAGTCTGAGCCAGTCACCAACTTTTTGGTTGCTACCCAGAAGGAGCTGTTCCTCAAGTTTCTTTGTCAGCTACACGAGCTAGCAGGAAATCAGGCACCGGCCATCGTAAGAAACCCGGAGTCAAAGCGCCAGGCGACAGACATTACTGAGGGTAGCCATGGCCCGGCAGAGAAGAAAGTGAAAGGACCTTCCTTCAACGAAGCCAAACTGAATTGCCACACTAGCATTGACTTTGCTGTGTTTTTCGACCGGAATATTAGAGAATTGAAAGCACCAATCCCATTCACAATTTTCGACAAGGACTGGCAAGGGGAGGCCATGTCCTACCAGAATGAGCGACACTTATCTTCTGATCTCAACTCAGAAAAGGGCGGGAAGTATGCCGGCCTCCCGTACCCCAGCGAACGGTCTCTAAACTCGGGTGACTGGGAGAGAAGGCACAAGGCGTTTTACCAGACCCTGCGGGACGTTTACGGGTTTAATTAATTCGGCACAAGGAGCATGCCGACCAACTTCATATGGATGATTGTTTCATGGTAGCACTCCGATATGACATCTGGGTGCGCTCGAACACCTTTTCTCACCACATCATCTAAGGCGACGAGTCATTTATATCGAACATCGGCATATTCAGAGAAGACATTGCGGCAAAGTGCCATGTGATTGAAGTCAAGTTTGGGGAAATCATCTTCAAAGACAACCCCTATGCGGTTGGAGGTCCAAGGTCGAACTGGGACCTGCAGACCGGGGAACCCAAAAGAGGCAGGTCAACATTAAACCCCCCGACCCAGACTCCAAGTAGCTACACCCATGCGAGGTCTATGGCTGATAGATCGACTTATTCCAGAGGAAGAGGCAACTCGAGGGGTAGTCGGTCAGGATCAGGAGGGCGTACCTCATACGGTCATAGTACTCATGGTGATAGGTTGCACGACTCTTTCCCAAAGTAGGTATTCTGTCTTAGTTTGTTTGTATGGGGGGTCAAGCTCGTCAAAAACCCTACCTTTTTTCCTTGAATTTACCATTTCAGCTGTGTACAAGATAGTCTACCTTGTTTGAAGATTTTTCCTTCTCCGTTTTTCAAGTACTTATGTATCTACGCCAATCGTTTGGTCCTTTGCAATCTTGAAAAGCATTCGTTCCCATTAACTGAGATGAGTGAACTCCTTTTTTTCTAGGGACTTATTGTGTTATGAGCTGGGGGAACCAATGTTTGTTGAAGCCCCGGTAATCTCCGGCAAAGAGCATGACTGGTTACCGATTAGTAAGTTGACAGAGATACAAAAAGGTAGCACCTCTTCTCGGTGGCCGACGGGCATATCCTGTGAGATGAACATCATTGCGTGGCGATCAGCACTCAAGAACGCAGGGCTCCTAGAAGAATTCTGCGACGTACTGTACGGGTTTCAACACGGTTTCCACCAAGGGATCCCCACGCATACAATCGAAGGGACACGGTGGTTCACCCCACCTAACCATGCGTCGGCACTACTTGCAAAAGACAAACTGGTCAAGATTTTTGATGTAGAACTAAAGAAGGGACAAATGTTTGGTCCTTTTTCCCACAAGGAGGTCGCAGAAAGGTTCCCGTTTTTCCGCTCTAGCCCTCTCGGAGCTGTGGTAAACGGAGACGGCTCGACAAGACCGATCAATGATCCCTCTTTCCTTAGGAACGTCCCGGGCCTCCCTTCGTGGACGCGGATGAGTTCAAGACAACATGGGACAATCTCGCAGTCATGTCACACTTCTTTTGGAGTAGAGAAGACCCGTGTAAGCTTACTTTGTTCGACTAGGAGAAAGCTTACAGGCAAATCCCGGTGGCCCTACCTATTTATGATGGATTTTGAGGGGAAACTGTTGCTGGACACGAGAATATCTTTCGGCGGAGTTTCAGAATGCGGCTCTTTTGGCAGGCCGGCGGATGTGTGAACACGGCTCATGATGTTCAGGTCCAATGTGGCTACTGTACTTCGTTGGGTTGACAATAAACTATTCGTCAAGGAGCTATGCTCCGACGTAGAAATGGATGCTATAGCAGCAAGGGCGGCTGAGTTAGGCGTGGTGACAAATGAGTTGAAGTACTCTCCCTTTGAAGACAAACAAATGTTCATCAGTTTCGTCTGGAACGGGAAGGACCGCACGGTACACCTCCCAGCCACAAAACTTGAGAAACGGATATCTAGCATCAAAGGCTGTCCTTTATCGTTTGAGGAGGTTGAAGTTTTGACGGGGCAATTAGGCCACATCTGCTACCAATTTCTGCAGATGAAGTGCAACCTGTGCAGTATGTATCAAATGCTCAAGAGCTGGGTCTACAAAAGGAGCACAAGACTATTACCAGTAGACGTCAGACAAGACCTTTTGAGGTGGCAGGAAGTACTCTCAAAATTCAATTGCATGAGGCTAATGGCATTCCCTAATCCAACCGACGTTGGATGAAAAGGTGATGCTTCAACATCCTACGGTATCGTCATTGTGATTGGCTCCCACTGGGCTAGGTTCCTGCTACTCCCTGGCTGGCAGCTTTACTCATGGTTTTCGAGGGGGATTGCATGGCTAGAGACCGTAGCAATTAGGCTAGGTCTGGAACTCCCGTTGTCTCTTGGAGTACAATCGGGGAAGACCTTCATCGTGGCAACTGACAATACCACAACAGAATCAGTGATCCGGAAGAGAAAATCCAAAGACGTCACGGTGAACGGCAAATGGAGAACTATCCAAGACTTGCTTATTCGGAAGGAAATTGACATTGTCCCACAACGTGTGACGTCGGGGGATAATAGAGCAGATGGGCTCTCAAGAGGTGATGTGACAGGGCAAAAGTGGATGAACCAGAGATTCATCATGATCCCCATTGACCTAGTGGATGTCCTTACCCAAGTTTAGTTACCTAAGCTTTTCGAGCTATTACTTGTTCCTAGCTTGACATATACTGTCATTTCACGTGAAGTAATAAACACTAAACTCGTTTAAAAGAAAAAAAGAGAAAGGGGAGAGAAGTGAGAGCATTGTGATCAAGGTATATACCTTCCGGCGCAAGGCTGTATGAGCCAGTAGCTGCCCGCACAACCTCATAGTTTTTTCTTCGTACCCTAATTTCATCCAACAATGCTAACTAGTTCACAAATGGCCACCCTTGCTAGATTCACACACCTCTCTGCCTTCACCAGCGACGGTAGTGATCAAAAGGAACTTTCTCCAATGGACAAACATATGCTGGGCGGCTGGAAGGCAATGACCTTGATCTTGTACAACGCAGGGGTCAAAAAGTTCCTCAAGTACAAACATGAAACAGACCCTTCTCCTTTCCTTATGCCGGCCAAATCGTGGGAGGTAACCAATTTTTGCTTCTGGGCAGGCAGGAAGGAAAAACCGCTCGGGAAAGGCGAAATCTTGTCCAAATCAATTGAGCGATACATTTTCGCGTTAAAAGCCTGGCATCCTTTTCATGACGCCACGATCCCAACAGAGGCGGCAAGCAGAATAAACATACTTCTGAAATCCTCTGCCTGGCTTGACGCAAAGGAACCTCCCAAAGCGAAGAAGGGTGCCATCAAACTTCAAGATTTGCAAGAGTTGCGCACTCATCTGGCAGTCAGTACGGGTCTAGACCTAAGCGTGCGTAACATGGCCATAGTGGCATTTTGCGGGATGGCGAGGTTGGCAGAGTTGACCTACAAAGAAGATACCGGCACATTTGTCCTTGTTAGTCAGTGACTCCCTCTTCGTGGAACCGACGAAGTCCACTTGGCATTACAAAACGCAAAGACCTGCAAACCTGGCGAGATGCAGCTGATCAAACTGAAGCGTATCGGAGGACCACTATGCCCTGTGGAAGCAATAAAAAGGCGGATCCGGGAGGCAGGGGACAGGTCAGCATCTTTGTTTGGCATAGGAAGGGGACCAGAGAGAAGAAACTTAACCAAGGCATCGGCAGTGAAATTGATTCGCGGCACATTCTCCTTGTTAGGGAAGTGGAACCTATCCAGCCACTAATTTAGAGTAGGGGGCGCATCTTTGCGCAACACCCTTGGGGTGTTGGCAGAAGATCTGTGTTGAATGGGTTGTTGGACTTCTTCATGCTATAAACTTTACTTGAGAGATTACTCGGCCCAAGACAAGAAGTGGGCTATTAATTTTTTGCAGGCAGCGGCAAGGAACTGAAGCCGGGGATAGTCTGCCATGTCATCATCCGACAATTACTTTAGCAAAACAGTTTATGGGTGCTGCAAAGAAAGAAAGAAAAATTAATTATATATTTATTGTGAGAAGTAATAGGTTATTCCAGCCGGAGCAGAATTGGGGTGACCCTCTAACGCTCAGTCTGCCACGACTGAGAGTTGGGGTTTCTCGGGTCACACCCAAACCCTGGCGGGCACTCTCAACCGGCAAACAAACCACAATGACTGGTTGAGTGACTAACCCATATACGCGCCAAAGACAGGCACGCCACCAGACTAGACCAAAAGGGGCTCCACATAAGGAGCCCTCAATTAAGTGTAGCTAATGGAAAGGAGTGGATTGACGGTTACTGGTAGAAGGGAGGTGGCTTAAGTCCACGGAAATGGAATGGGAGGAGCGACCCAGGAAATACTGTGGTAAGACGGGCGGGGAATACTACTCTACTCCACACCGACAACGCCGCGGGAGATTGGTAGAGCTTAAAAGGCTTGTAAGACCAGCCTCTCCCAGCCAGTATCTTGTTTCTCCTCAGCATTCTCCCTTCCACTTTTCCACTCAGTTTCCAACATCACTTTAACTTGATTATTTTTGAATTTCTGATCCTCCCTCCCACCCTTTAGCTCTTGCCGTGCGCGGGGTCTCTCGAGCCACATGCCCAAACCCCTGTGGGCACTCTCAACTGGCAAACAAACCACAATGACCGGTTGAGTGACTAACCCATAAAAGCCCCTAGTTTGGGTGGCACACCACCGGACTAGACCAAAAGGGGCTCCACATAAGGAGCCCTCAATTAAGTGTAGCTAATGGAAAGGAGTGGATGAGGGGTGAAGAGGTCCACATATTCCTTCAAAAAATTTTCAGTGGGCCTCTGGAGCCCCAGACTCTAGATTGGTCAAGAGAAAAACACAAAAACAATATCCTTCTTTTGGGGGTTTGTGCAGTGCACGAAGCATCTGTAGGCACTGTGCACTGTGGAGGGGACGTCCAGCCAACAACCCCTGCAGTGCGCGACAAGTTTCCTGGAGTGTGAAAAGTACAGCCTTAAAAATATATGTAGTGTTTTAGTTTTTGGAGACCAAAAATCATGATGAAGAAAAACAAATTGGTAATTTAACATAAATGGGTTTTTTATCAATTAAGACCCCATTTGGCACCGATATATATCACACAATGTATGTGTTTTTTGCCTAACATCTGATCAGGTCTGCCAAAACTTGATCAGATGTCCCAACAAATTCAATTATATTGAGTGAATATATCACTGCCAAACGAGGCCTAAGATTATGATGATCATGAGAGAAGATTATTATTTCATGATATTTGTGTAAGACATATATGAGTATGGTCCTCAACACGCAACCCACTTGATTTGAAGGTGTCGTGACAGCATCAGGATGGGTCACACCTCCAATTCCTGCTCCAGGTTTGGGGGTCCCAGGTCAAATTTCAGCCTGCCACCCAGGAAGAGCCTTGGCGGAAGGTACAGCTTGTACCAAACACCAAGGAGGAGGTGTTGAAGTAGTAGGATGGTTGGTGTTTGTGTAAGGGGTCAGAATGATGTTGGGAGCACTAATGGTTGTGACATAAGTGCTGATGTGGTTGCTAGGCATATACTGGCTGGTGAAGAGGGGACCAGAGCTTGGGGATGGTAGGGCATCACATTGAGAAGGGCTAAGAGATTCAATGCTAGGATTGGTTGGAGATGGGCTGGATGAGGGAGCAAGCAAGGCTGAGGGAGTAAAGGATGGAGCTCCAGGAGAGTTGGTTGAGGTTGGCTTTAAAGGGATAGATTCCCAAGATGATGAGCTGGATTCCTGAGATGGGTGGGGGTGGGGGAGGCAGATGTTGAGAGTGTTGGGGAGAAGGGAATTCCGGGATTTTTGGTGCCAAGGAGGACATTGAGTAGGTAAAGGTAAATTGGTAGGTCAATAGCAATGAAAAGA
Organism: Puccinia horiana; assembly: GCA_001624995.1. Taxonomy (NCBI): domain Eukaryota; kingdom Fungi; phylum Basidiomycota; class Pucciniomycetes; order Pucciniales; family Pucciniaceae; genus Puccinia; species Puccinia horiana. The sequence continues at coordinate 1,010,145 of LWDY01000019.1, forward strand.
ATTGTTAAGATGGATACATGAAGGATACACAGAAGAATGGAGATTTTGAAGTTGATAGAGAGGGGTGTTTAAAGGAAGTAATTGAAGGATGGAGAGTTAATGAGGAAGATCAGGTTGTTAGCAATGCTCCCTTGGGCTTAGTGTGTGGGAAAGGGATGTTTCGAAAGGAAGAGGGATCCAGTCAGGTAGAGATTACTAACCAAAGCAGCCAAAGGGGAGTAGGAGAGAGAGCAGGGCTGGAAGGAGACTGGCTCAGGGCTCCGGGATGTCTGTGTGAGTCTTCTGCTGATGAGCCGGTTTGATTGGGCTCTTTGAAGATAAAGCTGGGTCGAGAAAAGCCATTTGGTATACCGTATGAGTAGGTTGTTGGGCAGAGCAGAGCAACAGTGGGCCCGCTACGCTTACTGTAGTGTATTGCACCGTAATCCTGCTAACAGCTAACGGGTTTTTGTTGGCTGTTAGTGGGTTTTGTGCTATCGCTACACGCCCCAGTCTCAAAAAGGCCATCCGGCCAACGCTGTGTTACGGCTATTTTTAGCAGAAAAACCAGCTGATATTGCCTGTAATGCTGCGTAGAGTAGCGTAGTGGCGCTAGAAAAGCCGCTAATGCTACACCATTTTCAGGAAAAAAATGAGACCGCTACGCTGCTCTTTTTCACAAAAAAGTGTAGCATAGTGCAGCGGCCCAGTGCTGAGCAGAGGGACAGCTAAAGAAAGCTGTTCAGTGGCTTAACCAAGCCACCCAATTGGATTGTTGGGGGCCCCAATCCAAAATTACTGGTGCAGGGAGTTGAGAAAATTTCTTTTCATAAACCAACCACTTATTCTAAAATTGAAAAGCGGAAGCAACAGTTGGCTGTTATGTTACAACACAATACCAGGCCACCTTCCTGTTTTTTATGGCTGCCGAACACCCAGCCCCAGGTGTTATTGCATATCAATAAAACTTCATGTATTGTATTTTCAATACTATACATCCCGTTACAATGTGTTACAGCCTGTAATGGGCCAAAAACCAAGAAAATTGGCCAAAAATCCATTATTAATGGTTTTTTTTGGCCCCCTCTCTGTTATCAATGTTGTAATGGCTGTCACAAGTTGATACATGTTATGATATCAATACAGGAGGGCTTTCAGCCCTTCTGGTTATAGTTATTGAGGCAAGTCCTCATTTTCAATGCCAATACAGTGTATCAGTATCAATACATGTATTTGTATCAGCCCACTGTGGGCGGATGGGTCAGCTTCCAGTTGGATATGTTGAAGCCACAATATTTTCCTTGTTTTGGTTAAGAGAATTTTGACCATGGCAAATCTAAAGCATCAAACTGAGGAGAAGACAGACTAAAGAATCAAACACAGCTTATACACTGCAAGAAACAGTCAGCAAACTGAGGGAGTGCTCAAGTTGAAATCCATTTTACACTCCACTGTTTCTCTTAACATGCCAGTGAAAAACTGTAGAATATGTCAGATAGGCTTGGGAAGCCAAAAAACCCTGCAGGATTTGTGCATGCAACCTAACGGGCCAATGTCAGACTGTTAGATTGCATGACCGGATTGGTGTTGGCCCATGTCATGTAAACCACTTCTATCTGGGCTCCCCAAAATTGGGGGCAGTTAATAAAAATATGAGCATGAAGTGAGCTCTGTACACATACACAGGCCAGGTGTGAACCTGCCTTACACCAGACCCATAGGGATTGAAGAGAGGATATTAAGACCTTCATCTTCCTTCTACAACAAATGTCAGGTCCTAGAGGGAAGGGAGAGTGTTGCTCATCCTCTTACCACAAAAAATTACAAGTCCTCGAGGGAGAGGTATTAGTATTTCAGCTCAAAAGAATTAGAAGAGGTTGAATCAATGGTGTGCAATTGTGCTGTGGTAAAATACCACAGGGTTTTTGTGTATTTTATTGGCTGTGCAACACCCGTCCCCAGACTGTAACATGCATAAAAAAACAATACTTTGTGATAAAAAAACTCTTATCAATAGGGGCTTCGAAAAATGACTCCCAGTTTTTCGACCAACGACTCCCGCGACCGGGTCAACGTCAGTTGAATTCCGGCCGTGGGCCTGGGAGTCGTCCTCCAAATCCCAAAAAATAAAATAAAAAAAATGGGAGTCATTCTCCCAAATCTGCCGATAGACTGGGCGGATTTGGGAGTTGCCCTGATTGACCGGAAGGAAATTCTTCTGGTCAATGAGGCTGTTGTACCTTGCTGACTGGAAGGTTTTCCTTCCAATTGATGAGGTACAACTCCTCATTGACCGGGAGGAAATCCTTCCGGTCAATTAAGCTGTTATACCTCTTCAACCGGAAGGTTTTCCTTTCGATCAATGAGGTACAACTCCTCATTGACCGGGAAGATTTCCTTCCGGTCAATGAGGCTGTTGTACCTCATCAATTGTAAGGTTTTCCTTCTGATTGATGAGGTTACAATTCCTCATTGAATGGAAGGAAAGCCTTCCGTTCAATGAGGCTGTTGTACCTCATTGACCGGGGGGATTTCCTTCTGGTCAATGAGGTTTTTGTGCCTCATTGACCGGAAGGAAACCTTCCTATCAATGAGGTACAACAGTCTCATTGACCGGAAGGAAATCCTCCTGGTCAATGAGGAGTTGTACCTCATCACTTGATAGGAAAACCTTCCGGTTGACAAGGTACAACAGCCTCATTGACCGGTGTGGTAAGCCAAACCTGAATAAAGCAAGTTGCAAGACAAGGACAATCACCAGGATATCACAAGGAAGACAGGCCCAGCTCTCACTCAAATCTCAGGAATACTCAAGTCACAGAAGGTTCACAAGCTAATACTCAAAGGACTTCACCCACAAGTCAGACCAATTCCCCTGGATGAAGATTTTTATATGTATATATTCCACCTCTCTCTCTATAAGCTCATACCCCACTGAGAAAACCCACCCAACCACAATCCAGCCACCTCATGAGAATTTTCACTCTACCATTTTTGCCATGATGTTCCATACCCACAACTTGACCACCATTTGTCAGCCTTGTTTCATTCTGCCTGGTTCCATACTTATTCCACCCACAGGTTGGCCTCTGCCCATTTATCCTGGATTTCACTATATAAGCAGCCTTATTTTCCCTCCTCATTTGTTCCTCACCTTGTCATCTAGAACCATTCAGGAGCATTGATTAGCCTAGGTCACTTTTATTAGTTATAGTATTAGAAATTATCAGTACCTTTGATCACACCAGTAACCAGTCTGGGTTTTCACCTCATTACCTCTTGATTACACAAGTAGCCAGTCTGGGTTTTCACCATATCCCCTTATATCTAGAAATCTCCATCAGCCACATCTTTCTTTAAGAGTCCAATACTCTTATTCTTGTTTTACACTACTCTCCCAGCTATTAACAGAGAGGCATCTCTTCAAGCACCTATTCCCTCTCAAGCTCTATTCCCCCCCATAAGAGTAGTTCCACACCGGGAGGATTTCCTCCCAGTCAATGAGGAGTTGTACCTCATCAATTGGAAGGATAACCTTCCAGTTGACGAGGTACAACAGCCTCATTGACAGGAAATATTTCCTGTAAGAAAGTGGCTTTAGACCACCCTGACTAAACAAACCCCTTGAGGTATGGTTTGAGTTCCAGTAGACCAATCCTAACTGCGGAGCAAAGTGAGTAACACAGAGCCCGCAGCTAGAGATCAGAACCACAAGCTGATGGTAGAGCTAATCCTGCATGCAAACAGACCCTGATCATGCAAGAGAATTCAACTTAATCTCAGCAAAGAACATTGAAAAAAGTGAATCAGCTAAGACACAAACATGAGTAGACTTAGACTCTAAACAGTACAACTGAAGAGAAAGAAAGGAAGAACTGACCAAGATTCTTACCCTTAACCAGAGCATCAGCACTCCTACATTGCATAACAGCGAATATACCCGAGAGCTTTGAGACGCTACTGAGTAGAATAACCCAGGTGGATTCCTCTGGTGAGTAGATCAGTAGATCCTAAGAACCACCGTAGAGAGGCCAAGGCTTACTGAGCATCTGAATTACAGATCAAGAACTCTACGGCCACATCCCTTACAAGATAGAAGCCAAAACGTTATACAGTATCTCTTGTAAGTGTAGATGAGAGTCTATGTTTAAGCTGAGAAGATGATACTGAAGTGAGTTGTTGCAACAATACCTACAGCACTCTCACCTATCAACAAGACTACCTAGAGGCAACGGCGAACGTTCTGCAACACAACCCTTACCTAAGTTGTAAGTCACAATAGACTCACTTGGAGAGAGAGAGAGCTAGAAAGGTTAACTAATGGCTATCGCGCACAGACACTTAGGTACAGCCATACAATCTTCTTCTTTATTTGTCTTATTAACTCTCTTTATTCTCAACCGCTTAGGTGCAAAATTTTCCCCTGCTTCTAGGTACATTTCACCTCTTGTCTCAATTTCATTTCCTTATTAGTTGTTTTTCTCACTTCTAATCTATAATGAAATTATTCTAGTTGCTTGAAATCTTTTATTTCCTTCTGCTCAATGAGGAGTTGTACCTCACTGACCAGAAGGAAATCCTTCCGGTCAATGAGGCTGTTGTACCTCGTTGACCGGAAGGTTTTCCTTCCGGTCAATGAGGTTGTTGTGCCTCATTGACTGGAAGAGTTTCCTTCTGGTCAATCAGGGCGACTCCCAAATCCGCCCAGTCTATCAGCGGATTTGGGAGAACAACTCCCGTTTTTTTTATTTTTTGGGATTTGGAGGAGGACTCCCAGGCCCGTGGCCGGAATTCGACCAACAACTCTCAAAATTGACGTCGACCCAGTCGTGGGAGTCATTGGTTGAAAAACTGGGAGTGGTTTTTCGAAGCCCCTATCAATAACGGGCCAGGTATCACATTTTAAATACTTTACGGCCTGTTAAAACATGTTGCAGGCTGTAACTTGCCAAAAAACCCCATTATTCACAGGTTTTTTGGCCCCAAGGGTCTTATCAGTATTGTAACGGGTTTCAGGAGTTGATACCTGTTAAGATATTGATATGGGTTGGCTGAGGGCCTTCCTGTTATTGTTATTGATGGGAGGCCCCATTTTCAATAACTGCTGCATGTATTGGTATCAGAATATCAATACTTTTCAAATAGGTTAACAATACAAGTATCTGTAAGGGCCCACCGTTGGTTGAATGGGGAAAATCTTGAGGGACTGAGATTGGAGCAAGGATCAGATCATGAAGTTTCAAAATAAATGTGCTCAGACTTGATGTGGTATTTCAAAAGTGAAGAGCAGACTTAAGTAGACAACTAGAGAGCCCCCTCAACAAGATCCAAAGGGGGCCTATACAAGTGGACATGACATGCAAATATGTGGCTCAAGGAGGGCTTCACAGACCTAGGAATCTGGAGCAAGTTTGATAGGGACAAATCCAATGAATGCATCAGTGAAGCAAACAAAAAAGCAGGAACCCAGTGTTCATTGGATGGAGCTGAAAGACAATCTTTTGAAAAAGGGATGAAACTACAAAAAAACAGTAATGAGAAGAAAACCTTAAATATTTATGTACTAAGTCTGCTTGTATTTGGAACAAGCTAAAGAGTCATTATCTTTGAGGTGGTCATGAGAAATACTTTTCTTCCTAACTTAATAAGTTCCCTTCTTTGGAGGGTACTTCAGGGACCCTCCAAAGGAGGGACTTATGCCCAATGTCTGCATGTTTGTGCTAGAGAATTTTGTTTATTTCATCTTTTTTGTTTATCACCCTCCACACTGTTCATTATGGCTCCTGCCCTCACACATGAGTGGGAAAAAAGATGTGCACCATTCTCCTCTTCCTGACGCCATAAAAAAAAATCATAAACATTGCATTTGGTTTGGTCGTGATCTTCTTTTTAGTAATTTGTTGAATTGAATGGAATGCCTGTAAAACAGTCTTAAAGTGGGCTGTATGAGAACTTCCAGAATTGTATTGCATTACAGTTTGCCCTTTTGTGGGCGGTCAGAAGCAAAGGTGGGCAGATATGTTCTCCAAATGGAGAACTCTGACTGTAACGTAACCTTTACAGCTACATTATCTGCCAGTTACAGATATCTATAGTCCAGTTACAATATCTTTTTTTCAAAGAGCCCTGATTTTCTACTAGTTACCTTCCCAGTATATTTCAGAAAAACCAGGGTTATGTTACTTTTTTCCAAATTTGGATAACTTAATTGTAACTTACTGGGAAGGGTGGTAAATTTTGATTGTTATGTTCAACAAGAGCAAGATAAATTGTGCTCATTAATTGAAAACAATCAAATTAGACTGTTCCCCTCCACAGCAAGCAAGGCCGAAATGCTTCAGTGTGAGGATTGAACTCTCAACCTCAACTTTGGCACCCTCCTGGAGGGATTGATTAGCCATATTTAAGCCACACTACGGACAATTTGGTGTCGCAACATGCTGCTGCAACATCCTGTTGCAGCGGAATGCTGCAACACCCACCTGAATTAATTGGTAAATACAGCTTCCAGAGTGGTTCAAAAAATCTTTGGATACCTGAGTGCCCCCAACAGTCTCTTTGAGGAGTGCTAGAGATCTCCAACACTGTCTCAGGCACATTTTTTTGTCTTACTTACTCAAGGCATCACAAGTGTTTTGAGTAAGAAATGCTGTCAGGGTCTTTTGGCCCAGTCAGAAGCTGCATGCTGTGGTTAGATAGGTGAAATAAGCACAAAATTGGAAGCATGAGGGTCTCACAACCTTCAAAACTGCAGGCAGGACTTGATTACTTGTTCCCCGGTCAATATTCACATGAGGACTACCCCGGTGAGACACCGGGTCTCGGGTTTCAGTGAATGTCGGTCGGCATCCTCGCCTCACGGTGCCAAAACTCCTGCCCCGTTCCAAAAATAATGGTGAGTTGCTTCACGGGCATCAAGACAATGCCACATATTCTGATCATCTACCTCCCTCGCTGGCGTTTAAGGTAGTGCACAGAATTTCCCTCACTCAACGATCGAAACGCTACCTCGATGTCTTGTTGGGCCCAATGTGTAATATTGGAGTACCCCGGGTCGACTTGTTTCGGAATTTACAAAGCCTAACTCGCCAGTTGCATCTCGGAGCGATGCTCCCACCCTCAACGCGTCGGCGGCCACGCTTGGTTCTGGAATGTCAAGCAACCGATAATCCGTTCGCTGGGAAGTCGACGAAGGCTTTTTCCTGTGAAGCGCCGAAGCAAAAGATGAAGGCGGCCTCCGATCATCAAATTAAATCGGAGTGGATCCAACTCGTCAATCCCAGCGGTACTCTGAACCAAAACTCGGTTTCTCAAGATATCAACCCAAGCGCAAACTCTAATTTATTGGTCGAGCCGGCTCGGACACGAGATGTACTTTCAAGACTCGATTTGAATCAATATACCTTAATAGCAGTCAACTCCAAAGCGAATCCCCCGATTTGCAAAATCGTCTCAAAAGAGGCTCTGATCCAAAAAGAACGAACCAAAATCAAGCAGAAGAAAGAACAACAAAGATCAAATAGGATCGACAACGTTATCAAAGAGATTCAACTAACATGGAAGATCGAAACGAATGACTTGAACCATAAACTTAAAACCGTCCAACATTGCTTTGAAAAAGGATACAAAGTCAGAGTTCTCGTCAATGCTCCCAATAGATATCAACAAGTAGAACAGAGACAAAAAGATGTGCTATTGGCTATCGTCGAAAAGCAGCTCACAGCTTTTGGTGGTGAGCTTGTTAAACAAGAAACGGAGGGAGGGAAGTTGATAACGGAGTGGCATCCCGTTAACAAACAAAAATGATTTTGTATCTGATTTCCGAGACCTTTAATACACCATTTTCCATTGCAAATCTATCACCCTACTATCCAAACTTTGAACTCTGACGACTCGCAATCAATCGTTTTTATCTTCCTCTCAGCATTGTATAGTTGTTTTTGCTCATGTTAGCATATTTCTCGATTCTCAATTTAGTCTAGTCACACCTGATGCATCATCAACAGCATCAGGCGACCAAAAGAAAAACATGTGAGAATTAGCCGTCAGCAAATTGAATGCCACTTTTAGCATATTTTTGAAAGGAAAAAAGAAAAAAAATTGACGCACAGGTATCAAGAGTGGACCATTTCTGAGCCATGAACAGTTTATCATCAATGTCATAATTCGTCCGTCATCCATACCTTCGTCCACCATGGAAAAGTTGAGGGCAATAACTAGCAGGTGACATGAAGCAAATCCCATCCATTTTGTTCAATCCATACACTCAATTCACAGTGGTGGAACTCCCTAGTCACCCCAAAAGAAGGGCCTTTGTTGTCCAAGTACAACATTTTGAGAGTAATTTGGGAGTTTCAAAAACTGTTACACAATGTCACCTGACACCTGTTGCCATCAAGTTTTTCATGGTGGTCTCAGACCTTACAGGACGGCGGACGGCAAATTACTCAAATAAACATTTTCATAAGCTATGTCACGCTCTTGAACCGGCTGGATACACGCGATGTTATTTAGCTGAAGTAGATCAGCTGGATAGACGATCTAAAACAAGTTAGAATTGTGTTAGAAAAAAAAATTAACAGAAGAAAAAAAAAGAAAACAAAGAAAGAAAACAAAAAAAAAGTATCTAAGGTATTTTCAACCTTTTTAGGTTATTTTGGTTTGATCGGATACAATCAAGGAAATGGAAACAAGCGTTTCAACTGACAGAGCTCATACAAGGTGACCTACGATCCTTGTTGCAAATATAATGTTAAGGGTTCTGGAATAGTTGACAATGTGAGGGATGGAATGGAAGTACTTAAATTAATTAGTATCTACATATTTGATCTGCGTAGATACGATTTGAAAACACATTGAATGGAAATTATAGCGATGACTTATTAGGAGAACTATCCAACTAATCCATAGAGTTAGACATTGAGGGCGTGGGCTAGCGATGAACGTATTTTTTGTCGGTTTTGCTTTTTCACGTAGGGTTGCAAATGATGAAACTAGGCCTTGTTCGCGATGAATTAGAAGATGTGTTTTGAGGAACGCTCAACTAGATAGATTGAAGAATTGAAAAATTAATGATACAGATTCGGAGGGTAAATAGCGCTTCCGGGGGAACCGAGAAGACTGTGATGATCGAATATTAGGGTCGGGTGAGTGATGTTGCGCCGAATCAAGTGAATGATGAGGATTTGAAGGGATCAAGTCCTTTGATGGACCATGTCCCAAGTTGATGAACCGACTAACAAGCCTCCGAGACAATCTTCGCCAGAAACTCCATTGTTGTTGATCGTTAGTCCAAGACTCTTGCTCAAGAGGTTTTGGGGCGAACCGAAAAGGCCGGTTCCACCAGCAGGTGAGGATATCATACCGTTACTGAAAGGAAAGCGGGAGAAGCCAGAGGGGGTCTGAAGCGGTTGGTTATTCCAGTCGCCGGCATTCAACGGACACGAAGAGCTCAAAAGCTGCAAGTGATGGGTTTCGGAAGACCTTCTTTTTCCGGCACTCATCGGGGCATAGTGAACCTGGTAGAGGGACATCGTACTTGGGTCTGCTCTAGAAACTGCTGGTGAGCTTAGCAGATCGACTGGATCAAGACCTGGAACATCCATGCGACAAATGGGAGAGTGAGAAAGGTGAAGTCTCCCATCGGATCGAAGACCGGACTCCCGGAGTGGTGTCTGGAGATCATGTCGCATGGAGAATTGGGGTTCTGTAGCAGCTCTTTCCAAATGCGCGACCCGTGGATGTTGCTGGTCGTGTGCAAACGTAGATATAGTTCCGGCAGTAGCAGGTCTATGAGTCTGACCGTCTAACAGCCCTCCATGCCGTTTGGCGGGATCCAAAGGGGAATCGAGCATGGGATGTGGAGTATTATGCTCGTTCATTTGGCGAGTGGCCTGTTCAGCAAGGCTACTGTCGCTCTCGGCTCCCCCATCACGTACGGATACAACCGAAGAGCGTTTCGAGCCCAAATGGGTAACCTCTCCAGGCGAGATGGATGAGTCGTGGCCACCAACTGGATAACCATCGTGACCTTCACCCAAAGCCTCCAAATTACAGGCGCCATAGGCTTTCTGCAAATCATCAAACTGCTGCAAAGGAACAGGAGCTGAGGATGACAACGACAATCGCTGGCGCTTAGAGTGCGATTCGTGGCTTAGCGGCTCTAGTTGTTCTAGAGTGGACGGCAGAGGGGTGCCGAAATTAAAACGGCCACCTAGCTCCCAGCTGCTGTACTGAAAGTTCAATGGCGCACTGGGATAACAATCCGGAAGTTCGTGTGGATGCGGGATTTCTTGTGGCCTGGCATCATTCCCACAAGTCGATGAAGGACTGTGGTGTGGCATCTGGTTCTGGGAAGGCTGGGGCGGATAACTCGAATGGTTATCCTCCTTGATGAAACGGTCCGAGAATTGAAATGTGGAATGCGCGTCCGATGGAACAGAGTAGTTACCGAAAGTATAAGAGCCAGTTTGAGGGCTCTGGCTGAGGGGGAACGAGGGATAGTAGGGGGCATCAACCATGGAAAGCGGCGTCGGGGAAGACATGGGTAGGTAATGCGAAAAGGTCTGAGAGACGCTTGAGCCACGTGACATAATTGGCACGGATGCCCGAGAAGGGTTGACTGTAGAAGTGTGAAGGGAATGATCAGCCCGGCTATTTTTAGCTAAGCAAAAGAATTTGTGCATACCCTGTAATGTCTGACTGTGAGCATGAGGCTCGGTGCCTGCAAAGTATTCTGGAGAACCAGATGCTGTGTGACCCAGGAACGATGAATACAAGCCTGGAGAAGAGGCCTGGCTTCTATTTGGGGTACATCGTTGTATATTTTGTGAGAGGGACTTGGAATAAAGCAGCGCTGACGCGTGTTCCATCGAATTTCGTTGACCATCCCGGGCAGCTTTTTTGGCGGCACGGTTCTTGCGGGCCCAACGGCGCTTACTCTCTAGGGTCCTCTCACGACGCTCTTCCTCAGTTTTGGGTCGGTTGACATCTGTCAAAAGAGTGTCAGTAGCTGAATCGAGTTGGAAGGGCAAACTTGGGGATCACTCACCATTATCCCAGCGTGTACGACGCGGCTGAGTGGACAAAGGGATTTTGTGTTTGTCGGAGAGATGTCGCCTCCAAATGCTTCTTGCATGCTTGCCTTGATACGTTTTGTCACAGTATTCACAGTCATAGATGGTGACTTCGCTCTCCGGCTGATCCATCAACGCCAAAGTGTGGGCGGATAGCTGGGAAAAGGGATCAACTTCGTGCCCATCCGCTTCATCTCGAATGAAGGAGGTAGGTTGGAAGAATTTATCGTCGTGATAACGCGTATTATCCAGAGTGCCATAGCGCATCGAGTCATTTGTCCTTTGTTGATTCGGTGCCCAGTGGGTCGAGAGAGGAATCACACCCAACTGCACTTGTTGAATTGATGACTTTGACAAGAGGGCAGATGGAGCGGTTTGGGATTGTTGACCTTGTGTCGGCACATCAACCGGTGGTTGTAGAAGGACAGTAGTGGTTTCTACATTTGCAACATATGGGGAGCGAGATTCCAGCGCAAATTTGGCCGGCGGATGAGCTGAGCCAGGTGCAATTTTCAAAGGGTCAGCGCGGCAGGATGAAGTTATTGGATCGTGCGAATTAGGCCAAAATTGTTGTTCGTCACGTGGGGACGTTTGTTCAGCGCGAATGGAAGGCGGTTTGATGGTAAGTCGAGGAGGTGTTGGGGGAAGTCCAGGGCAGGGTGAAGGAGCCGAATCAGATGAAGGTAGAGAGGAAGGGTTATCATCAGTCACCATTGAAAAAGATGAATAGTTGGGTGTATCATCATTGAGATCATTATGTGAGTCATTGGGTGGGGATTTCGGTTCGCGCGGCGACAGGTCAATGGAAGTCATCATCATGTAGTTACGAGCCAATGGTACGATTGGATCAGGCTTTAGAAGAAGGTAGAAGAATCATGGATAGATCCGAGCCTGATTGCAAGGACAGTGGCTAGATAAATGTTGGACAACAGAAGCCACCCGGCTCAATGACACTGACGCGGCAAATGTGAGAAGGAGCTTTGTCTTGAGAAACGGGAGGCAAGCTGGAGACTCCAAGCAAAGTATGTAGTGTGCATAGAATGGCCAATCGACTACCAACGGAGCAATTCTAGAGCCCTTTGCATCATCGCAAGTGAGCTTGATCCGGGTGATATGCTACCCACCTCAACTGAAGGATTCACGTCGAGATAATCCAAAGAGAATACATAACTTGAGGGAAAAGCGTCGCATGCATGAGTGAAGGACTGAAAGGTAAAACTAGTCCGAACATCTATTCTTGATCACCCATCCCTTCATCAGCTTGTCAACAGAGACCGACTGAGCGAGGAATTTCACCCTTGAGCGGGTGAAAGCGCCAGGTTGACATTTGCCCACGACGTCTGATATATCAGAACGGGATGCTGAGGGGATAGCGTGGAATGACAACAGCGGCGACGCTGCATTGTTATCAGTCATGTAAAAGTTGACCTCCGCAATGCTTTGGAAAGTGCAAGGGCGGCGGGAAATTAGGCGTAAAATGACTGCAAAGGGCGTCATCCGGTATGGTCTGACGGGAAGCAGAAGTCGGGGAAAAGCCTGAGGGTAATGGCAAAGAGGCAGACCATATCCCTCCTCGAGAGAGATGTATGTACCGATGCATGCAGAGAAAGGGGTGAGGGGACATGAAGAACGGAAGGATAGAATGGCGTGCACGCGAACGGGCTGACCAGGAGTCTGGTAAACACTGCGAGCCGGTTGAACCAGTACATCAGAAGAAAAAGCTTCTTTTTTTTCGGTGACCGCCTCCCAGGAGGAAAGGAAACGCTAAACCACAACGGGTAATTAAAGCGATATGGACCAGCTTGAGATATCTCACTAACTGTGAGTTTCTGGTGCATTTCTTGCGCCATAGCTAGCAGCCCGTTCTGACGATTGAAATAAGAGTCAGATCCTGCGTGGCCGTCCTTAAGCAGGACTGGGCGTAAATAGCGAGTCAAATGTTAATGAGCAGGGGGGGTAAGGATAACCTGAAAGACTCGGAATGAAGCCCCGCTCATGGGTTGGGATCTAACACCTTGCTTGACGGTGACCTGCAGACCCGCAAACTTGCAGTGCCTGAGTATGGCTTTCAGTAGGGGAGGTCAAGAGAACAATAACCAAGCAAAAAGACGACCAAGTAGACCCATAGAATAGAAATGACGTAGGAAGTACTAACCAATCTGTCCACTTTCTGTTGGCTTGTGGCAAATACTGTCTGACCGATAATTTTCCTTGTTCTCATCTCCAAAAGCCCTCCGAGAGACTTGATTCGAGTTGAGAGCTTGCAATGGTCGACTCCTACGGATGGGTGTTGGCGAGGGCGAAGCTGACTGGAACCTATTAACGGGTTGACTCCTTAAGCCTGTCGACGCCTGCGACAATGGAGCTAGAGGAGCAGAGGGATTTTCTGCGTTCTTCATCAAATTCATGAGGCCGACTGAGCTGAGGATCCAGGTGCTGATTCGGGGATGGTATTAATAAAAGACTGGTTATGAGGCGAAACTGGTACAGTGCTAATGAGAAAGTTAAGTGATAGGTTATCGATAATGAACGTTGATGGTCGATGGCTGACTTTTGTCGCGATACGGGGGTAAGTTAAAACGTAGCAGGAGAAGCGTATCAGCAAGGTAACCCGAGGTCTTGAAAAGAAGGTAAGAAGGAGATGCCGTCTTGAGGAAGCAGGTCACCTACATTAGTTAGATGAAGTAAAAATTAGGGGCCAAAAATTATTGAGGCACTTGTAGAATTTGATACAACGGATTGATGGAAGTGTTATTATAATGGATTTGAGATACCAGATCGGCAACTATGGGAGGAGTTTCTTCAAATGTTTTTGGGAGGTCTGAAGACGACGAGATGAAAAGTGGACAGATGTTCAAGAAATCCTGTGGGCACGTTAGTGCACCTAATAAAACGATATGCGGGAAGAAAGAAGCGGATAACAAGATGCGATGGATGTTGAGTCGTTGGCAGAAAACTTGCTGCCTATGAAGACTTAATGCAATTTGCTTAGTCGAAGTCAGCAGGTCTCAGCATATGTGAGCAGCCATGCGTGTGTTTCTCAAAAATATATTCTGCGAGTTGTGTAGGCGGGAGACTTTCGGAGCTTAGGGATAGTTCTGGTGAGCCTGTACTCGTGCCACGGTGCTGCTCGGTTGGGTGCTTATGAGGCCGATGATGACAAATCCAAAAACAACGGCACAGTGAGAATAGGAATGCTCCAAAACGAGTTGGAAAAAAAAGAAAAAGTTTGTGAGGCCGGCTGACGAACTAGTGATTGCTGGTACCAATGATGACCGAACGATGAGGATAACGCGGTTAACTCGCAATAATAATGATACTGGTAACCTAATACTTGAAGTCTCTGACTGCGTGTAGAAGGTGAACAAAGCAAGAAAGAGAAGACTTATTTTTGGACTTGGCTAGGGCTGGGGCGAGGGAGACGATGCGTGCACAATGATATAAGCCATCATATTTTGTAGTAGCCGTTCTCCTGAGGGAAACTTTCCAGAGCCCGGGGTGCGAGCACAACAATCTGGTGATAAGAGCCGGGTGAAGTGTCGGCTTCGGTGACTTCCAGTGGCCATCGATGAATTGTAATTGGTTGTTAGGGACTTGGACGTCAATAAAGACTTCAATAAAGACTTCAATTGTTGACGAACAGCTTATGTATTCCTAAAACTTTTTTTCCCTTCAAGTTGCATGAATGTGGGTGCAAAGCTAAAAGCTGGACCAGTTACCAGGATGTCATCATGAGGAAGCGTGTGAGCTGGTGGATGTCTGCCTTTTCTCACCGGGAACTGATGGTTCGTCAGCAGACGAGCTGGGCAATTCTCACACTTACGAGCCGCAATCGGCGGTGTTGTACATAATGTTTCTCCGGCAGACCCGAAACTCGCAGGCGGCCTCGGCTGCTTGCCCCCACATTTAAATTCGTGACACGAGCAACGTGAGGATGCAAATTGTCCTGTGTCATATCCGATGTTGTAATGTGGCCAGTCGGGTTCGATCCTCCGAAGGGAGTCAAAGGATCAGTCCAATGGAGGCTGAGGCTGCAAGAAAAAAACACTGACTTCTATTCTGGCGCCTTAGGCCGCAAAGAATATACGCATCTACGACCTGTAATCCTTCCGGCTTTGGGGTAGCTCGTTTGAGGCTAGGCTTTGGTACTTGGCCAGTTCTCAGTCACGGGAGAGAAATCATCCCTGCAGACCTTCAACTTTCGGTGCGGTAGAAAGTACTCTGGGTAACTTGAGTAGAAAAGAGGCTAACAACCGATACGCAGATGATGAATGGGATGTTTGACGTCAAACTTCAGCGGCGGTGACAATCGAGAATCCATTGGTCAGCATGGCTTCGGTGTGAATCATACTGCTCAGCCGCGAGTCGACCGGCCAGTCGGTTGTTGTTGGCTAGCCGGGTTTCTTTTTTTTATTTTTAAAGTGAGATTTTTGGTGTTACAAGCATTGCACACTATGAATCTCAGCAGCAGCCTCTTGAAGTTAACATGATCAGATAATTAAACACTGTTACAATTATGCTAGTGTTATTGGGTTTTGTGGGTGCCAACCATATTTTAGGTTATACAGATTGGGTAATGGGTGTTGAAATTGTAAGCAGGATGCCATGGGTAGAGGAGGTTTTTGATCAAAGGGGCAGCTATTAAAGGGTATGGTCTGTCAAGTGTGTCTGTGCACAAGCCCAAGTCCTGCTTGGTGCAGTTCCATGGGGGCTTGGGTTTGAAATTGTGCCAACTGGGCTTGATTGACCAAGCTGGGGCAGCCACAGCAGATCTTGGCACATGAGCAAGTTCTGCTTGGAAGTTGGCTGAAACCAATGTTGGCCTATCACACATCTTGGTATTGAATCCACAGACTGTGTACTGGAGGACTTCCTATCACATTAAATCTGGAAGGTGGATTTCTAGATTCTAAACTTGATTTGGTGGCAAAAGTCTTTACCACAAAATAAGATTTACAATCTAGGATTCCAGATTCCAAATTGGTCATGGTAAGTCCTCCATTGTACAAGCAAAAAAAGCTGATGTGGCACCCTCACTTAGGTTAACTGTTTGGCCAAGTATTGCTTGGGCCCAACCCACCCCTACTTAGGCATGTACCAAGTGGGGGTTAGGAATGGCACAAACATGCTTGGGCATTGTTCAAGCTTGCTGTAGCATTGGCCCAGCACACTTAGTGTCAGGATTTAAGTGAGAGAAAAATAGAGGGGAGAAGAGGAGAGTGAAAGAGGAGCTGATGATGATGACTGTTGATGAACTTAAGGGGCACAGTGGTTCAGGTGGTTCTTGCTCAGACTCAATGGTTTTATTTCATTGGGGAACTGACAACCTATAAAGGAGGAGCAGGTGACATGAGAGTGACATCTGAGACAACTAGACAGGAGAACAGGTACGGGGGACAGGAAGGAACTGGTACGGGGGACAGGAAGGAACTGGTACAGGGGACAGGAAAGAACAGGTACGGGTATGGGGACTGGAAGGGGACTGGAACTGGAACATGAACTGGAACTGGTACTGGAATGGGACTAGACAGGAACTGGATTGAGACTTAAATATAAAGAAGAAAAGGAGGGACATGGAATGTTCAGAATTCTGAGACTTGGCAATTTTTTTGCCTAGCTTGGCTCAGTGCCCAGATGCACTTGATACACCATATGAGATTGGAAGGGGGTGGCCATGTGCAGTTGTGCAAGCTTAGAAGTGGTACATACACCACAGTTGCAGAAATAGTTTACTGCTACCAATTTACAATGTTTTTGCCTGAAAAAAATTGGTTCAAAGGTTAAACTTTTTGAGGTTTGGGCTCTGTAAAACCATTGGAAGACTTCCCTTCGCCATCTGCAGCCCCTGCATATCTTAATTTAGAAGTGGGAAAGCTAAATATTTAGCTTTTCAACTGCAAACAAGCTCTGGCATCTGGCTCTACAGGGGGGCTGTAGATCAAAGGGAAGTCATCCATTGTCTTACATAATTTAAGGTTTTTACATGTGAGAATACCTTCACTGGGTAGCAAAAGCTTGCTTATTTTTGGCAGCTCCCAATTGTTAGAACCTTACTGGGTTTTGGAAACATTTTTTCACCAAAAAAAAGGGATTTGCAGACATTTCCTAACAACCATAAGTTTCACAAAACTCTTGAGCTTTGGGATGAGCTAAGAAAATTTAAGTGCTCTAGAAAATAAATTCATGGGCCTTGCCATATTGGCCCTCTCAAAGGCATGGATTTTGTCTGAAAATTTGAGAAAACTTGGTCTCAAAAAATAATATGGAAGGAAAGTTTTCTACTTGAAGGACAAGAGCTTGTATGCCTAGGTAGCCAAAATGGCTGACAACAGTGGCCAGCTTGTGATGGCTGGCTGCAGACATCAGGTGTGATCCTGACATAAATCATTTTTGCTATCCTCTTTGCCAAAGCTGATGAGTTGAGAGCTGCATTAAGTGGTTTGTGACAGTGTGGACAACCAAGTTGAGTTGTCAAAACAATTTTTTTTCATTTTGTTGCTCAAATCAGTTGTTGATTTGAGTTTTCATACTTTTTTGGCCAGTTGTTTGGCCAAGCAGGGCAGATTGGTTAGGACCCCGCTATTGAATAAGGGAAGGTTCTGGACAACATTCTCACAGTGTTCTGGTGCAGCCATGGTATAGTGGTGAGGGGTTGAGCTTGCTTGGATTTGAACACCAGGCTTGTGCATTCAATTGATTTGGATGACATGTTGTCTCCAGGGTAACATAAAGCTTCCGCAGGTGATGGTTACAGCTAGTCCATCCAGGCTCTAATTTAACTGATTGGAGAGCCTAACAAGGCTTCTCTTTGAGATTAAGTTGCACATTGGAAGACTTGCCTTTGGTTCTGTAGCCCCCTACAGAACCAAATTTACAAAATTAAAACCTAAAAATACAGACCCTGTAGGTGGCTTAAAAAGTTTGTGTTTTTTTCAGCTTTGGAACTTGTAAATTTGGTTCTGTGGGGCTACAAAACCAAAGGGAAGTCTTCCATTGAGAATATGAATTTTACAAAACTTGAAGCTAAGAACCAGTATAATCCTTGAAAAATGGACTATGACCACTCTAGACTGAGTTTTGAGTGGTGATAATGTGTACCTCTTGATGATCAGAATGACAGGTCATCAGTCGATGACCAGTCATTCCGATCATCAAAGGTCAGGTGCAGTCAAACACATCAAGTGAATCTGAAGAACCCCAACTCGTATAAAGCTCAGATCCCTTTTAGACGAAGGATGTTAGTGGTTATGGACAGAAGCACGGCGGAGTGAGGCAACAGCGAAGCTAACCTAAAAGACAAAAGAAATGAGGAAATAAGAATAAGAAACTGAGAGAGCAAGGAATGAAATGAAGATAGTGAATGAGAGACAAAGGCAGACCTGAGACACAAATGTGTATCAGTAAGGTTTTGAGGAAACAAAGTTGAATGAATGAGAAAAAGAGAACCGGTACAACTTGGCCAAATAGCCCTTTTATAATGATCAACTAGGTTTTGAGAAAAGAACTGTGACAAGTTTGATTTACATAGGACAACCAGTTCAACACCCCCCCTATTTCACTAGCTTTCAAGCCTCAGTTCCGTAATCATTTCTTGATGCTTTGGGTGTGCTAGTGCCTTTGTCAATCTGTCAGCTTGCTGCCTTGAGGATTACTTTTCCAGCTTCGATGATTTCCCTAGTCCACGTGCTTGGTGCGCTGCTGAAACATTGGTTTTTTGGCCAGAGCAATGGCCGCTTGATTATTGACATGGATGAGAATTGGGTTTTGAAGTTTTACTTGAAGAGAATCTGCAAGGTACGTTACCCAGATGGCTTCTTGGACACCCTCGTAGAGAGCACAATTTTCAGCTTTGGTTGTTGAAGACAACACAGATGGTTGTTTGCAATATTTCCAAGAGATCACACTATCGCTCCAATACATGACAAAGCCGGAGTAGGAGTGCCTTGTGTTGATGCAGTTGGCGTAGTCATCATCAGTGAAGACTTCGGGTTGATTCATTTTACCACCTCCAATGGAGATTGAGAAGTGCCTTGTTTTTGAAAGGTAGCAAAGGAGGTGGATGAATGCTTTCCAATGAGATATGCCTGGAGATTCCAGATGCTGAGAGAGCTGAGAGATGGTGAAGGAAATGTCTGGCCTTGTTGCGACAGAAAGATAGTTGATTGAACCAATTGCATGACAATAATGGATTCACAGATCGAGAAAGGCTTTGCGTTCTAGCTCAGTTGCTTTGGGCACCATTGGAGTGTCGGTACCTTGAAAATCCAACATGTTGTACTCTTGTAGAAGCTTTTTGGTGTATTTTTGCTGTGATAGCTTGAGTCGACCAGCTGATTGCATGATCTTCATTCCAAGCAGCGATGAGGCCTGACCAAGATCTTCCATGGCGTATTTGGATTAGATGAGCTTTTTGAATCTCTCAACGTCCTTGCTTATGATCACCATGTTGTCCACGTAGACATGGAAAAAACATCGCCAGTTCGGGACATTTGAAATGAAGAGACAGGGATCCACTGGCGAAGGAATGAATGAAATGGAGGAGAAAAATGACATGAGTTCACGGTACCAGAACCTAGGAGCTTGTTTGAGTCCGTAAATGGATTTATAGAGACGTAGACAAGACCCCAGTGGGACTTCAAGACCTGGTGGCGGGAGAAGATAGATCTCTTCTTCTAGGACTCCATTTAGAAAAGCGTTTTTTTACGTCCATTTGATGAATGGACATCTCCTTGTTGATTCCAATTGTGAGTGCTGCTCTACCTGTGGGGCATAGGTTTTTCTGTAGTTGATGCCTTCTTGCTGCGCGTTCCCTTGGGCACATAGGCAAGCCTTGAGCTTGATTGGGTTTCCTTTGGCGTCATATTTGCGCCAGAAGACCCAGACTTTTCCAATTAGAACAAAGGCGGGATTGATTGGAATAATTTCCCAGACTTCAAGCCGCTTCATAGCAGCAAGTTTGTCTAGGATGGCCTTGTTCCATTTTTCAGCGTCGGGGGAAGCCATAGCTTTGCAATAGTTTTTTGGGACATCTTCGAGTGGATGGGAGGGTGACAGAGCATCCATAGCCATTGGTTTGTATCAAGGCTCATTGGTGAAGATGGATTTTGCCAGTTTGGCCTGGCGCTTCGTTTGGAAAATGTTGGCTGTGTCAATGGAGGATGAAATGGGATTAGAAGGTGGCTCGTCTATGGGGACCCAGTCTCAGCCTGGCTTCCTGCCTAGTTTGTTGGAGTGGATGATGTTGGATGAGTTTCAAGGGGAAGTATGAAATGACTCCGAGGCGGTGCTTTCAGACTGAAGGGAATTAGCAGAATGAGTTTGTGTGTTGTCATTGGGTTGATAAGCATCAACCGGGATGGTGGGAGGGTTCTTTGATAGATTAAACAAAGAAGATGATTCTTCAAAATCTGAAATTTCAATACCGGCTGGATAATCTGTGGAGATTCCTGGAAAAACAGCCTTGTCAAATTTGACATTGTGGCTGAACTCCATGCGATTTCCTGGCATGAGTATCTGCCAGTTTGGGATACCCAGGCGGTAACCAACCAAGATGCCTTCTTTAGCCGTATCCCCAAATTCTCCTTGATGTTTTTCTTTGGGTATAATGATGTAGGCTTTGCACCCGAAGACACAAAGAGGATTATAGTCAAACTTTCGGTTGAACCAGATTTTGTGAGGAGTTTTCCACTTCAATTTTTTATTTGGGGTGATGTTTTCGTAGAGGACTGATGTGGATACAGCCTCTCCCCATAACTCAGCAGGCAGTTTGGAATCTTTGAGGAGTGATCTGGCTTTTTCACTGGTGGTTTGATTACCAAGTTCGCCTACTGAGTTTTGTTGAGGAGAATAAGGAGCGGTGACATACCATTGTTGGCGAAGTATCTCTCAAACTCATTTGAGGTGAATTAACCACCACCGTCTGTTATTAGGGGGGTTCACATTGGGCCTTTGTCAGTAAGATTTTAACATCAGTAAGCACATGTACATGTCAACTTAGTTCAATTTACACTCAAATTATTTCAGCAAGCTCATCAGTAAGAAAGCCCTTGGACATGTGTCAGCAAAAAAATAACCCAACATGAACCCCCCTATTACGATTGGTGACAGACCGATGACATGATTTAAATTTCTCAAATGCTTCATTTTTTGGAATTGAGGATGAAAACATGTTTAAAGTAGGAATAGGCATCAGTGATTTTGAAATAATAAAGCCCTCCGTCTGAGGTAGGTGGAGTGATTTTCCCGCTCAAGTCCATATAAATGTAGCTGAGAATTCTGTAAGATTATGGCATTAGACCAAGCAGACCAAATACCCCCGGCGAGGGATGAGTTGAGTTCAAACTTAACTGCAGACCAACGTGAGTCACGTGGGCCGCATCAAACAAGCAAAAAGACTTTAGACTGATGGTGATTGAAAACTTGATTTTCTCCTGGGCAAAGCAGACAAACAAAAATCTACAGATTTTGAAGACAGACAAACTACAAAATAAATAGTAGCCTATTAGAGGTAAGACAGACGGTTACTAACTGATCATGTTTGATTGCCTTTTAGACCATTAGCATTGCTGCACAGGATAACATCCGAAGTTCAGAAGGACAAAAGAACACTACTAGAGCAAATCACCCAGGACTACACCACAGGTGAGTACCAGAGGTTAGAATGGCAAAGCCAAGAGAACAGACGCTGAAGTCAATCTGGCTGTTAAACAGAACTAGAACAATACGGTTACTTGCCGTACGAACAGGACACAGAGACCGAGGAGAACGGCTACTGTAAGAAAAAGACAAAAAGAGAATAGAAGATCACAGGAGGGCTGATGATAAGGTGCAACATATGATAAAAATAGCACAGGATCAGACCCTACCAATAGAGTGAAGAAATTAGAAGTGTATTGAGGAAACAGAGAACTCTCTGTAAGTAGAAGGAAGCCAATAAGCAAAGGCAAATGAAGGCTGACAAGAACTCTTTAACTTCCTAAGAGCAGCTCCAACGCGGGAGCTAAATCGTGCAAGCTAAAGTTGAAGAATAGCTTCTGTCCGCAGAAATTTAGCTCCTGTAAGTGCTGCGGCAACCAGCGCTAGTAGCTAATTTCAATTCTGAACACGCATCAAAAACCTCAACTACCCGATATTCATCACCTCCACGTTCATTCACCACCTGTCAACAAATACGACGTAATCATCATGGACAACTCCCAAATCATTTGAAACAGTCTTCAGACTCAAAGCACCATCATTTCCAGTTCGACTCGGGCCAGAAACATGATGATGCAATCAACAATGCTATCTTGGACCACGATCAGGAAGAACAAGAACAAAAAAACAGAAAGGTTGGTGGCTCAAGTGTAGCTGTTTGATTGTCTAAAACATAGAGAATGGAAGAAAACATTAAGAAACATTCAGGAAAATGAGAAATGCAAACTGCAAAACCCGCCCTTTGTTTTCATCTTCGGACTGTCCTTCTTGAAGGATGGGATCGATGGCTGGTGATGAGGTGTTTGGCGGCATTTCTTGGGTATGGTGTGGTGTGTGCTTGGGGGGTGGAGTGAAAAGTAGGCTGGATGTTCACCAATGAATCACACAAGTTTCATGGGAAACAGGGATTTCCCTGGGAGGGAGAGGGTTGCCAGATGTGGCAACCCTCTCCCTCCCCAGCAAGCTCCTGAGGAGCATAGAAACTCGGATAGCGCCTGCGTTGGCTCACAAATTTGGAGCTCGGGTTGCTAAACGTGGGATAGCACCCCTGTTTAGCTCCCGCGTTGGAGCTGCTCTTAGCTTATAAAAGCTATTCCAATCATTCTGCAATTGTCATCCCTTTTCTTTCCTCTCATAGAATTGCCTCGCCTGCTTTCAGGTACTACAATATTTCTTTATCTTGTTTTCTTCCTCTCTCTCTCTCTTTATCTTAGTTAGACTCACGAGATTGACAAAGAGAAATACATTTCAGTTCTTCTAAATCTTTTAAATTCTAGATGGAATTGGAAGGGTTTTCAAGAATAGTAAAAAAGTGGATTTTGAGAGTCTACAAGCACAACAATCTAGAGCAGAAGCCTTGACACCGAACATGAGCTTCAGGGCTTCTCGGCTAGGATGACCGGCACGTCTGTGAAAGATCGATGCATCAACTTGAGTGGCCACCGAGGCTAATAGAGGAAGTTGCTCACCTCTAGACCCGGCGACTTTTCCGTCCAGAACAAAGACGTTTCCAAGAACTTCTCCTTTGAGGATAGGAGTATCAGTGTGGAGATCCACGACCACGAACTTTGGAGAGTTGATGTCTGATTGGGATGGTTTTTGTTTAACACATCCTTTATGATAGAGCCTTCCTTCGCTAATTAAGGGATGAGCGATAGTGGGGACGTGGATTGCTTTGAGTTTGATTTTCGTACCCAGACCATTGTCGAAGAATACAAAGCCTGAGCCAACTACTTTCATGGATTTGCCATCGGCTATTTAAATGAAGGATGAGATGTGCTTGTACTCGGTGAATTTGTCCTTGTTAGGGAACATGTGGTCTGAACATCCTCTGTCTGGGCTGAGAATGCCCGCTTCTTGTCAACACAAAGATAGGCTCCATCACTAGCAACGGAGCTGTTACCCAGGTCTTCTGAGTCCTCGTTCATGGCGGCTTTGGCTTGCTTCTTTGATGAGGATCTCCATTTGCGCTTGGATTCAGGTTTCAGCTGCCAGCATCTGCTGGCGGGGTGATTGGTGAGAGGATTGTGTACGCCTCCTTCACAGTAAGGCGTGCTTTCTTCAGTCATTGCGATTTGGTTTTGATGGTGACATTGGTGGTGGAAGTTGTTGTGACAGAGTCGGTGATTTTGGCTTGGATGTGTTCTTTGACTGTTTCCAGAGTCAAAGGACGTTTGGTGAATATATGTGATCCTTTGTTCCAACTAGAGTGTCGGGAAGTTTGCCAACAATTTGATTGGCCAGGAGATTTTTGTGGATGTGAGCATTGACTGGAATGCCAATGATAAGTCCTACCGAAATCATGTTCGCCAGATGGGCATTAAATTTGTCGTAGAATGTGCTGAGATCTTTCAAGAACTTGAAGTTACAGAAAGCCTGTTAAACTTTTGCTTGATTGTTGGCCAATTTCGATTCATCGTGGTTGGTGAGTAATTTCCACAATTGTCTCGGATTTTGTCGGTTAGCGTCAGTCACAAATTTATTTTTATTGACTTGACCCATGCATCTGACTAAGATGCCGGCTGCTTTGCCTCTTCTGGATTTGAAAAGCTCTAGTTTTTGACATTGTCAGCCGCCGGAGGTGTTAGGTCCATCAGAAGATGGTTGTCGAGGTTGAACTCCATACAGTACGCCAGAACTTGAGTTTTCCAAATTGTGAACAAAGTGTTCATTAGGATGGGAATGCTCAAGCGGAGGGACTGTTCTGATGCCATGAGTGCTATTGTGTCTGTCTTATTAAATTGAAATCAATCAAATGTACCAGCTCTAGACTGGGCTCATAACATTTTAGATGAAGGATGTTAGTGGTTATGGACAGAAGCACGGCGGAGTGAGGCGACAGCAAAGCTAACCTGAGACACAAAGGTAGATCAGTAAGGTTTTGAGGAAACAAAGTTGAATGAATGTAAATTGCTGAGTTCACCTTTTAGACAAAGGATGTTAGTGGTTATGGACAGAAGCACGGCGGAGTGAGGTAACAGCGAAGCTAGCCTAAAAGACAAAAGAAATGAGGAAATAAGAATAAGAAACTAAGAGAGCAGGAATGAAATGAAGATAATGAACGAGAGACAAAAGCAGACCTGAGACACGAATGTGGATCAGTAAGGTTTGGAGGAAACAAAGTTGAGTGAATGAGAAAAAGAGAACCGGTACAACTTGGCCGAATGGCTCTTTTATAACGATCAACTAGGTTTTGAGAAAACAACTGCTGCGGAGAAAGAACTGTGACAAGTTTGATTTACAGACGGACAACCAGTTCAACAATCCCCTACATGTTTGGCTTCCAGAGGGTCTAGTGCTGAGATCCGAATCTGCCCATGGGCAGATTTGGATCTCGCGAGGTTGAGATTTCAGGCCTTGGGCAGCCAAACGGGCCCTTAAAGGTTTGTATCCTGTTACATACCAATTGTATTGCGCATTGAGGCCTTTGCTACACTGGCTTTAAAACTTGTGCATCGTAGCAGCGGGCCGTTACATAGCTGAAAAAAATGATGTAACGGAGCGGGCACCAAATACATTACCGCGACTGTGTAACGGCAATACATTAAGATACGTTACACGCCGCTACAAATACATTTATTGTAATGGTTAAAGCATTGTATCACCACTCCCAACTGAGTTTTGAGGGGTTATAATCCCTGAATAATGGATTCAAATGGGTTGCCATTTTTTCTTTCAAAGAAACCAAGGAGATGTCAAGTGTTTAGGAGAAAACTAAAGATAGATTACGATGAGTAAGCAGAAATGAAAAGACAAAAAGAAAACAAAGTATGAAGAAGATAAAGACAGAGAAATACCTAAAGTACCAAAGATGGATAATGAGAAGAAGACTTGAATAAGAGACACCACCACACACACTATCAGACAACAAATCAGCAAACAGAGACAGTGAGAAAGAAAGAACTGAGTGAAAAGAAAGGATGGAAATGTTACCAGAACTCTAGAAGCTGGCAACAGGTGACCTTGAGGATTGATGATGAAGATTTGAGAAATACTTGTCAAGTCGAAAGGGTGAATACGGACTTGAAGGTTCCGCTCGAGATGAGGAAAGGGCTGGACAAGCTTCGGGTCACGATCAAGACAGGAGAGAGCAGGGCACCGTATCTGCGCAGCATGCGCGGACAGTCAAAGTCAGAAATATTGGAATTTAACAGGAGAGTGACAGAAGTGAAAATCACATTGCAAACTGAGTCAGAGGATACTTTAAAAAATGAGCAGGGCTCCTGGGTCTTACAAGGATACAATACTTAGTGAGAACTGTGCTTTCTCAGATTTTCACCAACACTTGTAACAGAAGGGAGTACAGCACAACCCCATTGGTTCTACGCAGGACCCAGGAAAGCCCCTAAAGTAACATATCTTTTAGAAGTATAGGAATAGTGGCAAAAATACAAGCTTACAAAGAGGTAAGTATATTATGCACAACTTCTATGTATGTACCTACTGCAAAAAGAAAAAAATAGTGGCAAAAAAGCCCTAGGATTGAAATCAAGGGGTATGCTTACGGCAAGGGATCAATTTATATAGATATGTTACATTTACCATATGATTCTTTTGGCAAAAACAGGCCAAAAACCAGCACTGTGAAAAATTTGAGGTGAAAAGGTGTAAGGTGTCATTCAGTAACATCTGTTGATACTCCAGTAGTACTCCAAAGTTTCTCCCCTTCAATAAAAATGGCCCCTTTGTCATCATCAGGGAGCTTCAAAACTTTCTGATTAGTGCAAAGCGCTGGTAAGTCAAACACAAGTCCCCCTCCACTTGTTTTCTTTTCAATTATTTGCTAGGTAAACTAGTATTCCAACACAAATGACTACCAAGTTCCATGCCATTTTTTTCTCACCCTGTAAGTAACACTGGGTCTACTGCACTACCTGTAGCACAGGGTAATGTGACTAACATCTGACACTTTTTCCTTTGGCTCGTGGTGGTTTTGAGCTAAAGCTATATGCAAGAGGCTTTCCAAATTATTCCTCTATGCTCACATACAGCCATCTGCTTTGATGTTAATTTTGGCAATGGTTACTTCATCCTATCAGAAACAGATGTATCTCACTCCTACACCAGATAAGAAAGAACACTTCTTTAACATCTTTTGACTAATTTTTTCTTCCAAGTCAACACAAATTTTCAATATTTGTATCATTGAGGACTAAATCACATATAAACTGTGCAGTCCTTTCTGGCAGCTGATGTGACCCATTTAACTCTGCACTAAATTTTAGCTGAAAATTAGTGAGCTTAAAGAGCAGCTCAAATGAGAAGCTAACACAGGCTGATGAGAATTTTATTTGACACAAAAAGAGGGCTGCAACTGCCAAAGTGGAATGGACCACACCTTGATCAATCATCAAATGATGTGAGGTGTAAAAAATTGCATGTACAATGATCTTAGAGCATCACCATTGTGGGAGCTATACTCGGGGCTCTAAACCCAGGATATAGCTCCCAAACATTGTTTGATAGCAACTCAAGCTGGGCTGGCACCAAGTCGTAAAGAAGCTGTATTGGGAGCTAAAGCGTGTGAAACCAGGAATGTGTAGTGTTTCATGGGCAAGGGTGTGACAGGAGAACAATGTGTCAGGCAGGATTCACCAGAATGTCACGGGTGCTAGAGGTTTGATAGATCTAGCAAACCGATAGCATTTTCTGGAGGTGAAGCTAGAGTGGCACTGCAGAGAGCTCTCCGGGTGGGTGGGGAATTTTGCTTCGGGTTACTAAAAGTTCAATAGAAACCCTAGATAGCTCCCATGATGGAGATTTTCTTAGAGGTTCTAGTCAGTGTGATTTTTTTTTCCTCATGAATACCTATTTTGAGCCCCCTGTTTTCATGTTTACATCTTCCAAGTTCAAAGCATGCAATTAATTGATTTTTCCAGCTTTCTCATTCTACTTTACCACTACTAGTTAACCATCTTGCCCAGCACAGCCAGGAATTTCTCAGTTGTGAGCTGAACCTAAGGATTTGTAAGATTTCTTGATGATCTTGATTCTGCTCAATCCCTCACTCGACATGTTCATCATGAGCGTGTTTGCGGAGGGCGAAGCAACCAGCTTTGCATCCCCCGAGCCCCCCGTACAGGGAATTACCCCCGGGGCCTCCGGGCCTCCGGCATCCTTGCAACCCCGGACATTCATCCGTCTTCCCTCCCCTTTGCACCTCTTCCTGGACCGGAAAAAAAAAGTCAAGACGATCGAAAGCGAGCTGCGAACTACCTCACAAGCAGCGGTAACCACTTCAGAATGTCCGGTCGGTTCATGACTAGCTCAGGTCCTATCGGCTTGGTACTCCAACTTCCAACGGGTACCAGGTTACTTTGTGGTATTCTCTTGAGTTTCTCGATCCTGGTCCAACTTCTTCGATTCAGTCTGTCAGAAACAGATCTCAAAGCAGTCTTCAGAGGAAGTACAGATGATGCTCTTGCGTTCCCATGGCTTGTCGTCGTTCCTGGAAGCGTTATTTGGAATCCATGGACTCTGTTGACCGCTGGTTTGTGCGAAGTGGGTGTTATCGAAGTAAGTGGTTGAAAGTAAACCTTTTTGGTTCTGGTCATGATTGGATATTTAAATGTCTAGTGACCCCCATTTATATATCACTCACTCTCTTATTTTCCTGCCGATTATTTCTGACATTTGGTCACCTGACAACCAGCTAGTCTTTTCACTATTAACCCTCTCAATGTGTGGGAGATATCTGGAGAGGGTATATGGTACCACCGAGTTCATCAAGTTTTGTCTTGCCACCATCGGCGTTTCAAATTTGATGTCTGTGATCGTCAACGTTGCCGAACATTATGTACTACAAGACAGTGGAATGTACCTGTTGGTGTTTCTCCCCCCCCAAGCATATTTATCTGAATAGAAATTTGCTGATCAATTTTTCCATCTTGTTGTCAACTCAGTTACGGTTCCAGCTATCGAGGTCTGATGGCTTTGCATGCTGGTTTTTTGGTTGCTTTCACGCAGCTAATACCGGAGCATCAGGTTCAATTATTTGGCGTGATTAAAGTTCGGGTCAAGGTGACTTGTCTCCCGGAGCTGGCGTTTATCTCCATTCCTCGAAATGGTAATATACTGATTTTTTTTGTTCCTTATTATCCTAGAATTTGCCCATGATCTATGTCACTTTTTCAAACGTGATGTGTCTACTTGGATACCAGTCGCCGTTTATCCTGATCCAAATGGGCTGGCTATCCTCGTGGTATTACTTGCGATTTATCCGATGGAATGAGAGCGGTGAATTCAGGGGTGACCGAAGCGAGACCTTTGCATTCGCAGTCTGGTTTCCACCATTCCTCCAGTAGGCTCTCTTTGGACGCTCAATGACTTATCAGTAGTACCCATTCACTAATCAGCATAATATGATTCCATAAGACCACTCATTAGAAAGCTATCAGACCTTGGCTTTGCAATCGCTGTCAAATGCAAACTACTCAAGCAATGGAACCACCCGGATCTTGAAAATGGGGGATATGCACCTGTTCCAGGCGGAGCTCGTGCAGAGGCAGAGCGGCGGAGGTAATTCAAACGCTATCGCTCAATCACCCTAGTTTCGGGACCGTAACTGATGTGTTTCCTCTCTACGTCTGTGCTTTACTTAGAGCGATGGCCCTGAAAGCCCTGGATCAACGGCTTGCCTCGAACAAGTCCTCCAATACGAACTCTCCACCTGATCCATCCAATACGTTGAATGTCACTTCTCCAGGTCAGCGAGGGACCACAGTTATTCCATCCCCAGCTCAGCCGGTCTCGAACGCCAACAAAAATTCCTCGCCAGTCTTTTCATCGGGCGGAATTCCTCAAGAACCCGATTCACCAGCTAGAAAAGTTGAAACTGAAAAACGTTAATATAGATATGAGTGCAATTTATGGTTTTGTTTTATCTATTTTTATTTTGCTTGATGGTGAAGAACATAAAAAAGAAAGAAAACTCTCATAAAATTCCTTTAAAATTTGTAAGCTGAACTGTGCATTTTGTTTTCTTGACCCAATCTTGGTCTTAGGTGGGGTTTGGATGAATGACCAACAACCTTGACAATTTTTGGGACTGTTTCTATTCTTTCAATTGTTTCTTTTTCCTTTTTTTTGGGGGCAATTAGTTTTGTAATACGATACTTGGAGCGCTTTTGTTTTGTACAAAATTGCCGCAAAGTTTTCCTCACCAAAATAAACTTGAATGGATCACTTGAGGATTTCTGATGAGAACTGTTTCAATCAAAAGTAAGAAAAGAAAGTAACTAATTAACATCAAAAACTTGAGGGCAATCCATCACAGGTGACATGAAGCATCCTCATCCCATTTTTCAAACCACATACTTATTGCACAGTGCTAGAGATCCCTGATAACCACAAGGGATACTTTTCTGGAAAAGTGAAGTTTTACCAGAGTAAACATGGAGTGTCAACAGATGTGAAATCATGCCACCTGAAACCTATTGTCCCCATTTTTTTTGATTGACAATTAGAAAAATTGCCCTGTTTATCATTGTACATTTACACGCCTTTACCAGATGAAGTTCTGAGCTTCAAGACCCAGTTATGTTTTTATCCTTCTACCTTTTCCTGGCTGTGTTAAATCTTGGATCATCTCTTCTCCCACAGGTACAATTTTTCTTGACGTCATTTTGTGGTGTGGCAGGCTTGCTTGATGAATTGTATGGATGTGATTGAGTACTGTCGCTCGAAGGGAGGGTGAAGTGCTGATTGGAAAGAGTGCTCAGGGTTCAGTCGTGTCGAAGAGAATGGGGTGTTTGAGTAGGATGAGCAGTAAGGTTAAGGAAGACGGACTGGCTGAGACTGGTTGGCAAGGGTCGAACAACCACAGGCTTCCCTCGATCAGACTTCCTTAACCAAGAAATCTACCACAAACCAGACCATGACCAGTCCACACCAATAACTCAATCCCAACCACTTCCAGGCATGCTTATCGTCCTGGCACTCTCCCATACCACCACCACCACCAATCAACAAGCCAATAACCATCAGCCATCCTCATCCCACAACTCGCTCATCAAGCCGTTTCAACTCACTTTCACTCAGGGCTTCATCGTCGGTCAACTCTCATTGTAAGTCTCCACAATCCTATCTTGTGCTCGAAATTGCATCACTCAGGCTCTGTTTGTTCGTTCTCTAGATTAGTACTCGTCGTATGTTTCGTGAGATATGTAGTATTTGAGGATCCAAAGTCATCGCAGAACAAGACAGCAACCGGACAACAACGGGTGCGCTCCTCTGCTATGACTATTTATTTATTTTTGAAGTCACTGACCTTTTTTTTCAATAATCTTAGAAAATATATCATAACCCCACCCAGCGGCGTGCCAGCAAAACCTCCAGAAGACTTTCTTTTCATGATAAATCCCACGTAACGACCGAGTCGGACCTCTCATCAAAATTATCATACGATCTTTCCAGCCATCCACCCGAAACAACAGACTGGTTGAACGTCCTCCTTGCACAAGCAATCATTGCATATCGTAGTTTAGTTCATGGCTTAGACGATGATCCGACGATGCCAAAAGGCAATAGAGCAAAAGAAATGGTCGAGGAAGCTATGAATTTCGCTCGTGGTGAAGTCCCGGGAATCATCAGTGTCGTTGGTTTTTGTTTCCCTCAACTTTCACACTCACTTCTGTTCTACTAGCAACTAAACTATCTTACTCTTTTCGTAGGATTATATCACAGTCACTGAAGTCGAATTCGGAAAAGAGTACCCGGTCTGTACGAACGCCAGAGTAAGGCCAGCAGACGAAACTGGAAGAATGGTAAATTTTACATTTTCTCTTTCTTTCATATTCTTTTTATATCACCAAGAAAAATAGAACTTACAAATACAAAAAAATTACTTCATAACTTCAGAGGATCGAGATCGATATTGATTATTCCGATCGAGTCACATTAGCGATTGAGACAAAAGTCGTCGTCAATTTCCCGACTGCCCGATTTGCAGTTTTACCCATTTCACTAGGCTTAACCCTCAATCAACTATCTGCTACTGTAGGTCCAAAGACTTCTTCATCAGTTGAACAAATCAACCATCTCAATCCATTTCTTTTTCTTCTCCTTGGTGTTGTATGATCTGAACGGACGATCGACAGATCATGGCGGAGATTCCACCTATCGCAATCCCATTACCGATGAATGATGATCCATCGGCGCCATCTCCAGCGATTTTGATGTCATTGGATCCAGATTTCACTCTGTCGATGACGACGACCTCACTACTAGGTTCTCGAGCAAAACTGCAAGACATACCAAAGATCGAGCAGCTAATTATAGGAAGATTAAGAGGCTGGATCGTAGATAACCTAGTGTGGCCGAAGGTGAGGGTGTTGAAATTACCCGGGCTCGGCAACAAAGGTTCAGTAGAAGATGCAGCGGATGGGGAGGGTGAATATGTTTGGGTAGAAGGCACGACGCAGGAAACAAATTCGATAGGCAATATGAAAGACTCGACTAAACCTAAGAGTATCATTCGTGATGCTGATGAGGACGAAGGCCCGAGTCCAAGTCTAACAAGTTACGAGCCACCCCGAGGCCTGAGTCACTCGAACCTTGGCCCATCTGTAGGCATTCCCCTTTACCCCAAACACCATCGAAGTACCCCTTCTGGTTCTTCAAGGGCCGTCAACATGCCGCTCCTATCACCATCAGAGCAGGCCGAGTCGACTACTCGGCCGTGGTACCCACCGACGAGGACGGACCATCGACAAGGGCTGCCTGAATCTGATGGGTATTCGAACCACGCCAAGCCACCAGGGGCATTGCCAGTCTCAGCGCGCTCGATTGGAAGTCCCCTACCCACGCCGTCCCATCACGACCATCTCAAGCCCCCGAATCACCAGGAATGGTTCAAGTATCAGCGCTCCCTCGACTCGCCCACCTCGGCCAGTAACCGCTCGGCAGAAGACCGGGGTCGCTGGGCCCGCGCCGGAGGGATGAGTGGCGTTCCGCTCGGCTTGGGCGGCTCTCAAACACCTAATCTGGGATATGGTATCCGCGAACGAATCCGTGATGCTGAGAGACTCAAGGGCCTCCGTCCGCCTAATCTTGATGATTCTTTTGCCGC
Organism: Puccinia horiana; assembly: GCA_001624995.1. Lineage (NCBI taxonomy): Eukaryota > Fungi > Basidiomycota > Pucciniomycetes > Pucciniales > Pucciniaceae > Puccinia > Puccinia horiana. The sequence continues at coordinate 1,042,962 of LWDY01000019.1, forward strand.
CTAACAGTCCTTCCCATCCGTCCTCATTCTCCTTCTAGCATCTTCCCCAGTCACCCATCACTCTTTCTCTCTTTCATTTCTGTATCCACGTCCTCCACACTCACTCTCATCTAAAATAGATCTGCATACTTTTATAGATCATCTTATATTCACTTCAACTTTTTTTTTTTCCTTTTTTGGTTTTGTTTTTGGTGATCATTTTAGTTTTAGGCTCATTCATCACTTCGTCACAAACACAGCTCACGCAAGAACTACAAAAATGGTCGCGGAGCCTAATCATGCTAGTAACATCATAGGCGCTGGCTTACGACACTGCTACGCACCGGAGTAAAATGGGACTGCTTTGTCGGGGATTCGAGCCCCAGACTAAGGCTGGACTTCGGCCATTCTCGTGATGCTTCATACTCTGTTTCATGATCAAGAGGCCTAATAGAAGGCTTCAATGCTAACCACTACACCAACAACGCCTTACGGGGATTAGATCGACTTAGGTATCCACCTCAGCGACGGATGTGACGACAGCCCGGTAAGGCCATCTAGCTGCTGCATTAGGCCTTATTATCTAGAGTGTTATTACAAAACAGAGAGAAATTTGGGCTCAAAAATTAGAAAGAAAAGAAACAATTGATAAGAAAGAAGTATTAAAGTATAAAAAATTAAGTTTCTATGTATGTATATGTGAGGAAGTGGAAGGAAGATATGTGCTTTATCAATGCTTTGGAGATTCATCTTTACTGGGGCTAGTTTAAATGCCATTGTGTTAGGACATTGCTACAGTGACCCTGTGATTTACTTATTTAAGCTTGCCCATTTCAGCTAAGCATTTTTGAGTTACTAAAAAAATTTGATAAAAAAGGTGGAGAAAATTTTGGAAAATATGCTTATTATGTGTACATATATTATGTGTACATATATAATGTGTACATATGTACATATATGTAGGACAGAAAATAAAAATCCTCAAAGACTCACAAATTTTTATCTTTTTTTTCTCAATTGACTGAGAAAAAAAACCTGGAAAGGCATTTGAAGAACAAGATTATAAATGCCGGAAAAGAGTATCTTTTAAGACTGTTTTTTTTACTAGGAATCCTTCCATTTAGAGATACTCTCAAATACTCCTATAACAAGAAACCATTAAAGACAATCCAATCTTGAAACAATTCTTGTCCACTATCTGATAATTCCTGATAACAAAGAAGATGAGGGTATGGTTGTACATTGGAAAACGTACAGGGTGCTCCTTTTTGGTGTTCAAAACTGCCATGAAACCCTTAGATGAGATAATTCAAGCTGTCCTTGTCAACTGACACACAAATACCCCTCTTGGGACTCCAATTAACTTCTTGCACCCAAGCTGGAGGGCATTTGGAAATGCTTTAAAGGTAAGTTTTTTGTTGTTGTTCTCATTCATACATCTTTGATATACATGTACTGATACATTTTTATATTTATGTACATACATATGACTTATATATAGATAACAGTGGTGTTCTTACAGAAGAACCAAACATTATCCTAAGAAAGAAAAATAAAACTCTGAGTTCAAAACAAACTCTCAATCTCCCCAAAGAAATATTGGATACAAGTTTTTCACCCAGAGGCCAGCCTCTAGCAACACGAAGCCTAGCTCCAGCATACCAAAGAAAACCAAAAGAAAAACTGAACCTGAGACTAGCCCATCCAAGGAGAAAAAGAAAACTTTTTCCACTGTGGGTTTCACATCTTTGAATTTTGATAAAGTGTCATGAATAGAACCAAGTAACCCAAGTAGAGAATGCTTGCAAACCTAAGATCAATCAGACATCTCTTAGTTGTTGTTTGGAGCACAACCCAACAATGTATAAATGTGTGGCTTACAATGGTGGTGGAGTCAACCCTCAACCAAATTCCGAATATCCAGAGTAAAAAAAGCTCTGTTCAATTGGTTCTTGGGATCTGAGTTGCATCAAATGGTGATTAACAACAAGATCCTCCAAAAAAAAAGGCACAAAAAGATGGACTAAGTTTCAGAATTGCTTCAACATTAACCCAGTCCAACTTCAAGGCATGTTCTCTAGATCAAGGTACATCTAAAGAAGCAAGGAAGGAGCTTCTTTTGATCACATCCCAATACAAGGATTTTGACATTTACAACACCAATGAGACCAGTTTGCTCTCCAAAATGTGTCCCAATTGATCAATGGCCATCAAAATCTTCTCTGGCCTCAAGGCTCAAAATTCAGATTGACCTCACTTTTGCTGCAATGATGATGAGTCCGACAAAATTGAATCACTTGTTATTGAAACTGCTCAGAAGCCCAGTTGGTTTGGGAGGAATGTTGAGTGATACTGGGGGTAGAATTATTTCTTCAACAAAACAGCTTGGATGAATTTTGAATATTCTCATCATAGCTCCAGAAGCAATACAGCAAAATTTTCCAAGAAAAAAATCTTCAGAGTATGTATGCTGAGGTTCTGAAATGTGTGAAAGTTATGTGGATATTTGGTAAAGGACAAGGTGCATGTCTTACAACAATGGAGAAGATGTTAGTGACATCAAGATCAAAAGTTTAGGAATTGTGAGAATGATCTCATCTTGTGGCAATGGAAAAAGCTGTTGGTGACATCAAGAGGAAAAGTCTAGAACTTTTGAGGAGGATCATATCTAGATGGATGAGATGGGGTGAAGAGTTTGCATTACTCTTAAACACTAGGGCAGTTTGCTTGGCACTTAAAATCAAGTGCCTACCAGTGTACAAAGGGGCCCCTTTGTGCCTATGTAGGCACTTGCTTTCAAATGGAAAGAACACTCCCCTGGTGAAAAGAAATGAAAACAGAATGAGATGGATGCAGAAATTAAAACATTATTAGACCTTATGATGATGGAAAAAGCTTTTTTGAGATAAGGAGAGGAAAGCTCTAGAGCTTGTGAGAATGACCACACCTGATGATGAAGATAAATGAGATTAAGAATACAGGAGTCAAGAGATAGAAGGAAGGAAGTTAGAAAGCCTGTTGACTTGAGTACATAGCTGGATTGATGAGACCATTGACAGAGTGAAGATCCTGGAATAGGTTTGACAGAAACAAAAAAAAAACAGAATGAGATGAATGAAGAAATAAAGCCAGGAGAGAAATCAGGTTGCATACACATTTTTCCATTAAGTTTGGCCCTGGGTTTGCTTATGAACTAAGTTTGAACTCTTTATTTCATCAATTCTACAGTCAGCCATTGAGAGGTGAAACATGTTGAGTCTGCATTTCAACAGTTGAATCTGTTGATAGGTGATGAAACTTCCTCGCAAAATCTTTGCTATCATGGGACATAGCAAGGTGCTACATCTATACTCTCTGGGGCATTTTTTGCATCTGGGATAGATCCAGCTCCCCCTCTACAGCCTCAGGTGGGGTATGATTCTTATTGCAATTTACATTCTGGGGTGGAGATGCTCTTAATAGGGAAAATAAGAAAACTAGATAAGGAATATTTTTGTGTTCAAAGTAAATCAAATACTTTTTTCATCACAATTTAGTCACCCAATCATCCTACACAAGAAACAATTTTGAACTCCTGAAAATAATTGAATGAAAGCAATTCTCAGACAGTGCTAGTATCATTCAAAAAGATTGGAGGACTTCTCTTTCACATGCTTGATAAGAATCTGTAAACTCAAACATTTCTGCAGGAAAATTCTTATTCAGATCTGTGTTGAAAAATAATCTGCAGGGGCTGCAGATGTCAAATGGGAAATTATGTTCCATTGATTTTTTATGTATATTTTAATTAGCAAAAGACTTTGGAATAAAAAAATTATCAAAATATTCATAGTCTAAACAATTAAATGGGTTTTGTATTTATGGATATGAAGAATGATCACCATGATCCACTGATCCATTTTCAGTCTTCTGCTCTGTCTTATGTGTCCATCAATACAGACCCTTTTCTGTTTGGTTCTGTCTAGTATTTATCTATTTTCATTTTTGTCATTTGCCACTTGATTCTGTTGAGTAAAACCTGCAAGTTTATGAACTTGACACAAGTCCTTTGTCACACCTGCGGTCGTCGCAGAGCGCCTCTTGCAAAGCAAGAGGGACTTGCAAGTTAGCAGGAATTTTGACCTGAGAGCTCCTACCAAAAATTGGAGTCAACCACCAATCCTTTTATACCATTTTTCCCGCAAAAGTAAAACTTTACTCAAGTGGAACCACAATAGGCCCACATCTTGTGCACAAAATGGCCGCTGTCTCTTAATTTTTGGACCTCAAACCAAAAAAAAAAACCTCTACTGAGAAGATTCCTATCATCTGAAAAATTTGCGCCATGACACATTGACAAATCTGGTTACGGGGTGGGAAAGTGATTCGGAGGCGGAGGGGGGGAGGAGTTCTTGAAAAAATTACATATAAAAAAGGCAAATGCTGCAAGAATTTTTAAGGCGGCAAAATGTACGCAGGATGCTAGCGCCCACCTGGTCAATGGGATGTGGGTGAGTGGATTCGTGGTGATTTTAAAAAAAATAAATGGTCAAAAATGGCCAAAATCTGGTGTTTCTCTCAGGCAAACATTTGTGGATAACTCATAAGCCCCTGCGGGGACTTTGTCCCCCAGCAGGGGCTTTGTTAAGCTCGGCAAGTTTAGGTTTCTGTTGTGGCATTGGGAGGGATGTAACTTAGAGCATCTCCACCACGGCTGCTAAATTCAAGGTGCTATAACCTCCATTTAGCAACCGGGGTGAGAGGGTAGCACTCGAGCCCCCAGCAACTAGCCAGCGCTAGTTGCTAAATGGGGAGCTATTTTCGTGTAACACCTGTCCCCCGCTTGGTCCGAGAGGCTTGGGTGACTGGATTTCACACACGAGTTTCACATTTTTTGGGTTGCTATAGGGGTGCCAGATGTGGCACCCCTGTAGCAACTTTGGAGAATTTTTTCGATATGGCACTCGAGGTAGCACCTCGGGTGGGTGGCAGTTTGGGCATCTGGGTTAGGTTTAGCAAATCCGGTGGAGATGCTCCAAGGAGTGCTACCCTCTCACCTCGGTTGCTAAATGGAGGTTACAGCACCTCGAATTTAGCAACCGCGGTGGAGATGCTCTAAATATGTATGTATGTACAAAAGGAATTGTGATGTTGCAAGTTCTGGGAAATCAAATTGAATAACAAATATGCAAAACATGAAAACCACAGTCATGGTTTCAGCAGGGTCGACACTGGGCGACGAAGGTTTGTGTCCCTTCTCCCATCTCCTAGTCAAAACCCCAAAGTTCACAAATCTGTATCAATCCCAGCAACGGTCTCCAAGGGGCCATCGATGATTGACCAGTGAGTAGACTGTATCATGTCAGTAGTGATTCCCTCCAGCTGGTGCGACAACCATTGGATATTGGTTTAAGTTGTTTCAGGTTCGAGGCCAAAGAGGATTTGTACCTTTCAACTTGTCCTTCCCTCAGCCAACCAGTTAACCACCAAAACATTTCCTCATTTGATACAGCAGCACCTCAGTAACCCTCGAGCGACCCCAATCATTCGATTGAATTCATAATCGTAAGCGTCAACGTAAGCGTGAACGGCGGAAATCAAACCGTTGAATACTTAGTCATCCCACTCATTCGCCAGACCACGCCAGCCACATCCAACCACTCAACCGAAGAGAGAAAACACCAGCGAATCTAACTTGGCTGACGGATCCCCTCGACTGACGTCACTTTGGATAGCTGTGAAAGCCCCGGTAAGCCAGTCTTCATTGCTGTGTCGCTTGCTGAGCAATCCGAATGATGTGTCGAAATAGTAAAAGGGTCGATTCATCGCTCACTTGCACTCCAGACTCATCTCTTGTTGACCAGAATTTGATGGAGTCTCGTTGACTTCAGCTTGGACAAATATCTCCTATGGTCCTCACTCTCTTCCATCCCTTTTCTGTTTGGCTGCTTCCATCCTCAACCCTCATCACCAAATTTCCCTCTGCTGCACTCTTGGTTTGAACTATTGCTCCTTTTCCTGCTCTCGGTCTCTTTCCCGGTCGGCTCTCCCGTATGGCTCAGAGAGTTCACTTTACGATCGTAAGGCAAGACCAACATCTCATCCGGGATCTCGCCTCGACTAGTCTTGGTTGGTCTCAAAGCATTGATCAGTTTAGTCTGATAATCAGCCTTGTTTGATACAAGCTTATTTCCTTCCAGTTCGTCTTGACCAGCATCCCCAGCTTCTTTGCACACCTTTTGGTGTGCATCTAGACATATTTCTGGCCGATATCTTGGTGATATCATCCTGGGTTTGTGTGTGTTAAAGCACCATTCCCCAGCGCATCCCAGTCATTATGCAAAGGCAGGAGCTCATATTCATCTCACCTCCGTCTTCTTTTCCTCTTTCTATCATCCTCCTTTTTTGGTTTCTCTCACTTGTTTCATTCTTGGAATGTCCCAACTGACTGCAAACTCATAGGAGGATGAATGATCGGGTCAAGGAACGTGGTGGGTGCCCTTTTGCCAGTCAAGCCCAACCCAGAGTATCACTCAGAAGGCAACTTCCTAGTGATAGTATCCACTCTGGTGGGTGGCCAAGGAATGGAATGCTTCTCAAAGGGTACAAGCTCAACATTGCAATCTGAAGGAATATCTTCATCAGCCCTCAAGCCCCCAATCTTCTAGGTACCTTCAGGGCTTCTGAGGGTGGATAGGTTGCAGGCATCAACTAGGAACAGCAGCGCGATGTGACAGCTTAGAAGTGCAGCTGAAACGTTTGGTTTGATTAAATTGAGGGTGTGATGTAACCCAGGGGGGTTGTTAGACGTGTCTCCTGGTGTATTTAGACATCCTTTAAGCTCCACGTCTCATCTCTTTCGAGGACGTCAGCTGTTGGTCGTTTGGAGTGCAAGTTACTGTTTGAATATGAGAATATCTGGCAAACTGCCTTACTGATGGTCAACTCAGTTTTCATTTGAAGATCCGAAAAAACCCTGCAACCTGAACTAGACACAGCCACTGACTATCTGTTTTCAAATAACACCATCATAGATTCGGTCGTCAATTTTCCAATTACCTTGATTCGACCACAATCGATAAATAGACAGACGAAATGGCCTCAGTTTATCTTGCTCATTTGGGCGATCTCAGCACAGTCTTCAGTTTCTTTGGATGGTGGTTCCTCCCAGGATACGCTTCGTCAATCGTTCTTTCAATCTTTTATCGCTTATTCCCCTCATGGCGCCCTTCTCCACCACCTGTTTCCACTACCGCAAATGAAAAGCCAATCTACAATCCAATACATGAGCTACAGAGGTCGGAATGTGATCGACGATCTCGGCATCATCGTTCAATCGCGCATGGTCTCGTAATAGGCCTTTACCTTGGATACACATTGATCGCTGACTATCGAAAACAAACCGGTCAAAATTATTACTCCATCTTGGGCATCCAATCAAACTCCCTCGCCTTCAACAGCACCTCTCAAAGTATCCCTACCGACTTGAATACGGTTAGGAATCAAATCATCCAAGGTGATCTACTCGATGAAGCCGCATTGAAGTCTCACTGGCGCAAGCTGGCCCGTTCCTTTCATCCGGACAAACTCAACCCACCTGCCGGCATAAGAACTGAAAGTGAAATTGCGGAATGGAAAGGCCAGGTGGAGTCGAAATTCATTCAAATGAGAGCAGCTTATGAGACCTTGAATGACAATACCAAACAATGGGCTTACGATCGGTAAGTCTCATGTTTGCTTGTCCTACTACGTGCGGTAAAGCACATGAAGCTGGTCTGACTGTTGGTTATCTCACAGATTTGGACCAGCGATCTTACAGTGGAAGAATTGTATCACCTTGAGAGAGTATTTGGTAGAAGGAATCAAGCACACCAGCCCGTTTTATGGCTTTTCCGGTTCGTCTTTACTGTTGATCGGGACACTTAGGAAAACAGTTGCCGGTACATTTGTCAGTACTCGTCTTTATTTCATTACATATTTCCTTGGCTAGTAGAGTATCCCTGCTGAACAATTGGATTGGACCTCTTGGTGATCGAAAAAATACAGTGGCGATGGACGATAATGCTGCTTGTCATTGGGTTTGAAGCGATGATCTTGACTTCGACCTCACTCACCAACGTATCATTGATCATGTCACTTATCTTCCCAAACCGGGCACCTTTCGAACACATCGAACTGCTAAGACGGTTTTTCATTGCGGGGTCCTGTATTGCCACTCAGCTCTCCGGAATCCTCTACCCAGTCCCTGAAGAAATGAGAAAGAGTCAGACAGTCGAAAATACGATCGAGCCGATGCTCGGCTTGGTTGACCAGCTCCACGAATATTCCAATGTGGCAAATGTCGAACTGATCAAATTGATGTTCAATGACCTACATCCCATCATTCGGACCTCGGGCGAAGATAAATCAGCTGAAAAATCGGACGATACAAGGCCAGCGGACGAAGCAAGCCAAATGTCCGAATCTCAAAATGTTGAGGTGCAGAAGGTGATTTCTGAAGTCAAAAGCAAAATGCTCGATGTAGGTCGTCTTGTTCGACCTTCCTTTCATTTGGGTTGTTTCTTTTTCAATCTACCACATCTGGACTGATGAGTTGAACATAAAACTGTGGCATTCATAGACGTTTTGCGACCTAAAACTCCAATCTGATTCAACTGGTCAAGCCGCATGGATCCAAGCAATTCAAAGCCAAAACCCTACCGACTAATATCAAAAGAAGATCCTCTATACTTCCTTTTGTTTGCTGCTCAATTTTTAGTTTCTTGTAGAGCTGCTTGGATTTGGGTTCTTTTGATTTTGATTTTCCATTTGTTGAAATATTTTTCTTTTTAGGTTTTCCTGTCAACTTGGGCTTCGTATCTCACATCCACCGTTTTTTTGTCTTGTTTATAATTGATGCTAACTTGTGTGTTTGTAATGGAAGGGCTGTCAAATCTTTTCATTTCACCCTATGTTTACTTGGTCCCCCTGGAATAAAAGACACATAACTGATGCCCTGTTTGGCACTGTCATAAAAATGGGTGTAATATTGAACATTTAATTCAATAAAAGTAAGACTGTTAGCACAAATATGACAAAATTGGCATACAAATAAAGAGTGCTACCTGCTTCATCATTTGTGACAAATGGGCATGTGAGGCTGTCATTAGCATCACAATATTGATATTACACTTGAAACAGATATAAAGGGTAATAATGCTATTATGGCACTAGAGAAATTCCAATATTGTGTTTGTGATGGACCTTGGACAGAAATGAAAAAAATCAATTTGTCAATTTATGGGGTTGACCAATCTGGGTCGGAGTTTTATCTACCCACCTTAGTTTCTGCCCAATCATACAATAAGGCACCCCGTAAAACCTTGTTGACCAAGGTTTATTTTTATTTATCATTCACCTCTCAAAATCAATGGTGGTGTTGAGCATTGTCCTCTTTCAATGAGAGCCACCAGAAGGCTTGGACGCTCCTGATTGCAATGAGTCTAGTCATGATACCGTTGAGGTAGGTGGTATTCACTTTTTGAAAGTTTTTTTTTGCTAACTCCTCAAAACTGATTGATCATTGTTTTGAATTGAAAGCCAATTCCCAAAATCACTTGTTTGACAACCTTTAAGCTCTTCTATTCCAAGAAAAGCAAGTCAAAGACAGTCTCAAAGCCGATGAACTCTCCAAGGACCTTCAAGATCTCATTCCCAGTGTTATCAACGACCCTTAAGCAATTTCAAGAGAAGGTTGCACATGACCGCAACCTTCAACACGCAACAGCTGGTGCATTAATCCGGAATGCTGTGAGTACTGGTTATCCATCCATTGAATGGATGGCTTGGCACCTTTGATCCCCCTCCCTACCCAAGTTCAACAAAACCTCAGGCCATCATATCACTGATCTTGCCTTGTTCAAGCACTGGTTTGATTCAGCAGCTGCAACCAATCTCGCCTTGTTCAAGCACTGGTTCGATTTGGCAGCTGCAACCAATCTCGCCTTGCTCAAGCACTGGTTTGATTTGTCAGCTGCATAAAAGATAATGTCAAAGTTGGCCTACAACTCGAAATGGAGAGTCCAGGAGCTACCATAGCCAATGAAGCACACTAGATTCACCTCTTAATGGTTGAGGTGGCCAGAACTGCCTCAACTTCAAGCCACAGGAATAGACAGGACTCAAACAACCCAAGTCCTGAAGATTTTGATGATACCATCAACCGCCACATGGCGCGTCTCTATACAAAACTCAGCAACCCAACCCAAAATATGAAATGTATTTCCCTGTTTTTATTGATCCATGCAACCCAAACCAATACATTCCATTGACGGTAGGAGCCATCCAAACCTGGGCTAGAGCCTTGGTAAGCTCAGTTTAGATTGATTGGGAAGTGAAAAGTTTTCTGATTCTTTCCTTGATTTTAGAACTTAGGAACAACTGGTTTTTCTATCACCTTGCTGCCTTCTACACTTACCTTCTTCAATTTGAGCTCAAAAAAACGAAAGATTGACCAAACGTTCAACTCAAATGACATGGGAGAGCTCCTTTTCCGCTTTCTTTCTAACAAGAAACAAGAGTCAAGCTCCTTGTCTAAGTCAGGTGATACCAAATCATCAGATAGTCATTCCAATGATACTACCATGGACAACTATTTCGACTTTGTGAAGATTCATCCATCTAGGCGAGAGGAGGTATCGGAGATACTCAAGAGGAATGATATCAGAGATTATCAGCTCTTCAAATCAGAGAGCATCACTCGCAATCAGATGTCTGACTGGGGCCTCACTGCTTGTATTGTTTCCCAGTTAAGAGACAATGTCTCACAATATAAATAACATTTAAATAAGGATTAGTATGTCTTCAAAAGAAGCCCTCAGTCTAAGTTGTATTTATTAGCCCATATCAAAGGAAACAATGTCAATACAGTTGTGTTTAGTAGCTCATCAAAGAAGGTAGTCAATCTAATACTCACTCTATCTCACTGTCAGTTCTATTGCTTTATCTCAGTTCTATCCAAAAATAAAAGCCATTTATCATAACTCTGTTGTGTTGATGATCATTGTTAGCAAGAACAAATATTGTACATTTTTCTCTTTTTCATTTCAGAGCTCAACTGAATACTAAGTACAGGATGAGGATTTTAACAAAAAAACAGATATCTAGAGCCTCAAGTGTGGATAATCTGAACAAAGAGAGAGCTGAATTGTTGAATCGGTTGCTGCAGCCTAAACTGAGTAACCGAGTTTTGTCATATAAATTCTCCGGTTCCAAACCAAAAAAGAAACCAGCAAAATTGTTGGTTTGGAAGCGGAAGGACCTGCAAGCTGGATGAGCTGAGCTCATTTACAGCTCACCACCCCTAACTTTGGAAAGAACCCATGACCCCCTGGCTTGCATGGGCCCCACAGTATAGCATTTGGCTGACTAGCACGTGCAATGGTGGGAAGTTACATACATTACAATATCCGGAGGGATTTTTGTAACGTAACTTCCCAGCGTTAACGGATAACATGTTATTGTTATCCGGATAACAGGCCTTTGTCGTGTTTGAGTAACGTAACACAGCGTTATTTGTGCTTCGTTACGGAGGAAGATAACACAGATAATGTGTTATCCGTGTTTTAAGAGCTCCTTTTGGGAAAAAAGCCTCAGGACGGGTTGTTATCTGCAAAATCACGCAGCGGATAACGTAACAGTACTCAAAAAAAGGAAAAGAAAACGTAATGGCCTTGTAGTGGTGGCTATCTTAACAATAACAACACCAAAGCTGTTATGTTACCAATACCGGTAACGTAACTTCCCACTGTTGGTATGCAGCACCTCCTGCAATACAGCTCTGTCAGAATTCTGAACCATCCACTTCCTTCCTGTCACTTTAGTCATCAAATTCCCCATCTCCAGTTCCTGTTCCTGTCTGAATTCCAGTATCAGTTTCTGTTCCTGTCTAGGTTCCAATTCCAGTCCCCGTCCCCGTACCTGTTCTGTTCCTGTCTAGGTTCCAATTCCAGTCCCCGTCCCCGTACCTGTTCTGTTCCTGTCTAGGTTCCAATTTCAGTCCCCATCCCCGTCCCTGTTCTGTTCTGTCTCCCATACCTGTCTCCTGTCCATTTTCCAGTGTTGTCACCTGTCCTGGTCTCCTGTCACTGTCCTGTCACCTTTCACAGTTGTCTCAGTCTCACTATTTAAGATGTCCCCTATCTGAAATAAATACTCATCGAGTCTGAGCAAGAACCAACTGAAACCCGAGTGCCCTGAAGTTCATCAAGAATTAACATCTTTGCTACTCTTTCACTTTTCCTCAATCCCTTCTCATCTTCTCTTACTGAAATCCTAACAAGCTCCTTAGTAATATGAGCTGGGTGAGCTGGAATTTGAGCTGGATGAGCTGGCTGAGCTGGATTAGCTGGCATTGAAGCTGGCTGAGCTGGATAAGCTACATAATCCATAATCCCTAAACTCAACCCTTAAACCTAACCCCTAACTAACCCCCAAATTTTGGATGAGAGCATGGGGAATTGAGCCCAGGGCCCTTGAGCTTACCAGTTGTTTGCAGCAGACACCTCATGAAAACTGCGGACACTTTTTGAAAAGCATCACCCGGTGACATGAGCTGCGCCTGTTGCGTGATCCGAGTTCGAAGTCGAGAGGGGGTCGTCAACTAGGCTGGGACGTCGTGCCTGGTCAAGAGCCCGCGTCCCAACTCAAGTCATCAGGTGATGCTTATCAAAAAGCGTCACCTGTTTTCATGCAGTGAGAGCTGCAAACAATTGGGCTAATTAAGAATTGATAACAATTTTTTTTGGTCTAATCCAGCTCTCTTTCAGCTCAGCCAGATCCGGCTGAGGTACAGTTCCAAACCAAAGATAATGGCACCATTATCTTTGGTTTGGAATCAAGAAATCCTTCTGACACAGGTGGAGTAACCACAGTGTCTATAGACAGTACGTGTCAGCCACTGAGGTTAACAGTAAGTTAACCCATATGGCAGTAATTACAACAACCAAATTAGTCTAGTCAGCAGTCCACTAAACTCTGAGCTAGACCTCATAACTCAAAGCTATCATGAGTTCAAATCCTACTCTCATAAAACTTATATACTACTTTTTTATGTTTCACTAGAGGCGAAGGCGGCTGCGCCGCCCCGGGCCTTGTCATGCCCTTGCCCTCAGCTTCCTACTTTCCATCTTTGCCGTAGTTTCATTGAAATCCTAATTAAGCCACAGAGCTTTGATTTGAGTGATCCCTCACCACATCAAGCCTTTGTGACCTTCAAGGCTGTTCTTTCTCAACCTCTTTTCTACTTTACTCCTACTTTCTTTTTATTCTTCTTAGACCAATTATCTCTCGACTGTATTTCATCTTTCCTAGCCTTTTCCTTCTCCTTGCAACAAACGACACATCATTTTCATGTTAGTCGCGTCCTTATTCGGTCTCCTCGAATCAGATTAAATAACATATCAAATTGTCCCTCAATGCAAATAAAAGACTCTACATTTTCCTACGGTTGCATTCGCCCTGCCGCGGCGACGCAGTTTGCCTGGTTAACCTCGCCATATCACTTCAATCTTGCCCAAACCTGATTATCCCAATGCAAGCGACGCCTGATGGTGACCCAAACTACCTATTTAACAATCACCCTCCTCTTATGCCCTCACAATTATCATTCCAATGTCTTCGCGTCGACAAATTTTCATCAGCAAACAGTTTGTCTTCATGCTAAGTGATATCGCAGAGACAATTGATACGCTTTACCTGCGTGGTTATTGTCAGGCTTCCAATCAGGTATGCATCAATAGATGACTTCAATTTTCATTGCTTACTTCCATTCATTCACAGCTTGAAAGGGTTTCATCTCGTCCACGGCCTACAAAAGCAATTGTAGAAATGCACTTAATTCACCGTAATGATGGTGTCGAAGGATTCGATAAAACTCGGCTGAATATTCCACACCGCAACTGCCTCTCATGGAGAACAATACTGTTTTGAAGCATCTATTGTTAGCCTCAACCTCAGATTGATTAGACGCCCTTACTTAGTAACAGTCAATCCTTGTGACAAAATTGAGGGGGTCGGGACAATTATTGCCGTCGACAAATTGGAAGCATTTGGCATTTTTCTTACGGAACGCCTCATCCTAACAGTTCGCCATAAACACTTGACACCCTCCAGTCATCATCCTATGGCTGATACTCTTGACGTGTGCTGTCTAATTAATTGGCCTTGGTCGCCTCGGCATCCCAACTCCATCATTGAAGCTGGGAGCAGAATCAGGTACGACGGAGTGCTTGACGGTATTGAACCACATGACAAGATTATTTCTATACATGTAAGTTATTTTCATTTTATTTCATTGTCCGCATCAATTGACACCCAAAACAGGTTACAGGTGCATGTATATCGACATGAGTTCCTCTCGAATAACTTTGTTTAAAGATCACATACTTACTAGTCTTGCCTCATCCATCTATGGCCATCCAATTCCCCCCTTATGGCAAACGCTGAGGTAAATCTGACTTGTATTTCAATTTTACGCTAATTGATCACTGCTTCCTCGGCCAAACTGTTGGTATCATTTTAACTTCGCCATTAGCACTATCAAGACTTCATCAATTTGTTTCGTTGATCAAGATGCTTACTTAAATTAGAAATCAATTTGAATGATCCTTGAAAATTGACTTGTGAACGATGTTTATGACGCCCGCTCGCGTTGCTGGTTTTGCTACCATGATGTTTTTTTGCATCGGTTACTTGGGATAGCGCTACGTAGAGTTGTCCATGTGAGAATACATTGGTGTTGAGGAAAACACCAACATGATTGATAGTTTGTCCTGGACTCTTATTAACCGAGATCGCATAAGCTGGTGCAACTGGGAATTGAAAGCGATAAAAACTTAGTCCGGATCGCATCGAACCTTTATTGTGAATCTTGATTTTAGGAATCATTACGATGTCGCCTGCGTGTGTTCCTGAAATAAGCTCTCCAACTAAATAACCTTTGCCAATTTCTGTAATCAATAATCGAGAGCCATTACATACTCCTTGTTTGATGTATAAATTTCGCATAATGACTACTGGCATTCCTACCTTAAGTTTGATAAAGTGTTCTAGAAGACCTGAGATTGACAATCGGTTGAGACACTCTTCTGGTCAAGAATCTATGCCGTCAGGGTCGAGCAAGACGATCGACTTTGACTCAAACACGTTTCCTGGCAAGGTTGATGTAATTTTTGAATTCAGGCTTCTCACATCACGGTTGATTGGCGCTAAAATACACCTGTCGTTGAGATATGCCATGTTTTCTGATGTAGTCTTGTTCCTATTTTCAACTATATCCTGATATATGAATTCTATTAACTTGGCTTCACCATCCGCCACTGTGTTGTAATCATACATTGGCAGACCTGCTGGTTTGATTATTCCGAAATCAGATACTTGTTGTTTGCCTTCACCGATCGAAAGGAGAAGTTTTCCGTACAGCCCGTTGCCCCGCCATTGCCTCCTGCTCAGGTTAGATGAAAGCCTCATGTTTTGATCTAGATGAAAACTGATAGTACTTTGCCAAAGATAGGACAATTTGATCGAAGATAAGTAAGATGGTGGGTATTTCGTCAAATTTGACAACGTGGAGAATTTGACGGAAATCACCTGAAAACACCACAACTTTCGACCCGAATGGCTGACTGCTCCCACAAAGTAACCTAAGCGATTTATCAACTGCTTCAATCGCATTCTTGTTCACAGTAACAATCTCATTCCAAATTATCAACTTGGCTTCTTTCAAATGATTAACATTAGTCGAGTCTTTATCAAAGCCGCATTCTGCACCTTTCGCGACATCGATCGGAATCTTGAAGGCCGAATGTGCAGTTTGCCCATTTTTGAATAATAAAGCAGCGACACCTGATGAAGCTGTTACAACCGATGGCAAATCTTGACTTTTGGCAAAATCAATTAAAGTATTCAAGACAAAAATTTTCCTGGTTCCACCTGGACCGTAGAGGTAGAATAAGGCCCCAGAAGATTTCGAAAGTTTAGCCAAAACTTGACGAAAGAACTTCAATTGCAGGGGATTAAGTCTTCTCTGATTCTCTTCTAAACACAACTTGAGTGTTTCTTTGTCGTCTTCGTCGATGGAGTCAGGCAAAAGAGACTTCAGAAATGTCTCTTCAGATTGGCTGAGACTCAGCCCTGCCGATTTCAAACCACTTCCCATGTCAATGAGCATAGTTTTTAAGCTGAAAAGTCCAATGATTTGACGCTCTGTCTTATTTAAGATAGTACGATTCCTTTTTGTCATATCAACACGGCTCATATCGTTGGTCATAGCCATAAAATGCTTATTAAACAATTGTTTCGGATTTGAAGGAGGAGTATGTACCAGGATAATGGCGAACATTTGAGTTAGCTTAAAGCCTGAGTTGAGCAGAGACCCTTCCAGCATCGTTTCGTCATAAAGTGAATCATCAATGAGATATCCAAGTGCAATGTAAGCCTTTCTATACGAGCTTCTGACTCTGCCATTAACCCGGCAAAGGTCCTCGAATGACCTAAAATCCTTTCGATGCAGTAATAAAACTCTTAAGAAAAAGCGTTCACCCGCTAGGTACGAGACCGAAAAGATCCTTCCAACGGCTTGCGCAATGCTTTTCCTTGGTTTCCATTGCTTCAGGGACTTATTCCATGAAAAATAATTTGGAATTTCATCGTAAAGTAAAGTTCGTGGAGATCGGCCAGCAGCCCCTTGTGTGTTTTCAATGTTGAGATTGAAAAATTTGGTCAAAGTCGTTTGTGAAGCTTTTCCCAAAGAGATTTGGCCCTCTGCTTTCTCCGCCGAGTCAAAGTATACAATTTGCTCAATCAGGTCGTGTATGGTGAGGCGGGTAACCGCCAGAGATCTCTGTGATAAACCAAACTTGAAAATTTGCCAACAGGCTTCACCGATTGTCAGTCTTAGGCAGATCATCAGACTTAAACAATGCATTTACCTTCAGGTGGGCTTATGTAGCGGGCATCAATATAAACTTGCGTCTCATCAAGCTCCGATCGTGGCCTTTGGTGATATATTTGTATAGGTATTTGACAACCGTCATATTCACCGGTATTTTGAGATTAATATGGCACTCAAAAATTTGTTTCATGGAACAACGTTGCAGTTATTGAGGACTGATGTATGTTTTGTAACTTTGATGACATTGTACAATTGTTTGTACACCAGGTAAGCACCGTTGACATTGATCGTTCGCTTGGAAAAAGGACGTGGATAGCCTAATTTGCAGCACCCATTTTGAAAGCACGCTCGTCCGTTGCAAGGGCCATGGAGCATAAACTCTGAGACAAGTTGGTGCAAATGAGGCGAAGACTTGGAGTTCGGGATTTCAGCCAAAACCAAAAGATCAATCTTCTCAGGCATCATTGGCCTGTCACATTCATCGAGAGTCACCATTAAATGTAAGTGTGGGAGGCCTCGCTTTTGAAACTCTATGGTTGAGACATAAGCGATGACTTTTCCTAGTCTTTTAAAAACTTCCAGTTGAAAAATTAGCTCCTTTGCCTTCAAGTGGAACACCCTGGCCACTATGCTTGGGTAGTCAAATGCCTCAGCGCCTGGAGGAACTGCCGATGTAATTTCTGGCCATTTTGGATTGGCTGTCATTGTAATGAAGAGCAAAGGAGGTCCGAATTTGCGACATATGGCCATCAAATCATGATAGAGCCGAGCCAAAGCCCTTGGTCCCCCAATGAACGTCGATGGCAGAATGATGGTTTGCCCGGTGGGTTGCGCTTTGTTTTCAAGTGATGCTACCAAGGATTTGTAACTTTTTGCTTTTAATTTCTCCTGATTCAATTTAATAAAGTTCAGGCGAGATTGTTCAACACACACGTAGAAATTGACAATGATTTCTTGGCTCAATGCTTTTCGCATTGAGAATTGGTGAGAAAAGGGACTTGCGTTCGAAGAGTAGGAAAGCGTACCACTCTAACAATTTAACTTTTCTATTAACAATTGTAAGAAAAAATTGTCAGATGATGTTCATCAGGTGATAAATTGGTGACTTACCTTGACTGGTTGTAGCTCTGTATATATTATCCCACTGTTGCTGGCCGTAAGGAAAAAATAATGGATAATGCAAAGGAAAATAATATGAATTGAGGTCACTCATTAATTTCAGTTTTCCGTCTTTGCAGTGTAAGACGAGATGATGTGGCTTGATAAAATCACTGTCCCCTTCGACAATCATTGCAACTTCAATCATGGTTGGTGCATTGTATCGTTAGGGATCAGAACCCGGCTTGTTTATTCCGATAAGGGCAAGATTCTAGGATTGGTTTTGCTGATTTATAAAGTCGGGCCTATGGATTGTGTTTATAAAGAAAGTCCATGAGTAACTTGACGAGAGTAGGTTCCATGACATTTGTATTCAAATTTATTGTTTTGTTTCCCTGTGCTCTTGAAATCTGAAGGTTAGCTTCACCCAACCCTTTGTCGCCGACCACAAAGATTTGTGCAAATTCAGCCTTCAAAAGATTTTGTGGTTCAATACTTGATATCCAATGCGTCATTGTGCCGTTAATGTGGAATACGTTTATGCCAAAGGGGCCCATAACCGATTTATCAACGTTCACACGCAAGGATGTGAAACTTAGCGAATTGTTGTACATTCTGATTAATTTCTGAAAATTTTGGTCACCTAGTCATAGAAGAACAAAAGCCGGGTCAGTCTGACGTTTTCAATCGAAATTCTAAAAGCTTACGCGTCTTCGAACCCTCCATTAAGGATTGCATGAATCTCGGGTACGCTGTTGTATTAGGTGACCTTATCCGTTTGAAAACACGTTGTGAATCGGGTGCGATCATTCACAGTCGCCTTGGCTCGCCAATGTAGAGCTCCGCAACCTGCACATTCAATGTCGCACGGTCCCAATCAATGAGGCAAGATGAAGTTTGGGGACACTTCCGAGGCCGTTCACTCCATACAGCGACACAAGGAATGTTGGCCATTATAAGTTGTGTGTGTCTCAATCTCAAGTTTCAGGAGGAGATTGGTTTTGATGAGGTCTGTGCGGAAGATTCAGCATAAGATCATTTGCTCACGTGGGTAAATCGAGCATCACCTCAGGGGTCAGGTCAACAGAAGTACACGTTCGTTGTGATTCTAACACAAACAAAAGAGGTCATTTCGGCACATGTATTACATCCTTTAGGCCAAGGCTCATCGTACAAATGATCACAGCTACCCACCACATCTCATATGGTGCTCCTAACTCTTCTTCATCCGCTTCGCTGCCGCCTTGAGAATATCATGGCAAGGCCTCGCTACTTGAGATTTTGGCTTTGGGGTTTCGATAACTGCTTCTTCCTTGGAGTCCTTGGACAGGCCATCTTCCCCGCTTTCATGGCTGGAGTCGCATATTGCCATGGTTGCCTTGCCCTTGCCATTATTTTTCGAACCAGAAACCCCGCAAACAGGAGAATCTGAAGTTGATTTCATGTGGCTGGTTCCCGGAGAGCTATTTTAGTCAGACGTCTTTGTGAATTGAACACTGGGTTTGCGCATTAGTGACAATTCTCTAAGAAGAGAGGCACAACTCACAAGTTCCTCCCTGATTTGCCCGTGCCTGGACTTTGGGCTGTGGTGATGTTCTTTGGTGCGGAATGTCCACTGCTGACTGCCACGAAACTAACCTACGTAGAAGTATTAATACAAATTCATCTTTAAAGTTGAAAATCAAAAACCTCTTACGGAGATGCGACCACCATATGCTTTGCGATATCAGAGTGAATCAAATTCCCGGTGATTTGAACCTCCCGACCCGGCTGGTAAATATTGAATGTGTGTGGAACCAAATACTTCACATTGAATGCCCAATAACATTTGGCCTAAACACCATGTTAGCTTAGGTATTCTAAAGACAAGTTGGAACTTACTGGAGAATCCCAATCATTGTGAGCAACGATCACCTCCAAGTGTGTTGGGGCATCATCAACGTTGGAGGTTACCTCTTTGCGAGAAACAACCCGGCCCATGCCAATGATCAAAGTTTTGTTAGTCATTTCGGGAGCGGCGCTTTTGACCGATGACACTTGGACAATGAAATTTTGGTTATAGATGATGACTGGTGTAGATCCATTATTGCAACAGATGAGTTTACCCGAGATGAAATAAAACGAGCCAACTTCGAGGAGATTGGTAATGGCAGTGTTGGTCGAAAGGGTTAGTTGGATGTCGGCTGGAGTATATCCATCGGGCCACTGCATTGGAAGTAGGACCCAGTTGAAACAATACCTTATTGACTGGTCGAGTTCGGGTCTGTCTTTGACAGATGCATAGCGTTAGGACAACTCGCAAATGTAGTTGATGGAGACAACATACCATTTCAATAACTTCAAAAATGCCAGTCACGGTGGTCGGGTGATTGGGGAGTTCAGTGGAATTCATGTTGCTAAGTTGTTTAGATGAGGAAAAGGGTAAGAAAAAGAAATTTGAATGGGAAAGGTCGAATGAGATGAGTGGATGAAGTACAATGGGGAAGCTTACGAGCAGAGTGGTGTCGTTTTAAATAGGCGGGTGAGATTGCCAACAATGCAAGGTGTGACTACCGACTGGCAGTCTTTTCTCAAATTCATCCAGTCAGAGCATACACCACGGTTGTAATATTCAGATCAAAACTGGTGGTAGTTGCTGCCTGGATTGGGGATAATGCCATATTTATCCAAGTTGGGCCAGCAGAGAGCCTCAGTCCGAGTTGAAGCCAACGAAACGGGAGGATAGGATCCACTTTAACTGGTCAAAGAGGGGTTGAACCTGATTGCCATAACAAAACACCATGTAGGGTAACGTGTATAATTAGAAAAGGTACGTAGAGGAAGCGGGAGCGGTGCTGTAAGAAGATGAAAAGAGGCGCTGTAAGTACCACTCATGGATGGGATCAGTCAAAACAAAGGGACGACTTGTAACTAACATTCAGGGATATTGCCACAAAAAACCATTGCGTGAATGATGGTCGTAAAGGGCCAGAGGACTCGAGGTGGACAAAGACATAAATAGGCTGGTTTGCAAGAAGGGAAAAATTATTCCTCAACCAAGCGGTTCGGCGAGAACTGCTGAGGGACCCACTGTGACGTGCTTGTGTTGCAGTAAAAAAAAGATTACCTCAGCTCAACAGAAAGGTGTGGGCAGCCTGAGCAGTGGAATCGGGAGAGAGGCTGAGCCGCAAATCAATTGGCAGCTAAATTGCCAAAAAAAAAAAGGCAAAACCTGTGATCTGATTTTTGTGAAATTGAGAATTTAATAGACTTAGATCATAATTGAAATTAAAATTCCTGAAAATAATCTACCAGTAGTGTGATTATTATCAGGAAAATTATATTCAAACTATTTACCTGATAGGCTAAATAACCTATTGGGTAAATCCCTTTTGATTTACTAAAAAGTAACTTTATTGTGTTTTATTTCACATCCGTGATCTCTTTCACAGATAAAATTGCCTCACCCCACCGGGTGAAGGCCTGTACTCACCAAATCACCAGGATAAAAAGGGTGGACCTTTCTTGATCCTTCCCCCACCGTGATTTATTAAAACTTAAAACATGAAAGACTTACTCTCAATATTACTCAAATACTAGTAGGTAACTGGGCTAAAATCTTAAATCCTTTCTTTCTTTGACTCCGCTCTTCCCATATCTTCCTTCGAATCCATCCCTTTCACATCTCCAATAGACTCTTATCTCAACCGTAATCCCTTTCTGTTCCGACTTGGATTAATTTGACCAATAGTGATAGCTTCGGCTTGAACTAATCCTGTCTATTTAAGACGAAGAGCCGGCACGGTTCTTCCAGAACTTGTTGTCACTCTATCTTATAGATCAAGACGCTAGCCCCTCCACCTTTTGGTGTCAAGGTGTGGTTTTATTCCTTCTTAAACAAAGTGATTATTTTCAACCGGACACCGGCTGAAAGTACGGCAAAACATTGCATCCATGACGTAGGCAGCAGCATCTCAGATCCAAAGATTGAGTCAAGATTTCATTGCTTCAGAGACGGTATTTTATAGCTGCAAACCCAAGCTCAGGGCAGTATGACTGCAGATATGATTCACTTTCTGATGCTGCGTTGTCCAAAATCAGGACCAATTTTTTTCCTGGATAACACTTCATGCTAGGAATATGAGAGAGTTCAGTCAGTTGCTGCCAATCAAACAGATGAAGTGAAATTTTAACATTACCAAATTGAATACTAAAAAAATCTCAAATTGTTGACCTCAGAACGTTTTCATTGCTGCTGTCAATTCAAGGAGCCCTCCCAGTGATATTGCCGTCATTAGACTAATACAATCAGGGTTTTGGTTAGAAATTAGCCTTGTAGAAGGCGTTCCTTGAGCAGACCGGTCAAAAGTTTGCAGCATATCTCAATCACAAAAGGAACTCTCATCTGAATGAGAGTCATTGTCAGAAAGATGGATATTGGAGATGAAAAATCTTCACAGGGACATGCACACACCTAAAAATATTAGCCAATTGGCTGGAAAAGGATTCATCCTCTCGATGAATCTGAACTTTGCAACAAGTGACTTCCAAGCATTCAAAGTACCAGCTTTCTTGAGTGTAATTGACAACCTGTTAACAAGGTTGTCATGTATTGCTTTGGTACTGAGAGGGTGCCCACTTGAGTCATACAAGTGCTCGCAAATCTCGCTTAGAAACAATTCAGGTTCTGGCCTAACCGATTTGACCATTAATTCACTTTCTTCAGCTGTAAGCCTTGGGAGTGGCCTGTGGTTGGAGTAGGTATTGAGATTGCGGATGACACAGCAGGTTTGTTCAAAAAGGTCCTTCCATTGTTTAAAGGACCGTCTAGAGATGGTCAATCCAAGGGTCTGACAGATGTCATTCTGTAAATGACCTTGAAGGAGCATCCGTACCACAGCAATCTTTGTTTTGGGAGCGTATCATCGGAACACCATGTTGAACATTGTCTGGGGTTGTTGTGATTGGGATGCCCTGGTTGGCAGAAACCAGAAGCACCGGAGGTGGGGTTTGGGCAAAAACTCCCATAAACCCATACCCTTGCCGCAATAAAAATTCAATTTGTCCAAGCTTCATTACATACAAACACAATACATGGACTCTTATCTTGTCAATAGAGAAGCAGGAAGTCTTGTTTCATTCTACACCATTTTTTTTACATTTGTGCCAACAGTTTGGTATTTATTGAATTAAATGTTCAATAATACACTGTCAAACGGCGTCTTGTACAAGAGACAGGTGGGCACTATTTGAAGGAAGGAAAGGAAAAGAGATAGCTTCGAAGAGAGGACTGACTGTTTGAAGATCTTCTTTGTTTCAAAGAAGAGTTACTTAGGCTCAGAGGGACTTAGAGTAGAACACTGAAAGGGTTTGCAATGAGAAGGCTCGAAAGAAGGCGGAATCAAGTTATGCTAAAAAGTATAATCTTATTTTGATGAAGAAAGATGGAAAGCATGAAAGCAGACAGCTTTGATAGTAAATACAAGTGAGGCTACAAAGGTATTGCATAGTATTAGGTTTGAATAAGATGTGAGGTCATAGGGTCAAAGCAGAAGAAATGAAGAAGGAGGTCATAGCTTCTGAGGTCAAGCAAAACCAAGACGGGTCCATGACTGAAGGACCAAGCAATGGTAAGTGAGATGGGTGCAAGATCGAGTGAAGTGAAGTTTGAAGTTCGAGGACTGTGTGTCAAAGTTTGAAAGTTCAAAGAGGAAATGCACGAATCCGGAAAAGGGAGTTAAGCGCATGAAGGAGTGATGCCGAAATAAAGGAATACCGGTAAGAGGGTTATTGGTCTTGCTTTTGTTCACATAACTGAAAAGCAAATGTGCTATTGAATCTTCGAAGGTTTGGAAAGTAACTTCAAGAGAGCACTGAAGATTGCTGAGGGTGCATAGGTGATGTCATATGCAACCCAAGGATTAACCAAAAGCTTGAAAGTTTCTGAGGCTGTAAAGCATGGTAGAAAAGCATCCTTAGCAAATGCAAGGAAGGTCCAACTGCGAGATCCTGAGTGCTGAGTGTGATGCTGAGTCTGTTGTATGACAAACACCCATTTTTATGATGGTTCCAAACAGGGCCTGAATATTGCTGGTTGTCACATATGATCAATATCATCTTGGGAAGCTCAGAACATGCATCAAGTTATCCAAATATAAAATTGCTCTACTTGAGTGTTCTTCTGCGAGCATCACATTTGAATGCACAAACCTAGTATTCAACTGGAAGAATAGGTTTGGGGAGCCAAAAAACCTTGGTAGCCTTTGTATTGGCTCAATACATGCAGCTTATATGGTCAGTGTTGGACTATCATTAGGTTACATTACCAGATTTGTGTTGATGTCACTATTTTGACATGGGCCAATGTTGGAACTTTTTTCATCCTGAAATGCAGGGCTACCTAATTTTAGAGGATCTTTTATAAACATAGTATTAGGGAGTCATGAAAACAAATCCCAAACCTTAGAAAAATAGCTTCTGTGGGAGCTGTTGGTCCAATTGTAAAATTGAGTTTGGGAATTGCTGAGATAATTTGGATAATTTCATAAAAATTGGCCAACCAAAGAAAAAAATCATAACTTTTGAATGGGTGGCCTAAAATACATAAATCAACAGTTGAGATAACCAATAATTATCAAGGCTCTGAATAGATCTTATCACGAATTTCCACTTGCAGAACTTGTTTGGGAAGTGTAGCCTATTTTTCAGCTTTTGTATGACTTTCATGCTTACAACAAAAATCTTGCAAAAAGAAAAAAAAAAGGAAATAAAGAAATTAAGAAATAAAGAGAGACAAAAAGATGAAGAAAATGAAGAGAGAGAAAAAATGAGAAGCAAAATCCAAAAAGAAACTGAGAATTTTTATCCTCTCCTTTCCTTAAGTTCTGATTTTCTTTTCTTCTCCAAGATGTTAAACAATGAAGGATCCCTGGTAGTAGTCTTTGGTTTGTTGATGGCACCAGGGTGTCTTCCACTTCCATGTTTAATGGGTTTTGAGGTTTTCTGATTGTTTAAAGCTTAGAGCATTCGCATTGGACTGGTTAAGTTGCTGATTTTGAGGCGACTTAACCGGTGTGGCAAGTGCATTGGTCCTGGTCAACACCGGGTCAAGTTGACTGAAAGTTTGAGTTCAGGTTTACAAAAGCTAAATTTAACGGTCGTAAACCTGGCCGGTTAAGGCACCCCACCACAGCTCAAGGCTCAGATTTTCAGGCTACCTAACCTGATTTCTGAGACCCCAATGTGGTTGCCATCTAGGCTAACCTGAGGTCTACTTGACCTTAACTTTGACCACACAAATGCTAATGGTCTTACTGAAGATCTCAAGGATGAAGCTCAACCAGAAAAGAAGTTGGTCTGTGTTGCACTATCATGGCATGGGCCAATGTTGGAAATGTTTTTGCATCATGAATCCCTGGGCTCTCCAAATTTGAGTGAAGAGGATTTTTTATGAGGATAAAAATGAAGGAGGAATAAGGATGTGGTAGAGACTGAGAGTGGAGCCAGAGAGAGGATAAAACAAACCAGGACTGATATTCTGACACCCATGCCAGAATCCCAGATTTGCAGGCCCATTGTACTAAGCTTTATTGCACCCTAGCTTACTGATTCATAAAATTATTAATGTGCTTGGATAAAAATTCAAATCATTTGCCCTTGATGAAGTTTTGGATAAATAATTTATCATACATTTTGGCCTCAGACAAAGCTCCAGTTGCTTCTGGTGCCAAAGTTGTGGTTCCACACATCTGTGTCAATCTATCAAATGTGATGAGTGTACCCCTCCAGAAGATTGAGTACGAACTTAATATGTTCATTACTAGGTCCCTTTCCAAGTTGATTGTGTTTGGGTGCTGTGGGATTATCGTGTTCAAAACTGAAATCATAAAAATTTCAAGTTCCATGTGAAGAGAGAGTTGCCTCGAGAGTCGAGGGTTGGGGGTCAGGACGTCCGACAGCTTACGCGTCTCCGCCGAAAGCGGCGAATCTGTTGACTATCGAGCTGGTTCAAGAATGTGAGGTTATTTTTTCTGATGTCCATCTCTTCCGTCATTTGGGCTTGAGACTACTGATACGCTGTCTACTCTCTCTTTACAGTTGAGCCTTCTTGACTTCAATCGATCGTGCAAGAACAAACAGTCTGTTCTGACACGCTTTTTTTTTTATCACCGACCTCTTTCTACGGATACTAAGACCGGGGAAAGAAGAAGAAGGCGAAGGTTCAACTCAAACTTCTCAGCTCGTCCCTGCGTGTTCCCGATGAAAAGAGAAGCCGAGGTCGATTGTTCAGACTCAGGGTCGGCGGACAAGCTCATTAAAACCATGGCAGAAAAGGACGGCGCAGACCAAGAGCCTGCATTTATCAGCCCTAGCTCAGTTCGGTAGATACATATTCCCTATCTTCTTTTCTTTTCGTCATAAAAAAAAAGCGAAATCCGTCAGAAGTTTGCTGTTTTGCTGATGTTCGCTTCTTTCCCTCGTCTTTCGTCCTCTGCCTCTTTGTCGTTCCTCCCTCAAGACCCGACCGGGAGACCCAATTGTAAGTTCAAGAAAGCCACCATTCCACATTATTTTTTCCTCCTTCGCTTTAACTTACATTCTTTAAACCCTCAACCTACAACTTGATACAACATTTCTAGATTTGACAGACAATTGAGGTAAGCCTACTTCACCTTTTTTGCCAATTTCTGAAGTAGATTATCCACTAATTATTCTATTCCGGAGAAGGCTTTGGGAGAGCTCGGGGCAAGAGCTGATCAAATCTGGAGCAGTAAAAATCTGTGATTGCTCAGCAACCTCCACTCAAATCGCCAAAAACTTGATGCTATCGGGAATGAGGTCTGTGGATATGTTTGATGACCAAGTAGTGCGTCAATCAGACATAGGACACAATTTTTTCTTAGACCAAGCAAGCTTGGGTGGCAATCGGTCGAAAGAGTGTTGCAGATTACTCAACGAATTGGCTCCATCTAAATCTTATGCCGATTACAACGACGAAGCCTTGGACCAATCGTACTTCGATGGTTTTGACGACCTGCATGGATTCTGGGGCTGGAATGCCCACATTTGTGTCCGAAGGATGCAAGGTGACGAAATGGCCGTCAGTAGCTACTGCTGGGATTTCTATGTACCTGCTATTTTTGTCCAGACTTGCGGGTTGGTGGCCAGTATTCGCCTGCAGATTCGCGAGCTAAGTGGTAAGCCAACTCAATGTCCCATGCATCTCAGGTTAGCCTGCTCACATTTTATTACCCTTGTTCAATCTGACTCAAAATGATTGTTTCTTTTACAAACAAGTTATCCAACCCCATTCAGATTCTCTTGTCGATCTAAGATTGGATTGTCCCTTTCCATCCTTGTCTGCATTCGTAAAATCATTCGAAATGGACAAGCTGAATGATTACGAGCATGCCCACGTCCCGGCGGTTGTCATAATTATACACTTTTTGGAATTCTTCAAATCTAAGGTCAGTAACATGTCGATCCCAGTAGAACGATCATGATATACAAGCCAGTTGAGTCGTATCTTATGTTTGATTATAGCATGATGGAAAGTTGCCTCAAGATTCAGCTCAGCGAGAAGAATTAAAGCAGATGATCTTGTCCGAGAAGAGAAACGCTGACGAAGACAACTTTGATGAAGCGGTGGGAATGATTTGGAAAGCCTGTCAACCAACAAAGGTAAGGGTTTTCAAGACTTTCATGGAGGTTATCACCTTTAATAACTCAGAATCTATCCTATCACGCGCATCGATCAAACTTCCCTACCAGGTGCCAGCACACGTTGAAGAACGATTCAAAGATCCCCAATGTGACAAAGCAGCCTGGTGGGACGGCAGATTTTGGTTACTCGTGAAATCTTTGCGAGAATTCGTCAAGCGGAGTCCCACCCATCAATTACCTTTATCCGGAGTCCTTCCAGACATGAAGTCCGATACAAAAAACTACATCAAAATGCAAACAATTTATCGCCAACAAGCTTTTGACGAATTACAAACCTTCAGGAAAATCTTGCAAGAGGTTCGACAAACAATACAAGATCGACCTGGTAAATCTGATGGCGACGGCGATGGCGACGGCAACGACGAATCAGAAGATGATGAATACGAGCGATATCGAACTGACAATGGACATTACACCGATGGTCCCGAATTTACCATGTCTCCTGAAATGGTTGAAACCTTTGTCAAAAACTCCGCCCATATACGTTTGATCCGGGGAAAACAATATGGGCAAAACCCCAAAAACCTGAGTAAGTGTGACCATCGATAAGCAATTCAGATTGATTATGAGAAATCCCTCCGTGTTTTCCACTCTTCCCAATCGTAAATTGATTTACTGAAACTATCCAATCGATCGAAGTCCCGAAATTTGCGAAGGAGTGTGAGCCTGGGAATGAAGATTATACGGTGACTTGGTACATTGCACTCGAAGCCTTGTCTGCCTACAGGGAAAGGAACGATGGCGAATATCCTGGAATGCGAAAAGGACAAGAAGACGAGGACTTCAATACCCTTTCGGAGATCGTACTCAACTATCTGGGATGGGATGAAGAGAAGAAGGTACCCGAAAAAATGCAGAAAGCATTGAGAGAAATGTAGGTTTTAACTTGTTTTTTCTTCTTCTTTTGTTGTTGTCCAATACCAAATTGCTAACGCTTTCATTTCCCCCTTGGTTTGTTTATACAGGGTTAGATGTTCTGGATCCGAATTACCACACATCTCAAGTCTAGTAGGAGGATTGGTTTCTCAAGAAGTCATCAAATTGATCACACGACAGTACATACCAATGAATGGGATCTGTATATTTGATGGCTATAATTCAACTACTGGGATTCTGGAATTCTAAATGAAACAACGGGGTTCCTTTAAATTTTAGGCTCTTTGTGTCCAACCCTCTACCAACACAATTGTAGAAAAGAAACAAAAAACGCATTGACATGAGTTTGCTAACGTTTCACACGAATCTCATGACAAATAAACGCTGGCAATTGAATCAAAAATACCCACCTTACGCTCTGTTGAACACAAAAGGACCATGTTGGGTAGGTGGTGTTGCAGACCATGTCAAATGTGAGGACAGAAGTGTACCACTCACATCCAAAAAATTGTGAGGTTCTAATTCGGGAAGAAAGGGTCACTTGAAGAGTGTGGGTATGTTGTATCTTGAACACGGATAATGACATGAGGGAGATCTTGAAAGAGCAATTGTTGAATGAAATGTAGAAATACATTTGCCTTTTTTGCGGGATTTACATTTTGCCTAGGCAATGCTTGTTACTTTTAAAAAAAAAGTTTACAATCTCAGTTTGCTGTCTCCAGAATGAGGACTTCCCTTCGATCTACAGCCCACCTGTAGAGCCAGATCTAGTTGGATGCCAGATATTATTTGCAGTCAAAAAGCTAGAATTTTAGCTTTTTGACATGTAAATTAAGATCTGCAGGCCCTGCAGATGGCCATGGGAAGTCCTCCACTCTTGCTGCAGGATCTAGGCAGTTCTATCCAGACCCACAAAGCAGGGAATTGAGACTTACATGTTCCACCTTCTATTGAGAAGATTTCATATTTCTTGTTCCAACCAATTTAAACCCCCCATCAAAACTTGATAAGTGTGAAGACAGTTTGCTATAAAACAAACTGTCTTTGATTTTCATTTCAAAATTCTCAAACCCATGTAAAACTCAATAAAATGCTTACACCAATCCCCTCCTAATCATTTATGGGGGGGGGGGGGGGGTTGCCTGGATGCCAATTTGCTATATCTTAACCTGAGCTTGCTTTGGTTGAGGGTGAGATCTAGCAATGGTGTAATAAATATGATACAATATAGTATTGGCCAGTTTATCTGTATTGTATTACAAGGCTGATACTTAATCTCCTCCTCAAATATTGCCTGGCCAAATTATGCAATCTGAAAATCCAATACACACAAAAGTCAAACAAATAAATATTGCATGAATCATATATGTTTTGTGTTCTTAGTGATATAGATATGCTAAAAGACGAGAATTGAGCCAGAAACTAGTAGAAAAGAAGTAGGAAACTTAAAGCTTGCTTTTTTTTATTTTTTTTATTTTTTTTATTTTTTTTATTTTTTTTATTTTTTTTATTTTTTTTATTTTTTTTATTTTTTTTATTTTTTTATTTTTTTATTTTTTTTATTTTTTTTATTTTTTTATTTTTTTTATTTTTTTTATTTTTTTTATTTTTTTTATTTTTTTTATTTTTTTTATTTTTTTATTTTTTTTATTTTTTTATTTTTTTTATTTTTTTTATTTTTTTATTTTTTTTATTTTTTTATTTTTTTTATTTTTTTTATTTTTTTATTTTTTTTATTTTTTTTATTTTTTTTATTTTTTTTATTTTTTTTATTTTTTTTATTTTTTTTATTTTTTTTATTTTTTTTATTTTTTTTATTTTTTTTATTTTTTTATTTTTTTTATTTTTTTATTTTTTTTATTTTTTTTATTTTTTTTATTTTTTTTATTTTTTTTATTTTTTTTATTTTTTTTATTTTGAAGGCATAGGAAGGGGGAAACCAGCTTCAGGAACAGAAATAGAGGGAAAGAATTCAGGAAATCTACTTTTGATATTTTTAAGGAACATGTTTTGTTTTATTATGTTCATTATCTGCCATGGCCTTTTTAACGTTCTTGTAAGGGGATTTCTCAAATTCACCATCAGGGTTAACTCCTTGAAGGAGCCGGTGATAGTATTTGATAGATGTTTCAACAGTATCAGTGTCATACAACAGACTCAGCTTCACACTCAGCACTCAGGATCTCACAGTTGGATCTTCCTTGCATTTGGCTAAGGATGCTTTTTGCCATCAGCAACTTTCAAGCTTTTGGTTAATCCTCAGGTTGCATATGACATCACCAATGCACCCTCAGCAATCTTCAGTGCTCTCTCGAAGTTACTTTCCAAACCTTTGAAGATTCAATAGCACATTGCTTTTTAGTTATGCAAACAAAAGCAAGACCATTAACCCTCTCAACGGTCTTCCTTTCTTTTCAGCATTACTCTTTCATGCACTTGACTTCCTTTTCCGGATTCGCGCATTCCCTCTTTGAACTTTCGAACTTCGACGCACAGTCTTCGAACTTTGAACTTCACTTCACTCACCCTTGCACCCATCACACTTACCCCTGCTTGGTCCTTCAGTCATGGACTCTTTGCCTTGGTGTTGCTTGACCTCTTTTCATTTCTTCTGCTTTGATCCTATGACCTCACATCTTGTTTGAACCTATGTCATACCTTTGTAGTCTGACTTGTATTTACTATATAAGCTGTCTGCTTCCATGCTTTCCATCTTTCCTCATCAAAATAAGATTATAGTTTTCAGCATAACTTGATTCTGCCTTCTTTGAGCCTTCTCATTGCGAACCCTTTCAGTGTTCTACTCTAAGTCCCTCTGAGCCTAAGTAACTCTTCTTCAAAACAAAGAAGACCTTCAAACAGTCAGTCCTCTCTTTGAAGCTATCTCTTTCCTTTCTTTTCCCTCAAATAGTGCCCACCCGTCTCTTGTACAAGACACCGTGTGACAATCAGGAAAAAATCAACCTCCTTGACAAGCCCATGCTTCCTTTGTTTTCTTTATTGTTCCTGTCCTGGTTGGGTGAGCTTGGGGCTTTGATAACCAACAAGTTGGATCCAAACTCTAAACTTCGCAAGTAAAATTGACCTGGCTAGAAGGATAGTGTTAGATCCAAATGCTTCATTGAGATATTTTTGGTTTCATTCGATTATTGAGGTGAACATCTTCGTGAATTCCTCTTCAGTCTCTTTGGTCAGTTTTCTTCTTTAGAAAGGCTTTGATTTCCCAGTACCTGGCAACAATTATACTTCCAGAGGAGATATTTCATTCCATTTTTTTGGTCATAAAATAAAGCTCCTGCAAATGTAATCAAAAATAAATAATTACTTTCTTCCAAGTCATCCAAAAACTGGGGAAATCACCCCAAGTATACTTTTGAGCTTTCACATAACTTCCCAAATGTATCTAGTAATATTTTTATCTTTGTAAAAATTTGGGCCACCATGTTGATCTTGTTTCTTCTCATGAAGCTTGTTGATTACATTACAAGCATCATACCCTCTTTCCCTGCTTTTTTGTTTGTATTTCCAGTGGATTCCATAGCCCAAAATCAAGCTGGACCCTGAGTGGCCAAGCTTCTTGTACCAAGTGTTGAACTCAGATTGGTGTGTGGCAGAAAATGTGATCTTTTGGATCACAAACTCAACCTATGGGTAAATTCAGTCAGTTAACATGTGGCAATAGAAATTAACTTCTTCAACATTGAACCAATTTGTTTTTCATTTTCATTTTTCATTGATTGGATTGGTTGTGCATTGCTTTTGGAGCTACAATTGGAGTTCCCATTATCATCAATGTTTGTTGGATCTGCTTCTTCTTTTGACCTGAATTCTTCTTTTGACCTGAATAACCAGGGCCATAAAAAAGCCAATAGTTGACAGCCTACTCTTGGTCATTCCAGAAATATCAAGCAAGAACACCTTAAGACTGGAATTCAGGGTAAGAGTGACCTTGTGACAAAAGCATCATGTATGGTTTTGTGGTAAGGAGATATTGGTGATCTGTAATAATTTTTTTGGTCTGATATGTATGTACAACAGATCCATAGAAATTACATTAGCTACAATTTTTGAATTGATAAATCAAAATTGTAAAACAATAAATACTCATCTTTTTATGAATGCCTGCTGACATCATTCAAAAATTTAATGGCTAAATAAATGCCTATGTGCTTGAGTCCAAGCTGAGTAATGTTGAACATCCAGTTGTTGGAAAAATTAGCAGCGGAGATACCCCTGAAGGCCTGGAAAGTCCCCTTAGTTGTACACATATCATGTATTAGAGTTATCTTTGATTTAAGTTTCTGATCAATACAGAGATGGGTTTTCAAATAATTTCTTTCAATTCACTGCCAGTGTTATGAGGTGAGTTGATGGTATTGGTTTTTCACTGAGATAAACTCAACCCAGTCAAACTTGTTTTGATCTCCACCAATAAATATAAATCAAAGTTCCTTGGATTTATATTTCATATGTTGGAATCCAACCCAGTTTAATTGGGTTTATTTCATCCTAGCTTGGCCAGGATAACCTCAAACCAGATAATATTTCTGGAAGTGATTCTAAATTTTGATAGAAGGGATCTGGAAAGAGAAAGAACCTTCAGATATACCTTGAGTGAATCCAAAACTTTGTACTGCAATCAGTTCAAATAAAGCTTGTGGGCCTTAGTTTCAGCCCAAAGATGAGGAAAGAGTTTCTTACAGGGTTGGACTTTATTGAAAGTCACACCAAGTAAGAAGTCCTCAATGCAACTCCAAGGGAGAGAAAACTCAACTCGACACATGAGTAGGAGGTGGTTTGGTGGTAATTGGGCGGGATCTGGTCACCGGAATGCTCAACTTTAGTGGGCAAATAAGTTACACTACAGGATAGCTGAACTTATTTGTCAGCTATGCTATGCTTTAGAATAATCTATTGACCAGCTACACTCAATAGTACTAGTGCAGTTGATGGATTTAGTCTAAATGTTAGCATAGATGATGGATGTGTAGCTTAATATTTAGCATAGTGGTCAATGAAATAGTGAAGAAATTTGATCAGATTACTTGAAAAAAATTATCCAGTGGAAATTACAGTCTTCAAATAAAATGAAGTAAAATAAAGTAAAATAAAGTGAAATGAAATGAAATGAAGAAGAATACTGAGGTCTTTTGCTTGTGTCTTGATTTTGGAATGCATCCTGAGCACAAAGATGGTGGCTGAGATATTTGTAGTGGGATCCATGACAGAAAAGAGGTGAAATTTGACAACAGCAACAATATTTTTTTAAGTAGAGTGGGCCCAGCAGATGAAATATTTGTAGAAGAATCATATCTTGGCATTTAGATTGTGTTTTTATATGTGAACAGGAAGGTGGTGCTCTCCAGAGATCTCAACATTTATGTTGCCCATTGGTTTTTTTTGACCATTGGCTTTATCTTTCCACAGCTTGATTTTCCAATTGGTGAGTGGCTTTGGAGTAATTTCTTTAGCTGGACCTTCCCCTCCACATTTTTCCTCGCTCCTGACCTGACAACCTTGTTACTCCTTATAATGATAAAATCAGTAATCTATTGTGCATACTATGGTTAATGAGCTGCCATTTGTGAATGAAGGCAGCCATGTCAGACAATGGGTTTGACAATGTGTGCATGATTTTTTAGAAATCTGATGTTGCCTTATTTGATTGTTCCTGTACATATGTTTCTGCTTGGCCCTTCAGTGCTTTCAGTACATGAAACCAGCACCAATAGTGCTTTGGGCCTTGCAGGTCTCTTAAATACTTGTACACAGTGTTGATGGTGTTGCAGACGGTAATGGTGCAGTCAGACATAATAGCATGTGAAACCAGTCCCGTGGACTCTTGGGTCCACCTGAGTATAAGTGCAAGGGAGGCCATAATTGGGTATACACATACAAGCAGAAGGTTTGGGTCAACAATTGTTGCAAGCAGTGGGGAGGGATAAAGCCAGGAGAAATATCACTCATGCACTGGCGGACCCAGCAAATGCCCAACAAACAGGTGCCCCCTTCCCAGTGATGTGGTTTCAAACCATGATGGTGTACAGGCTGATCTTCTTACCATTGGGGAGAAAGAAGTTTGAGACTGTGTGGTGGGTTGCATCCACCAAGAGGAGAGACTGCCCAAATATCTTCATGGTTTTTCTCTGCCATGGCAATTGGATGGAAAAGAGGAAATCTTTGGAGTCCATAATGCAGGGGGCGTAGATGTGCCACCAGATAGATAGTCACCCCAGATGCGCAGTGACTTGAATACGTCAACATCCTGTCTGGCAAGTACCTTAACATGTGTTTGGATGAGATACTGAATTCAGTCATGTGTAATCTTATTGGCTTTGGTCACCAGTTTGTCTGTGTGGTGCTGGAAGCAGAAATTGTGAGCATCTCGGTTGAGGGAGCTGGTTTCAGGGAAAAAGCTAACCGGGGAGCTGATTAACCAATGAATGGCCTTCCATTGCCAACCAAGGCCTGATACTAACTTTCTCCATTAGCAAGGCCTGCACTGCCAGGGGGTTCCAACAAAGGAGCATGTTGGCACTTGAATAGGGGTTGTGATTGTGATCCCAAAACCACTTGATGCAAAGCGAGTTGGTACTCTTGTGGTGCTGAATGTTGAAGCGAGCTGCACATTGGCTAGGGAGCTTGAGGTGTTTGCGGTGTCTAGGACAAGTGGAAGTTGACCGGGCACCACAATGGCTTGCAAGGCTTGATGGTGGTCATAGGCTGCACAGCAGCATTCAACCGCTTCCTTTTGGTATTCCATTGGATGTTTGCTTGCATTGTGGTGACAAAGGCCATTGCTTCAGTGTTGTCAGCATGCTACTATTCAGAGCTAGCCTGACCACAAGCACAAAATACAAAACATATAAAAAATAGATAAAAGAAATAAAACATATAAAAATCTTAGTATAAAGTAATACATCCAATAAAAATAAATAAACAACCTTTATTACAGGTATACAAGTAAGTTAACAAGTGATAACACACAATGGTTTGATTATTTAATACACAAATCAGTTATAACTTCTTAATCCTTTTAAAAACATTAAATATTATTTCATATTCTTTATTTTCAAGAAAATTAACCTAGGATATGTCAATAACACCACCCCATAATAATGACTCCTTCTAGTAGTTTGTCATATATCAACCAGTCACTATTGTATCCGTGATTACAACCACTTTACATATGAATATTCTTAGCTATTATGGGTCTGGTTAACCATGAAAGTACTCAAGGTAAAGATCTGTAGCATCCCACATGCTCTAATAAATAATATTTGAACTAGTAGTATATTTGCAGTAGGAAATATTTGAACCACTACAGTTCCCACAAATGTACATGTGATCTAGTAAACAGACACCTATTTGTGCGTCAGAATATTCTCACAATAACTTCTGACATGCATGTTTAGGCCATGCAAACACTGCCTCAGTTCAAAAGAATGTACACACACTTAAAAGGTGTCTGTTTACTAGATCACATGTACATTTGTGGGAACTGTAGTGGTTCAAATATTTCCTACTGCAAATATACTACTAGTTCAAATATTATTTATTAGAGCATGTGGGATGCTACAGATCTTTACCTTGAGTACTTTAATGG
The DNA here is from genome assembly GCA_001624995.1 of Puccinia horiana. NCBI lineage: Eukaryota > Fungi > Basidiomycota > Pucciniomycetes > Pucciniales > Pucciniaceae > Puccinia > Puccinia horiana. The sequence goes on from LWDY01000019.1 coordinate 1,079,132, forward strand.
TTAACCAGACCCATAATAGCTAAGAATATTCATATGTAAAGTGGTTGTAATCACAGATACAATAGTGACTGGTTGATATATGACAAACTACTAGAAGGAGTCATTATTATGGGGTGGTGTTAGTGACATACCCTAGGTTAATTTTCTTGAAAATAAAGAATATGAAATAATATTTAAGGTTTTTCAAAGGATTAAGAAGTTATAACTGATTTGTGTATTAAATAATCAAACCATTGTGTGTTATCACTTGTTAACTTACTTGTATACCTGTAATAAAGGTTGTTTATTTATTTTTATTGGATGTATTACTTTATACTAAGATTTTTATATGTTTTGTTTCTTTTATCTATTTTTTATATGTTTTGTATTTTGTGCTTGTGGTCAGGCTAGCTCTGAATAGTAGCAGGCTGACAAGTGTAGCTATTTCCAGGTATTGTGAAACGGTGAGGATTGGTGGGGAATGATGGGGTTTGGCCATTGAACCATGACACAAGATTAATTGAGTTTAACTGGCCGGTTACTGCTGATGCAAGGTGGGACAAACCAAGTGAAGGGTAGTGGGGCGATCTTGTAGCAGTCTGAAATGAGCGGATAAGCCACACAAGTTGCTGTCAGAGGCTGAGAGTTGATGCACTGCTGGATTGTGAGCTGGCATGGTAGTTGATTGGAGTAGAGGTCTGATGTTTGGGTAGGTGGTAGGATGGGGGGATTGGTGGTTGTGTGGAAGGTGAGGGGGTATTGTGTGGTATTATTATTATAATAATAGTGTTGTGAGATGGGCAGATGGTCACTGAGGTGCATTGGGGGTGTTGGCGGGTTGGTGTGATGAGTTGATGGTATAACAAGATGACAGATGGAGTAAGACCTGCGCCAGGCAAGATAGTGGATGGGGGAAACAAGTCAAGTAGTTGGGGTTTAAGATGATTGGAGGTTGAAAGAAAGTGTGGAATGTTGAAAATCAAAAGAAGTGGCAGCTGTTTTTAAGGTTACAGGCTCTCTCTGATTGGGGGGACTGGTGTCACTGTGGGGGTAGAAAAACCATCCACCATGAAAAATTATGTGTTGCTTGCTATTCAGGCGACATGCTGAGGTAGAAAGGCCCCTTTGTACTTTGGGGTGTTGCTTGTATAGCAAGAGACACACCAGCGTTGATGGTGGTTGAGAACTGCGCTCAAGTTTAATGCTTTGGTGGTTGAGAACTCCACTCAAGGTTAATGCTTGGTTGTGTATGTCCATGTATAGCTGTGATCCTGCGGACATTCTCAGGGAATTGTTTTTGGGCTCTTCACGGTTTTCCAGATACCCAGTCTGAATCCATGGATTTGGGTAATTGGCACGGAGAGTGGCCGTTTTGGGGCTTTGCAGCTGTTAAATTAAATGTGTACATTGCTTCCAAAAAGCCATTCTTCAAAGTATAATTTGATCATCCAAACTACATAGTGTAAGAACATAACCTTGGTATGTCACAATTACAGATAGTTCTAGCTGTTATGGACAGGAGTGGTGTTATACCAATATGTTGGAGAACAGTGAATTCCCACTATGATAGTTGTACAACATAGTTGTGATATTGGATCCTGGTTTTATACTAGCTATTTACACTAGAGAGTATTCAAGTGGCACAGTGGCTAACAGATCCCAGATATTATATTAGGGTCATCTACATCATCTTGAGCTTGCCAGCAGGGCTTAACAATGCATACCCAAGTAAGGGTATCTTCAAACATTGAAGTTTGAATGAAGATCTTGATCTTATGAGCCAGTTGAAAGTTCTACTGCGGTCTATGTGGTTCTCAAGTGTTGTATATTTACTGATGAGAATGTTTTTTGAAAAGATGATGGAATGGAGGCTACTGTTTCTGCTGTGAACCAGCAGTCCATCCCTGGATCCACTTTGAAATACAACTTCTTCCACTGAGTCTTTTCTTTCCGCTTTCCGCTTTCCCCTTCAGCTCCCAATTGCACTCGAAATATTATCCATCCAGATTCCGCACTTTCCCTTTCCCATCATGAGAAAGTTCTTCAACCGCAACAAGAAGACTATACCAACCACAGCTGCCCTCGATCATCAACCCACTCATTCTGCAACTCTCCTCCCAACCACCAGTCCAACCATCCCCCAGCACAACATGACTGCTCCAATCGAACACCACATTCAATCCGACACTCGTGATAAGCGTCAAGTCGCCTTCGTCAGTCCCGATCTCACTACTCGTCAGTCTCTCCCTCTTCTGCTGCCCTTCCCCATAGAAACCCTCGTCCAACATCTCCCTTTTTACTCCTTCCACTGCCCATCCCACTTCCTTCGGGCTCTTCAATCATCCCACACTCCCTTCAGTTCATCCTCATCATCTCCCAGCTAATCATCCAAACTCTCAACCGCTCCAATCCCTCCCCCCAACTTCCCACCCTGGCTTGCTTGATTCTCTCCATCCCATGACCTTTATTTATTTATCAAAATACTCAATTTACCCTCTCACTATATCGAACGCTCAATTTTAGCTGACTCGGACCTTTCTTCTCACCCCGGTCATCTGCCTTCCTGCTTGCTTTCATTTCGATTCGCCTTACATTACGCAAAAGTAGTCACCACCCGACCACCCAGTCCACCCACTCCCCAGCCATCCCATCCCTCCCTCCGATCTTCATCTGCGGCTGCTAATACCCACAGTTCGGCCAGGACGGTTATGAACTACGCCAATACCTCATCCTTTCATCATCCACCTTCTAGCCTCATGTCTCCCCACCGACCTACCCCCGGTTCGACCAGCCGTCGATCAGACGGTAGTGCCGGATCCCACTCGGGTAGTCAACTTGGTCACTCCGCTTCTCTTCCATCCCCCGATCCTTCTCATGATACCTGCCACGATAGGATGACCTCAACCCCCAATACCGGTTATCGCCCCATGACACCACTTTCTACCATTAGTTCAGGATATCAAGTTCGAAGAAGTTCTGGCGGGGTAATCGGCCCTGCCGATACCTGGGGTGGAAATGTGATTGGCGGTCGACTTGGCGAAGATATCTATCAACCGATGACTTGGAGTGAAATGAATGATCTAGAATTGGTCGAAAACCTGAGTGGAAGGGAACGAACGCGTCAGGAAGTTCTATGGGAAATCGTGGCGAGCGAGGAGCGTTATGTTTCTGAACTGGTTGTCAGTTAATCCTACCAGTGCTCAATTTATCTGATCTGATTTCACTCATCACCAATCTCTCTCTTTTGTTTTCCAGTCACTACGAAACAACTACATCACTCCCGTTCTTTACCCTATGATTGCCCCGATTCTTTTGTCACCCTCAGCATCTAGTGGTCCCCAATCAAATTTCTTCAAGAGTCACAACAGTACTAGCTCCAATTCACCAACCACTTTAACCCCTCCAACCATCGCCTCCGATTTTCTACCGATTGCTGCTCAATTTGTTCGAAGTTCATCCCGCTGCTCTCGGACAAACTCAAATCACAGTCAAGATCATCTTCCAGACATGGAATCAGAAGATTCTCACAACTGCCCTGCACCATCTCAACCCCCGATTATATCTCCTGATCCTACCCAAACTATGTCTCCAGTCGACAAAACTCCGTCAAACCCTAATCGAATGACTTTCAATCGGTTTGGCATTCGTTCCAAAAGATCATCACACCCTGATTCCGAGCACAACGTCCAGTCACTCAACGGTGGGCACCATTCCAACTTAAATCAATCAACCTGCTCAGTTCCACACATCAATAGCAAAGGCGGTTCCACCTTGCGTGGTATCAGACATTATCTTCGACCACTCAACCCACCAAACAAACTTCATAAAGCTCATCAGCATACCATCCAGGATGCTCTAACAAACCATGCCAATTTTGAATACCTCTTGCCTGAATCACTCAGGATCATTTTTAATATCGTCAATGATGGGATGTTTAGGGGTCATGAAGATTTGAGTGTACAACTGAAAGAAAAGTATCTGGAACAATTCCCACTCGTCCGAGACCTAACATCAGTTTGGGCCGAACAGGTTAGTATTTCTGCTGTACCATCTCATCCTTGAAGTTTCTCTTCTTCTTCTTACTAGCTATTTTTCTTTTCTTTAGACGTGGATCATCGAGACATATGCTGTCTATGTCCAGCATCTTGAACGTGGTCTACGGGAGATTGAAGAAATCTTGGCAGTAGTTGGTTGCAAGAATTCATCTGCCCCTAAGGAAACGAAACGTCTCGCGAGCATCATCATGGTCAGTCAGATCTTGTGCTGACTGTTACTGAAAGGTTATGGCTGACCCAATTTGTTTCCAGCTCCTCGAAGAAAATGCAGCCCTGCAAGGCGAATGCGGGCTGGCAATTTGTTTGTCTAAACCGTTCCAAAGATTACTCAAGTACCCTTTATTGTTCCAAAACCTGTTATACCAGTTAGTTCTCTTTACCTTTCTTGGTCCTTTAGACAGTATCTTGAACCCTCAATTCGTTTTGATAGTACCGACGCATCTACGCACGAGTACGAGAGTGCTCAAGCTATGGCAATTTCAATTGACGGTATCGTGAGGAGTATTGAAGATGGCAAGGTCAGTGAAGAAGAGCGCACCAAAGCTCGTGACGTATGGTCCCGAATTGATGGCATCAATGAAAAGGTATCAAGTTTCTTCTATTCCGCGACTTTATGTGCTTGTTATTGATCATTCTGGTCTTCTCATCTGTAGGCGCTCATGGTTCCACAAAGCGATCGCTTGTTGATGTCTGAGGAATCGGTTTGGCAACCTGTTCCCGGTAAAGAAAAACGTACCTTATCTGACGCAGCCGAAGGCAGTCGTGCTCTATCGCCCATGTCTGCCCGTAACCTCGCTAGTCCCACTGGGAAAAAGGAGAAGACAACTATTGATCGACTGCGTATCCTCAAAGGACAGAAGTCTTTCCGGAGACTTTCGGACATGGTCGGTACTGAGAGCAAGCAGCCGACTCTTGGGTCCAAACGCGATGTCTGGCTCGTTGTGTTTTCGGATGTTGTTCTACGATGTCAACGAATAGGCGTTACTCGAATGTCGACAAGCTATCCCTCTTGGTTGAAAGACAAGCAGAAAGGAAAACGTCTGTTGCCTGGTCAAGAAAGGAACCTGTACAAATTCCTCAAGATTGAAAAATGGGAGAAGCATCCTTCTCTTGTCTTGAAAGAGGCCAACCATGCTCACGCGGAAGACATGGCTAGTAGTACAAAAAGTTCAGCCGCTCAACAGCCAAAGAAGGATTCCGTTCAGTCACCTGATGGTTCCCAGCCTGAACGATTATCTGTTTTGATCAATGGGACGGATGACTACGAGCGTATCAGGCGTGAAAGTGCTATGAGGTAAGTGTTTTCCGTCAAGCTTTCTTATAGAGAACCACCTTCCTTGGCTAATCAAGCATGGGATCACCCAGCTTTTGCTACGAACAGGACGACCCCAAACCGAACCTTGCACCTATGACGAAGACCGCGTTAAATAACAAGAACATTACCAAGGCCAACCCTTATGCTGGAACCCTACCCAAGAAATTTACGAGCAATCCAACACCAACGACCCGGATCGTTTCCCCGACGACTCAATCAGTCATCGGCAAACGAACAGCAGCGGTTAGCAAGTTCTCCAACCGGGTACCTGTAGGCCACCAGTTCCAAGGGATCTCAGGAAGCATGTCAGCATGTGGATCATCAACAGCCCATCATCGTTCATCGCCCGGAACGTCCGCCGGGACCACGTCCCATGCCACCACCCTACCCGTTACGCCACAGTACCGGTACGAGACCCCGACAACGAGCACACTAGCCAAGAAAGCCCAAGCGGATGGGGCCGCCCATCCGTCCCGCGCTTTATCGCCGGTGATCAGCTCGAGAGCTCCTGCTACTAGACGTCGAGCTGGAAGCACTTCCGGATCTAGGCCGCCGGCGGCCCATCATGCATCCAATCCTTCTAAGGGTATACCGGGAGGACGCAACAGGGCCGGTAGTACCGAGGCAGTCAGGTCACCCCAAGCTGCTGAGCCTCACACTGGCACCAACAAAAGGAGCACCGGTAATCAACAACTGAATAGTAGTCAAACTACTCCAGTCGATCAACCACCAATCGTCTCTAAAAAACCGAGCGAAGATTTCTCGGCTTTTAAGAGTTACTTTGATACACCATCTAATACAATGTCTTCACTAGCCATCGCCTTCCCTACTTAAATCCACTACATCTTTTCTTCTTTTTTTTAGATGTCTGTCTGTTTGCTGTCTCTTGTTCTTCACTCTCTTTTTCTTTTTTTGAGTATCTCTCTTTTTCAATCGTTGGTTAGTTTCAGTGTAGAATCGGCTTTTATTTTGTTTGTTGTTTTGCATATCTCCATTGGGCGCACTTAATTTTTTTTTGAAAATTTAATAACTCGTCGAATCATTTATATTACTCTCTTTCTTTTTCCTTGTTTACATCCTTCTTCTGATTCCGAGTTCTCATTTGGAAGAGAACACATCTGATACACACCGCACCCCCCTCTGTATATAATTTTCTTTTTTTGGATGTATTTAGATATCGTTCCTTTTTTCCTTCTGAGAAGGTTCATACAAGAGACTTGATTAAATAATAATAACATATTTATTATATGTATAAAGAAATGACACGCAAAGACCATGGATTTGCACTAGTGCTCGTTGACCATTGTCATAGCGTTTGTCTTGTTTTTTATTGAAAATGGTGTGCCATAACTCAGGAGGCGATTGTGCGCAAGTGGAATTCCAATTCAGCAGAGTGGACCACAGTTGACCTCAGACAGCTATTTTTTACTCTTGCTGTACTACAAGGGAGTGCAAATACACCCAGTCAGTGTGTACATCACACCAACAGCTTACATAATGAACTACACACTTTCTGAGTATGTAAAGTAGTTAACTTTAAAGCAAATCAAGTTCCAAGAACTGATTTGCTTTAAACCAAGCTGGGATTTAGACAACCCTGCCACAAGTGAGATTTAAAAGGTACCTCTAAGGTGTTAACCATGATACATTGTTTCAGTGTTAGGTGATTGGATTGGGGCAGACCAATCCCTGCCAGGTTGTGGGTTCATAGGCCAACACGTTGAATGTTTGAATGTGATATATTGGCACAAATAAATCCCACCCTATTTTGTGTAGCCTTGCGCTTGGGTTGTTTAACAGCGCTGGGGCAAATTTTGACACTCATGGGGTGGTGTCAGTGAAGATAGCAAATCAGCCTTTGGACTGGGGTATCTCAGATAAAACCCAACATAAATCATGGAAATACAACACTGTACCAGGTTCATCTTTTGGCTCGATCAAGCTCTGCACCTCATCAATCACCAATATTATCTGGAGGCAGTTAGTTATCTTTCATTTGAGGAAATTTTTTGGAATAACATGGCACCATGTCTATTAGAGTAGGTATCCCCTTTGAGCCTTTTGGGATGTCTCAATTGCTACATGGACAATGTTAGCAAAGGCTTTCTTTTTTGTTTTTTCCATCTGTTGGAAAGCTATGAGAATACCAGGTGGCCTGTTTGTCCCGCTTCTCAGTACCCAAGAACAACTTGAGGACTGTTTGGAGGATGGCAATAATAAGTTTCAGGTAATGTAATGACATGTCTGAGGGACGTGAATTAGTGAGCATGTTGTCAGCAAGGATTGATTGTGATGGGAGGCTGGTTAAGCAGGATTTTGAGCTTCTCCATTGGGCACTGCAGATGGTAAGGGAGTTTGAGCAATTCATTATATGTAGTTGGGGGTGGTTATGACTGCAGATGAGCAAACATGTGTGGGTCCCCAGTGAGTGTCAATTTCCAACCAGGATAATCCCCTGCTGCCTGAATCATAAGAGCAAGCACCTTTGCCAGCTCATTGAGAAGATCTTGAGTCTTTGCTGCTTTGGTGTCATGAAGTTCAAAATGTCAGCCCATGATGAGAGAGGATTTGCCTGGCAAAAGAAATTAGAATAGAAAAATCAACATAAATCCAACATGACCAAAAAATCTTCAGAACAATGTAGCTTTATCAGGTTTGGTCTGGAATGGGGTATGTCTCTAGTAATCTGGTTTCAATACTTTGAAGGACGGAAGTTTGGTAGTCACCTAGGCTTGATCCAGAGGAGTTTTCCGCCAGTTGGATATTGGAATGGCAGTTGAAACAGATGATTGATGTTGAGGACCAAAGGGTACCATTGGGGTTGCTTCTCATGGCCTCCAAAGCTTTACAAAAGTGAGTCTTGAAAATTTTGAGTGGGTCCAAATTAGCTGCTTGTTGCTCCCTGCCACCAGTCCTAATTCTCAAATCTTGAAGGAGAATTTGAAAACAGGGAGTGAGCTGGAATGGGACCAGCTTGGGAAAAACTTGCAAGGCCCCTTGGCCAAAGCACCACCCAAAGTCAATGTGGATTACCTCAAAAGTATCCTCGATTACCAAAATGTTATCAGAGTGTTGGTGACCGATTCCAAACAGGTAGGTGAGCACAAATTGGATAGCAGCTGTTTGATTGAAAGCTTGCTTTTTGAGGACAGGCTGGTTTCTCCATGGCAAGAGAACATTTTTCTGATCAGTCATTGGGGTTTGATAAGGATGCATTTTTTATGCTTGTATGGGTTATCAACATGTTGAACAAATCTGGAGATGAAATGGCCAAGAGATTGGCATCTTGGGATGTATTTGATGATCCCAAAATTTTCAAACATTGGTAGGTATGTTTGCATAGGTTGGAAACTTGAATCTGATCCTTTGGGCTTCTGGGTGGAGTGAAGAACACCTATTGTTAAAATGGCATAACTGCACCACCAAGGCATCTTGCCTGAGGTGTTTGAGTTTCAAGATTTGCATATATATTTGGCCATCTGACCTCACAAGTTCAATTCAAATAGGCTTGCTTTATCCCCCAGTAAAGAAATTTTGGATTGAACCTCTTTGATTGTGGGGAAAGAACATGTTGGGGGCTTGATATTTGTTAAAATAGGAAATTTTTCATTTTTGAGTTTTTTTAATAGGATGGTAACTGAAGGTAGTGTGAATGGAATTAAAGTGATTGATGGAAAAGCAGCATATGTTGATTTGAATATGTGGAACAGTGAAAGAAATTTGTCAACCATTTGTGAAATTTCACCTATGTGTTCAAGAATTCTAGATTGGGTTGCTGGGAATCTTCTTTGAATAAATAAGCAACAATGGGTCAGCTATGCTACATGTGTAGCTAGCGTAGTGTAATGGAAGATTTTTTAGCTAAGCTAACACACCACTAACATTAGTGACACAATTTGGCCAACTTAAGCTAAATTTTTTTTGTTAGTTGGTAGCTGAGCATTAGCTGTGGCCAGGAAAAAAATAACATTACCATAGTATTAGCTGGGGTTAGGAAAAAATAACCAACACTACCAAAAATCTGTGTTAGCAGTGTTAGTAGTGGTTAAAAAAGTCTACACTTTAGCAAAATCCATTGACCCACTATGCTCCATGTTAGCATAGCTGGTGGAGTTACTCTAAATGTTATGTTAATGGTGGATGCATCACACAAGAAGAAAAATGGAACATTTAAGCTCTAGAAGGCTTTGAGAAAGAAATATCAAGTTGAAAAAGAAAACAAAAATGATTAGCTGACATGAGGGACTTGTCCAAGAAGGTAAGAGACTCAAAGTCTACAATAAGGGAGCATATGTAAAGGATTTCCTACAGCTTGGGCCTACTGATACTATGAGAAAGGTAAAGTTTGACATGTACAAGTCAGATACAAGTGCTAAGACACCCCCACCTCAGTCTCAGACATGAGTGGGCGTCTTTTTTAAAAACACAATGGCAGTTAGCTAAATTTACCCAGGGCTTGTGCCACATACAGCAGCTTAGAAGGGAAGTTGGCAGACAGCTCCATCTCCACTGTGGCTAATGTAGCACTCTCCCCCAGTGCGTCTATTAGTTTGCACACAGATTTCATGTTAGCATCCATGAGGCTACTGTCCAAGTATACTGCAAGGGAGTCTCCAGGTGAGTACTTCTTGTGCTCATCTGCCCATTTTTCTATGGCTGCAGCGATGTCTTTAGCAAGCGAGTTTAGTGTTGTAGGCGGTGAAGGGTTTGTGAGCACTAGCTCCTCTATTACCTTCAAGCCAGCATGGTCTGGCTTGGGGTCCTTTGATCCTACAAATGGAGTATCTCTGACCTTGATCTTAGGTCCGATGGTATCAGCACTAACTGTGATTTGCTGGCCACCTGGCTTAGACTCTTAGGCATACTACCCTTAGCTTCAAGAGCTGTCTGGCCCATGGCAACTACAGTGGCCGGACTGGTGGGCCCAGACAGATACTGCAGGCTGACCTGGCCTCCACTTGTAGGCGAAGAACCAGGTGGCATCCTAATGGCTGATCTATTTATTGGCTGCATCTTTGGAGTGGGAGTCCTGGGGCTAGTAACTGAGGATGGCACACTTGACTGTATACTAGGAATAGTGCCTGACCTTGTCTCAGCAAACGCAGCTGTCAAGTCGGCAGGCATATTGCCTGCCGCCCCAGGCGCATCTCGGATACTGCCACTCAGAGACAGGGACCCTAAAGCGTCGTGAACACGTTGAGACTCTTGAGCTACGTTACTGATGTTGGTAGACATGGCTTGGGCCCCTCCTACCAGCCTCCCAATAGTGTCAGTGTCCAAAGTGGCAGCAACAGGCGCAAGTCTGTTATTGTGGTACGCCATAGCAAGTGCCTCAACAGTGTAGCTGTCCGAAGTGTGCTCCCTTCCGCTTTGAAGGTACATTTCTATGAACATTGAGTCTCTAAGCCTTTGTATCTCGATGCCTAGGCTGTTGTCCTCAGTTCTGTCCAGCAGACTGGAATCCTCAACGTTGGGGCTACGGGCGTTGGGTATTCAGGAAGCATGGCTCTTGAGGCTTCTTGCATGGACCTGCCAGCATAGGCAACAGGTAGGCTAAGTCTAGACTTCTGTTCATGCAGTGCTGCTACCCTTTACTCTGGGCCTTTTTGACTACTATATGTTGCAGTAGAGTACTGACCTCTTTGCCGCAGAGAGTAGCTTCTCTCTCAGGTACTTGCGAGCAGGCTCAGGGAGCAAGCATTAGTGTGACTAGCTGCCTATGCTCCGTAAGCCTGTATTTATATATGCAGGATGCTTCCCCCTCCAGCCTCTCACCTTGTACAGCTTTGATATTGATGACGCTAGTTCCTTGTGAGCTGCTGCACCGTCTCAGCCCAATGATGTTATGCATATCTTGGGTGGTTTACTTCCTGGCTCCTTATGCTGAGCTCTGTCTATCAATAGGTTAGAGACATAGCGACCTGGTCTACAGTGTGCTAGTGATGCTTGTAGCTTGCCGTCGCCATTGGCCAAAAATTGAGACAGCTTGTGACAGGTTAGGGTATGGCAGTAGGATAGTGCCGCGGCGGGGGTTGAATGTATAGGAGACGGGTACGGAGACTGCCCTATTACCACGCAGTCAAAATCAAACTGATGCCATGTTATGAAGTATTTGAGGTATCTTGCAGGTGAGGGGTCCTGGGAGAGCTCTCGTACGTCTTCAGTATTCGTTCAAAGGCTTCACATGCGATCTCCATTGTATTTGTGTGGAGCCAGCATGCTGGGTTTGCGGGTGTAAGCAGAGGCTCCAGGGGTGTGCACAGGCAGCAACACTAAGTCCTGTGAATAGCGTGACATTCTCAGTGTAGGATAGCAGGAGGGCTCGCTGCCTACGGACCAGCTACGCACGTAGAGAGTATTCAGTATTGTAGCGGCTTCACTGTCAGGCCCTGAGTGACACACTGCTAGGCAGCCCTCGGAACCTTCGAGATCCTTCAAGTACAGTATCAGCTCTTCAGTGGAGTATTGTGAGCTAGGGCCGTGGACTTTTTCTTGTGACCCTAGAGCCCTATACCCAGCCGTTAGTATCCAACTGTCTATATCCTTCTGCACTATGATAGCGTTAGAGCAGCTGGCCAAGGGTGATAACGTAAGGTAAAGATCGCATATCTCCGTAGCCTCCGTCTCGTTGTACACAACGTCCTGTGATATTACCACCAGAGTAGGTGGCAGAGGCCCTCTCCTGAAAGCTATGTGAATGGTGCACAAATCAAGATACATGGAGCACAGTGCTGGCTTGTTAGGCAGCACTGTTAGAGATTCTCTGACCTCAGAAGACATACTGGAGTCTATACTGAAGGCACCCAGCCTTGGTGGAAATGAAGTGTCCATAACGGCGTCTACTGCAGAGTATCTTCTTCTCCTCATATGATTGGAGTTACAAAGATAAGCCTGCTCTAGGAGACGCGAGATAAGTGATGTTCTTGGTGCTCCCATACTCATGTGCTGCAGCAGTTTTAATCTTCTAGTACACACATCACCTTCAGCCTAGGTACCATGGGTGGATAGCGCTCAGCGGCCCGCATATGCTGTCACCCCCAGTCTTGATATACAAGTACTGTTCTTACTCAGGGCTCCTTCAACGTAGAAGTATGGAGCCATATAAGGCATGCCTACTATAGTTACCTCAGTGAAGCTATCAGCACCCAAGGACATGGCTGTGTAGTCATCGGGTTGTACGGGATGGCTCACCGCGGAACTGGATGTGGCCACTATAGAGGATGGAGACATTTGTAGCGCCATGATGGAGAACCCTGTATTGCAGGGACACTCGGCTCTGTGATAAAAGGTGTTGTACCCAGTGCTACCTTTCTCCATGAGGTCTAGAACAAACATGGGTACAGCATACTGAGTTATGCACTTTTGGGCAGACCCCTGTTCTGACGCCAGAATCGTGGTGTGGTACGCCCTGCAGCCGGATATGACCAAGTGCCTTGAGGTTGACACGACGGAGCCTCTGGTGCTCTCACCTGACAAGGGTACTTCCCCTATGGCTAGTGGAGGTAACGGAACACAGTCTGTAGGAGGCTTTGTATTCAAGGGCGACTGACAGAGGTGCCACGGTGCCCTGTAAGGTTTTAGTGCCTTAGGATTTAAATCCAGGGGATCGGGAGGTGTGTAGCTAAAGTCCATAGACAACCCTTCTTCCACACACCGTTGAAACATTTAATTTTGGTTTTCTTGGCTTGAGTCATTGTTCTTTTTTTTTCTTCTGAAGTCAAATTTTTGAGATTTTTAGCTCTAGCTACCAAGCGGTGACTAATTTGGAAAGGACATCCAAAGTGAGAAGTTGATTTGGTGTTTTTCAACTCTTTTGGAGGTCCAATTTGTGATGGCTGATGCCGTTGCTTTTCCAAAGCTCCTCAACAATACCTGGTATCCAAAGTTTATGTTGCAATCATAGTCTGGGAACCGGATGGCATGTCCAAGTGTGTTCGAGGGGGGTAGTTTGATTGATATAGCTGAATAGATTTTTGTCCTTATCAAAGTGAGCAAGGTGCTCTTGAGAGTTTTACGGGCATGTTCAGACAGGTGAGTACAAGTATCATGAAAAATTTCAATATGGCCTGGATCAAGGTCATCAACTTCATATTTGTCTTCTACCTCAAATGGTATGAAAAAACCTACGTTGTTGCTTTGACTCTCTGGGACACCTATCTGACCCCCCATTGAGTCAGGCAACAAGACAGAATATCCCAAGTTAGAAGTATATAATAAAAGAAGAATCACAGCTAACTGGTTGACTCACTGGGACACCTGACTGACCCCCTTTGAGCTAGGCAAAAGCTGGAGTGGCATGATCAAGATGAGAGACTGGTATGTGACAGGAAAAGGATGTTGGATCAAGGGAAGAATACTGTAAGAAAAGGATATTGGATCAAGAGATGGACAGGAAATAGAATGATGTTGGAATTGAAGTCCGCCATGACTGGCAAGTCTTTAAACAAGACACCAGTTAATCAAACTGGTTGAAACCGGGTGAATTTGCCCACCAAAAAGGATCTGTATGAGGCTGTACCAGTCCAGATCTTTCCTGGTAGGTCTCTGTAGACTTGTACCAAGCTTCCTTGGGCATCATTTGCAGGTACTGCTCAGCCAAGCTTCCTTGGGAATTGGTTACAGGTTGTGCCCAGCCTTCAATCAGGAAATCTCCCTCTCTGATGCCCAGGGACTAAACCCGTCATCGGAGAAGATGCCTTTCCAATGCTTGGGTACTCTTCCCAGTCATCAGAGAGGATGCCTCTCCATTGCCTGGATACTTTTCCCAATCATTGAGGAGGATGCCTCCCAATGACCACATACTTTGCCTGGTCATTGGAGAAGACGCCTCCCCGATGACCATATCCTCTTCCCAGTCATTCAGCAGGCATCCTCTCCAATATCTGGGTAAAGTACCCAGTCACCAAAGAGTTTGCCTCTCCACTGACTGGGTATAGTACCCAGTCATCAGAAAGGCATCCTCTCCAATGACCAGATAGTCTGCCCAGTCATTGAAGAGGATGCCTCTCCAATGACGGGTTACAGTACCCAAGTTGTGGCAGAGGATACCTCTTTGACAACTGGGTACTCCACCCAGTCGTTGAAGGGTTTTGATCTTTGATAACTGGGTAAAGTACCCAGTTGCCTGGTCTGAACTCTCCAATGACTGGGTACATTACCCAGTCACAATAGCGGCTCCATATTAGCAATGGTAAAACAATCTCAAATCACAGAGCTACCTACCGAGTACCCTTATTGCACCATCGACAAGGCTGGAGAAGTAGGGCTGCGTGCAGACGCCTGGGTGAGTAAAGCATCCCAATACCTGTACTCATTCTCTCCTGAAGTGTTTAGGGATAACAGCGAGTATGCAAAGTGCATAAGCAGTGCCAGTAGAGAAGCCATGTATGGGTCTTGTAATTTAACAGTGGTGTACCCTGACGGATCCACCTGACAGATCCAAATGCCCCTACCTTCCTGTGGCTAGCAATAGAATCCTAGGCGTTCAGCCCAAGCCGGGTACTATTCAAGCCTACGGTACTAACTATGTCAGAATTGGCATTGAGGAGCAGGTCTACAACGATATATGCACCAAGGTTGGACAGGTTGTTAAGCTTAAGGACCCACCTGTGGAAAAGGTAACTGCCCAAGCTGGACTCCGAGTCTTCACGGTTACCATGCCTAAGGCGGTCAAGGTCCAGAGTCTCGCAGAGGCAGAAGATCCTGACGATCCCTCTGCTGGCCCTAGAAAGACTATGTTTACCATACCCGTTTTCAACCTAGGCTTAGACGTTATGGCATCATGCTACTTCATGGTAAAGGCCAAGTACAAAGGGCCTGTAGCTAGCCCAGACAATGTACAGGGGTACAGCACTAGCCTGTAACCCATGTGCATCACACTGATAGACTCCTGCGATAAGACTCTAGAGTTGGAAGTTGCTGTGTCTGCCCCTGGTGTATCCAATGCATGTGCCACTCCACCTGATGCTAGGGTCATGGCTAACTTAAAGCGTATGCTTCAAAGGCAGAACATAGCGTGAGCTCCTCCATTTTAAAACTTGGGCTGTTATGTATGCAGCTTGCTGCAATGGTACTTACAAGATGCACATATTCACAGACGGATCTAGCAAACTACATGAAGGTCTCAGAACCTCAGGTGTGGGTGTGTACTGTCAAGCTCCTATCTAACTTCAGGTATCTGAACCTATGACCTCAGGGGGTTGTATGAACAGTGAGGCTGAGTGGATGGCGCTCACCGTCGCTATACTATGGACTATTGAAAGCTGGCCCTTACTGTCAAGAAGCGGAGACATAGAGGTAGTGTTCTGTACAGACTCCACCTACGTCCTTAAGTCTGTCACAGAGTGGATTCATACCTAGGAAGCAAACGGGTGGAAGTCTAAGAACGGCGCTGAACCACAGCACTTACGGTATGTCAGAGCTGTGGACGCAATGCTAAGGTATCTAAGGCATAACCTAGGAGCAGAAGTATATCTACAGTGGGTCAAAGCTCACACTAGCACAACCTCAGGTGCGGAGGTTCAGGGTAACAGAGAGGCTGATACCTTAGCTGGAGACGGTAGGAAGAGAGGTATTCCTGGGGCACATGAAGCCATTGTTTCCAAGGCTGAGTCCTTGGTTTCACTACTAGAACGGCGCGGCGTAGTCGCGTAGGCACACCGACTTTCTCTGCCTATACAAACACTATACTGAATACCAGCTATGCAACCTACTAAGCTGGAGATGAGGCGATTTGTAAGACGTCCTCATCACTATGCGCCTTCTCCAGACCAGCAGGATCCATTCTTGGCGTCACATTTACAACACCGCCCGGAGGCTACACAGAGCTCTGCCAACCCACCCCAGCAAGGTCACACTACAGGAGATCTCAGGCGCGCAAGCAAGGTTTCGGTGTTGGTGGATGAGCTTGTTGAGGCCCGCGCCGCGGGCCGCTCATCACATTCAAGCTCTAAGAGCGGCACTCCAGACAATCCCTGTAAGCTTATCCCCGACTCATGTCATCCTCCGACCACTCGCACAACGACACTATATAACCCTCCCTCTTGCAATGGTGATACACACCTTGCCTATGCAGATGTATACACCACAGAACTCTGTGGTTCAAACTCCCGGCTCAGAGACACTAGCAAAGTCAAGGCTCCATTGCAAGATACCATATCCTCAGCCCACAATTCACACACACACATCCATCTTAGGGCACTGTCTGCAGAACACACACTCCTGGTCTACAGAATGGGTTCTGCCAGGTACCTACAGAGGTGCTTACAAGAAGGGTTGACTATGGATTTCAACTCTATGACACCCAATCCTTTGGACTCTGACCCCACCGCACTATTGCCCTATAGAGCACCATGGCAGTTCCGCCAGTCACCTCCAGACGCTACCCCCACTACAGACTGCGTTCCTCTGCCGCCACTGGCTATAGGAGAGGTACCTCTGTCAGCCGAGAGTCTTAGGGGCTCAGTGACATCTGGTCATTTCAGGCTGTAGGGCTTATAGTACAAAACTCCCACTGTTAGAACAGGGTTCCGCTAGTACGCACATAACTCAATATGCTGTACCTATGTTTGTGTTAGACCTTATCGAACACGGAGGCACAGGTTACAACACTTTCCACCACAGGGCAGAGTGCCTGTGAAATACTGGGTTCTTCACCATGGCGCTACAGATGTCATCCTCTTCTATAGTAGCCAGGTCAAGTTCTGCAGTGAGCTACCCTGTGTCACTAGATGATTACACAGCTATGTCCCTAGGCGCGGACAGGTTTAGTAAGGTGACTATAGTGTGTTACCCTATATGACCCCGTACTTTTATGTGGAGGGTGCACTATGTAAAGACGGCACCTGCATATCAAGGTTGGGAGTTTTTAACTATAGGCCAGATGCCCTATGCGGACCGCTAAGTGCATACCCACCTATGGTATTGAGACTGAGAGTGATGTGCATAGTAGAAGATTAAAACTGCAGCAAGCTGCAGTAGCACATAAGTACTAACAAGCAGACATGGGTGTACCAGGAGTACCACTTACCTCACGATTCCTAGAGGGAGCTCACGAATGTAATCCCAAACATATAAGGAAAGGAAGATACTCTGCGGTAGATGCCGCCATGGACACTTCGTTTCCACCAACTCTGGGAGCTTTTGACATAAGCTCCAACATGTCCTCTAAAGTTGAGAAGTCACTTGCATCTCTGATGACTGGGCACAGTACCCAGTCACTGAACTCTCCAATGATTGGGTACAGTACCCAGTAATCGCAGAGGCATCCTCTCCGATGACCAGATAGTCTTCCCAGTCATTGGAAAGGATACCTCTCCCATGACCGGTTACAGTAACCAGTTGTTGCAGAGGATACCTCTTTGACAGCTGGGTACTCCACCCAGTCCTCTAAGAGGTTTCCTCTTCAATGGCTGAGTACTGTACCCAGTCACCAAGGAGGTTGCCTCTCCAATGACTGGGTACTCTACCCCAATTCACCAAAGAGGAAACCTCATCAACGACTGGGTACTCTACCCAGTCATCAGAGAGACATCCTCTCAGATGACAGCTCTACCCAGTCGCCGAAGAGCTTTTTCCCTCTTTGATGACCACTGGGCACTGTACCCAGTCACCAAATTCTAAGAGGATACCTCTTTGGTGACTCGGTGACTGGGCACTGTACCCAGTCACCAAAGTGGAAACCTCTTTGGTGACTGGGCACTGTACCCAGTCACCAAAGTGGAAACCTCTTTGGTGACTGGACACTGTACTCAGTCACCAAAGAGGAAACCTCTTCGGTGACTTGGTAAAGTACCCAGTCATTGGAGAGGGAAACACCTGCGACAACTGGGTACAGAACCCGGTCATCAGAGAGGTTTCCCTCTTTGAAGACTGGGTACAGTACCCTGTCATTGGAGAGGTTTCCCTCTTCGGATACTGGGTACATACAGTACTCATTCATTGGGGAAACATCCTCTCAGATGACAGCTCTACCCGGTTGTCAAAGAGCTTTTTCCCTCTTCGATGACTACTGGGCACTGTACGCAGTCACCTAAGGAGATACCTCTTTGGTGACTGGGCACTGTACCCAGTCACCAAAGTGAAAACCTCTTCGGTGACTGGGCACTGTACCCAGTCATCAAAGAGGAAACCTCTTTGGTGACTCGGTAAAGTACCCAGTCACCCGAGAGGGAAACCTCTGCGCAACTGGGCACAGTACCCGGTCATCGGAGAGGTTTCCCTCTTCGACAACTGGGTACAGTACCCAGTCATTGGAGAGTTTTCCCTCTTCGGCGACTGGGTACATACAGTACCCATTTGTCAGGGAGGGAAACCTCTTCAATGAATGGGTACAAATGAAGTTTATTGAAATGTAAAACAGAGGTGAGAGCTTTGGAAAAAACTAATTATCTTCAGGTGCTATTAAATGGAATTTATAGTGAGAAAGCAACAGAAGCACTGAGATACATTGGGAGGGATCATTGGTTGGATCTTCAAGCAAAGCTCTATTGTAAGCACTAATGGCAGTATGTAACAAAGAAAAGACTTCCCATTCAATACTACCCTGAGTATTCTCAGGCCCAGCCCCAGGGTAGCATTGGTCTAGTGTTCAAGTAACTTTAGCGGCTTACTGGACCACTACGTCAAGATAAAATATTGAGGATATGTAGGACACATGTTCAATTCATGCAGATATAAATGTGTGGTATGTGTCAGCTACCTTGAATTTGATTTGTGATGAACCATTTGTTGTGTTGTTAGTTGTCTTGTTGGTCCATTTGTTAGTTGATTTGTTAGTCCACATGTTATTGATGTTAGTTGATGTGTCATCTCATGTTAGTCTCAGACTAGCTACACTAAATTTTTGTTGAAAATGCGCTACACTAATTGTTTGGGAAAATCATGTTAGCTGGACAAAAGTTATGCTACACATTTTAGAAAATCCTGTTGGCAGTGGAAAAGCTATGCTACTTGTTAGCGTAGTTTTTGATTAATCACAACTAATGCTACAGAATTTCTGGAAAAAAAATCACCACTACGCTACCTGTTAGTTTAGCGGGATGGGATTTCAACTAACACTAACAAAATCCTGGGGAAAAAAATATAGCGCTACACTATCGGTTATTGGCCATGTAGCATAGTGTAGCGACCCACCGTTGAAATAAGGGCAAAGTTGGGGGAAAATGGAATTGAGAAGGGGGGGGGGGGGTGAGATAAATTCAAAAATAGACTGTGTCCCAGAATTTGGAAACTAGCCTCATGGTATTGGGTGTTTGCCATTTGATTGGAATTTGGGTTGGGAGTGGAGAGGAAAGCCAGGCCAGTGGCATGGCTTCCAACATCTGCAAATTTCCTGGTCTTCCCCCCATCACCCAACCACCGGTGTACCCAACAGCACCAAAGGTGACAGATCATTATTGGCATGCCTGGAGATCACAGATCATGATCTGTACAGCTGTCATTCATTAATCAACAATTTTCTCCAGTCAAGTTTGTTTGTATGTATGTAGTCCTCTTTTATGCTGTGCTTGATTTCTTTTTCTGTGTCCTTCCACAGTTTGTTGTCTCAGGTTAGTGTGCAATGCCATTGGCCAAAATTCCCTATAAAAAAATCAACATAATATGCAATATAAATATGTAAATACTTTGATCTTGCATAATGTAAAATTCTTGATCCCCTGTGAACTCAAGCCACCAGTGACTCTAACTTATCAAAGTCCCGCAAGGACTTTGCCAAGGGTCTTTCAAGTCCAGAGGGACTTAGCCCTTAACACTACTTTCTTAGCTTCAGCTTTCAGTCTACGTGGTCCCATTTTATTCTACCCTCCAGAGGTATTTTTGAAACATAAATAAATAAAAACAAAATTTGTAAAAATTGTTCTTTTTTTCAGCAAGAGGATGAAAATTGGCCGTGCACGGGCTTTGAGGAGTGGTGATCTGAGGGTGGTTTCAGAAAAATGGATGTTTTTGAAATTAAACAACTGGATGAAGAAGGGAGTTTGGAGGGAATGTCGGCAAGATGCAGATCATTACATCATTGAAATTCCAAGGTTTTTGGCTGATGAGTCTGTGAGGTAGGGTGAATCTAGGTTCCTGCCACCAAGACTTTTCAAAAGTCTTAGGCCAGAATCCTTGTTAAGGTGCAAGTCCCCCTGGGGCCCGGGGGATTTGGATAAGTTAGCCAGTGACTCAATCTGAATCAAACTCAAACCAACCAAAAAAAAAATCATCACTCCTCACCCATTTGATGGAATGTAGGTATTTTGGCTGCTTGGTGGGCCGTGGCTGTCTCCCTACAAACCTCAAATACCTCTTTGATCATTACTCCTCACTTGATGTCAACCACAATACACTTGATTCACACTACGTAAGTCAACTCTTCCTACATTCACCGTTGCCTTTCCATTTCAATCATTTTATAAGAATTCTTTTCCAGCGAGCTCTCTCGACTTTCTGCACAAAAACTTTGTAGCTATTGGATTGGAGTTTGTAAATGTGGCACCACACCTTGAACACTGTTCATCCTTTGCTGGATGACAAACCTGGCTCTTCTCTCCACCAACCCAGTGCAAACTCCCATGGACCAGGCACTCTTATCATCCAGGTTTGATTTTTGAGCCAAAGTCCTGGAGCTTGGCTGCAGGAGTTGCTCTGATTACTCCCAAACTTGACTATGCCTGAATGACCTTCTTCCAGTGCTTCTGCCACCAACAGGCTTTATCCTGGGCCAAGTCCAACTTTGATTGACCCAAGCCCATTGTGATCCATGGTGATGGTGGGTTGATCAGGCAAGTCACATGTGCTGTCAACAATCAAGCAGTCTGGATTGATGATGGATAGTTCTAATATCTACCCATGAGCCTACTGAGCTAGTCCCCATGCATATTGAGCATCATGTTTGTCACCCGAGTAATACCAGCGTGCTTCACCAGCCCCCTGAGCCTTGTCCCATCATGACACAGCTCAATTATCACTTTCCAGAAACTGCCCTCAATTTCAGAATGGAGTATATTAAGTAATACTTGTGCTCATCAACATTTTATAGGAACTGGGTTCTTGGTATCCATGAGTATCATTATTTTCCTTTTGCAATCAATAGAAGGAAGACGTCTATAAGCATCTTGTTTGGATCTGAGTTGAAATGTATACCGGAAGAAATAAAGTCTAGACAAACTTTACCATTTTGTCTATTTTGAGAAATAACTCGCAAACCTCATCACCGCCAGGCCCTGTAATGATAATGAAACTGACGGATTGAAAATTATTAACAAAAAATATTTTTGTGCTTGGCAAACAATTTGTACATTCAATCTATCTTCCTGTCTTTGAGATAAAACCGTGAATTTCATTGTGAAATCTGTCATCTTATAGGTTGAATGATCTTACATACTTTCATGGACAACCTCATGAAGAAATTTCTTGTACCCCTCCTTGGCTTCAGATACTTTCTTTCCAGTTTTGATCCAATCATTTTAAAAATCCAGCTCATCAGCAAGAAATTTATTCAACTCGTTTCTAATGCCATCATCTTGAGATAAATGATTGTGGTGAGCAGCCTCAAGAACTTGGTAAATCTTCTCAATCTGAGAGGATTCCTTGTTGAATAACTTCTGGAGCACCAAAATATTGGTTTGCTTGGGTCATTATGTTTTATCAAGATATGATCAGTTCACTATATTATGCTATACGCAGAAGCAATCTGAATCTGAAGTAGGGCAAAAAATACAAACTGCTTGAATGATGTCTGAAAGAACCGGCCGTCTAATCACACTTATCTTAACACTTGATGATTGGTCTGCACTGGCGCCAGAGTCAAGAGGTAGCTTTGATCTTCCAAATTTCTTCCGGTATATTACTAAAAACTCATCCTGTTTGTGGGAGCAATTAGGGGATGATATGTGAGATGATAAATGATTGAGTATTTTATTTTTCCATTGAAGAGGAGTGCAGCAAGAATGACCTTTTCCCATTCAATGAACTTGATCTTACTACCTTAAGTCGAGATCAAGTTGGGTAATTGAGAAATCAAGTCAATTTAAACCAGGCTTACTGCCACTGAGGGATGAATCAGTCTCCTCCGTGCCACTGGATAAGTGGCTCCAGCTCCGGGAAGGAGCCTGGGCAGATGCTCGGGACACCCTCTGGGCAAGTCGGGTTTGATGGTCCCTTCACCACAATTGGTGTCATTGGGACCTCCCACCCCCATCTCCGGGATTGTGGGTCCTCCTGAACAATGCTGATTGGCACAGCAAACACACAGGCAGAATGGAAAAACTGAAAGAAAAGTTCGAAGGCCCCCCTACCAGATGATTCGGACAAAACGTTGAGCTTCAACTACCTGACAGAGATTGTAGGCATTCAGTGCTTCACATTTCAAAGGTGAAATTGTTTCCGTTGGAGGGACCCAAAAAAGTAAGTCCCACCCAATCATGCACCTCCGAGGGTATCACTACACTGTAAAACTTTACCTTGGCCACACCGTGAGCACCTCAAAAAATCCACCTCTCTTGCAGATTCCCTCACAGGCCAACCCGACTCAATGGACGTGGCCCTTCCACCGACATCATCCACTCCCCTTTCATCTTTTCCTTTTTGTTTCTTTTTCTTCTCCTGCTCTTCTCTCTCTTTTAACTTTTTTTTTGTCTTCTCTCCGTCATCCTCTTCTTCCTGCTCACTCTTCAATCAACTCAACCTCCATTGACAATTCCTTTTACAGGGGGGGAGACTGTGAAACCCCCTCACAACCAGGCTTTCACTCAAACTAAACCCTCAAGATTACATAATCATCATCTCACTTATCAAGCGGCCTCTCTCCCTTTCCTAGTTCAGCAGAGATCTAACTTCATCCATCCTGCTGAACTAGTGCAATAACAGACCATGGTTCTCTGATCTCTCCAGACACATCATCTGCCCATGGCCTACTGAGTATAGTGAAGAGCTACCGCTCTTACAGTAGCGGCCTTTTTTCATGGGATTTCATGTAGCGTTAGTTGGAACTACAATCAGCTAACCTAACACATAGCATGGACCTAGCGGTCCCAGAGGGAAGAAAGGGAGTTTACTCCCTTCCCTTCCCTTTATGACTGACTGGTCCCTGACCGGCTTATTGATCCAGCTCTATGCTGAGCAAGATCAACAGCCCTGAAAAATGGAGCTGGTAAAGTGGAAGGGGAGATCATCAGCTTCCCTTTGGTCCAAGGGAGGGCCATTTGACCCCCCAGAAGGTGGGTAAGCAAGCAGTCACAGAAGGTGGGTAGGCAAGTGGTCAAAGATTTGTACCACCACAAAGTCGGTTTGGGGACCTCAGGATCCATGCAGAAATTCAGGTATTACATGCAAGTCCCTCCCTGCGGTCAGGTCACTCATACGCCAGCACAAGCCGCGCACAGCAGGGAGATGGACTTATGTTAAGTTCGTGGCAATACAGTTGCACATGGCATAAACCAGCATTGCACTGCCTGCAAAAAAAAGTTGAGACCCGGGGTCCAAAGTGCAGGGATACTTATTTTTATTAATTTTGGACTTGCACAGGTGTGTAGAGCTTGAAAATATAAGGGCTTGGATTTTGGCCTGGTAGTTTTTTTGTTACATCCATATTTTGGACATGGTGCTATAAAGCCATACTTAACCCCATGAATAGTATTTATGGGGTTGAAATTTATGGTTTAAGCCCTAACATGTGGCCCGATAGAGTTTTAGTTGCATTTTTCCAGACCTCTTTTGTCATCTCTTGTGTTCATCTTCCCGCCTTGTGGGGCTAACCCCCGGGCTATTGTCTGTTAGCCTGCATATGCATAGTGCGCAATGTCAAATCAAATCTGCACTTAAAAAAAAAGGGTCCTAACAGGGCATATTTAGACTCTCTAACTGAGTTCCCAAGAAAAAAACTCACCCAAATGGGGAGGTTTTTGCCTGTTTTTGCCCTAAAAAGCAGTTTTTTCTAATCAATGGCCCCAACATTTCAGACAGGGGCAAATAGCTATGCTGGTTGAAGCCATGCCTATTGTAGCAGAAGATCATCCAAGGCACCAAGCTGTCTGCTGACACCTCATGAAAACTGCAGACACTTTTTGAAAAGCGTCACCCAGTGACATCAGCTGCGCTTGTCGCACGATCCAAGTTCGACGTCGGGAGGGGGTCCTCGACCAGGCTGCGACGCCGAGCCTGGTCGCGGCCTTCGTGCCAGCTTCATCAGGTGATGCTATTCAAAAAGTGTCGCCTGTTTCCATGCGGTGTGAATGGCGCAGACGCAAAATACACGTCACCTGTCAATGGGAGTCGAATCCAAGTTACCAGGACCGTGATTCCACATCACGCACCGATCAGTTCTAACCAGTAGACGATGACAGAGATGCCAACTGCAGGCAATTGCAGGTATTCAATCAATCAGTGTTACATTCATCAAATGATTGTGGCGATTAGCTTTGGACTATGTATCAAGGATAGAGCAACCAAGTTAAACGACCGAGCACGCACACAATGACATAATCTGGACGACAGACATAGACGCAAGGCTTACTTTTGGGGAGATACGAGTGAGAAAAAAATGAAGTGTAAAATAGTATGTTGGTTTGTTGCTAAAAGGAAAAGTAGGAGGGACAAATGACAAGAGGTTAAAAAAAAGCTTGATTCATTTACACGTACGCACTCTCTCTTTTTCATGCACATACAAAGCAGAAAGAGACTAATCAACCACACACACACACCAAGAAATACCGAGATCTTCGAGTGACAAGGATAATGATGATAGGTGAGTCTCGCGATAGAGTTAATTATCTACACATATTTATTTAATTTGATAAAAATAAGAAGATCGGAAAGACGAAAAAGAAAGGAAAGTGGTGTGAAGAGAAAGAGAGGAATGAGGAATCATGAAAAAGTTTATTTATTTATTTTTAAATTTTTTTAATTTAATTTATTTGTTGGTTATGAACTAATAGGAGGGAGAGGGTCAATGACTAATTGAGAGATGAAAAAGAACCAGAGAGAAGAGAA
Source organism: Puccinia horiana (assembly GCA_001624995.1). Lineage (NCBI taxonomy): Eukaryota > Fungi > Basidiomycota > Pucciniomycetes > Pucciniales > Pucciniaceae > Puccinia > Puccinia horiana. The sequence goes on from LWDY01000019.1 coordinate 1,104,455, forward strand.
AAGACATGTATACACAACAAAAGTGCAGTCTTAAAAAGAGAGACGGACGATCTATAAAATGTATTTATATGTATGCGTTGAAGGGAAAAAAAAATCTATGTAAGTAAAAGTTGCACACACCACACAAGGGGATCAACATGACTGGAGACTGTCAAAGAAGATTCAAGAAATCGGAGCGACGGCCGAGGAAGATGATGCAGGCGCAATAGCAGCAGCAGCAGCAGAAGAAGAAGGATGAGGAAGGCGATGAAGAGCAGAGAGGTTAGAGGCGGGGGACAAGGAATAGATAGCAAAGGAGTTCCCGATTCGTTCGGCCCAGATCACGGCGTTTCTCGAGATGCTAGAGCCGAGGAAGACGACTTCGCGGTCAGTGGGAGGAAGGAGAGTTCCATTAGCGGAAGCCGTGGGTGTTGGAGAGAGTTGGTTCGAGCCGGGCAAGGAGAGATTGCTACCGCTCCCACCGCTGTTATGGTGGTGGTGCTGATTGGAAGAGGAAGAGGAGGAGTTATCGTTCCACTTGCTGAGGCCCATGGTCAAGTTAGTCAGGCTGCTCAAGTTGAGCGTCGAGTGATGATGATGGTGATCACGGAAACTGAGGCTTGACGGGAAGTTCTGGGCGGTAATCACACCGACACCGCTACCACCGCCGACGGCGGTTACTTGGCCGGCTGGGCCGCCTGGGGGGCCGAGGATCAGCTGGGGGAGAATGTCAAGCGTCGCCGAGTTGCTGAACTCCTCGAGGCCCTTCGCCTGTCGGCCACCGACCTCAAACAACTTGACCTCCACATGATCGAGTCCGACCATCACCGTCCGACGCTCATCGATCAGCACTACCTCAATCCGGAACCCTCCCGCAAGTTGGCCATTCTCCGCACCGCTCGTATTTGGTCGAGAGTTCTTGTCGTTCGTCCATATGAACGGCTTCTTCATCACACTCCGTCCATCACAATCCACGATCGACGTAACCTTCTTGCCCCTCGTCACTAGAAACAAGCCAGGTGGGCCAATCTGTCGACTGGCCGGATTCGATAACAAACTGATTGGCGAGAGTAGGGGCCCATCGGCCAAAATTGACTGAGAGGTTGGATTGGCCATTCGAGATTGTCTTCCAGTTTCATTCGTCAAAGTCGCATCGCCAACCTCTGATGAGAAGTCCATCTCTGCATCCGAACCATCGCCGAGGTTGGTGTTACTTGCTCTAGCCGAGCCAGTAGAGTTTCCAACGCCAATGCTCGATCCAGCCTCGGATCCAGTCTCGCCGACAAGGCTGCTGTTGCTACTGAGTCGATCTACAGCAAGGTTCAATGGGATCATCAGGTTTTCTGCCTCTGGTTCGACGACATTAATGGGTGACAGCGTCCTAGCCGGGTCCTCGTCGGGGGGTGCGAGCGAGTTTTGGACTGCCTTTGGCCCGCCACTGGCCATGACGACAGCCTCATAAGTAGGCGGGATTACGAAAGTGGAAGCAAGGACTGAGGGTGGCAAGGGAGGGATGAATTGGAGCTGCTGAAAGGTGGTGTAAGGCCACAAGTTAGGCACTTTGGCCGCGCCAGGTTGGCTACCAGCACCTCCGGCTGGGTTCTCATGAGAGCCCCAGCCAGTGGCAATACTCGAGGCGTTAGCCGCGGAAGCATGTCGGAAGGAGGAAGAGGGAACAGGGGCAGATAACGTGAGACCGTCATCAACCGTGGATGGGGTGCTGGATACTGCGTTTCTTGCAGGCAGTCCAACCGCTTCAATCAAGGACTCTGTTTGGTCGCCCATAGATCCTCGGACCAAATTCACTTCCACCGAGTTGTGAGCTCCATTCGCGGTGACCGAGGGGCGCATGTTAATCGATGCTAAATCTCGCGCCGCACGCTCTCGTTCCCTCCTTGCTGCCCGACGTTCATTCCTACCAATCCCAACTTCTCGAACACGAACGGTAGCTGGCTCAAGGGCAAACACGCTCTCATCATAAACCAAATACTGAATACATATTTTCACTTTCAGCTTCATGACCTGGGAATAGTTCACGGGAAGTTTATGCTTACAATATCAACTAAATCATCCCCTTGCATCTGAAATTCAATCCTACAAACATACAAAGGGCCGAACGTTGAATTATCAGACCATAAAAAGGAGCGATGAAAAAAAAAAATGCTCACGTTCTAGGCGTCTCAGGCAAGACAAAAGTTCGATTAAGAGACAAAGAGATATTTTTCGAGCCCTACACAAGAGAAAACAGGTGAGAATGAGAATGAACGAAAATGTATCATCTCAAGACGTACAGTAAACAATTCAATCCTTTCACTAGCCTCGCCACAGAGCACTGCCAAATACCTAAAAAAAGCAAGAGAGGGATAAGGACACGATAGGCCTCCAACCTAAGCCAAGCCAAAAAATGCTATAAAGGAGAGGCAGACGAACGTGCGACGACGAGTCTCATAAGCCCTCAACAATTTAGCGCCTTTAGTCCTAGCCAATTTGACATATTCAAGCGGGGCGCCAAGGGTAGCAGGATGAGGAGAAGTTTTAGCGGTTTCGGCCGCATTTTGACCGTGGAGATGGGTAGCCAATCGTTCGCGAGGCTGGTCCTCGAACTCACACCGGGCGCCCGGCCCGCCTCCTCCTCCGACAATTCCTCCCCCTCCACTAGAGCTCGATCCCGCCGGCCCATTTGTTCCGCCTCCAGGGGCCGAGGAACTTCCGCCTATCGCTCCAAACTCCCCATTCGACTCGGATGCGTTCCCCCGTAATTTCTGCGTGGACGGGCGGGGCCTTATAATCCTATCATCTTGTTGTGTACCACTACCACTATCCATAAATGAAAGGCCAGAATTGTCAATGTTTTCCGCCATTAAGTCTGGAAGAGCATACTAGGGCTGACTCACGGAATAGGAGCGTCAGGAGATACTCCAGCGATTTGATTACAAGATGCGCTGCGAACGAGAGAATCGTCGGTACTAGACCTGGGCGCGGGGGTAGTGGAAGCGCCAGCTGAGGAGGGGTTATTATTGGAGTGAGAGTTGTTGCTGCTTGAGTGTGTGCGGAAGACGGAATCCATGACAGACCAACGTTTCTTCGATCGACTGGGGACGGTCAGACTACTGGGTTGATTCTCTTGATCAGAGTTAACGACGGTCGAGGGGACTCGGGAGGAGACCCTGGAAGGCAGGGGAGAGGGGGAGCTGGAGGGCGGCATTCCTAAGCCCACTCTCTGGGTCTCATCTGTCGCCGAATTGAGCCCAGGTCTTGCGAGGGAGGTTGAAGGATGTGGGTCAACTTCGGCGATCTCGTCTGTGATGTTAATCCGTGGATGCGCATCACCCGTGGAGGTTGTTATCAACGGTGTGGGTCCAATCAAACACCCCGGCTCAGGCGTGAGTTTCTTTGAGACCAATGAAGGGTTCTGTCCCATGGAAGTACGCGATTCGCCACCAAGGACTGAAGTTCCAATTCCAAGAGCGCTTGAGTTTTGAGACAAAACGTCGACCAGGTTAACTTGACTTCCATCCATAGATTCGTTGTCAGTATCTGTTGCCAAGGCAGACCGGGGGACCATACGGGAGCTTGGGATGGGTTGAATTGGTAAGGTGGGATTCGAAATCCGTTTACCAGCTTGCGCGAGCAGTTGGGAGCGATTCTTAATCACCTCAACCAAAGCGGTTCCCGTTGGATTCACTTGGCTGTGGTTGACAGGAGCTCTGACAATGGACGGATCAGAAAAATCATTATCGTTATTGGCTATAGGACGAGATTCGAGTTGCGAAGACTGATTCTCTCTTTCTTCAAGCTCATGCTCGAGACCAACTTGAACAGTGCCTCGACTGGGAGCCGTAGTATTCTCTTCCGAATTCCCGGATACCCTCAAGGACCGAAGAGCTGAAGTGAGTGACGATCCAGCGAGTCCAAGGGGAGAGATGAAAGAGGAGGAATCAGAAGCGCTGTGTAGACTGCTTCGACGAGTGTCAGACAATTGGAAAGCCGATGAGTCACTCGGAAGTCGACTACCAACGGTACTACTACGACGGAGAGTCGATTTGATTGTTGATCGAGATACCTGATTGGATCTATTCGAGATAGTAGTAAGCTGAAAGGAATTGGATTTGGTCATTGACTGATCAGGTGCCAATTTACCACCATACGGTGGAGGCGGCGAGTATTGTGGTGAATTGGATGCAGTCGGTTGAACTTGAGCACTAATGACGCGTTCTTTGCCCTTGAGTGGAGTGACTCGTGCTAGTGACTTTGGAAGCCAAACAAAATCCTCTTTTTCTTCAAGGTCTTGAATCTTTTTCGCAATGATTGCTCTGATCCCATCAAGCGCGTAGACTTTGGATCATTACAAAAAAAGGGGTCAGGTATTAGTAAAGATGTTCTTGCCAGGATTTGATTGACCTCTGATGGATACACACCTCTTAGATGATCATTTCGTCCAGCTATGGCCAACAGGATATTACTCCTCACTTCAAGAACCTTCAAGCTCTTGAATCTGGTTTTTTTAATCAAGCTGATTGGTTTGACAGTATGGACAGAGCTACGGGATCGATCGGAGCCATTGGGGGCTTTGGTGAATGGAGTTAATGGAACGAAGTCCAAACCATTGTTGGTTCCGATTAGCAAAAACTTGTCGTCAAGGATGGCGCCGCAGAGAGGTTGTGAGTTTCGAGAGGAGGGTAAGGCGGGGGTTAGGGAAGTAAGCTTCAAGTTCATGGATGCCAATGTTGTGGCGGTGGCATATGATGACTGTGTTCCGGCGCTAGCTGGTTTCTCAGCTGTATGTAAACAAACAAAGAGGGCATCAGCAAAGACAAAAAATAAATCAAGTCAAATAACGTCGTTGATCGTACGATTGGCAGGATCCAGGAGCTGGTTGGATGTGCCATGGGACTCGGGGCCTAAGCGATTGGGCGTACCGCGAAGGGTGTTATCGGAAGAACGGTTAAAATTAGATTCAAATGGATTACGACCGGTTGATCCGGGGGCCAAAGATGGACCAGGCGAGGTTGGATTGGAGTTAGACCCAGCGGCCCGATGGAGGAGAGTAGAGAAGAAATTGCGTTTGCCCTAAAGAAAAGAGTGGATCAATTTAGATGATCTCTTGGTTGATTGGGGTAGCAGAATAGACGTACACTTTTCGTTCGAGTATTGCCTGCATTTTTAGTATTTGTAGCAGGATCAGGATGTGGATTGGAGCTGGTGCTGATGCTGCCACCTGGTTGTGAGGGATCGAGAGAGGTAGAGTTAGACGAGGAGATTCCAGCAGCCAGCCTGGAAGATAAGTCGGGTTCGACAACGGTGAGGAACGTTGCATCTACTGGTGGTGGTGGTTCAGCGTTGATGGGGTGGTCGGTTGGTAATCCTGTGGAGATATTACGAAAGGCAGATGCGGGCTCATTTGAGGCAAGTCGTTGTGCTCTAGCGATAGCACTATTGCTCCTACTCAAAAGAGAGCTTGGGATGAGAGGGCGAGAAGGAAGTTCGTTAATACTGTTGCTGCTACTTCGAACATGACTGTGGCCACGAGAGTGACCAGGATGTCGCGAGGATGGTGAGTTGGGATTGATGGGTTGAAGTGACTCGTTGGGGACGGCGCGGGCGGGGATGGAAGGTTTGGAAAGAGGTGAGGTGAGATCGTTGGCAAGGGTAGCTTGGGGGATCAGTGGGATTGGTTGGAGTGTGGAGGAGAGGGGTTGATTATGATCGGCCTGGAGATATGGATTGTTTGTGGAGAAGTTGCAGTGATGATCGAGAGTGGCTGGTTGATCGGATGAAGGTTTGGGGGAGTGGGTACCAGAGTTGGTCTGTTCGACTGAGTTGCTGATTTTGAGTTGATGATGATGATGACGAGTCGCGGGTTGTTTACCTTTGAGCTCGGCAGTAGCTTGTGAATGGTCGTTGATGTGTTCGTCTGAGAAGGTTGTTGAGGGAGAGTGATGGTTGGAAGCATCCAAGCTGGCGAGACTCTGCTTTCGACGTTGAGCGACTTTCTCTTCACCCTTTCTGACGCTATTCAAGATCTTTGATCTCCATTCCTCGTTTGGTGTTGGGAGATGATGTGCGACGGGGAGAGGGGGTGGTAATGGTTGAGGGTCTCTATTGGAGAGTGGTGAGGTTGGGAGTGAGGAGAGTATTGATGAGGATGGGTTGTTGTTGTTGCTGCTGTTGTTGGTAGTGGTGGTGGTGGTATTGGTGGTGGTGGTGGTTGTTGATTTTGGGTCGATGAGAGTGATACTTGGTATCCTGTGAGTCCGTTGACGGGCTTGATGGAGTGATGAGGGAGAGACAGGGTTGATATCCCATAGTCTGTCTGCTTCTTCTTCTTCTTCTTCCTCATCCTCGTCTTCGATGTGAGTCCAGCTGTGTTGGTGTGGTGATTGTGACTGTGACTGTGGAGGGTTGAGTGGGTCTGGCTGGGTGAGGTTGATAGATGAGCTGGATGAGGCGAGTGATGAGGTTGGCGAAGAGTGAATCGAGTTTGTCATAGTTTTGGTTGGATTTTCAAAAAAAAATTAAAAAATTAAAAAATTAAAAATTGAAATAATTGAAAATTGCTGGCGGGGCTGCATTACGTAATCGGGGTCCCACGGGGGGTTACAGATCTAGTTACAAGAATATTTCCATGTGAATATAATATTCCTTTTTATTATAATTGCTTCCGTTTCCGAGCAGTCCGTTGGTATGGTCGCAAGACCCATTCAAGGTCTGCCTCCTTCTGCTCAATTGTCCCTTGACGGATCTCATAGGCTATCCCAGAGGAGGAGAAAAATCAGTCAGTCTTTCTTCAGCCATCCGCCATCTTCTCTATCCGCCTTACTCACGTCGTAAATCAAACCGTGGTCCAACCTCAGCCAATTGAACCTCCTTGTGCGAGCTTTTCACAAACACATGGTGTCTGATCGATGTTGTAACCGCACCGTCACACTTAGTACTCATCATCTGCTTGCAAAAGTCGTATCAGTCACTAACCTAAATGAAACAAAATCCGCCTCGTTTTGAAAGGTCATCACCCGAGTGCTTTCATCCCGAGGGACCGGGAAGAGGTACTTGAGTACGCTCATGATCCGCTGACCGAGCTTACTCGAAAACCCATCAAAGATCAAATGGGGGTATTGTTCACTGACAGTCGAGGTCGACCCACTCGGTACATCATGACGAAGGACGACGTTATGGAGGGTGAAGAGTACAGTGGGACCATGTGGGAAATGTGAGACGACCATCGCATCTGGGATCCCTCGATGCTCATGAATCATGATCAAATCCGTCATCCCATTCGCTCGGCAAGCACTTGCGATTTCCCCCATGACATACGTCCCTCGATTTACTCGATGGGCATTCGGAAAAACTAGACGAAGCTCCTAAAAACAAAAAAGCAATCCATTTAGAGTGCTCCCTCTTCAATCCTCACCTCGTTCTTGACTCACTTTGGAGAACTGTAATAACTTGCTACTTGGGTTGCGTGAGGTAGTTATCAGAATCTTCGGGTCTTCGATTCCCGCTCGATCGTATTCATCATCCACGTGAGTCAAAGGCTCTGTATTTGTGTGTGTGTGTGTGTGTGTGTGCGTGTGCGTGTGCGTGTGTGTATGGAAATGATAGACATCAATAAAAATAGAAAAATGAGATTGATGAGATAATAACCAACTGACCGCTATTCCCAGCATCTTTTGACATCGCTTCCCGGAGTTCATCCAGTTCTTTTTTGAGCTCGGTAGGCACTGGTTTTCCTTTGGCTAATGCGTCCTTCACGGCCTGTTTCTTCTGCCATATCTGTCGCTCTCGTGCTTCTAACGCCTTCTTGTACAGAAATTCTCTCCGCTGTCGGGTCTGTCGCTTCAACTATCGAGAGTAATATCAGAACTTGGTGGAGTGATGTTGAGTGGATAGACTGACCATGTTGTTGGTTTCTCTCTGATTTATATGTAGTTTGTTTTGGGTGTTGTTGCCAAAGTTAAGTTGTTGGTGTATGCAGTTTTAGCGGTATGCAATTTGATCTGTATGCAATTTCAGCCGTATGCAATTTGCGCTGTATGCAATTTGAACATTCACTTTCTCGACCGGACACCACAGTGACAGCACACAGCACACAGCACACAGCACACAGCACCTACCAACGAACCATGAAAAGCTCAAGCTCATCGGACAGTAACACGAACGACGGAGACCAGAGAAGAGAGGAGATGTTGAAGGCTTTGGCAAGTCGGACCCTGGAACAGTTTGAGATCGATGGTCTATCATCATCCGAGGACGACCAATCCGACCAGAATGAGGAAGAAGAGGAATGGGGAGGGATCCCAAGCGAGTCGGATGATGAGAACTACTCGGTTGCCGGAACTGATCTAGATTTTGATGACGCTCAAGGTCCGTTCGTCTGACTCCTTCTTGCTCGATTTCTTAACACTTGTTGGAATAACCTCTTGGCTCTTTCCGTCTCCAGATCTGCTTCAACAAAGTACGACTGTCCATCATCAACCTTCCACGCGCGAATCATCACAAAAGGAACCAGAAATCATCGTCTTCACCGATCCCTCCCGGACTACTCTGGCTAATCCAACCGACCGCGAACTCAGTCAACTCGAAAGAAACTCGTTTATGGTACATGTCTCTCCGCCAATCACTACACTCAATCTCATCTTCTTACACATCCATCCATCCTCAGGCTTCAACTTTAGGAAAACAGAACCGTGTTCAAGCGGACTCATCAGATCGCAAGGGAAAGCGGAAACATGAGGATGAAGAAGCGTGAGTGAATTTGGGATGATGTTGAAGCAAGACAGCAAACTTACGGAGCAGGAGTCGATTAGAAAACTATCACAGCTTGATCGGTCGCTATCGAACCTGGTAGCACATCTGACAGCACCTAAGAAGAAGACGGGAGAGGAACAGCTAGATGAGATTCTATCGACGACACTGCCGCCGTTGAGTCGAGAGAGCAAGAACGAGCAACGCCATCCCAGACGAATAAAGGCGGGTATGGCCCGGGCCGAGCTTGCACGTAGTCTGGCTGCCGACAAACAGGCCCTGGTCAGTGGTACCGTCCGGGCCGCCAACGCCAAGACAATCTCCAAACGTCAAACTAGAGCTATCGATGGCTCCGCCGATCGGATCCGTCGCATCCGTAAAGGCCAGACTGATCGGATCCCAATCGGTAAATCAGCTGGTGGCGGTCTGATCAAGCTCTCCAGTAGAGATATCAGGAATGCTACCAATCCTTCCACTCCTCATTCCGGCAAATCCAACAAGGGCAAACGCTAAAGAACCGTGAGTCTAATTTTGTCTGATCGATCACTTTCTCATCAGCTGACCACTGCCCCAAGAGCGTTTTTTTTTTTGTCATCCAGACTGATTCGTTACTAGCTTGACTAATCCTCTCGAACGGAGGGTCCCGGGGACCCCGCGCGGAGTGCACTCCGTAAGAGAGGCTTATGAATTATGTCCGATTTCTTGCAGAGATAGGAGAGATTTTCAAGCCCAAAAAGAGAAAAAAAAATAATTAAAAATCAACACTTCCGATCTTCAAAAATCCCAATAGACACTTTTTTTTTCATTTCCATTGCGCGCCTACCCCTGTTTTTTTGGAACTCAATTGCCAAAATTGACGGCAGGAATCCGTCATGGAGGCAAAAACCTTGGAGGGTAGCCGCAAGCTCTGCAGATAGTTCTGTGGATTTTCCAAAGATTCACAAGAATCATTTTCTGGAAAGCGAAGATTCATGCAGCAGTCCAACCAGCCGTTGTTCGGTCACTAGAATCACGATTTCTCAACCCACGATCATGCTTGCAATCAAAATCACCCAGAAGCCCTTCCTGGTTTGTATTAACACCGGCACCCAAAGCTTTCCGAGTGAGTTTTCCCTTGCCGAGTGATCTAAATAACATTCGACTCTTCCTCCACTACATAAATATGTACAATCTTCGACTCTTGATCCATCCTCTGCGCTGTCTGTCATTAAAGTACATATAACTATCAATTGTCTTCAAATTTCAAATATCCTCATTTTTAATCCCTTTCGAGCCTTCGTCTTCTCGTATATAAAACTTTTACAAAATAAATAAAATTTACTTTAAATAGTCATTCTCAAATCGATCGAGATCTAGTGATCACATCTTCTTCCTCGGCTGTCTCTCTAGTAGTATCCCTGCAAGCTTGCCTTTCAATACACACAAATCTTTTTTACTGATTGTCTTTGGAAAACTTGACCGATGGCAATTTGAGGCCATGCCAACTCTGTAGTTTACAAAGGTCGATTGTGGCATGCAAACTTTGAAAATTTTGACCGGTGTGCATCCTGGATCAACAAGCAATGAGGTTTGACAATCCTTGGTTTATACTTTTGGAAAAAAAAAAACTAGAAAGACCGGGTTTTGATAATTTCAATGAATCATAGAGGGAGACTGGTTGGGGATGAAGGGATGGGACAGGTGCCAAATGAAAGCTCAGATTCACAAGTTTTATTTGGCTCTGGGGCAGGCCTGTAGAGGTTGAGGGGGAGGAGTACTAGGCGCTAATAATTTCCCTCCAGCCATTTGCCATTTCTGTCTCTCCCAGAAATTAGACTTTATGTTCAAGTCCCTCCCTGCGGGAGGGCGGCTCCACCGCCAAAGCTCCCACCAGGGGGGACTTGTGTTAAGTTAGGATTTGTTAAGACAACTGACGATCTCAAGCATTCATTGGTGAGCGATCCTTTTGGAAAGGAGTTGGCTCAAAACTAATTATGACTCCAAGACTATTCCACTCTTTTCCCATATATCTGTACACTCATTTACTCCTAGTATGTGTTCTTTGTGGATCCTTATACATTTGTATAAAAGAAAACGGAGTTTAAATTGAGTGTGCCTCTTGTACATCAGTCTTTTCCCAAAGTGCCGTTTTCAAACAAATTTATTTGAGTGAGGCTATTCTGACATAATAATTGGAGTTCTGAACCATTTATCAGTGGACATTCGAAAACCCACCAAAATTCAATGAAAATGGAGCGAATTGATTGTGGTCTTGTTGCCACCACCAAACAAGGTTTGCAAGTTGGTCAACTGGGTGGTATTTGATCTAAAACAACTTACACACAATTTTTTTGTGTCAATTGGTGAGTTATCTTTCTTTTTACACATATCAAGTAGTTTCTGACCCTTCTTTCTTTTTTTTTTTTTTTTTTTTGACAACAGATTGACTGAAATTTTGGTTGGTAATAGACTTGGGGGAATCATGTTTGAGTCACTAATTACATCAAACTTTTGAGAGAATATATTATTACTCAAGCCTGACCCAAGAAAATTCTTGACTCAAATTATTGAGACATCAAAGAAAAAGGAACAATGAGAATGGGAAGGTGTTCAGGACATGTCTGATGGTGCTTCTTGTTGGATAACAAAGGTGAACTTGTGCTGTACTATTTTTTTGCAGACTGGCTGCAGTGTTGAACCCTGGTCTGGTTTCATTGTAGATTGCATCTTCCCTCTGTTCAATGGCTGATTTTGGAAGAGATGAAAGGTGCAACAGTTGGCAGCTGTTCAACTCCATTTTTTACATGCACCAGGACAAATCAATTGCAATGGTACTACAGGTGGCATCCAAAAGTATGTATGTACAAAGGGGCCTTTGTACTTTGATATGTCACTTGTAATCAAGTGATTATTGATTAGTCCTGGCAATGTCTCAGAACTTATCCATATTTATTTGAATCTGAGTGGAGTAACTTCTTCTCATAAAACTGGCTGGCAATACCCTTAAAACCTTCCCAACTTGTGCCATTCAAGATATAACTTACTACATTGCAACACTTTATAGAGACTATGAAAAATAAGATGTGTCTGGTGGGTTTTGAACCCACAGCCTCAGCTATGCTACTAGAGCACTACCTTTACCAAAACAGCCTGCAAGCAGCTGAGAAAATCTAAATTTTGCTGTGCTGAAAAAAGGCAGATGCAGATCACAATTTACCCTGGCCTGACACCATGAACGCTGGTGTGTCTCTTGCTATACAAGCGACACCCCAGAGTACAAAGGGGCCTTTGTACCTCAACATGTCGCTTGTATAGCAAGCAACACATACTTTTTCATGGTGTGAATGAGACTCAGGCCGCAGACACCCTTGTGTTTTTTTTTGCTTCTGGAATATTGGAGTTTTTCAGTGAGATGTAGGGTATTCAACAAAAGAAAACAGTTGAAGCTCCAAAAATCCAGCTCCCCAGTACAAATGATGCTCAGTGCTCAGGCGCTAGAATTTCTTAGTTTTTGAGATTGAGTGAGTTATGAGCTGGGGAATCATTTGGGAAAATTACATCCAGATAGTGAAGCACTTCCTGTTGGTCTGGAAGTGCATGTCAATCCAAATTTGCGAGATCAGCTCCTAGAAACCCAAAAGTTTCCAAAACAGTGTCCCACCACTCAACTGGCCACCCAGATCCCAGAAGTGCACCCAGGCCAGCCCACACAAGCCCAAACCCATGGCCAATCCCCGACCCAACAACACCTGCAAAAGTATGTCCCACCAACAGACCAGCCTGGGCACATTTCCATTGGTGTTTTCAGGTTGGTCAGTAGGGCCTGAAGAAAGAGGTGAGCCTATAATACTGCATCCGTGGGACTCACTGATCATCTTCACTCTCCAACTTGTTTTCCTCATGGTCCAAAAGAGAGTCGTGGCTTGCATGCCTGCCAATGGCTGGGTTGATAGCCTTTTAAGAAACTGAGGAACGAAGAACAATAAGAGTCAAGCAACTTTGAGAGAGGTGAAATGTTCAACAACTAAATGAAAAGAGTTGGTAATAATGGTGAGACAATTAATAAATGATGATCAAATTAATATTTCTGAGATAACACTTGAGAACAAAAAAGAAAATAAGATGACAAAACTTACACCTGAGGAACAAAGAACAATAAGAATCGAGCAACTCTGAGAGACAAGATGGAGAGATGAGAGACGAGAAATGTTGACAACTAAATGAAAATAGTTGGCAATAATGGTGAGACAATTAATGAGTGATGATTTAATGAAGAAAAGATTGGGAAACAAATAAATACAACTATTTATAATCAAAAGAAAGAAGAAAAATAAAATAAAACAACCCAATTTCCCAATGATCATTTGACGATCATTATTTCAACACCTTTGATCATGGTGTCAATGTCTTCATCTGTCTTTTCACCACATCAACCATTTCTGTCATCACAACACCTTTGCCTCCTGAATCCAAGTGGGGCAAGTGGCCTCTCTGGTTGGCTTCTTGGAGTCAGCCAAACTGCGGAACTTGGTCTTCAAATGATCTTCCTTGCACTTGGCTTGGTTTTCATTGTGGGAATAACCATTGTAAAGGTCTTGGACCTGGGCCCATTCCTGGCTGTTGAGGGGGAAGATGGCACGTACCACATTCACAAGGCTGGTACAATCAGTTGAGCTATAAACCTGCAATCCTGGGGTGCTGCCGCCACCTTGTCATGGTGATTGATGTGAGGTGCCGGAGGTATGTTGGCTGGCAATTGGGGCCTGGGGTTGGCGGGGTTGTCTGGCTGTTATTTGGGGATGGTGGGGGAGGGTTGTCGTTGTGGTTGGTGAGACTCGGAAATTGAGTTAGGAGAATCTAGGAGCATGGAAATTGAACCCTTCCGTAAATCTAGGCTTTGCCCGTGAGACCCACCAATGATCAATGGATTATTGTCCTAGATTTAGGTCTGGGAGGACTTCCAGAGCAACAGGAAGTCCTCCAGTGACAGCCAACAAAATTGAATTTGAACTGACAATTCCACCCTCAGCTGTAAGGGTCAGCCTAAAGGCACACCAAAACTTTACTTCATGTGCACCAAAACTTTACTTCATGCACACCAAAAAGGTGTGATTTAGTGGTGTACCCCATATTCTTTGGGGTGCAGCATAGGCCACCCCAATCGAATTGGGCCTCAGGATTACACACCCCAACTAGTTTGGGGTTTGATATAGTGCACACCAAAACGGCCCAAAATGAATGAGTGCACAGACAGCCCACCCCACCCTGGTTGGTGTGCATTTCTTGGTAAATTCACAACCAGAGAAAGGGGTCAGCCTCTTGGCACCCCACATTTTCTGGGGTGTTCACCCCTCCCAACCAAGAGTCTCACAGGTCAAACAGTCAAACTCCTCCAAGTCCCACTTTCCATCCACTCAACACCAATCAACATGAACCAACCAATTGGCACCAGCACCCCAACAACCACCAGTGTGACTGTACCTCCAGAGGTATGGGCACAGATGCAGCAACTCTTGGCAACATTTGGTCCTCCAAATCCAAACATCCCACCATCAGCTCCAATCACCACCCCATCAGCTCCAATCATTACTTCATCGGCTCCCTCTGTTGACGCACCTCCCAAATTAAACCCCCAGTCACTGTCATCCAAACCAAATAGCCCATCGAAGTTATCCTTCCATGATAAATACCACGAGAACCAATCCTCACTGTCTCCAGATTTTGAATTTACTCCGGAAACCAACGATGACATTGATATTCACCGAGAATCAACCCTGTCTCAAGATCCTGAATCAATTCCTTTGGCTCTGAGTGGAGTTTTATCAATCCCAAAAACTACAATTACAGCACAGGTTGTAAGTTTTCTTTTCTGAATATCATTGATTGTCAATTTCTGACGGTATTTTTTGTTACTTTTTTGTGTTTTTTACTAGAACCTTTGGATTCTACACCTTCTGCTCAGTTTGTTTCAATGGACAACTTGCTCTGGTTCTGTCCAAATTGGGCCAAAGAACATGGATACACCATTGCAAAAGCCCACTCAAATGCCAACAAGAATGTTTAAATCCGGTGTGACCGTTCAGGTGAATATCGAGGGACCTTATACAATCAATCCGGACGGAAAACAGCTTCAACCAAGATAATGTGCCCATTTTAACACCCACCATCAAAAAATTGCCAACAAAACCTGGACCTTAGAGATCCGACACGGATAGCACAATCACGAAGCCTCAGCTATCCCTTCTTCCCATGCTGATCACAAACAGCTACTCCCAGAGCAATTTGAGGAGATCAAAAAGCTCTCCCAGTCAAATCTCAAACCCGCTCAGATATTACTACAGCTCCAAACATCCGATAACAAAACCTACGCGACAAACAAGACCGTTAGCAATGCACTTCAAAAGATACGCCACGAAGATTTGAATGGAAGGTCCCCAATTGAAGCTCTTCTATGTGTCTTGAAGGAGACCAACTGGGCCTGTGATGTTAAGGTAAAAGAAAGCTGAATTATCGAAAATGTATTTTTTGCTCACCTTGCCCGGATCAATCATCATGTGGCACTGTTGGATTCAACTTACAAAACTAATCAATATCAACTTCATCGGCCAGGCCGCCTCCAATCAATCTTTTTCAATAGTGTTTTGCTTTTTGGCCCCCAAAGACAGTCAAAGCTACATTTGGGCCGTGAACAACCTGAAGAAGCACATCTGGAGACCCCAAAGGATCCCAAAGGTCTTCATAACCAATAGTGACAGTGCATTACGTGGCGCCTTGGCACTGGCAGATGTTTTTCCCAATTCTCAGGCAAATCTTTGTACCTGGCACCTCACCAAGAACATTGCCACCAATTGCAAGAGATATTTCCCCACAGAAAAACCTCAAGCTTCCTCTGACCAAAAGACACCGGACCCTTGGTCGCAATTCATGTTGTCTTGGGCCCAAGTAAAAAAGGCTAAGACACCCAATATCTATCACGAAAAACTGTCAAACTTGAAGAAACAACTTTCTTCTTGACCCTCTGTACTTGAATACATTGAGTCGTCTATCCTCCCAGTAAAGGAGCTCTTCATTGTTGTGTGGGCATGCCAACATCCTCATATCAGAAACCTAAATACCTCTCGTGTCGAGTCTAGCCACACCTACGTTAAAATCTTCATCAAAAACTCTATGTCATACAACAGACTCAGCTTCACACTCAGCACTCAGGATCTTGCATTTGGCTAAGGATGCTTTCCTACAATAATTTTTGACCTCAGCAACTTTAAAGCTTTTGGTTAATCCTTGGGTTGCATATGACATCACCTATGCACCCTCAGCAATCTTCAGTGCTCTCTCAAAGTTACTTTCCAAACCTTCGAAGATTCAATAGCACGTTGCTTTTAAGTTATGCAAACAAAAGCAAGACCATTAACCCTCTCACCGGTCTTCCTTTGGTCTTCCTTTCTTTTTTGCATTACTCTTTCATGCGCTTGACTTCCTTTTCCGGATTTGCACATTCCCTCTTTGAATTTTTGAACTTTGACGCACAGTCCTTGAGCTTTGAACTTCACTTCACTCACTCTTGCACCCATCACACTTACCCCTGCTTGGTCCTCCAGTCATGGACTTTTTGCCTGGGTGTTGCTTGACCTCCTTTTCATTTCTTCTTCTTTGACCCCATGACCTCACATCTTGTTCAAACCTATGTCATACCTTTGTAGCCTCACTTGTATTTACTATATAAGCTGTCTGCTTCTATGCTTTTCATCTTTCCTCATCAAAATAAGATTATAGTTTTCAGCATAACTTGATTCCGCCTTCTTTGAGCCTTCTCATTGTGAACCCTTTCAGTGTTCTATTCTAAGTCCCTCTGAGCCTAAGTAACTTGTCTTCAAATAAAAGAAGATCTTCAAACAGTCATTCCTCTCTTCAAAGCTATCTTTTTCCTTTCTTCTCCTTCAAATAGTGCCCACCCATCTCTTGGACAAGACGCTGTGTTACAATCTATTGGAGACTTGCTCTCAGTATTCAAGTCACTATCTCTTGCTGTTGATACTCAACTCAATCAGGTCCATGAGTCCATTGGTTGGGACACGGTCAAAAGCCTTGTCAACGTACCCAAATGTTTCATCCCACTCCTAGGCCACATCTCAACATTTGTGCTCAAGGAATGTCTGAATCAATTCAACCAAATCAAAACAATCAATACTACCAAGCCTTGCTCTGGTACAGTTACAATTGGGCTTGGAATCCCTTGTGCACACAAGATCAAGGAGGCTTTGGCTCCAGAATATTTCCATTATCAATGGCATCTAAAATACAATCCGGAAATAATGGTAAGTTTTTTTCACTCAAAACAACCACCTTTATTCCCTGATTTGCTGATAAATCTTGTGTGGCCTTCAGAAAAGCGAAACTCCCAATGTTGATTTGGACAAGGAGTTCAAGATCCTCATGTTGGGCCTCTCACACAAAAATACCAACAAAATGCTTGGCCTGCTCAATCAACTCAAAAAAATTGCCTCTGGAACCCATACTGCTGTTTCAATTCATGATCCTGAAGTCAAAACAAAGTGCAAAGGAAGACCGGTCAACAACCACAAAACAAAATCCATCGGCTTTTTAGCTTGTCGAAGCAAAGATCAACCACAAGAATATGACTAGGAAACAAGCACTGAATTTGAAAGAAAGAAAACATTCCAAACGGGTCAAGAAGAGCCGCAGCAAAAGTGATGAGGATAAAGAAATGAATCAAGAAGATGTTGAACAAGCAATCTTGGGAGACAGCAGCGACAATTGGAACGGATCCGATCAAGACCATGAGGATAGTGAAGATGAGAAAAGTATCAAAAAGAATGAAAGTGAATCTGTGGATGAAGAGAAGAAGTTTATTAGCGAGTATTTGCTGAGTGGGGGAAAGATAGAGTTGGTAAAGGTAAGGTGGTCAATTTTTTTGGATTTCTTTTGTCATTTTCAATCATTTCTTGTTATTTTGATTGAAAAATTACTTACAAGAAATTTGATCAGCCCTACATTTCCCAGATTCCTGAGCTTCTCGAAGAGTTTATCATTGACGTTTTCAATCCCACTGGCAATGGGAATTGCAGATATTGCTGTTTGGCCAAAGCGCTTGGCTGCAAAGAAGACGGGTGGTTCCAAGTCAGGATTGAGATGATGGAAGAGAGAATAAAAAACAAGCGGGTTTACTCAAGATTCCAGGGAGGTCAAGCAGCAATTTACAAAGTTATCGAATCACTCAAGGTGGAGACCAAAGAAACCAAAATCACCTACAAAAAATGGCTCTCGAAGTTGGATCACAGCCAGATTGCTGCAAACACCTATAAGCAACCACTAATTGTCCTATCCAGAGACAACTCCAGCTCCTTCCTTCCATCACAAGGTACACCATTGGGGGAGCCAGATCCCATTTACCTCCTCCTTGTGGACGGTAATCACTGGGTTTTGGCCAATGTGCAGGGTAAGGAAGGCATAAAACCCATTCCAACACCTTTGATGGAAAAGCGTGTGGCATCCAAAATTGGTAAAGCCTGGGTGAGCCATATCCAGAAAGGCCTTGATTTCTTCAGCTCTCTTTAACTTTGGCTTACTTTTTTTGTTGTCTCTTCTTTCTTTTTCATTACTATCTTCAAGTATTTTTTCTTTTTCATTACTCTCCTCATTTGTTTTGTCTCATGTTGATTTGTTTTCCTTTTTTTTGGTTCTTTTCTTGAATATGAAAAAATTGTCCTGTCCCATTTAGCTTCTGCACCAGACACACCAACAAATAGCTTACTTGCACCAAAAAAAGTGGCTCTTGGTGTGCTCTGCAACACATACCAAAATATCTGGTGTACACTACCTGTGCACCCCACTCCGTCTGGTGTACCAGGTACTATACACCAACAATTGGATGACTTGGTTGTTTTAGTGCACGTACACCAACTTTCTTGGTGTGTAGGGGTCTGTACCCCCTTATGTGAGGTGTAAATTTGCCTGTACACCAAAGCTCTTGGGGTACCAGGCTGTACACCCCAAAAGTTTGGTGTGCATGAAGTAAAGTTTTGGTGTGCCTTTAGGCTGACCCCAGCTGAAAAGCTCCACCATAGCTGACATTTGAGCCATGGGGTGGGATTCAATTTGCATATGCATTTCATTAATGCAACAAAATGTTCTTTGCCAGGCGCTTGCACTCTGTGAAACTAGGCTAAAGATGCTTGTGGACGCTGGGGTAGTTGGGTGGTAGCAGATATGGTTCTACTCAACAGTTGGAGTAGTACATTATGATAGCACACTAACAGAAACCTTAACACACTTTACCACTTGCACCCACACAATTGATCTGTATCATCAACCTGAAAGAATCAGGGCTTAATGCCTATGAAGGATAAAGAAGATGAATCAAGAATTCAAGAGCTGATTCAGCTTAGGGACTTAGATCAACATAAGAGAAGTCTCCAGCAAAGCATGTCTCTCCATTATGCACTCAGAGCTAAGTGAGGATTGTGTTTCAGTATGATGCCACTGAAGCATTAAAACATAAAATGGGCCTAAGTTGAGTGCCTGACTAAAGTTAGGAATAGGACAGAAGAAATTGAAGATATGAAAATAGGCCCTCTGGAGTCTGTGGGACCTGAAGCAGAATTATAACACAACCTCAATACAGAGGAGTGTGTTCATGCTCCAATAATAGGACACAAAAAAAATAATGTTACACAGAATGTGAGGCTTTATTCACAGCCCCAATCCCTCACTCCTCAAATTCCAGAATATTTGGTTGGGTTGAGTATATGCCAGTTATCCTGGGATGCACTCAACCAAGTTAAACCTGGTTGCATCTTAAATCCAAAATATCTTCTGGGACTATATATTTTGTTTTTTGGGATCCAGTCAAGTTTAAGCTGGTTTGACTGGGATACACTCAACCAAGCCAAATATTTTAGAAGTGCTCAAGCCTCTTCTATCACCAAAAAATTGCAATCACTTGACAGAAAGTAAAATGGAAAAGTACAAAGAGGTCTCTGTACCCCGGTATGTCACTTGTTATCAAGTGATCATTAATTTTTTGTGGTGTTAAGCCTTTGGATTTAATATGGGGACATGTATTTTTGCAATGCCTTTCAAAAGAAAAGCCTAGTAAAACTACACATATTGTAATGTACATTGAAATTTACAATGCATCTTCCAAAAAATAACCTTGTAACCTGGAACCTAGTAAAGATGGATGTGAAAACCCCACCCATGCTAATTATTGGTCACATTTACCATGCAATCTTTACATGGCACATGTCTTGCAGGCAAAATACCCCGGTAAACTCAATATTTGCCCTCATTGGGCAATTATGCGCCCTTCCATCTTGCAAGGCAAGGTAAATCCAGCCCCAAGAATTGCAAAACTAATATATTTGGATGCAGGGCAGAATTTTCCGAGGCATTGTGTCCCATTACACAGTTCACAAAATTGAGAAAACAAACAAACAAGAAAACAAGAGAACAAGAAAAGAAATGAACAGAAACCCATCACTTAGCAATCTTCCTAGATGACCTCCTGAGCGGTGTTTCAGGTTCCATTTTTGTTTTCCAAATCAAATTGGATAACAATTTCAGCACCAGAGACTTTTTTGTACTTGAAGCTTTGGATTCAAGATTTTCCAACTTTCCAACAACATCATTGGCTGGAGATAATTGAGGTTTGCATGGGTCAGACGGAGGATTCAGCTTGATTTTGAATTTTTTCACGTCGGCGGGTTCAGATGAAGGTGTCTGGTCATTACCAAAAGATCTATCTGTTTGAATCTGGGAGTCGGTGGCCTGGAAATGAAGATCTGACACTTGTTTGGTTTCACTTGACTTATCCACTGAATCAGAACCACTAGAATTGTTGCAACATTCAGAATTGGTATTAGGCATCTCAGGATTACTATCCACATCCTCAGAGTCCGTCAAACTTGGTTGAGCCATTTTACAAGGGTAATTTTTGGCGGCTGAATGGATTTGTCATGAGCCAGTGGTGAAACATCCTGTCGTTGCACCCCACCAAGGACAGACTTCAGGTGCACAAAAGGACTGCTCCCAGGGGAACCGGCGTGATCAATTGCAATCTGCTTGAGGGCCTTGTCCACCAGTTTGTTCTCTAAGTCCTTCCAGGATCAAGAATACATATCCCATGAAGTATTTGGCTCAACCCCCCCCCAAGGTGCTAGGTACCCAACTAATTAGCCAAGCATATCCATCGTTCAGCTGATCATTATGCAGCCAGTTACCATTCAATCCACCCCAGTGTCAATACACCTTACCCAAGTATCCCCATGAAAAGAGGGTATAGACTTCTCCAGATACCTCAAGTTTGAAAGGCCAGTTGATTTGACCTAGGAAATTGTGCTGCATGGAACTATCTTCCCCCATAGGCAGTTTGACGTAAAAGTATAGATGTGGTGTAGCGTTACCATCTATGAAGGACAATGTGAAACGCTCCATCACATACTCGGCTTGTGGCAAAGAATCCCCATCCACCTTCTTGATGGTTGATTCACACGGCTTCTTTCTAGGTTTTTGTTGGGTGACTTGCTTGTTTGATTTGTCTCCACAAGCTGAGCATACTAGGACGGGTGATCCAACAAGTCCCTCTCCAGTCCATAAGGAGACCAGGTCAGATATTCCAGAGGGGGGCAAGTTATTCTGTTCAAACATTGTCTTCCGAATCGTGATGACATACAGATTTTGTTCCAATTGTTTCTTGTTGATGTCCTTGCTATGCTGCTGGGGATTCTTGGGATAGGTGAAATAATGAGTCTCAAGGACAGTAAATAGGTCTTTGAGTGGTTTGGCGGAGATGTTTGCTGGATCCAACACTAGCTCAAGAAAAAGATCACACAAGGCAAACTGGCCTTTAAGAAAACTATCCGGTGCTTTTGCAGCCGCCATGTCAAATAAAGTTGACTGCCCCTTGGTCAAGCTAGACCGAATCTGACCCGTCCCTGTGATCTCAAATGTTGCCCTTGTGCAGCAGTGCCGGGTGAGAGTGGTGAATAGCTCATTCACCTTGCCCCCTTTAGTTCCTTGGAGCCACAGCGGGCTGAATAGAGAATACAGTGTCTCTAGGGCTTCAGCCATCCAACATTGGTTTTGCAGACGAGCATCCTTGGAGGCTTTATACAAGGGGTAGGTGGAGTGCGCGTTCCAATCGACATTGAGAGAGTTCTTTGGTTTCTTGGTAACAAGAGCTGCCGTGGTGTCTGGAGCATGGCCATTGTTGGTCTTGTCAAATTTCCTCTTCCTGGGTTTATTCCAGCCCATGGAGAGAGACACATTAACCTTCGTTTTGGTCTCGCTGCCGTATTCAACCAGTACACCACGCATGACCGAGTGGTAGTCCTCTTCAAGGACCTTGAAGAACGTATGTAGCTTGACCAAGCCCACCATAACCGACTTCCGACCCACGCTGGAGTAAGAAAAAAAACAAGGTCGTTAGAATGACCATCTGAAGAAAATTAAAATGCAAAAATTTGAGTTACCTGATCATGTGGTAAACACGATGCAAACTTTCTTAAGCATTGGTTTTATCTTGGAGCCCATCATCTCCATCGCCAGTATCTTCCCGAAGGGGTTGCCAAGATGGAAACAACAGAGATTCAACATTGGCCATAGCCCACCAATCCAGCCATTGTTTGGCTTTTGGGAACTGGCAACGCAGCTTGTCACATTTATGTTCATAGCTGGGTTTTCCTTCTTCATCTTTCTCAAGTAGAGACATGCACATCTGCTTGAATAAGGACTGGAATGCCATTCAACCAAGGTTAACCGTTAAATCAACCCTTTAAAGAAATAATGGATGAACTTATTGAAAGCTAACCTCATCTCCTGCGGTCATGATCGACTGATTCTTCCAAATTCGAGTGACTGAAGCACGGAAGTGCTGGTGACAACCTTTGACCTGAGCACGAGCCTGGAGCTCGTCTTTTACCTGGAAAACCTCCATGTATGCTGTAATGAGGCCCTCCCTTTGAGCGGCCGAGAAGTCCATTACTTGTCTTGAGAGGGTTTTTCGGCTTGTCGCCGGTCATCAGGGCCTCCAGAATTTGATGGAGGATTTGAGAGAAGTAGATGTGGAAGTAATGCTGGCCTAGCCCTTGAATCCAAGAGAGCTGGATTGGAACCCACATTGCAAGAGGTTCACAGAACATTGACGTTGACAAAAAGTAACCGTTCCCAAAAAAACAATAAGTCATGTCCGAGATTAAGCCACCTTTATAGACCTTGTTCTTGTGATTACGCACTAGGAGTCAGTCGGCCATCCACTGGGATTGGAACGTGAAGTGTTCCGATCCTGGTACGAATGATGCTGACTTGACATTGAGACATTGCCTGAAAATGAGGCTGATCATTCAGTAATGGCCACTTTAATCTTCTGGATTATGTTTGAATATGATGGAGAGACTTACATGTTCCATTCAAACATATCCAAGAGGAACTTGTCACCAACCCCTCTCCCCGCTTTCCCCGGCATAAGATCCATTGCGACAAGCATATTCCTTTGGTAGTATCGCAATCAATCACTGTTGATGAAGGACTGGTGGATGTTGGTCACATTGATCATGTTCCCATCGTCATTGGGCTTTCCCATCTGATTTGGGTTGATGTAAATCAGCCGGCTACATGCACAAGAAAAAAACAACCTTGAGCTGCAATGCCCCAGCTTTGGGGTTATTACACACCTCCTTTCGCAAGGCTTCTTTGGCCAATGGGTCCAGTTTTTTTGCCGCAGGCCACGAGCGTTGATGGACGCCATGATGTTGCAATAGGCCCCAGCCTGACTGGTGGATATCGAAATGGATGACTGTGTTCGCGCAAGCTTGATGGTACACTGTCACTGGGCATTTCCCAGTGGCACCTTTACATTTTGGTTTGCTACACAACAAAAAACACCGGATTAGCTACAGGCCGGTAAAGACAAACTTACCTCTGAAGGAAGGTTTGTATTGCCCCTCTTCCAGTTGGTGGCAGTCCGTCTGGTCACATACCATTACCCCAAGGCAGTATATGCGGATTACTTGCCATTCCTTGTTGCATGTACGTTCATGCCTGCTGATCTTGGTAAATCCAACCTTACCGAAATTAGTAAATTTTTTTATTTTGGGTTGGTGAATGAAGACGGTGGATCCAGTTGGGTACAGGGGATAACCTTCGGGATCTAGCTGGCATCCATGGTTGATATACGTTTTGTACAATCCATTTCCATTGGGAGGAACCATCATTTCTGGGCAACATTGTCGGACTTAGAATCTTTGCTTGGGATGTCCTTTTTGGTGGTAGAAACACTTCTTTCTTGTGTTGAGATCGCTCCGGAGGAATGGGTGTTCCTGTTTTGGGCTTCTTCAGAGGAAAAATCGGATGACCGTTCACTTTCAGGCATGCTGGTAGAGCTTGAGGATGTTAGGTGAAGGGAATTTGTTGATGTAGATACAAAAAAAGTGGGTGGATGGGGAGTAAAAGTCTGCTTAGGG
This sequence comes from Puccinia horiana, assembly GCA_001624995.1. Taxonomy (NCBI): domain Eukaryota; kingdom Fungi; phylum Basidiomycota; class Pucciniomycetes; order Pucciniales; family Pucciniaceae; genus Puccinia; species Puccinia horiana. The sequence continues at coordinate 1,128,637 of LWDY01000019.1, forward strand.
GTGGACCAAACACCTCGTTGCATGGTAAATTTCAATCTGGTGGCGTGAATGCTGTATATCACGAGGGCTGTTTCAGCGGCATACAGAAATGCAATGCAAAAATACAGTTCAGTATCTGGGGTCATGATTATACAGGGCTTTGCTCACGGGGAATTTCCTTGCAAGGCTGCAAACTTTGTGCATCCTTTGTAAATTTCTATTCGCAAGGCATATTACGCACTTTTACAGGGCTTATGCCCTGCGAAAGAGGCATAGTAAAATTATCCCACCCCATTTAATATTTTGTTCTTGTTTCACATAACTCAGCAGGATCCCTTCATTACAGATATAATTACAGTCTTTCCGCCACAGCGGGTGCGCTCGGAAGGTTGCTCGGCCTCAAGAAACCAATGACCTGGTACAAGTTTTTCAGGGACGCGGCAGAGGCGGGGCAGTTCTACAACCGTGCCGTTGGACGGCGCACGGCCTGCCGCCTGAAGGAAAAATGACTTGGGTCGCTGACTATTAGCTCCATCAAGCTGGCGATAGATATTTCGCCTCAGCTTCAGTTCCTACTGGACATGGTTGATCCCAAGAAAGGCCGCATAGTGTGCACAACACAACCGAGTCGGTGTTGCCATGTTGACTCCGCGGAAACCTGGAAGTATTTAAATAAATATGTTGCTTCACTGATGCACTTTTAGCCGAGGACCTCGGCCTCCGTCACGGGCAACGCTTCTCCCAACTTGAGCCGAATCAAAGATAGGTCGAAGGGACATAACCCATCACAAGGGCTTATCGTCAGTTGCTGCGTCTCATCGGTCTATAGTCACTCGACTGCTCAAAAGCAGGTTCCCTTGCCACTGGGCCTCCGTGTTGGAGTCGTCACATACGTCCTTGATGAAAATGTTCGCAAATGACGCGGACATTCCAAGCCTATCAGCCTCCCTAGAGTCGGCTGTCACCTTTCTTTTTTATCTCTCGGCACATTTGCCTTACACGCTCTCTGTCTGAAGGTGCACCGGCCCGTCCATGTTGCCATCTTTCGCATCTTCGCGTTTTTATACCTTCTTTGAGATTCGTACAAATCAAGGTTTTTAACCGATATACATTGACGCAGTGACATTCAAAGCAACTCATTCTATTTTGGCAAAATCCCTTCGAATCATTCAGTCGTTATTGGATCATTTCATTTCTGGTTGATCAAAAACATTCTTGCTCAATGCCTCTTGCCAAGCTTCCCAGCTTCGCATCGAGTTTCGCAGATTCTTTCAAAGTCCGTTGGCCTTGGTCCAACTCTTCCGGTACCTCGAGTGACACGGGCTCTCAAAGCTCTTGGGCTTCTGAAAGCAATCCCAGCCAAGCATCTTCAACTGGTGCTTGCCGTCGAAAGTCATTCTGCCCTCAATCATCACACTTCCACAGTCGAGAAACATCACAATCACACAGTCGAGAAACATCACAATCACACAGTCGAGAAGCCTCTCAAGCACACAGTCGGGGAGCCTCTCAAACCAACAGTTCTCCTTATCATCCAAGAGAGAACCAGCAATTCTCCAGCTCTCATACCAGCGAGACTGAGAGTTTCCCGAGGACATATCAAGAAAGCTCCTACGCCTCTGAGCAAATTCGTAATGAAAGATCAGATCAATCATATGACCAATCCTTCACCATCTCAAGTAGACTCAAGCGCGCCATTTTGGCACCGACGAAATTTCAGACTGTGGTTGGTTTCATCATTCTGGTAAGGCTTGCTTTTTCCTCCTCTGAAGTTGAAACTCCGCCACCAGGGACTACAGCTAAAAAAAATCTGGAAAGCAACTAAATCATGAACGTTTCTCTCTATCTTTTCAAAAAAAAAAGGTAATTGTTGTTGCCAGCATTGTGATCGGGTTAGGCCTCGGCTTGCGGAACATATCGTTTCAGGATCAGTTACGAAATCGAATCAATACAATCCCTGTTCGGACCCCTAATTCAAATGAATCAGCCATCGGTCACATAAAAGGCGAGCCACCCCAGAAGCGAGAGTTCTTTTTCGTGATAGATGAGCGATTGGGGTCCCCTGATGGGGTTGAAAAAGCCATGATCGTGGCAAATGGTGAGTGTCATTGACACAAAGCGACTTGAGCCTGATAGCTGATTGATCCACCTTTTGCGTAGGTCAATATCCCGGCCCTATAATAGAAGTGAATCAAGGGGACGAAGTGGTTGTCAATGTAAAAAATAACCTAGCTCAGCCAACTTCTATTCACTGGCAAGGCTTAGACCAATCAGGAGCAAATTATTTTGATGGCATAGCAGGTGTAACAGAATGCGGAATACCCGGTTTGTGCTTGTTGAACTTCAATCTCAAGCTGTGTCATATGAAACTAACCTCTTCAAAAACCACGCCAGCCGGTGAACAGATGGCTTACAGGTTTCAGCCTGGCTCTTTTACAGGCACTACATTTTGGAAGGCAGGGTATGGCACGCAGGCAGCGGAAGGTCTAACTGGAGGCTTGGTGGTCCATCCCAGTCACTCCAACACTGCCATCACCTATGATGAAGAAATCGTGTTGCATTTGAGTGATTTGTATCACGAGAATTCGAAGGTGCTTACCGAAAAATACATATCGGTGAGTTTCTTGGTTACATCCTGAGAGATGTGTGATGTTAATCACCAGGTCTTTGACAATGCGCCGACTGTTTTCTAGGCTGAGGGGATAGGTGGGAAGGCCGGCAACGAGCCAATTCCGGATAGTGGTACCATCAACGGTATTGGTCAATATCCCCACAGGTCCAATGGCGAGATTATCTTCCCACTTTATCACAAGGTCGTCGTAGAAAAATCCAGAAGGTTTGCTCTCCACTTGTCTACTCTAGAATTGCCACTCTGAAGTAAATCAGATTTGATTTCGGAAGACTGACCTATTCCTTGACTTTGCTTCTACATCCCTCGCTCTGATGAAATCACAGTTACAGATTGAGTTTGGTCAACGCGGGGTCAATGACGCCCATCACATTCAGTGTAGACTCCCACAACTTGACGGTGATCGAGGCCGATGGTGTCGACGTTGAGCCTGTGACCTTTACTGGGGGGATACAGGTTGAAGTTGGACAAAGTTACAGTGTGGTGTTACATGCGGATCATGAGCACCACCAACAATTCTGGATGCGGGCAACCCTAGTAGCCAATCACTTTAAGGTAAATTGCAGCCTCGCCCATTATATTGGTAGTAACGATCCCGGCCTGACATTTTAATCTGTTTACAGTATGATAATCCGGATGCTGTCCGCGAGATCCTTGGGATCGTGGCTTATGGAGAAGGAACGGAAGGTGTTCCCCACCCAGAAGAACACAAAGGAGATATTGAAATACTGGATTCTAGTCGGCTTCGACCTCTGCTACCTGTGATTCCCCCACCGGCTACTCAGTAAGCTGCCTGACTAAAATAACTCCAAATTTTACTGCGAAAGTCGTAGTGTATTCGTGTGATTCTGACTGGTTAATTGTTTTAATGACTTGATAATTTTTAGAACCTACACGGTGGATTACTTGCTTGGTCAATCCCTAGGGGGAAGTACTGGTAAGGCCTTTCAGATTGCTTGAACTTCATACCCTACTTACTACAATTTTGCACACTTACTGTTTCATGAAACTTTATTCAGTTGGGATGTTTAACTCGACGGTGAGTAGAGAGTTATCATAAATATGGCATCATCCTTCTCTCGAGGCTGACAATGAGTATATGTGTATGCATAGACTTGGGTACCTTTACTTCCTAGTAGCTCTCTTTTGACAAACTTAGGCGATGGCAAGGATGGTATATCAGTCCCTTCACCCTACCAGTTCTTGTTCTCTGCAGACAAGCCAGAGGTGATTGGTTTGATCATCAATAACCTAAGTGGAGGTAAGCTTACTGTGGCGAGTAAAGCTTTTATCAAAAAACAAAAAAAAAAAGAGGTGTTTATTAATTTGGGTTTTACCTCCAATTTATCAGGTTTATCCACTTTTTCTTTGATTGGACATCGAGCTTGGGTCATTGGTAGTGGTGTAGGAAGTTATCATGGAGATTGGTCCCAAGCGGGATCATCTCCGACAAACATGACTAATTCCACATCTAATGGCGGACCGATAGGCTCCACACCGAACGAAACCTCAAACGCTTCGGCAGTCACTGGCCCTTCGCCTGGGTCCACAACAAATGACCCACATACCAATTCCATCACCCCTTCTACCTCAGGACCTTCAAACAGCGCCACGCCTAATGCACCACCAGACCATTTAGATAGCTCTGCGTCTGGCCAGAATACAGCCGCCACTGGCCAACATAAACTGAGTTCAAACAATGATTCTCATCCTGAAAAAGATCAATCCAAAACTGCCAAAAAAAAAACCCCTAAGGAAAAGCAAAGATATGGCTCGTCATCCGGCGACCGAAAACCCCAGAAGAAACCGTCAAATCATCCAACGGCTACTCTTCCAGCTCAATCATCACCTCCGTATTCCAGCTCACATGTCATTATTCATGAGTTGGAGATTCATGAGCCTTACAAGGGCGTTTACCCAGTATTGTGGGGTCATGAGAAAGATCACGAACACGGCAGCGAAGGAGGCTGGAAGTACCCCGATAACAGGAGCAAACAAATCAAAAGCCGAAGACAATTACCCAAATCAGATAACCAAGTGGTGATGCAGTAAGTCTCTGTGTCTAACGTTGTTAACAAGACACGCCAGCCTAACGCTAGACCAATGAAATATGTTTTTCAGACGCGATACCTTTACAGTCCCCAAGGACGGCTGGGTTAAAATTCGATTCTTGACCGATAATCCGGGAATGTGGCTTCTTGCTGATCAAATCCAATGGCATCTTGCTGCAGGAGGTGCCATGCAACTTCTTTCGCGGAAAGCCGAGTGGCCAAAGATACCAGATGAAGTACAAAAGTTTTGTTCATCACCTGAAAAAGTCAATTTTAAGCGAACTTAATCATCATCCACATCTTCGTTATCAAGAAAGTATAAGAAAAAAACATTGGTTGCTTTTTTTTTTTGGGCTGGAATTATAAATATGTGTATATCATTGTCTTGTGGATTTGGATTTCAGAATGGACCAAAAAAATCTATTCATTTGTAATTTGACATCTTCGCTTTCATTTAAATACTTTAGTCGAAACCATTTGGAATTTTGCCTGGAGAACCCCATTGTCTTTATCACCGTAAATTAACTTAGAATAAACCTCTAAAGGAAGAAATGTCTTGGAAGACATCACACCTAAAAAAAGAGAAACCAAGTTTAAAGTCACACTCAGGTGAAGCTTGAGTTAAGTCTTAGAATTTGAATTGTGTAATTTGCAGTAGTAAAGATGTGGTAGATCAATGAAAGTTCAATGAATTCTATTCTGGTCCTCTCAACTTGACAAAAAATCTGATTTTCAGACATATACAAACAGAAGGTGCAACACGAAAAAAAAAACTGTGTGGCAATTTTCACACTTCGTCTAAACAATTGGTCCACTTATCATCTGGGTGAAGACGGCATGGGCTATTGGTACATAATTTTTTCACCAGCTGTGATGAAAAGTTGAGAACCACTAGTGTGAAAAAAAAAAAAAACTGGCCATTTAATCTACTAACACATGAAGTGTAATCTTTTCAATTGGAATTGCAGGAACCTGCAGGGAGCTATGTATGACTAACCTGGGGAAAGCAAAAAAAAAAAAAAACACACTTTCTTTTCGGAAACTGGACTAATTACAACCACGTTTTGGCTTTGAGAATCAACACAACAAGTACATCAGGGAGACCCACATGTCTGCAAAATCTGATCTTACAACCTGAGATCACCCAAGTTTTCTTGAAAAAGCAAATCCATCAATCATCACGCAAAAAATCTAATTGACAATATACTATGTACAGAAAAAAAAATGAAAAAAACTAGTGTGTTCTATAAATAAATATGTAATCTTGCGCTTGTTGAGCTTTGAATGACTTTGGATATATTGCGCTCACATAGAAATGGGTGAGTGAGTGTATGATTATCAAGATCTCATCTTTGGAAACTCTTTCTAACCCTCCCAAAGCAGTTGAAATCAATTATAGAAAAGAGCTTATAAGCACTGATGAAGTTTATAGGATCAACTACATAGGGCTTTGATGGCTTTGTGACATGAGCCGAGGCCGGTGATCTGTGGCCTGGCACATGTGAACGGTCGATGATTTTGAATATTCAGTATCCAAAACACAGCAACAACCCACTTCCAGACCCAAGAAAACGGCTGCCAATCGCAACCCACACCAAAAAACCACACACACCATAACATATTAGAACAAAAAAAAGCAGAAGAAATGTCAGACTTTATCTTTACGATCGATAGTGACGAAGACGGGCCTTCCCACACTCCTCCCACCGCAAAAGCGCTCAAAAAGCTCGCGCAGATCGGCCATCCTACCATCGAACTAAACCCGCACTTCTTGCTCGACGGGTTAGGCCTAGATCCGGACTCGAATTCTGGTTCTGGCCAGCCGAGTACTCGCAATAAACTGCTTGTAAGTCCGTTTCCGAATTTCCAAAAATAAAACAAAAAGGATAAGTGGGAAGCATTAATAATCTTCTGGTTGTCAGAATGAATTGGAAGACCCGCTCGAACGATTCAAGAAGAAAAACGCCCTGCCCAGAGTCTCTATCGACGAAATCGTCGCTCGACACAAATCATCCGCCGATCAGCCGGACACTTGTATGGATGAGCTGGAAGACTGGGATGAGGATGATAGCATGGATGACGAGCCAGCTGGAACAAACGGTGTCGCCGAGGAAGGCTCACGCGACGGAAGCTTGGACGGAAGTGACGACGATGTAGACCCCGATGACGATGATGAAATTGTTGAAGCAGATGCGTTGGAAAGCGAAGAAGAAGAAGAATCTCACTTAGGGAACGACCAACTACTCCCTGATGGCAAAACGGAGAAAGATGGAGAGACCGTCGGCCATACTCATGATGCTTCTACCAATGCCTACTTTGATCAATCCGTTGTGCCGTTTAGCCCAGCCACAAAAGAAGAACTTGTCAAAGATAGTCACGGTCAGTCTTTTCTCGTTCCAATTACAATTTATTAATTATCTAACTGGTTTTTTTTTTTTTTGGTTGGTTGGTTATTCAGATCAACCATTCTCATCTTTACCAGGTGCTGCTAGCCTCAGTCGGCCCGTTCTCCTCGGATTATCTTCAATGTCGATCACCAGTCCGACACCGATCCAGCGTCAAGCAATACCGCTCGGCCTACTTGGCAAGGATCTAGTTTGCTCGTCTGTGACCGGATCGGGCAAAACGCTTGGTTACGTGGTACCTATCGTGGAACGATTGATCTGGCGAGATAAGAAAGGTGGTGGACGAACGCGAGTTATGATCTTAACTCCCACTCGTGAATTGGCCGTTCAAGTCTTTCAAGTCGGTAAACTCTTGGCTCGATTCACCGACCTTGCATTCTCTCTTTGCGTCGGAGGGATGGATCTGAGATCTCAAGAAGCTGAGTTACGAGAAAGGCCGGAAATCGTGATTGGTACTCCTGGTCGTGTTATCGATCACATCAGGAACACCCGGGGCTTCTCACTAGAAACATTAGAAATTTTAGTGATCGATGAGGCCGATCGAATCCTCGAAGAAGGATTTCAAGACGAATTGGAAGAGATCATTAGAAATTGTCCCCGTTCGAGACAAACGATGCTGTTTTCAGCTACTGTCAATGAATCGGTGGCCGATCTTGCTAAACTTTCATTGGATAAGCCGATTCGAATCAAGGTCGATCCACCAAAATCTACGGCAGCAGGCTTGACGCAAGAATTCTTGAAAATCAAAGATAGTTCGAGCGACAAGAAAGCAGCCTCTCTAAACGATTTGAATAGACAAGCCATTCTAGTCACTCTTTGTAAAGCATCAGGATTTAGAAAAGGACGTACGATAATATTTTTCAGGAGTAAAGCTGGGGCTCATCGAATGAAGATAATCTTTTCATTATTTTCACTTAAAGCTGAAGAACTTCATGGAAATTTAACTCAACAACAGCGACTGGCGTCCCTTGAAAAATTTAAAAAAGGAGAAACTAGTTATCTTTTGGCAACCGATCTTGCGAGTCGTGGATTAGATATCAAAGGAGTCGAAAGGGTGATAAATTATGAACCACCAAGTCAATATGATGTATATTTACATCGGATCGGTCGAACGGCTCGAGCAGGAACGAAAGGTAGTGCGTTAACATTAGTTGGAGAATCGGATCGAAAATTGATTAAAGAAGCTAGAAAGAATTGTTTGGTTAATCAAGGAGGGATCAAGAATAGAAAATTGGATTTGAATTTGGTTAAAAAAGTTAAAGAAGAAATCGAGAAATTATCATCTACAATCACTGAGATTATTGAAGAAGAAAAGGAAGAGAAAGAGATTAGAAATTCGGAGATGCAATTGAAGAAGGGTGAAAATTTGATTGAATTTGAAGATGAGATCAACAGTCGACCGGCTCGTACTTGGTTTCAATCAGAATCAGATAAGAACAAATCTAAAAGTATGTTTTGAAAGTATGTTATTTTCAAGTCGAGCTGATTGATTATTATTAATATAGAAATCGGTACGAGTGCTCATACTAGCAAATTTACTAAGACTGCGACAGACAAGAAGACGAAGAGGGATCGATTCGACGGATTATCGCGTAAACAGAAGCGACGGAAGATGGGAGCAGAACAGGATGCTCAGGAAGGAGTGTTGGGAGGGATCAATTCATCTATCAGGGCGGCTAAGAAAACCCAACGACCGAGCAAGATTAATGCCTCTCCAACTGAACTAGAATCAGATTTTCTAGAAGATAACGGAAAAAAAAAGAAATCTAAGGTTAATAACAATAATCTTCAGAAGAAGAAGGCTTCGTCTGGTGTTGTTGATTGAACGTCAGCTGGTTCTGGACGCAACTCCAGAGATGTCAAATCAGTTGTTTCCCAAGTCAACGTAAATCCAAATGAATGTTCCATGTAATCAAGATTAAGAGTTCTGTCTGAGTGTCCGTGTTTAGTCAACCAAAACTGTATGAGGCTGACTGGCTCAAACAACACTCAACTAAACTCAGCAACAACAAACCAGATGGAAGACAGAAACCCTTCACCGTCTTCCGCCGTCGACCTCTTCGCCGGTCCACGAGCTTCAATGCGCATCGACCCACTCACCGGCCAACGCGTCTCGGCCGCACAGGATGTCGGCGCAATGGATGCCCTCATCGACTCACTCAAACAACAGCCACGCAACGCGACCAAAAAACGAGCCTCTGCTAAACTCTCAGTCCATCAGCAACCTCCATCTACATCAATCCGCAATACCGGCAATACCGGCAATACCGGCAGTACCGGCTTGGAAAAAGCTCGCAGTCGCTCTGCTGTCGATCTCTCCTCTATCGAGCACTCCCCAGCCTTCAACCCTTACACGCTCAAACATCCCAAACGAACCAAACCTGCTTTTGTCTACTCCCCCAAATTCATCCCCCAACCTTCCACCTCTCAACTACCTCTACCCATTCACTCCCTCTTCAAACCTCAAAACATCCCTCCCACTCCAGCTGATCTAAAACATCACTCAACTCCTCCACCTCAACTCTCTTCACACCCTCTCAAAGCCGCTTCACCATCACCACTATCACCACCACTCCCAACACCTCCCCCTGCAGCAATCCCCAGCATCGATCGAATCATCAAAAAATACTCAAACAAGATTCTTTATTCATCACCACTACCATCCCCACAGCTCAAGATTGACTCAATAGATGAGATTGTTGAAAAATATAATGCAATCCTCAAACGTTCAGCTAATCATCAGCCTCACAATATTACTCATACCCAATCCGAACCCGCACCCCTTCAAGATAATCATCCAATCAGCTCAGCATCTCGTCCTCGATCATCATCTGCCAACTCTGACGATTCTCATTCATCAATCAATTCATTGACTAAGGAAGCCTTGGCTTTTCAAGCCCTACTATCCAATCAAGCCGAACCTGCCTCTCATTCCCCACCATCAGCAGCCTCGCCGAGCATCAGAGATCTTCTTGATTCTGCCTCCAAACGTAGTTCCAGTCCAACTCACCCTCCTCCACTCCAACACTCACCAACCATTGCCACTCCTGAAGATCCTGCAGAAGATCAAATAGCCCTCTATCTACGATCGACTAGATTGACCACCTTGATCAAGCTACAACGACAACAGAGTCCGATGACTGTCTCTCTAGCTGATGTCGGCTCTTCCACCGGCCATCCAGTATTTGTCTTCCTCGGTCTAGGATGTATACGATATCTGGTTGGCCTATACGACGAATTAGCGGAGGCGCATGGACTGAGATTGATCTGCATCGATCGATGGGGCCTAGGCAAGACCACTGAGGTCCCGGACGATCAGCGTGGGTTTTTAGAGTGGGCCTCGGTCGTCGAAGAGGTTGCTGACCAACTCGAAATCCAAAAGTTTTCGCTCCTGGCCCACTCTGCGGGAGCGCCCTACGCATTGGCTTGTAGTCTCAGGTTCGGCGATCGGGTCCATGGCTCGATCCATCTGCTCGCACCTTGGGTCAGTATGACGGCCGAGGGCGGGATCAATGCAGGCGCGTACAAGTGGCTCAAGTACATCCCAAACTCGATGATCAAGACCGCTCAAGCCGCCGAGTGGAAGGTAACCGGCTGGCGGCTGGGAAAGCCACCCAGCTTAAACCATCAGCCTGTCGGCTTTGACGTCCGAGAAGCCGTTGGTGGCTCGCACCCCCAACCTCCCCTGGCCGAGCAGCTCCATGACCACAGGTCCGACGACGAGATTGAATTGGATGAGCTTAAAATTCAAATATCACCGCTACTACCGCCACTAGCGAGATATGGTTCAAAGACGAGCAGAACGGCGGATGAGATTGATCAGCCTCCTAAGACTCGAGTCAGTATGGATTCATCTGGGGTGGATCATTACGATTGCAGGTCGATCGGCACTGAAAGCTCAATAAGCAAGTCGAGGAATACATGCAAATTGAGCAGTTCGACCTCTCAATCTATCCACAACAACAAGGCTGGCCTCTTTGGGAAGATCTTCCCCTATCGATCGTCCAGTATTGGCGGGTGCTCATATAGCTGTTCAAGCCACTCCAAACCATCAGATCTTTCTCACTTCGATCCCAAAGCTTTGGTTGGAAGACAAGATAGCTCGAATACTCCCGTGTCTCATTTTTTCAACTCGATCGCTTCCCCCGCTCCTTCCACTGGCGGCAGCTGTGAAGACGACCCTGACGAGAAGAGCTTTCAACGGAAGGATCATCATTCTCATTCGAACGGGAATAAGCGAACGGTAGGCATTCTTCATAGGCAAACACAACAACAAGAATCACAACTGATTTTCCTTTTTTTTAGTCTCAAAAGATGAAGTCGAGTTTTAGTGAATCCAAGTCGGGTAGCAGTAATGGCAAAAGGAGCGAATTTTGGGCGGGCGAAAGGGGACCAACGATGAGTAGTCAAGGAGGGAGCAGTAGCCAAGGAGGGACCTCACCTCAAGGAGAAGAGAGAAGAGCTCGGACGAACCAGAGTGGTAATAGTAGACAGCAGAAAGAAGCTCCGGAAAGCAGCAATGTGGAGCGAAAGGTGTCGATACGAAGGACGCTAGGAATAAGTCTCTTACGGGCATCGTATTCAGAATCGTTAAGAGGGGGCACATCAGACTTGATCACGATCCTGGAAAAAAACTCTAAACCGTGGGGGTTCTCGTATTCAGAAATCTCGAAACCGGTCAAGATCTGGCATGGCGATAAAGACGAACGACTGTCGTTCAAAGGCTCTCAATGGTTCATCAACTCGATCCTTTCCGCACACATCAAAAACTCGTCCGAGCTTTGCATCGTCCGCAATGCCTCTCATTCGCTCATGACTGACGTGAACGTCCTCGCCCAAGTCTTCGACTCTCTCGCCGACCAATGGGCGCTCCATTCTTGAGGTTTTCTTTTTTGAAGTTTTTCCTTGGGCTTGTCTTTCTTTCGTTTTTTTTTTTTTTTTTTTGATTAGTTTTAAGTATCTTTGTTGGTTCTCTTTTTGGTTGATTCTTTTTTGGGGGGTTTGGCCGATGGGTGGTGCGGTCTTGTCTTTCTCCTCCTGTCGTCTTACTCTTCTATCATCATCATCATCATCATCATCATCATCATCCTCACATAATATCTATAATAACTTATTATTTTTCTTTGGTTTTTAATCTTATAATTATTTGTGTGTAGCAATGCCTTTTTTCTCCAAGATAGAGATCCCCCTTTCTTCCCTCCCTTTTTTTTCTAGAAAAAAAAAAACAGGTTTTTTGTTTTGATTTTAAGAATCAAGCAGTTTTTTATTAACTCCTTCAAAAAAAAATTGGTGTCATATACTGGTTTTTTTTTTGGTTGGTTTGGGTCTTGTTTATGAATATATATGTATGAGTTTGGATTGATTTACAGGTGCAATTGTTTATTTTTAGGTCTTGTTTGGCACTGTCATAAAAATGTGTGTGATGTTGGAGATTTAGGCCCTGTTTGGCATTGTCATAAAAATGGGTGTAATATAGAACATTTAATTTAATAAAGGGTCAGCCTTTATGCACAACCAAACTTTACCACATGCACACCAAAAAAGGTGTGCATGGCTGTGCACACCAAAAATTTTGGAGTGCAGGCTTGAGCACTCCAAAGAAAAATCAACTTTGGTGTGCACAGCCATGCACACCTTTTTTGGTGTGCATGTGGTACAATTTGGTTGTGCATAAAGGCGACCCTTAGTAAAAGCCCCATGGTTGGCAGAAATATAACAAAGTTGGTATGGAAATAAACAGTGCTACCTGCTTCATCATTTGTGACATCAGAATGGTCATGTGAGGCTGTCATGAGCATCACAATATGAATATTACACTTGAAACAGATATAAAGGGTAATGAAGCTATTATACCGCTAGAGACAGTCCAATACATGGACTCTTATGTTGCCAATAGTGGAGCAGGAAGCCTTATTTCATTATATACCAATTTTGTTACACTTGTGGTACCAGTTTGTTTTTTATTGAATTAGATGTTCAATCTTACACCCAATTTCATGACAGTGCCAAACGGAGCCTTAATTCAATAAAAACCAAACTGTCCATACCAATGTAATAAAACTGGTATAGAAAGAAAGAGTGCAACCTGCTTCATTACACTTCAAATAGTTATAAAGGGGGATATTGCTATTATGTTGATGGAGATGGGTCAATACATGGATTCTTATCTTTTCAATGATGGATCAGGTATCCCTATTTCATTCTATAGCAATCTTGTTAGATGTGTAAAGGAAAGATAAGTTTGTATGGATTTAAATGTTCAATATTTATTAAAAAAGTTTTAAGTTATCTTGCAGCTTGGTACTGGTCTTCATGTTTTTTTAAGATTAAATGGAAGAGATCGGACTTTGATTACATATCCCCTTTCTCCATCAAATTAAATAGACCCTTTTTGAGCCTGGTAGCATTAATGATTATGGAGGATTGTCTCAATCTTTTTTATCCACACCTGCTTTTAGTTGCACGAAGATTATTGAATTTTTTTCTTTTAACATAATCAAAATGTTTTTTTTTTCCTGAAAAAATGGGGCCGGCTAAAACCACGCCCCCGATTTACTAAAAGGACACCTCCGGTGAGGCGTCCTTTGGCGTGCACTCCCCATTTGGGGCGTCCATCAACCATGGAGGCCCCAAATGGGGCGTACCGGCCCTCCACGCCCCCAATGGGACGTGCACGACCTTGCACGTCCCAAGGGTGGGTCGTGCATGTTCATGCACGTCCCGGATTGAAGGGCGTGCCCAAGTTGGCACACCCTTGGTCCATGGCGTGCATCGGCATGCACGCCACGGGTTGTCCCCGTCCGGCTTGGAGGATGTGGATGGGGGTAACATGCCAAGCTGTGGGGCGTGCGGGATGATGCACGCCTGAAGGGGCATAAGAGCAATTGCTCCTCATCCCTCCAGGACCGGTTGGTCTTGGAGGGATGAGGAGAGAGTACACTCTCTCCCCATCCCTCCAAGACCAACCGGTCCTGGAGGGATGAGAGGAGAGTGTACCCTCTCCCTCCTGTTGCCTTGTATCGAGGCGAGTACAACCAGGCACACCCTGATTTTCCCAAGGCGGGGTGTGCATAGCCGTGTAGGCCCCGGCTTGAGCATGGCAAGGCGTCCATGGGGGATGTACCGTGCAGGACCCAGTGACAGGTCACTGAGCCCATCAGGTCCTGTCTGGGGCATGCACACCCCAACCAAGGTGTGCACTCCTTTGCTCGCCCAAAATGTGGTGTGCAGAGGGGTGCACGCCAAAGGACGCCTTGCGGGGTGTCCTATTAGCAAAAATGGGGTGTGGTTTTAGCCAGCCCCTAAAAAATCTTATACTTGGAAAATCAGTAGTATCTAATAAAATTTGAGAGTTATCTCCACACCTTGTATACTCTGTTATTCTTTACTGTTATCATTTTTCCCTCATCCGTCCTTGTTTAGTCAGTCATTCAACCCTGGCTTGTATAATTAAGGTACTTGGAATCCTCTTATTTACAGTCATTTCAATAAAGATCACCCAAGCTAGGGCATGTCAGAATAAATGCCCAGTGATCCCTTTCTTTCTCTTTCCGCTCTCATCCAATCCGACTACAGTCACTTCATTCTCCTTTGAACACACGTCGCTAAAGGGCTTGTCTTTAACCCCCCAATAGCGCCATGTATGGGTAGTTAGGGAGAGGCGTAGGTCTCTCTCTGAGGCTAAAAGGAAAACAGGATGGGGTTGGTAGTGGGATAATGGTTTGGAGTAGCTGTACAAGGGTGGGTGGGAGGCAATTGAAATTAGTAACTATTTTAGAAAATCAATGAAATGTAGAATTGGAAGGCGACAAGGGACGGGAGAGAGGTTTCTTGGGCTTTGTTCTGAGAGGGAGATAGATATAAGACTCTGCCTCCTGATAGCTTGGCCCGTGCTGGAGGTCATAGCATCAAGCATCCTTGCAGTGGGTCAAGCGCGTTGCGGAGCTATGGGTTCACCTTTCTATTAAGCTTCTTCTCAGTTTAGGTTAGAACTCCCCGTTCCTTCATCATCCTTGGACTTAGGTACTTCCCCTGCGGTCCAGTTACCTTCAAAACTCCCCTCTCTTTTCTCTCACAAAATCAATAAAATTAAGTTTAGGCCGCGTTTGTCAGCATCGTAATCCAAGCGTAGTAACCCAAAAAAATTGGGTTACAATGCAATTTGTAAACTAACACCTCAACTCAGTTGAGCGTTTGTCTCACACCGTCGTTAACTGTGAGTAATTTTCACCTCATCTCATTCATGCTCACACACATATCCACAGCCATGGATGAATTCGAATTCATACACACTCAGGCACTAGTCGTGGCCATAGTCGCCCTTCTCCTCACTTGGTTACGACAACACACATCCAGAAGAATTCCATACAATGATTTGCCCCTCTGTGGTTATGCATATACCCAGTCAATTCTTTTTGGAAATCCTCGTCGAACAATGGATGTCTTCCACCTATCCGCAGGAATGTTCCGGTTTATCTGTGCTGAATTGTTGAATATTCAAGGTGAACCGGTCTCAAAATTATTACCAATCGAAGAACAACTCGGCATTTTCATGTACATTGTTGGCCACAACAATTCCAACCGGCAAACACAAGACTGATTCCAACATTCAGGCCAGACCATTTCGAAGTGAGTGATTTTTCATCTTTAGTGTTACTCATTAGGTACTAGGGTAGCTAATCATTCTGATTCAAAGGGTATTTCGTCATATCCTGGAATTGCTGGTTCAACTTGGACCATAATTCATGCGGTCTCCTTCACTTGGCAGGACACATCATCACATCAAGTCCAACCCGAAACTTTCTCCGTTCTTCGACAAATGCTTGGGTGTGCTTGATGGGGTTCATATCCCTGCAAAAGTCCCCATTCATAAAGCTGCGTCACATTGGAATCACAAGGGTTTTTTGTCACAGAACGTCTTGGCGATCTGTGACTTCAGCATGAAGTTCACTTACATGTGAGTTGGCTGGGAGGGGACTGCCCATGATGCTAGGGTCTTAGGCAACGCTCGATCTAAAGACTTCCAAATACCGACTGGCCATTTTTATTTGGCCGATGCGGGTTATGGCCTTGAAGAAGGAATCCTCGTCCCCTATCGTGGTACTAGGTACCATTTGCGAGAACAGGCACAAGCTGGCCTGAGGTATGTTCATTCCACATTGTTTCAGTTCTTTTTTGAATATTGATTGAATTTTTTTTGTTACAGGCCATCTAATAAAGAAGAGCTCTTCAACTTGAGGAATTCAAGCCTCCGCAATGTTATCAAGCGGTGTTTTGGGGTCTTCAAACGTAGGTTCAAAATATTCCGTTCAGTCAGTGAGTACAACCTTGAGCAGCAATACAGCATGGTACTTGCTTGTGCGGTGATTCACAATATTCATATTCTACAAAACGGCTCCAATACCGGTGATTTTGATCAAGAAGAAGAAAACAACTCTGATGAAGATATTAGTGACACACCTCCTCCAATCCTCCGGACTTTCACTGAACACGAACGAGAAGATGCGGAGAAATGGTGGGTCTCCATTACTGAAGCCATGTGGGACCAATACACCACAGTCCTGCAGGCTCGGCAACGCAGATGATATGACTAAACATATCCTTTTTGTTCTCTCAGTTTCCATTCACAAACAGTCTTTTGTTTTCCGATCTCAGTTTTACTCCAGAATTTTATTTTTTGGCAATGTTTGTTGTGAATGTGTCACTATTTTTTTTTATTTTATCTTTTGCATTGGGTAATCATTGTTTGTGAAGTGAGAAACCAATGACAATAAAAAGAAGGGCAAGACAATTGGACCAGAAGCAGGAAATCAAGAAATGCTCAGGCGAAAAAATTATTTATGGCTCAGAAATGGCCTGCATCTTGATCTGTTTCTGTAACCATCCGAATCACAATTCTTTATCTTTGATCCCAGTAAAGATCTGGGCATTTAACTCGTTTCGGAGCACCTCAAAAGCATCATATGTTTCGTGCTGGCGTGTTCTTCTTGATACAAGCTAATAGCCTTGTGAACATATGAATATGTTTTGTTTATCCACAGCATTGTTGAATTTTGAGCCGAACTCAAACTCACCTCTTTCTGCTTGATCGGTTTGTGTTGAGTTTCGAAGTAGCTGACAAGACCATCGATCCCATCGGCAACAGAATCTTTTTTTTTGTGGCTGCGTGATAGATAGGCAGAGGGGCTATTGCTGGGCCCTTCAACATTGGGTGGACCTGGTTCATTGATCGAGGTTTCAGCCGAATTACTGATATCAAGATCATTTGAAGATGGTCGTGGGGGTAATAATAAGCCCTGCTGGGACATAGACCGTGCCGATTCACCCACAGCCGCAGAGGAACCGAAGATTATATCCAACTTGCGGAACTCAGGGAACGGAAGGCCTTGAAATTTTCTCGCATGTGGATGCGACTAAAGGTCAAGATCAGTGATTCATACATCTAGATAAGTTGAAAAAAATTATAAGCTTACACCCAAATGTTGTCAGACTCAGTGACCTTACAACTAATCTCATCCCATCCAAATCCACTCGCATCAGGGCAGGCCACAAAGGCATCGTAATCCTGTTTAAAACCTTGACTCAATTTTGACTTGACTTTTGTAGCGTCCAGAGGAGATTCAACCTCGGGGAAGTTTTGCCTTAACTCGGCTGCGACCAAGCGATGACTTGCGCTTTGAAATCCAGAGTCTGATCGTTTACCTTTCTCAACCTCTTGGACGTAAAGGTCTAGCATCATTGCTTCCATCGGGCCCAACCATAGGATTTTTTTGCGGGCTGGCTTCTGAGAGTTGCCCGGAATGGTTATTGTTTCGTTATCGGGGTCGATATCGTCAACAGGACTGTTGGCCGAGTGAGTTGATCCTTGTGATTCTTGAGAGGTAGCAATTGAGGGGACCGTGAGCTGTTGGTTCATGGCCCTCTTTGTAGCTGCTCGGTTTCCAGTTTGTGTACTAGTAGGCCCGCCACAACGACCTCTTCCTTGGCCAGCTCCTTGACCAGTTCCTCGACCGGTATGTGAAAATGTTTCAGACATATTTTCTATTTTGTTTGGATGTTGAGAGACAGTAGGTTAGCAAGAGTGAGAGGGGAGTAGAGAATGGAGCTTACAGGCGTAGTAATGGTTACAACGCTGAAGACAAACGCGAGCGTAGTAACAGCGTAGTATTTGTGAAACTACGCTCTGATTACGATGCTGACAAACGCGGCCTTATAGTTGTCCTGGTGGAGGAAAGTGTAGTTTCCTCCATTCAGATGAATGTTGTCCTTTCTACAAGCAGTGTAGCCTTGTAGTCAGATGTTTCATGTAGTGATTCAGATGAGCTGTTTGTGTCCTGTCACATGTGTGACAGATGATTGTTTGTTTTTTTTGTTGCTGAATTCTGTGAAATAAATAATTGAGTCAGAGCATTTTCTCTTCAGACCCACCTCCTTGAGAAGCACTAGTCAACAAAGCTTCTCTTTCAATTTTCTCTCTATCTCTTCACACTTACAACCACCCACTTCACCGTCTTGAATCCCAACGGGGCAGCTCCGAACCAAAAAAATAAAAAAACAAAACAGTGGCAGGAAATACAGGTCTCGACGACCTAGCCCAAAAGTCCACTTTCTTTGTTGTTAGTCCTAGAGGGATGGGACCCGTCCCATTCAGCTCGCTGGGTCGATTTGGGGCAGTTTGAATTGCGACGAGTGCTGAACTGGATCACTCCCCGCCTCCCTGGCCTCAACCCAGTGCCCACATAGCTTTTGGACTGATCTCTGGGGCCTGTATGACTGACCATACAGGTAGTGAGGTGCAAAAAAAAATGGTTTTTTTATGGTATATTTTCCAATGCAATGACAAGCTTTTTTGAAATGACTGTATTTAACCATCTTGTCTTTCTTCTTTTTTTTGTGTAGAAGTGCACTTGATTTCTCTGGGATTGTCAGTCTATCTTTTCTTAAGACTTTTCCAGTTTTTTTTTGAACACATCTTTATTTATTTTGTTGTTAACTTGTTATACATATTTATTCATTACTCCAAACACTTTTGTTTTAAGAAACAATAACTTATCACATACACCACAAAGAAAATGGTGGCACCTTCATGTAGGTGCCTCCCTAAAGTACAAAGGGCCCTTTGTACTTTGAGAAGGCACCCACATGAAGGTGCCACCACTTTTTTTGTGGTTAGGATATAAATGAATATACTACATAGCCCAAGTAATTAAACCTCATTCACATTGGTTCTTCACATTCCCTTTTTACCCTCCATCTTTAGAGAACCACTCCAGTCTATGTGAGATTTGTTACCAGTCTTTGTGTCATTGCCCTTTTCTCCCAAGAATTTAAAATTCTTATGTCTCTTTCATCCTTCTTTTCTGTCAGCTCATTCAATCCTTGCTTAAACAACCATCTCTAGACAATCTATAGCAAATCCATTCTATCACACCATTAAAAATCAATAAAACTTTCTGTTTTTTTTTGGGGGGGGGGATATGATCCATTAATGAAGTGTCCAGTTTTCACTCGAGTCTCTACTAAAATTTCCTTTCCTCCAATAGATTGATTGGATATTCATATTTTTTCACAAATGCTCATCATCTGTGAATGGCTGTTTTCTACTTGAAATTTCTCAGTCAACAATTGATCAACTTTCTCAGATTAGGTTACTGTTTTCTTTTACACTAAGGTACTTTTTTAATAAATCTGACTGATTATGTAAATATCTGTTTTTCTATCTAAAAGGAATCAGAATTTGAGAAAATTAAATGAAATAAAACAAAATTGCAACAACTTGAGAAGGCTGATTTCCTAGTTGACATGTATAATTATGAACGATAGATTATAGAATGAAGGGATTAAGCATGAGAAAATGGTTAATATCTTGGACGTTTGTTGCCAGGAGAGTCTTTGACATCATCAAGGGCCATAAACCTTGACAATTTATTGCTCTTAGGCTTGGCTTGCGGCTTGTTCTTCTCCTTGTTCGCAAAGACTGCTTCCATTGCATCTAATCGGTTGGCCAATGATTGCACCTTTGTTGTGTTTTCGGTTTGGATCATCAATAAGAATGATGAATTATGACATGAATCAGTACATCTATTTCCATTATTTTAATCGTTTGGTGTCGCATTTTTATTTTTTTTTTGCTTAAGGAGAGAAAAGATAAACTGCTTACAAAATGGGGATCAAGAATCGAGAACTCGGCCTGTCAAGTCAGGAAAATCCATCTATGAGCATAGAAAAAAAAACGGAAGAGAACGCAAGGTCGACTGACATCTGCGGAAAGGTCCATGCCATCTGGTGGATTACTAGCCGGCGTATCCGGGGCATGGGCTCCATTAGTACTTCTTAGAGCTAGGTGATGTTCTAGCTTTGCGAGCCGATCCTAGAATCATTCCAATCCAGTTTCGGAAATTGTATTAGTTCAACTGATCGCTTGTCCGACATAAATCCTCCGTCTCTTTATTTCCGTAAGGACTAACAAACACCCCACACGGAGAGAAAGATAGACATATGGGAGTTCAAAACACCACACCGAGTGATCCTGGATAACAACCTCCTATAATCGGACAAGAAAGAGGAGTTCTCGTTAAAATCACGTTTTTTTTCCTATGTAAATAAATGGAGGGTAGTAAATTCATAATATTTTGTATCTTGTCGACACTTACGACCCTCCCAAGAGTTTTCTCCAACTCCTGAATTTTCACTTGTAGCGAGGCAGGCTGCAGGGGAGTCTTGAAGAAGCGCCTAGTACCCTGGGTAGATGAAGAGGAGGGAAGACGAGGTTCGGCTTGATTTTTGGACGCAGAATCTTGAAGCATCTCTCGTTTATCTCCGTCTTGCTCCTCAGCAGTTCGGAAGAGGTTTTGTATACGATGATACTGGTTGGCAGCCCGCTCGGTGATAGTATCGACAAAGCCTTCGAGGTTACGTCGTTCGCCTGGGGGATCATTCGTTGGTTGAGCGGTTCTCCTGCGTCCTTTGAACTGCCATGTCCCTGAGGTTGATGTGTTCACCATCGCTAATTTTTGTTGAAAGTTTTTTAAGGTCCAGGTCTTCTAAGAATCTGACCAAATAACAAGACAAGCAATTGGAAGGAAGTTGGGGGAAGCCAAATGCAATTATTCAGAGCTCATTTTACCGATGAGTAGCTTCTTTCGTCCTCAGTCGATCCTTTCGGCAGGTCATCATTATGTTTCTTTTCCTTTTTCAATGTCTGGCAGTGTAATTGACTATGTTCTTTAGAGTTTCCGGCGCTCTGAGGTGTATGTTGGTTGCGTCTAAGCTTATCAATAGTGAATGTGATACATATGACCCAGGAGGACAACTTATCTATTCCGGCTCTGCAACGCCATCTGGAAAAGGAAAGACTTCGGCCCACCCATATCCGGGGGGCAGCCAAGCTTCTCGGGATCGGTAAACTCTTTTCAACTCGACTTGAGTCGCTACTGTCAACTTGCCTATTGCCATGTTGGGCAACCACCGTCTTCAGCTTTCAGAGCTGGACGCGTCTCCTTGTTTAGTTGGCCAGGGCCGGTCTCTCAGGACTAAAGAAAGAGGAAAGCAATAAAAATACGCTGCGATCACATGTCCCGCCTCCATGCTACAACGCCGAGAGCTGTCGGATGCGACATGAAGGTGCGATCTGATGGAGCCGATGAGGCTACGGGATGGCAAAAGCACCGACCCATGCAGGGATTGAACCTGCGATCTTTCTTTGTGAAGCACCGAAGGACGCCGGAGGAGAACACCTTACCACTTGGCCAAAGGGCCCCCCAGGCCGCCCTGCCAATTTGTTGTATTCGATCGCGACAATCTGACATAGTTGAGTTTTCAATGTGCATCTTAAACCCAACTATTCAAGCTTTGGCCATGACTCAACATCAAGCTGCTGATGTTGTTTTTTTATGCAAATGTGTTGCCAGAATAAAGGCCAGGTTGCCTTAAGTTTTCTTTATCTGTCCACTCTCAGTCTCACACTTCCTGATCCTTCCCTCTCCCTCTTTCACTTTCTCTATTCTCAAATAAATCAATAAAAGTAAATTAAGTTGTCCTGGTGGAGGACAGTGTGGTTTCCTCCATGGTCATTTTTTCTTGTAAGTTTCTTGTAGGGACTCGGGATATTTGTTGAAGTAACAGGAATAGTCAGGATTTCTCATGGCTGTAATTTTTTTGGTACTGATTTTACTGCCAAAAAACTTGGTGTTGTTGTTGAGAGTGGTGAATTTGACTCCTGTTGCTTTGACTTTGCCCCCCTTTGAGTCTAGGAGACCAGGAATGATTAAGTTGATTACAATATCAGGTACAAGTAGAAGATTTTCCAGCGACGCTGTTTTCTTACCCCAGTGAAGTATCATCCATCCTTGACCTTGGAGTGCAAGATTTACATCCTTCTTTCCAATGCAGATGGTGTCAAAGTTTCAGTTAATCTTGTCATTGACAGAGACAAAGAGCTACTACCAAGGATGATTTTGGACTTGGTTTCATGCTCTGAATGCAGAGAGTGACAAACAAAATAATTTGATTTTCCTTATTTTTTTTGCCTCTATCCACCAATCTGGGGATTTATCCAGATGAAGGTGCCACTCCAGCATGAATATGTGCTTTGATTTGGATCTTGATTAAGATTATGGAATCCTGGTGTGTATTTCTTTCCCTTGCTCCCATACTGTTTGAATTTCTTATTTATTGACTGTTGTTTTTGTTGGTTTGAGTATAAGTTGGCTTAAGTGATTGAGGAAAAACTACTCACTTTGACCTTGCTGGAGGACTTCCTCATTTAAAATGTGTAATTTGAAGTGCCAAACTGTGTTTGGTGGTGAAAATTGATTGGAATGAAGTTCTCATCACCAACCAAAGTTTATAATTTTAAATTAAAAGGTCTAGATTGAAAAATCAGCACCCACACTGCAGTGGAGGACTTCCTGTTGTCCAAAATTCCCAATTTAGAATGTGTTATTTTAAATTACAAACTGTGTTTGGTAGTCAAAATTGATTGCCATGAAGTTCTCTTGTTCTCTAGTAAAAAAATAAAAACTCATTTTTTAGCCAGTGGATTTTACTCGTCTCCAGTCGGCAATAGTCCAGCCAAGGTGGTCACGAGCAAATGTGAGTCGTCTTGCTTTCTGGACGTTGACATAGATCACTAAAAAAGTTTAGAATTTAGAACTACAGAGTCTACATTAGAAAATAAGCACCCATCACTGCAAGAAAATCTGCTTCACCTGCCAGCAGTTGACCTGCAGCTTACTCTGATTTTACTCAACTCTTATTCAAACTTGACTCAAACTTTAATTGAGATGCACAGTCACTGGGCACCAAAGTAACTTTTGATTAAAGTTTGAGTAAAACCAGAGTAAGACCAGAGTAAGATCACAGCTACTGCATGTCAACTGCAGGAAGTTGAAGCAGATTTTTTGCAGTGCATGGGAAGTTGTTCACTTTTTTGTTGAATTGGTTAAGGTGGTTGAAAATGCAATGAACAGACAATTTCTTGTAAGAGTGAATAATCTGCTGTTTAAGTGTTTGATCAAGATGGTCTGGAAATTTGAATAGGGATAAGTGGGCAAGCATATCCTGAGGAAGAACACTGTTAACATCAGCCAGCGTTTTGATTGAAAATTTGGTTCCTAGCAAATTTCTAAGAGAATCTTCTTTGATTCAAATTCAGAGAATTTTTTTGAAGATCTGACTCTGAGCTCATTTCAATTCTTGACAGAAAGCTGATTTATGCTCATGAGTCTTTGGCTGAGCTCCTGTTGTCTGCTGTAACAATATTATTTTTGTGTGACACACTCTTGATTTTTGAGGTGAGTAAGAGGGCTAGTTCTGCATCTGTGTTTTCTTCTAAAGCTTTATTTCTGGTTAACATGCCTGAAACTTTGATTGCTGAGTTCCAGTCAAAATATTTGGACATAGGCTTTTAACCATAAATGAAACTATAAATTAATTGAAATTTTTAACTAGATGAAGGTAGCACACTGGATAACAAACAAGTTTGGAAATAAATAATAAGAAATGATGAAAGAAAGAACCAAAAGATTTAGACTGAGAGACGTATAAGACAAGACTGAGGGAGGAAGATAAAGAATTTTGAATCTAAGATTGATTGCCAACAGAAGCACATAGAAGAAACAATGGAGAAGAACTTGAAGAATAGAAATAAAAGATAGATGAATGAAATGACCAACCTCTCTGTGACTGAGATATTATGAGAAATATGGAAAGCAGAAGACAGGAAAGAAAGGGTAAACAGATAACTAAGAACTTGAAAGATCAGTAAGGATGTTCTTAAGGTCTGAGTAGGAAGTTGAGATCTCTCTGGGCAACATATACAAGTATAATAAAGCCACACTTTCAGGCTTTTTAAGTCCAAGGTTTGGCCTTGTTAGCAGGGGGAGCACGAACGCTGCCCCCTATTCCAGTTGGATCAGCCTCATTTCTGTGGACATGAGGGGTCACCTGAGTTCCTCCTCCCTGGGTGTCAAGCACTGGTTGGATGGAGGAGTACCTGGATTTCAGCTCAAAGGAAAACGACCAGGCTTATATAGTAAAACCCCTGCCTCCATTTCTCTAGGTACGTCGGCTACCCAGAGCGATAAGTGTTGCCTCATCACTCTGGATACAGGTCGTACCCAGCCCAATGGGAGCCTCTTTGGTTTGGGTACAAGCCACACCCCTTCCCAGACCAATGAGAGGCTCCTTATTGGCCTAGGTACGGCTTGGACCCAGACCAATGAGGCTCTGATTGAGCTATGCCCAGGCTGATCAGGGTCTTATCTGCCTGGGTACGGCCTGTACCACACCGATGAGGATCTTATTGGCCTGTACCCAGACCCATGAGGGTCTTATCATCAGGCTGGGTACGGCTTTTACCCAGAACCCAAACCGATTGGGTACTGTCCGTGTCCCTGCCCTTCTGGACCGACTGGTTGCAAAGGAATAGATGAGGTAACTTTCCATTTCCTCCAGACTAAACGGTCCCCAAGGGAATGGAACAGCATACACTCTTGCTGCACCGTGGTTCAATACAAGTATGTTTGAGCTTTTTACCCTTGTATACTTCTATTGAACTAGGGCAGTGCAAGTATCACCCAACCACACATATCAGAACATTTTAAATAGGTCTTATGACGTGTAAATAAGTATTTAGAGATGTATATTGTAGTTCATTTGTACTTTTTACAGAGTTTTAAACAGGGGCTTATTTCAAGAGTAGTTGAGTAAAAGGTGCCACACAGTGTGCTGTTGCCTAGTAAGACATGTGATGGTCTTATTCATTCCCTCGAGGACCGACAAGGCCCAGGGGGAATAGAAGAGAGTATACACTCTTCCATTCCCTCCAGGACCGACCGGTCCCATAGGGAATGGAAGAGAGTATACACTCTGCCATTCCCTATAGGACCACCCAGTCCCAAATGGAATAGAAGAGGGTATACACTCTTCTATTCCCTCTAGCACCGATCAGTCCAAGAGGGAATGGAAGAGGTGTGTACACTCTTCCATTCCCTCTTGGACCGGACAGTCCCAAAGGGAATGGAAGAGAGTGTACACTCTTCCATTCCCTCTAGGACCGGACGGTCCCAAAGGGAATGGAAGAGAGTGTACACTCTTCCATTCCCTCTAGGACCGGACGGTCCCAAAGGGAATGTAAGAGAGTGTACACTCTTCCATTCCCTCTAGGACCGGACGGTCCCAAAGGGAATGGAAGAGAGTATACACTCTTCTCTGCCCTTTACGACCAAATGTTCCCAAGAGCATGGAAGAGAGCATACACTCTTCCATTCCCTCTAGGACCGATTGGTCCCAAAGGGAATGGAAGAGAGTATACACTCCTCCATTCCCTCTAGGACAGAGCAATCCCAAAGGGAATGCAAGAGAATATACACTCCTCCATTCCCTCTAGGACCGAACAGTCCCAAAGGGAATGAATGACACAAATGAAATTGAAATTGTGACCATTGAATGTTACAAACAGACCTTGAATTGGCTGAAGAGGGCATTACCAGCTTGGAATGCGGATCTTTTCCTCCCAAGAGTGCTTCAGGCGGTGTCCAGTTCCACAACAGTGATGCATCTATGGCTTGGGCGCTTTCACTTCCATTTGAAAATGGGGCTCGTAATCAGCTCGGACATGCTGATTCTCTCTTCCACAAGCCTCACCACTATTGGGGCAGATCCAATATTTTAGAAGACCAAGATTTGGCATTAGTGCTTGCACTACAAGATTAATTTGAGCACAGATATTCAAGCGGATCATTTGCAAGACCTGCACACTCTGGTATCCCAGACTTTGGACTAGGGGTTCATAGTATGCCCAACACCAGCCAAGATGCTGAGTATGCTTGGAAAATTGAAAAAGAGCTGAATCAAAGACAACCACTTCCCATTTTTGCTAGGCCAAGCTTACTAGGGGAGCATCAATCAGTGGCTCAATGGCCAGGCGGATCACACTCAATTCAAGCACCACAGAATAAATATGATAATAACTTGCTCATAAATAAGGTTCATGATGCTATACCCCAAATCATATCAGTTGGCTTATGTCTCCTCATGAATTTCTTTAATCATTGTATTGGTTATACTTGATGTTGCCCCTTTGGACATAAACTGACTCCACTCCTTGATTTCCAAGTTGTTTGACTTGAAGATGAAAAATAAATACCATAGGTTTATGGATCAGCAAAAGTGATGGCTTGATATTATAACTGTGGCAATAAAAGAGAACATGCAGTCAATTATGAAGTTGAGTCAATTATGAAGTTGAGTCAATTATGAAGTTGAATCAAAATGAAGGCATCCATTAAACAATTAGCTCAAAAATTACAACAGTTACAGGATTGGGGTTCAGTCATCTTGGTGACAGTAGGTGAGCTCCCATCCAGTAACCGTATTCACATTCCACTCCAGTGTCAGAATCAAGTCAACATAGGCACAGAAAAGATAAATGCACTGTGAAAGATACTTGAGAAGAAATTTGGACAGCATTTGATGAGACTATTGACTGTCTTTTGGGCCCTGCTCTTTCTTCTCCCTCTCCCAATTACCCTCCTGCCACACCTTCTACTGATATAGATCCTACTACAGCTGTACCTGGTTTGGGTCATGACATCAGGTACATGGAAGAAATGATCCAGATAACCTTCATCAATTATCCCAATTTCTCACCTCTTTTCATCACCACTTATTCCCCCTTTAATCTCACAAATAGAGCAAATTACGGAAATCATTGATTATAAGCCCAATTGATAGATATATGGCCATTACGTAGCCTCATTGATGAATATTTGGGGATATTCAGTAGTCCACCAAACCTCTGTCTTCATCTTGCTCCAGCTCAGCACCACCTGGAGCCCCAAGGCCATTGCTTGTTAAAAAATGCAAAATGTAAGAAATTTTTGGAGATGATTGGTTTTTAAAAAATTTCCTCCCCCTAAGCCTGACCCTGAACCAAACCTATTCCCTTACCTAGCACCTAAATGGAGGTGTTTGCAGTAATCTTTTCATTTTTTAAGTACCGTCAACTGGTTGCAGGCAAGATAGAGTGAGATGAAACAGTATTGCTTCCAGCTTATTACATAGCTTGCAGGTGATATCCTATTATGAGGCCATGTATTGGCCCAAACTGTATTGATTGTGGTTTTGATTGCCCATCCCAACCAGAGAAAATTTTGAATTATTTAGTTTGGAGAGCTTTGACAAACTTTAAGAAGAACTCTTCTGACAACAGTGGGCTGCTGCGCTACACCACGCTATTTGGCCACTAACAGTCAGCGTAGTGGGCAATTTTTTATCCAGGATTTGTGTAGCTTTAACTGGATTTCAATTTAGCTATGCTAACAGCTAGCGTAGCAGAAGATTTCCCTCTCAGAAATTTTCTAGCATTAGTTTCAAATAATCAAGTTGCGCTAAAAAATAGCATAACTTTTTTAAAGCTAACAGAATCTCTCTCAATTTTTAGGGTAACTAAACCAAGTTACGCTACACTAAATAATTTTCTTAAACTAACAAGAGCTAAAAAAAAAAGGATAAATGTTGAACATGATAGCAATAAGAATAGGAAACAATGGAAAGAAGTCAAAGAATAAAGTGATTAGTACATACATTGGAGTGATCAGGTTGAGAAATCATACGAGGGTTTCAGATGGTTTATACTTTGTGAGTTCTTTACTATTATGAGAATAGCTATGAAAAAGAATTTGAGTCACCAGGAGGATTTCCATCCAACATCACAATGTTCCATATCACATTCACCTGCATAATAATCAGAATATAATAAGAGAAACAAGAAAAGCAAAACGAAAAAAGAGGTTGAACAATCAAGTGATATACGAGGTTGAATAATCAACTGATGGATGAGTTTAACATAGGTTTACACTCTTATACTATATATCAGGAGTGAAAATTTGAGATGTCTGAGGTCAAATTTGGTCCAATGGGTTCAATTATACCCTGGACCAGGACATGTAACAAAGGTTTCACCAATAACTGCACTAACATGTAGTGCAATTTCCAAGTTCTAACTCCAAACATCAGAGTAGTTTTTTCACCCGCTAACACGTCTAACACCCTGCTAACAAGAAATTTTTGTAGTGTTAGTTAAAGTTTATTGAATCCAGCTACACTATGCTAACAGCTAATTTTTTTCTTCACAATAATACTGTAGTGTTAGTTGCCCAAAAAAACCACCAACAGTAACTTTGAGATAGTGTAGCTAAAAAAGCTAACACTACACTACACTCCAGCTACTGTTAGTGTAGCTGGCCCACTGTTGCTTCTGAGGTGGAAGTGAAAATTTGAGATTTTTGATGAAAATTGCGGCAGGGGTATTGAATCTGTGTGAGTGTTGTGGTAGTACATAATGATTGTACAAAGTTGCTGGCCATGCAGAGGTTGCCTTTGGGCAGACTAACTCAGGTCCAGGCCTGCATGTTTGAGCTTCCCCAACCCCCGGAAATATACTGTGACTTTGACAGTTAACTACACCTCTCTTACAATCTATCTTGCTTCTACCCTTGGCGCATCTTCAATTCTTCAGGCCCTTCATCACCACACCAAACTCAATCAAGTAGTTCTCAAGATGTAGGAATAGTGTTAGGGTCAGCCTTTATGCACAAACAAACTTTACCACATGCACACCAAAGTTGTTTTTTTCTTTGGAGTGCTCAAGCCTGCACTCCAAAACTTTTGGTGTGCATGGCCATGTACAACAAGCCATAATCTGAGCACTCCTTTTTTGGAGTGAAATATCATTCACTCCAAAGGTTTTGGAGTGAAATATGATTCACTCCAAATATTTTGGGTGTGAATCATATTGCACTCCAAAAAAAGGAGTGCTCAGATTATGACATGGTGTGCATGGCTGTGCACACCAAAAGTTTTGGAGTGCAGGCTTGAGCACTCCAAAGAAAAATCAACTTTGGTGTGTGCGGTTGTGCACACCAAGAATTTTGGCATGCAAGTCCATGCACACCAAAAAAGGTGTGCATGTGGTAAAGTTTGGTTGTGTATAAAGGCTGACCCATAGTGTTAACAAGGTGAGTATTTACAAAATTTACCCAATAATATACTACTGGAAAGCTAGGTAAGATTGATTGTTTTGAAATCAAAAGCATATGGGAAATTTTTGTTGAAGAGAGCTGCATCTTGGTAAGACTTTGAACGAACCTGGGAGTTAAAACCTCCAAGTGGGGGTGGCGAAGCCGCCTTGTCCTCTAGTCAGAAATTGAGTCAAAAGATAGAAAGAGAACGATAATGAAAGAAAAGAATTGAAAATGAAAATAGAATAAAGATTGATTGAGAGGGAATTTAAGGTTGAGTTTGATTATTGATTGAGTGATGAGGAGTCAATAAATCAATTGGATGGGGAAGAAGGAACAAAACGGAAAGGGAGCAAGATTGATTAGGTTTGAATCTGAGATCAGGATTGGGATGGAAACCAAAGCAAGATTGAGTGAAAGCTAATTGAAATGACAGGTAAGAATTCAAAAATATTCAACAGAAGAATGGGCAGCAGAAAAGATAAAGAATGAAGACTATAAAGAAAGAGATAATTAGTTTGAGAGAGTTTAATGGGGGTTGGAAAAATGACTCCCAGAAATTGGACGGACAACTCCCACGACCTAGTCGACATCCAATTTGGGAGTTGTTGGTCCCATTCAGGCCGCAGGGTTGGGAGTCGTCCTCCCAATCCCAAAAAAATTAAAAATAATAAAAAATTGGGAGTTGTTCTCCCAAATCTGCCGATAGACTGGGCAGATTTGGGAGTCGCCAGAAGGATTTCCTTCCGGTCAATGAGGTTGTTGTGCCTCATTGACCGGAAGGAAAGCCTTCCGGTCAATGGGGTTGTTGTACCTCATCGACCGGAAGGTTTTCCTTCCGATTGATGAGGTAAAACAACCTCACTGATCAGAAGGAAATCCTTCCAGTCAATGAGGAGCTGTACCTCACTAAACGGGAGGAAATCCTTCCGGTCAATGAGGATGGGTTTTTTGTACCTCATCAACCAGAAGGTTTTCCTTCCAGTCAATGAGGAACAACAACCTCATTGACCGGAAGGAAATCCTTCTGGCGACTCCCAAATCCTCCCAATTTTTTATTTATTTTTTTGGGATTGGGAGGACGACTCCCAACCCTGCAGCCTGAATTGGACCGACGACTCCCAAATTGGACGTCGACTAGGTCATGGGAGTCGTCCGTCCAATTCCTGGGAGTTGTTTTTCCAACCCCCAGTTTAATAATGCTGAGTTCAATCTCACCAGCAGAGAAGAAGTCAAGGATTTGGATGATCCAGGCAGAGTGGGAATAGAAAAGAAGAAGATTAGAAAGAAATAATGAATGAGAAGAGGCATAAGTCACTGTCAATTTTGCTTGAGATTGAGAAGCTGGTTTGATGAGTTGATGTGCTGAGTTTGAGTTTGAGTTTGCCTTTGAGTTAAGTAGTTGATGGTTGAAAAAGAAATCAAACAATGATAATGAGTAGGAAGGGAGTTGGTGAAATTTGAAGATGAGTGACATTTCAGGTGACAGAAGAAGTGAAACGAATAGGAGTGATGTATTTAATTCAAAGGAGGAATGGGATGATTGCTGGGGCTGAGGGGGCTTGACTGGATTTCTGGCTTCTTGATTTATTTTGGTGAGGCTTGGGTGGATTGGGACCAGATTTGGAGGTTTCAGAATTTGGCTGGCATGGGTTACACCTACAATTTATCAAATGAAATTGTGGTTTGTGCCTAAAATTCCAACTCCCCCCCCCCAACCGGCCAATCAGATACAAAGGATAAAAAAAGAGGTGGGTGGCATCTTCAAAATACATATAGCCAAACCCCCAACCCCCGGGGGTTGCAGATTGAAATTGGGTTTCCACCAAGCCAGTAGTAGGAAACCCAGATATCCTGATACAAACCTCCACCTCCCCCATTTCCAGCAACCAAACTACACAACCCCACCACTTGAAAACCACCCAAGCACCACCCAAGATCTCCACCAAAAGTTGAAGGTTCAACCCCTCTGACTGTCTGGACACGCATGAATCACTCATTCAAATGGGGTGGTTGGTGTTGAAGATCAGCCCTTTTACTTTTTGTTTTTATCATTATTTTCTACAGATTCTTTTAACTCCAAAATTTTCACCCACACCATTTAATTCATCTCAGAGAAAGGAATTTTTGATCAATTTTTACTGTTGACAGTTGTGTAACCCCATTCCCAGGTTTTCCTTTTCTTGGTCTTCTTCAAACCTTTCAATTGTACACAATGACAGATGCCTTCTATGTGATCAATGTAGTGAATTTCCGCAAACTGGATTATGTGGCTTGGCACATTTTAAATCCCATCAATAGGGTGCTATACCTTTGTAAAGAAGATGAAAAATTTCCAGCCGATGTCACTCAGAAGTTGCACCCGTCCGAATCAAGTCTTGTTGCTGCGGGTTAAGTTTAGCTTGCGGGGATCCCCCGGATGGAGCTTGGATCGGGGGTAGGCCGGCACACGCTTGTCTGAGCCCAAGAAATGAGCGCTGGAAAGTTTGAGACGAGAACCATGAAAGCCATTGTCAACACGAGAAGTCTGCAGACGACTATCAAGGTTACCCCTATCCAACGACCATTCTCAAGCTCATCACTACATCGATACCCAAATGAACCAGTTAAGATTTCTTTTTAACCAAAAACTAAAGAAGTGATTGGATCCTGATTTGGGTGTACTTATCTTGCGACAGGTTAAACAAGGCGTCACCCCCCAAAAAATTTCGATTTTGAAGAGACAGGCGGTGGCCAATGCTGAAGCTAGCTACGAGAGTCTCCCCCCGATGACTAGTGGTTTTGATCAGCTAACAATCAAGGACCCTAAGAGCTTCCTGCGGCCGCGGATACATTTGAGTAGTCTACCCAAGCTAGCGCTCAAGCTCACCCGGCCGGCCAAGGAGACTGAAGCCTATGGGATCAACTTCGGAGTCCTGCCTCGGAGCCAGCCGGGCCCCGAGGAGCGCTTGAAGGAACAGACAATTCCTGAGAAACCGGTATCCCTGATTGACCAAGCTCTGAAGTTTCGATCGGTCGATCGCCAGCTGCCCCAAAGCGCCTCGACAACGCTGGCAAGCAGCGCAGAATTGGAGGACGTCAAACGTCGGAAGACCGTATTTGGCTCCACCAATCGCGACCCTTCCTGCCACAACGCCTCCTCCGATCTCCTCGTCGTCTCCCACAAAAAGCTCCAGAAACTTGCCGACCTCATCAACCGGCATCGCATGTCACTTGATCAGGCTCTTCTTCAAATGCGCTTCAGTCACAAAGCTATCGCTTCTAAGGTCCTCGATGTCCTACTCCGAGCAAAACAAGAAGCCATCGATCGCGGGTTCAAACCGGACCGGTTGGTAATCGGTCAGTTCAATCTACCACATCCAGAGCTTGATTATCCAAACAAGAAAAGACTTAAATCTACTCTTTCTTTTGTGCATAAAACAAAGCGGAGGCGTGGGTTACCAAGGGCTTCCATACTAGTGAACTACAAGTAAGAGCGAGAGGACGGCACGGGAGGATGAGCCACCCGACAGCCAAGTTTAATGTTGTCCTGCGCCAGTCGACCGACCCGACGAAGCTGGCCCTCCAACGCCGACTAGCCTTGAAAGAAGCCAAGCGTCGGCTCACTCAACGCGGGACGATCGCCGGTAGTCCGATCAGAGTCCCTGCCGATGGCGTCCTTCCCACTTCTGTCGCACATCGTCCTTTCTGGGGATGGTAATTCTCACTGCAATTCACATTCAAAAAAGTATTCCACCTTAGAACCCACCCTTTCTGTACTCGTTTGGCCTCTTCCTTTTTGATTTGAAAGACTTATCCATATCCGCATATTTGCCCAGTATTTCGTCTGATCTATTGTCACTTTGCTTTGGAGAGATTTGGTTGACAACTGTTAAAAGTTGGGTAGAAAAAACCTGTTACAAAATGAGGGGAGATACACTGTTCTAGGCTCTGGGATCACACCAAAAACGATTGGGCGTATCCTCCAGTAAGCTCTCAACAAGGTAGACCAGATCTTTGGCAGAATTTAATTTCAATGAAGGTCCTGACACCTTTGAAGAACTCTGCATAGCCTGGCACAAGCTCAGCCACTGGCACTTCCCACTGTGTAGGATTAATTGAGTTTTGATCATTGATTTAGTGTCCCAAATAGGTTTCAAATATCATATGTCTAAAGGATACATCCTTTTTTTAACCACAGATTTTATTTGATATTTGTGCGCCGTGCATATACAGTATTAAAGACAAGGTTACAGCGGGATTAGCCCCACTAGAGTGGATAAAGTGCTGTGACCATGGTCACATAGCCTGCTTGGCTGTGGCACAGCCCAGAGGAGAAGGTACTTCCCCTCTGGTCGGGCACTAGTAAGACACATTAATATCCATCCACAGTACACTGTCTAACAGGTAATGATCCCTTGGGGCATCTTGTTAACCAATACTAGCTCAGTTGCCAAACTCCAACAAATCCTACATACCAGATCCATCCTTCAATTTACCAAAGAAACAATCCCAGGGTTTCCTTAATTTCCAATCAGTCCAACAAATAATCCTGGATCCAGCTCAAATTTTTATATTTCTCTATCCTACAAACTCAATCCTCCTCAAGATCAATGTAACCTCATACTCATGGTGCTTATGGTTGGATTCAGCTGTTGCTCACTGATTTTGATCTTGTTTTAGAATCTGTGTCAAACACAACTCCCTATAGTATGGCCCTGTTACCAGACTCAAGCCTCATTTGAGTCAATTCATACTACCCCTGCAGTTTAAACATGGTGTTTTTTGTCAATTTCCATGCAGCCGGCCTACAAAATTGCCTTATGCAAGGAAGAATTGTTGTTAATGAATTATGAAACCAATCTAACGGCTTTCAACCAGGCCTTTGCCTGCCACTTGTAACTTCAACACAACAATGAACACTTACCCATCCAAAATTTCATCGAGTGGAAACAGCTGATTAAAATCCTACTTGTCAGCTACCCAGTGAATTGACCTCAGAATCCACAGAAATAGCTTCAAATCAGTCAGAGCCATCTGAAAATCCATCCAACAACATTCTTACCTTGCAAAGCAAAGACTTTCCAGAGGTTGAATATTTCAATGATCCAGAGGGAGACAATCTGATCTCAAAGCTGATTTTGGTCCCAATCCTGCAGGTCCCTTGTGTCTTGAACCCAACAGTGCTGATGGAGTTAGGATTGGTGCCCGGCTCTTCCAGCAGTGATCTACATGAACACTTGATTGATGTAGAAAACAGTAAACTTACTAATAAAGCCAAACCCACTCCCATCAGCTACCCTTCTGTTCCAATCTCCCATCCTTTGGTCCCAATCCCCTACCAATATGCCACAGTTCCTGGCCCAACCCATTCAGACTATCAACATGTAAATGACCTGCCCCAGCCTGAATTTTCCAGTCCTATCACACCAGCTCCTGATCTATACCCAAGCCCATCAGACTTTGAAACTGCTATGCTGGTACATCATGTGTTAACTATTCATAGAACTGTATTATCAGAAATTGCCATGTAGCTGTCTGGCATGGTAATTTCCTTTTCTACAACTGGAAAGCTGTGGTCATGTTGTACTAGACCAATTTCTTATGTCACTTGTAACCAATTGATTATTGATTGGTCCTGGTGTACAAGGAGTAGGAATTTGATGTTGGGTCCAGTCAGTGACCTGACCTGAAATCACCTGAAAATTCCATTTCTCAATTCATAATCAAGGATTTATCAATATCACCGGGGTTATAATTAAATTATTGATTGATTATTATTATTATTTTAGTTACTTCAAAATATTCTTGAGCAGTCATTTGGATACTCTTGAGTATCTTTAAGGCTGATAATGATGGTGATTCCAACTACAAAAAAATGACTATCATGATGATCACCATTGGCTTCAGTTTTTCTTTTTTTCAACCCCAATTTTGCAACTCTTTCTCTGATTTTTGTGTCTAGTTGGAGCCCCCTGCCAGGTTGCTTAGAGACTTTTCAAGGGGGTGGGTGTTGTGACCTTGGTCACATACATAGCTACTTGGCTGTGGCTCAGCCCAGAGGAGAAGATACTTCCCCTCCGGTTGGGCACTATTGTAACACATTAATATGCATCTGCAGCACACTGTGTAACATCTAACAAAAAGAACCACAAGGGGAGATATGGTTTGGAAACTCCAGTGGGCAAAGTGATTTTTTTGTGAAGCAAAGTAAATCCAAAGAAACATATGCACTGTGACCCACTCCATACAGTGGTTAATTCAAGCAAAGCAAGGATACAATTGTTGAAATTCAGTTGAATAGGCTCTGGGAGCCAAACAATCCCTGCCACATTTGTATTGGCTCAATACATGAAACCTAATGGGCTGGTGTCAGACCAGTTGCAATAGTGTAGCTGGCCCACCGTTGGTTGCATGACTGGATTGGTGTTGGTCTGTGTCACACTATTTTGACATGGACCAACATCAGAACTTTTTTCTTCTTCTTTTCCATCATGAATCTCCAGGCTCCCCAATTTTGGGGGCAAGGATCTTGTGGGAAATAAGCTGGGATGTTAAATATGTAGGTGTGAAAGCTATGGTGGGGTGCCATCCCAAATGCTTGCAAGATTTACCCCAGTAGTTTCCCAACTTGCGCTGCATGATGGCCACCCAACTGAACAGAGGAGAGTTTTTTTTTGTTCCCATGGTGAAAATTTAGTCCCGCTGACAAAACTAGCACACTGTTATGAGGCTAAAAGAATTGCACTTTGGCCAAGGTATGTATGTGTTTGGCCGAGTCCAAAACTGGTTATTGCCATTTTTTGCGTTGATTAATCCAGTCTAGTCTGGTTAATGACTGGTTTAAATTTCCCTTGACCACTTTCCGCTGTTGATCGTCATAGTCCAGTCTTGACTCTTCATTCTTCTTGTTGACCACCATCCAAGAGAAACATAAATACAACTTCTTCCTTCTTTCTCTCCTTCCTTACTCTTTCTCTCTCATCTTTCTCAGTGATTTGCTCGAGATCGCAAACTATTTCAACTTGGCTTGCCTTCGAACCCTCAAACCACCGTCCTTGGGGCGATTCACTTGCCATCCAAAACCACCACCAGCATCTCTCCTCAAACTTCACAACTCGAGCCGCTCTCAACTTCACACTTTCACATCCATCATGGCCGACGTTGGACCCAGTTGGCGCTTACCTTCCAACCGAAACTCGATCGGCCCCTCCCCGTCCCACCCAACTACCGATCATTCTCTCAACCCTCATCGGCTCAATAGCCAATCCTACTCCCAGCAGGCTCATGCCCCAAGAACTACTGGGAAAGCATCCGGCAGGGGAAAGAATAAACGTTCAGCAGCCGCACAACGCCCAAACTATTCTCATCTCCCTCACTTTGACTATCCAATCTACAATTCCGAAGAGATTCGGAAATTATGGACTTCCACCTTGGCCCCACGTCCAGAATGGAGTGCTAATCCGAAAGGTATTCTCAACAACTTTTGTCAGCAAGTTGCCCACCCTCTGCCGAAATATGACTCTCAACAAGTTATGCTCCCTGGATTCTCAAAGCCGTTGTTTCGGTGCGTCAACTCGAAATGAAATTAAAGTAAAATGTAAACCTACTTGTTCTCTGGCCGCACGTGCTAATTTTTCTGTACATCCACCTAGTGCAACTGTCCAGCTAGAGTTCGCGCCTGACCTGATTGGAATCGGTGATGATTCTATCAAAAAAGAGGCTGAGAAAATTGCAGCCCTCTCAGTGTGTTTTCAACTCGGTATGAAGAACATGTTTGATGAAAACAATCTTCCGGTCCGTTCAGAGACTGAGGCGCCGGGTGGGAAACCTCGAAATCAGATGCCCGATGGCACTCTCCTGACACTCGATCAAGCCAAAGCTTTCATGAGCTTTTACTGTCGCAAGTTCAACTTCGGCGTTCCCGATATTCAGTACGAGAATGGTAAAGTCGGAAATAAAGTCGGAAAGGGCCGACAGACTTGGATAGCTACGATCTTTGTTGGTGGGAGAAAGATCGGACTGGGCCACGCCATTAACAAAAAGGACTCACTCAATGAAGCTTATCTCGATACTGTCATCTATCTAGGTGAATGTGATCCCGCCCTCTGGGCAGAATATTCTAGTAGCCCCGAATATCAGGAGGTTTCCGCCGGTGGCCTAATCCCCGCCGTAGTCTTCAAGCTGAGCAACGAGACCGAGCAAGATTTGCGTCAGATCGTGTATTCTTCAAGGGAATGTGAGCTCTACCGACGGGCAAAGATTATTCTCGAACGTGCTCGTGGAGCTGATCCCACTCCTCATCAAGCCAATCAAAGTAATACTGAAAACGCTAACCGTCAAAATGCAGCGAACACTCCCAGTTACTCTCGTCGATTGGCACTCAAAGAAAAATCTGCGGCACTCAAAGAGTGCTTAGCTGCTTACCAGGCCGACAATTCCCCTGCAGTTGTCGATTTGCGTCAACAACGTCAAAGTCTGCCTGTTACCGCCCATTCTTCCCTGGTCTTGTCTGCTATTGCTACCAACCCCATTACGATTTTGCTGGCAGCCACCGGATCCGGAAAAACAACTCAAGTTCCACAACTTATATTAGACGATGCCACGATGAGAGGCGAGGGCGCCAAATGTAATATAATCTGTACTCAGCCCCGGCGGATCGCTGCGATCAGTGTAGCACAACGAGTCGCCAACGAAAGAAATGAAAAGCTGCGCGAATCTGTTGGCTACCAGGTTCGATTCGAAGCTAAACCTCCGACCCCCGACGGTAGCATCTTATTTTGCACCACTGGGATTTTTCTCAGGAGACTTCAGACTGACATGGATAGTGCTAACAGCGGCTTTCTCGATTCAATAACTCATGTTGTTGTCGATGAAGTTCATGAACGGGATATCGAGACCGATTTATTGCTATTTTGTTTGCGTCGGGTCCTGCAAGATAGAAAAGAAAAAGGAAAATCTGAGATCAAGGTTTTGCTAATGTAAGCATATCGTTCTTCTTTTGAAAAAAGACGGGTATGATTGAGCTTTATCAAACCTTTTTATTTTTGTAGGTCCGCTACTGTAGACCCTACTTTGTTTGAGCAATACTTCTCTGACCGTGTTACCGGCAAATCAGCCTCAGTCATATCGATACCCGGACGATCGTTTCCGGTCGAAAAACACTATTTAGAAGAAATTCATCGTGAACTTCGTCAGCTCTCTCTACCACCTGCTCGTGGCGGTTGGGTCTGGGAAGATCCCAAAGTAAAAAAGTATCTACAACGAGAACTGCAGGAGCCCTTAGCTCTAGACCCAGTTACTGGAAAGGTTATGCGTGATAGCGATGATCTGGAAATGCCGTTTGCACTGGTAGCCATGATTGCTGCTTGGGTTCTATCCAAATCTTCAGAGGGACATGTTCTAGTGTTCTTACCTGGATGGGAAGAAATCAAAGGTGTCCAAAACATCCTCACTGATCCAAGACAGTTCCCATTGTTTGGTTTGAACTTCAACATGACCTCCAAATTCGAAGTTCATGTCTTGCATTCAGCCATTCCAGTTGCTGATCAGCAACTAGTATTCACGCCCCCGGCTCAAGGCGTCAGGAGAGTTATCCTGTCTACCAACATAGCGGAGACATCGGTGACTATCCCCGACGTTGTATTTGTTGTAGGTCAGTAAATACAAATTTATCTCTGGTTGATTTGTTCATGGACTCACATCGAGTGGGCTGTCTCATAGATACGGGAAAAATTAAAGAGAAAAGGTTTGATCCCCAGCGTCATCTATCGGCTCTGATCACTGCCTGGGTGGGTACATCTAACCTCAACCAACGAGCTGGACGAGCTGGACGACACCGTCCCGGAGACTATTATGGGCTGCTAAGCATGAGACGTTATGAAGCCCTAAACATTCATTCAACTGTGGAAATGAAACGGACCGACTTGTTAGTTTATTTGTTTATTATGCACGATTCAAGAAGATGGACGCATGCTAATCTATCATTGATTTGTCTGGCGCTCAGGAGCAACTTGGTCATGCATGTCAACGCTCTTAATTTCCCTAACATGGAAGCTGAAGACGTTTTGGCGCAGACCATCGAACCTCCGGAGAGGGAACGAGTCTCAGCGGCAATGTCACATCTACAGACTATTGGTGCTCTTGATCGACACAAGGATTTGACCGCGCTCGGTCGGGTTTTGCTTCAATTGCCAGTTGAGGCCCAAATAGGAAAACTCCTTCTGTTGGGTTCATTTTTTAAATGTTTAGAGCCAGCTCTCAACCTGGCAGCTATTCTCACCAACCGAGATCCATTCCTTTCACCACCGGCAGCCAAGATGGAAGCCGATCGAATCAAGTCTTCCTGGGCTCCACTTGAATTCAGGTCTGATCCATTGGCTTGTCTGGCTGCATTCAAAGCTTGGTCAAACCTCAATGAAGCAGGAGAAACCCACAAGGCGATCAGATTTGCGAATGAGAATTTCCTTTCGAAGCCGTCATTAAATCAAATCGCTCAAGTCAAAACTCATCTTCTCGCCGCACTCCGACGGGCAGGTGTTCTGGCGATTAGTGGCGGAGGAGATTCGGGCGATAATCAGTCACACAGCCATCACTACAGCCGACGTATTAATACTATTCCACCCACCCTCAACAAAAACTCGGACAGTTTGCCACTCGCCGCTGCATTGATTGCGGTCGCTGTAGCCCCCAACTTTGCTGTAAGAAAAAGTGCAAGGCTTTTTGCGACAGATAAAGATCGAGTAAGTGATCAGATAAATCATCGATAGTATCTGAATGCCAAAAGATAGCTAACACTTGGACGTGAATTGCCTCTTGAAAATATAGGCATGTACCATACATCCATCGAGTGTGAACTCTTACAAGAAGGAAGCGGCTGCTGGTGATGATATTCTTTTGCAAAATGAGCGACAACTCTTTGCTTTTGGTGAGAAAAGCTTGCAGTTCCAGCGACCGGGCGAGAAAGCCAAGGAGCAGATGTCTTTGCGTTCAACCACACGATTAGATCCATTGGGGTACATGCTTTTTGGTGCTCGACAACTGCGACCGTACCCATCTGGTTTGCGATGTGACGGATGGCTGCCTATCACTGGCAACGCAGGTGCACTTGATGATGTGGAGCGACTGAAACACGTACTTGATGCCTCCCTGTTGAGAGTTTTTGACGGACTTCAGGCTCAGATCGTTGAGAATGATCCAAGATCGATGAAACGTCGAGCACGTGTCGCCCTACCAGCGGCCAAGAAAACGACTGCTACGAGGAAGGCTCAAGAACTTGATGATGAAGAATCAATTAATTCAGAATTTGAAGAAGACGAAGAAGAGGATCAAGACGAAGTAGTGCCAGTTCAATTTGGGAAACTGACCAACGGGGAGGTTCAAGATCTACAACGTTTGACAGAAGAAGTGGTCTCCTTATTGAACAAATATTCAGAAGAAAGACTGGCAACGGATGTCAATACATCCAGAGCGCCCAGTAGACCAGACAGTCGAGCGACAAATCGACCGTTACTCAATCGTCTTCAGCCTGTAGGATACGGAGCTGAAGGAGAGGTTGGCGGGAATTCGAGCGCTGGCCCGAGTCGGCCTGGTAGTCGATTAAACAACCGAGCAGATTATTCCAATAATAATCATCCGAGCCATCGAACTTCCTGGAACCATCCCGGCCCGCCTGCTCACCATCACGGCGTACCTTCTAAACTTCCAACGGGAGCTGGTTTTACGAGTTGGGGTAACGAGGGTCCTGGCCTTTACAATGATCCTCGTAACCCACCCCCCGTGTCGCAAGGAACTTGGCAACAACAACAACATCAACGCAGTCCTCATCCTTCTTCTTTTTCAAGATAGATCTGATTGTCCCCCTTAATTTTTCTTTGTTACTCATGTCGTTCTATGGTTCATCTATCCTCTGACAATGTCTACTGAACAAAGCTGATGAACGCATAGATTTTTAGACTGTTCTTGTGCCTTCTTTGTTTTATCTTTTTTTATCCTTAGTAGCCACACATAGATCCATGCAAGTCTCCATGGAAGTCTTATTTTTTCATGTATTTAATCTGCTGTCTAGATTGATCTTGAATGGTATTTTCCTCTTTGCTCATTCTCAACTTGAACATAAATAAGCATCCAAGTATTTACGCACTCACATTATCCTGGAATTCAAGAAATAGATTACACATTTCCGCTCTCAGATCGTCGAGACCAGTTGTCATGTCGCCATTTGCCGGTCAGAACACTCCCATAATCCATCGCAACTACCTAGGGGGTTTCAACATTGCCCCAGGACCTTGTGCAGGTCCAACAAACAGGAAAAAAATCCAGATTTGTTCGACCTGCGGCTCAGGGGCTTGTGATAAGCTAGCGTTCGGTCGACCTGTTGGACTATTTTTTTCGCCCAATTTTCCCACCACCGCCATGCCCCCTCAAGCCACTCAACCCACTCCGACACCCTTGAGCCGCCAAACCCCACCAAGCCAACCCAATCCTACCCCAGATACGCAGGCAATGAAGAAAAAAAATGCCTTCTTGTGGGATAAGGATGGCCGAGACGGACAATCTAGCATACGTATAGTCCTCGACTGGCTCACCACCGAAGGCAACTACCAAAGGTGGCGAGGCGATAACAAGGGCGGCGTCACAAAAGCGGCCTTGGGTGATGAAATCCTAACCAAAATGGAATCGGCCGGCATATCACATCGCGACAACAAGGGAATCCAGACCAAGATCCAGGAGTTGCAATCGTCGTACTCAAAGGTAAGCGACTTACTCCGCGGGTCTGGCACTGGTTTGATGGATGAAGAGGTCAAAGATGGCACCACCACACTTCCAGGTAAGTCATTTCTCATATCCTCCTGACCACCACCCTCCACATTTGACTGACATTCGCTTCCTAGCTGCACTTGCCAAGAAGTGCAAGTATTGGGATGAACGTCACCCAATAATGAGGCTTCGCACGTGTGCAAACCCCCCCCATTACAACTGAATCCACCGCGCGGGTCATACCAAATCTCCTGGGATCAGAGAACTCGGCTGAGCCGGAAACCAGCGTCAGGACGTTGCCTCAAACTCGTCGTGGGACACTTTTCGAACCCAACGAGAGTCAACTTGAAGGAGAAGAATCCGCAGATCAAACCATGCGACCTAGGGGCTCCAAGAGGAAATCTACTTCAAAAGGTAACCGTGTAGATTTACACCATCTGACTCCCCAAATCCTTTCCCTTGTTGCACAAACCTGATGGTTTAGAGGATTACTTGCAGCCAGCGAGCCGACTAGCTTGGATGAATTAATGGCCGACAGTTATGACTATCGGATCAAATGTTTTGAGGCCCGCGAGAAACGAGAGGCCCTTCGACTGGCGGCCGACACGACGAAAGCTAACATGGAAAACGATCGGGAAAATCGGAAGCTGGACATCGAATTAAGAAAGATAAAAGTCTATGAGATGGAAGCCCTCGTCAAGGTGCGCCGAGCGGAAATGGAAGAGGTTCGAGCTCGCATCAACATGATGAAAGAGCTCAAAGACCTCGGGTATTCTCAAGACGATATCAATAAATTTCTAACCAATCAATTCTCTAAACGGAATGGCGAAGGCACCAGCAAGCAGGCCATTGCCAACACCATCGAGGCCGACCCGGAGGATAAGGAAGACAGCAATGAAGATGCTCAGTCCTCGTCGGTCATCAATCTCTGAGCCAAGACTGTAGGTTGATTTACCTTGTTCTTATTGTTCTACTACAGACCTCTCAGGCGTAGCCTTTGTTATTATCCTCCAACGCTTCGGATTTTTTTTTCTTTATCATTCTCACATGGTCCTCTCATTTCTGCTCGCCTAGGCCTTGGTTATTCTCCTTGTCCTCCTTGTCATTTACTTGATTTGAATGTTCGGAATATAAACTTTAATGATGCCTTGGGATGATCGAGAACTAATAAATCCCATTGGTCTCACTCAATCCGGCGTGAATTAAGGCATCTCCTTTTAACGAGTTCTCAGTTTTCAGCACCATCAGAATTCCTTTCAAACAATTTGGTCGCCCCAAATTCAAAACCAACCAGATTTCGATCGGGCTACTCGACAACCTTGTTTGCAAGTTCCGATACCACCTACCAGTCCTGGCAACAAAGAAACGACATGGATTCCATAAAAATCAAACGGCCGCACCATTTACACGCGTCAACAAACCGACCAGCGACTCTATGCGGTGAATCACTTTGCAGCCAGTACATCTACTTTCATCGAAGATCAGACTCCATTGCCGTCGGTTGCACTTGTTCTGCAACTCGTAACCAAGCCCCTCCAACCTAAATCCGACTTGGAGACAGTGAGTCGATGTCAGCCTGCTACTATTCAGAGACAACCTGAACAAAAGCATAAAAATAAAAACATTATTAAAATTACATTATCCAAAAATAGTCTCATGTACATAAAGAAAGAGACATTATTACTTGGTTTTAAAGAGACATTATTACACATAAAGGCACTATTACATGTAGAGAAATTATTACATACATAACCCATATGTAGGTACTTAATGTGCCCCAAATTACAATAAACCATATTTTACATACAGCTATTCCACAAAAGGTTGCGGACTCCGCGGCTTTTTTTTTTTTCCCCGGCTGGGGGCGGTGATTTGAGCCAGGCATAGCTGGTGCTTGCTGAGCCACGGCCAATACCAACCGTTCCATACAATACCTCCACCCACCTCGACGCAAACAGCCAGAGATCATGTTGGAAGGTAAGACTATTGCCAATGCCACAGATTTGCTGTTTACTTACTGATGTTATTCTCTCTCCTCCAAAATCCCAGATATGGCAACTACCCCTTCCCTC
Organism: Puccinia horiana; assembly: GCA_001624995.1. Classification (NCBI taxonomy): domain Eukaryota; kingdom Fungi; phylum Basidiomycota; class Pucciniomycetes; order Pucciniales; family Pucciniaceae; genus Puccinia; species Puccinia horiana. Next base: position 1,173,034 of record LWDY01000019.1, read on the forward strand.
TCACAACTTGATGAATGGATAAACGACGCATTGTCGAGTGCACCGAACCAAGCTGAAGACAGACAAAGGACCTCTAGAGAGATATCCGCAACCCCTTCCGGTGTACCTCTCGAAAGTACTGTGGCAGGAGCTACCACCGACACCGCCTCTACCATGGCCGCTTCCGATAAGCTCAAGATCTTGATTGAATACATCCACTGGGCCCCTGACAATAACAATAGGCCGGCTGCGAACAAACAAAAAAACCCCGTGGAAGAGGAGAGTAAATTCACCAAGCTGCCTTTGGTCAGCGGTAAATTGCACGTCATGTGGTTGCCGTCAAACACTTCTTTTGCTCAATTCAAGAAGAAGTCGATCTAGGCAATTTATTTACACAACGCGAACGAGCTCGGAAAGCACGCTCTTGAGATTGAGAAGGCTGGGGGCCTGACTTGGAACGCTATGATCCCGCATGGTGGGACGTTTGCAGCTAAAAATAAGGCCACAATTGATTGTGACCGAACGTTTGGCGAGTTCCTTGAGAAATGTGGCGTCCCTGGCGAGGAACCTCGCAAGTGTGTAATCACCCTGGTGCAACAGGATCCCAAATTCGAGGCTCAGGTATGTTGGTTGCAATGCTTTACCAGGCGCTGGCCTCATTGATTGATCACTCCTCTTGCTTTCTATATAAACGGAAAGCTTTGAATACCTTGAAGAAGCAGCAAGGAACTGCTCCTCCCGTCAGTGAACCTGAACCATCTGCCGGTGCCACCTCTTCGGCCACCATTGTCAACAACATCCGATTGATCCGCGCAACCCATCCACCATGTGAGCGCCTATCCGGGTCCCACAAGGTCCCTGTGTTTGTCAATCCCAAGAACCCTCGCGAGTTCTTTGTCATAACAGTCAATTGAGCATCCTTGTGGGCTATGGCTATGGTAGGTTTCTCACCATCGTTAAATTTCATGTGTTTACTCCCAAACTAACATCAACATCAATGTTTTAGGCCGAAAACCCTAGTATTACAGTACACAATCCGCTGACATCACCAGCTTTCACATTCCAAACTCACCCCGAAACCCCTGCCCGTCGTAATGGTGGCAACTATCAAGCCTCGCCGGATACGCCAACCCGTGTCGCGGATCTACCTGGCGTGAACTCCACACCGACAACCCAGCCCCCGGTGGGGCAAGCTTTCACTCCACCACTACCGTATCCCAACGCGAGTGCTATGACGTACATGCCTTACGCGCACCCCTACCACGCAGGCTACAATCCTGGTGTCGCGCTACAGGTGGGATATGGACTGGGTGCACCGTTCCACTACCATGGTACTCCTGGGGCAGCTCCGCCAACAATGTACTCTCCCAATGCCATCCACCAAGCGGGTATGGGCCACCCGGTTGCTGTGAATCAGCTTGCTACCCGGCAACCAACGGCCAATCCAAACCCATCTGTCGGGCCAGTCTTTTCGGTCACCGCTTCAGCCCAGCAACCATTGGCTGGCCTCCCCACCTCCTTCGGAGGGAGTGGAGCTCGATGACTACCTACGATTTGCCCACGTAGATCCGACCAGCCCAGTCATCCGCAGGGCCCTCGATGACCTGGGTATAACCCACTACTCAACCTTCCGAGACTTCCAGCCCCAAGAGCTAGAGGATGCCGGTGTGAAAAAGGGCCATGCATGAGGCCTTATTACCAATCTAGCTCGATTTGAGAGACACTTGAAACTTACTCACCCTCGTGGTGAGTAAGTTTCAAGTGTCAGATGATTTTTTTTTTTTCCTATCACTTCTTGATTATGTTCAACTCGAAATCGTGTTGTTCCCTCACTCTATACCCATTATGTTTACTTTGCATGTTATCCTGGGTGGCTAGGGCTCAAAAGTCAATTCAATACAATTTCTAGTCTGCGTATTTTTTTGAAAAGAAGTCGGTGTGCAGAGAGTCAGGAGATGAGATTTGCAGCAAGGCGGAACCACCATGAACAGTTGCAGGATCAAAGTCCCAGATCGCTACCTACCCCCTTCATATGGGGGACCTCTGCCTCCATCAACAACAACAAACCCCTGTAAACCACCTCAACGGAATGTTCAGGTGACCTTAAGATTTCATCAGCCTAATCAACAACCAACGCTGCAACCGAGCTCTGGGCATTCAAAAACGAAGCCCATGTCACTTTTTCAATGAAACATCAAGGGACCTCATTTGAAGACTTCAAAATCATGGCGATTGAATCCCTCAAAGATATCAACTCTAGACTAGCCGAGGTTCTCAAGGACAATCTACAATCTTCTGAGAGTCATGCGTCGTGGGGCCTCCAGATCGAGGACCATGAAGCCGGCTTGTTTTGCATACCGATCAGCCTGCCCCTTGGCAACACCACCTTGTACAAGCAGTGGTGTTGGTGCATTAGCGCATCGGATCACGGCCAGCCAATCGTTGTGATTTCCCCCAAGGTCATCACTCTAATCCAAGATCCCTCACGCTGTCATCAAACCGCCGTAGATGACCCGACTGGACGCAGTCCTCAATCAATTGTGACTGAAGATAGCAACCACAGCAATGGAACTTGGTCACGTGAGCTTTCTCTTATAGCTCACCTCCACGATTGATACTAATCTTTATCTTTGCTCAGGCCCCCCACGACCTCCCACACTTGGGGATTACTTTGACTTCTCTCACCTAAGCCCCGAGGTGATCAAAAACTGCCTCCTGCCAATATGTGTGGAGCAAAACCTGGAAAGATACCAAGTTTTCCGCTCGCCAATAGTCATTGAGATGTTACAGACCCCTAGATATTGTATTCCCACTGGCCTGATTGCAAATTTGGTCGATAATGTCCGTGATTACTGGAGGTACTTGAGAGATCGGGCGAATAGTCAATAGCTTTTTTTTTTCATTTTTCATTCACTACTGTTCAAGTCAATAGAAAAGTAAGACTAAGACTATTCAACAACATTGGAACCGGAGCCCCGGAACAACTTTTTGGTCAACTCAGAGGTAAAGACCAGGCGGATGAATTCATCAATGACCTCATAGTCATCTTCACCACCTGTTAGCAATGCCTCATAGCGTCGGAGTGTTGATTTATAGACACTAAACCCCTTTTCGATGGGGTTCATGTCAGGTGAGTATGGTGGCAAATACAGAACAAGAGATCCACTGGCTTCAACCAGCTCGGCTATATGTCCATTATGGTGGATTTGAGCGTTGTCCATCACTAGGACACTATTTGGCAAAGGGAAGGGGTTCATCAATGGGACCTGCCCAATTGATTGATCAATCAGTTTTCATGTTCACCAGGCACAATAGATGATTGGAGATGCATACTAGAATGTGCTCCAAATAATACTCGAAGTCGCACCTGTTGACAGATTCTTCCAGTACCAAATGTGCGACGAGTCCAGAGATCAAAATGGCCGGGATGATGTTGAAACGGTGTGTACTCCGATCCCGAGGAACTCCGGTGGTCCGCTGTCCGACTTGAGCCCAACCTTTTGTCCTGGCAAACACCAGATTCATCTGGAGAGAGGTCAGCAAAGTTGCATGCACAAGGAGTGCCACAAAGAGCAAGAGGGAACATACCAGTAAAGACCAAACAGCTTGTAGGTATGCAAGCAATCTGAGACAAGTATTCAGCCCGTCCTGATAGGTTTCTTGGACATATTGAGTCGATTATGCAGCGTGTTCAAGATCGTCAAAGTTGAGACTTCGAACAAACTGCGCTGGATTTCATCGGCATACACAGTCGGTTTGTCCGTAACCAAGTCCTTCATGAACGCCAAAGCCTCGTTGGTCAGCTCAAACGGTCGTCCCCTGCTAATATACATGTTGGGGTCGCATACTACCGACCGGGTCCTCTCGTACAATCTGACCCATCGAGTTATTGAGTCAGGGCTGATTGTTGCTGCCAACTGGCAGTTAATCTCCTCAAGGGTGGAACCGTCCATTGCCGCACAAACGGCCGAGTATTTCAGGTCTGGCAAGTACTTCCGGAAAGGCATCGCCACCACGGCCCTACATCAAAATTCAGGCGGTCAAATCAACTGTTTCCATCTATCAATTAATATCAACTCACCCCAAAAAACCACGTTGGGAGGAGTCAGTTGCGTCGAGGTGGGTGGAGGTATTGTATGGAACGGTTGGTATTGGCCGTGGCTCAGCAAGCACCAGCTATGCCTGGCTCAAATCACCGCCCCCAGCCGGGGAAAAAAAAAAAAGCCGCGGAGTCCGCAACCTTTTGTGGGATAGCTGTATTGTGTTTTCAATAAACCTTGGACAGAATTTTTTTTGGTGAATTGGTTCATGGGTTTAGCAAGCCCAAATGTCTTTTGGGTTTTGTTTCTGCCCAACTGGTACCGGGTACACCAGTACAAGCACCTTCCAGTCCTCCTTGATTTCCCTCAGTGGCATTAACTCTCGTCAATCTTACGACATTTACCTCCTGCTCGGCCTTCAGAGAACACCTGAACAATCAATCTGTCTTGTTGCGCTCGCTTCCTTTCAGTCCCAAGCCGGTAAGTCCCTTTCACAATAATGAAAGTCAATCCGGTCATTTGTCATCTCCCAGCAATCGACCTAGACTGATGACCGGAGACGGAGCGGGAGAGGCCATGAAAACCAGCGACAACGACATCAGAAAATGACAGTCAGCCTTCACCAGCGACCGACAGGACTCCTACGACCTCACCTCAGTCAGTGCATCTCTCTTTCTCCCTGACCCTCCAGTCTCTTCTGATATGCCCAATGTTTCTCTTGTAGCATCTAATCCCTCATCACGATTGCCATCTGGTCTTACCCCTGCTCGAATGGTTAAGCCCTTCTCCTTTTATTCATCTTCCTCAACACCAACATACTCAAACCAGTCTTTGCTTTTCATGCAGTCTTGACTCTATCCACGCCATCAGCTCCTCCAGGCCAAATATGATGCGCTCAAAGAGACTATGTTATATGATCACTTGTCTCATCGGCCTCACTCGTGAACTCCATAACTTGGATGAACAGGCTCCAGTCCCTCAAGGTATCACCCAATCAACTAAAACCGTTCATCTTCACATCAAAATAATCTTCTTCAACTGACTTGCTCGCTTCCTTGCATAGAATCATAAATTCCTAAATCTTGGGGTGAGTGAGCAGTCTCCAAACCAAGTGAATCGCCAAGATGTTATTTTGCTTTTTCACTCTTAAACCGTAGCAATTTTGTTTTTCTTTCTCATATTTTAAACTTTTACATGTGTGACTGAGAGGAAAATCAATGAGAACTATTACTATTATTGATAAGAATGAAAATGAGATAGAAGTGGTTCCGATGGCCATTAGACTACTCTACAGGTGAAGAGAGGAAACCCTGTTTGTTTTTTTATAGGAGTGGCAATGGATCCATAAGGATCCATAGAAGTGGATCTAGTTCAATTCAGGAGTCAGTACGTCCAGACTCGACAAATCCACAAAGCTACCATTGTCGAAATACATGTCAATCGGTTTGAAACAAGCAAGCCGATCGGAATCCTGTAAAGTAGAACGTTGCTGGTCAGTGTTTGGCGGTGGAAGTGGATGAGGAAAAGAATAGGGAGGATGGAGATGTACACTCAAAATGGTCACCGGTGTGGTCAAGAAGTTTGCCAATGGGTGGTATAAAGCTAGCCTCAATCAGTCCAAAACCATTTGTACATTCAAAACTCAACCTCTGACTTTTTAATCCCATAAATTTGGGATTCAAAAAAAACTTTTTTGTCCAAGGTTCAATGAAAACACAATATGTAACATGTAAAAATAGTTGTTTCAACTATGGTGTTCAAAGCTACATAAAATAAAGAATTACATAAATTCGTAAACGATGATTTGGCAGGGACCTTTCAAACAAAGTTTTATGCATGTTGACAGGTCCCTGCCAAATCTTGCTTTTTATGTAGCTTTGAACACCATAAACATAGATAAACAAATAAAAAATAAAAAAGTTAATAACTTTTAAACTTAAGAGAAAAGTTAGAATATTATTGCATATTCTTAATCTACACTAAAAATTAACTAGGGTACCTCACTCATAGTACCCCTTAATTCTTACTCCTTCACCTAATTTGCAGTAACTCACATGTGCCCAGTTATCATGGCACATTTCCATAGTACACAAGTACATGAACAATCAAGTATGGTCTATCACGTTTGTATGGGAACAGGCCCAAGTCCCGCTTGGCGCTGAGCCACTGGAGCTTGAGACTGTGCCCAGGAGGCTTGGCTAGGTGCCCAGCAGGCTGGGAGGGCCGCAAATATTGGCACACAACCAAGTTCCGCTGGCTCAGACCCAAGCCTGTGGCCAATCAAAAAATCATCGCCGACTCACTCCTCCAAAGAAAAGTGAGTCCTTTTTTACTTTTTTTTTCCTTTCCATCATCCTACTATCATGTACTTACCTTTTTTTTTCTGCAGGTTATGAACGACTCCGCCTCAACCTCAGCAGTGCCAAATCCCGCTGCTATGGGCTCGGACAACACCGTTATGGACTTGACCAATCTCGAGATCAAAGCCAAGAAGGTTCAATCTCGAGAATTACCACAGGCACTTCACGACCTCAAAAAAAAAAAGGTGCAGAAGGAGGCCGTACAAAAGGCAAAAAAAACCTTGAAAAAATAGAACGTACAAAAACGACTGACTCACCCACAAGGATTGCAAGCCAAACACCATGGTCAAGTGTGGCAATTGATTTGAAGAAACAAAGCAATCCCTTGACGGCTTCAAATCAATCAAGCTCAAGTTTCTCCCCCCTTATTCCCCCTTTTTAAACCCCATCAAGTATAGCTTCCACTTGATCAAGGCGTATGTTTGATCCAAAGAGCAAAAAAATTGGTTGGCGCTTGTGGCTGAAATCAAAAAGGTGATTTACAAGGTAATTACCCCGGAAAAATCACAATTTTTTTTTCTCATTGTCAGCGCTTGCATTGCCCCTGTTCTGAATACCAGGTGATTACTGGTCCTGTTTTATCCCCCCCTCAGGATGAATGAGTTTTTTTTATATCTTTTTTCTTCCACATCCGTAAAAAAAAGGAAGTACAATGTGAGTCTTGATTTCATGTGTAAAAAGATTGTTTTGTAATAAAAATTAATAAAAAAAGATTATTAAAAATTAGTAAAAAAAATTGCCCCTTGAACTGATGTGGCACCCGCTTGGGTGCGACCAAGCTGGGCCCACCCGAACTTTGGTGTGTGCCTGGTGAGGATTGGCAGAGGGGCAAGGACACTGGGAATAGTGCCAAGCGCACTTTTTTGCCTAACTTTAGCCTGTGCCCAGATGGGCTTGATAGGCCACATATCAATTCTGACTGGCAAATGACCAAAAATACACGTCAAATTGAGGTGTTGTGTAAACTGGCCAAGTTAGACCCAACTGTGACGTGATGCCTCCAAGCCCGCACCCCAGTTCAGGATTCAGAAATTGGGCCACAGACCCTCCTGGAATACACAACACCCCAGTTGGAAGGGTTGTAAAAATATGATAAAATTACAGGGGGATTCAGAGCGCCCCAAAAACATGGGAACAACTCCCCAGACCCCCAAAACCTTGTTTCATCACTTCTATTGTGGTACTCAAAGGTTTGAACAGGCTGAATCACCAGGGATGATTTCATGGCACTTGCATGCAAGTGCCACTGCATGTGTTTTTCCCAGAACCCTGCACAATGCATCCTACATGTGATGCTTATGTTCAACATGAAATAATGGGGATGTGGGTAATGATTTGTGGACAACATGTTCTAAAGTGAACCATAAGGATAAATGATATCCAAAATGATCATCCAAGTATAATAAAGGCACACTTTCAGGCTTTTTGGGTCTGAAGTTTGGCCTTTTTAGCAGGGGGAGTGTGAACGCTGGCCCCTATTCCAGATGGTTCAGCCTCAGTCTGTGGACATGAGGGCTCACCTGAGTTCCCCCTCCCCGGGTGTCAAGCAGCGGTTGGATGGAGGGGTAGCTGGACTTTAGGTGGAAGGTAAATGAGCGGCTTATATAGTAAAATCCCAGTGTTCATGGCTCTGGGTACATCCTCTATCCAGAGTGATAAGGATCTCCTCATCAATCAGGATACAAGTTGTACCCAACCCAATGAGAGCCTTGTCGGGTTAGGTACAAGCCATACCCCTTCCCAGACCAATGAGGGGTTCCTCATTGGCCTGGGTACGGCTTGGACCCAGACCGATGAGGATCTGATCGGCCTGTACCACACTGATGAGGGTCTCATCGGCTTGGGTACAACATGTACCACACCAATGAGGGTCTCATTGACTTGGGTATGGCCAATGCCCATACCGATGAGGGTCTTCTCATTGGCCTGGGTACTGCTTGTACCCATACCCCAAACCGATGAGGGTCTCCTCATTGGTTTGGGTACTGCATGTAACCCTTCCCTTCTGGACTGACTGGTCGCAAAGGGCACATACGAGATAACTCTCTCCATTCCTTTCAGACCAAACGGTACCCAAGGGAATGGAAGAGCATACACTCTTATCCATTCCCTCCATGACCAACAAGGCCTGGGGGAATGGAAGAGCGTAAGGTTGTGATCCGGTATGCCGGTTCCGGATGTGGCTCATCCGCCATATCCTGCTGCGGAGCCAGGTAGATGCCGGATCACTGCTAGGCAGCTGCCATGACATTGTTAATTAGAAATTTTTTACCTGCAATTAAATATATAAAGTGGTCTTTTGGAGCTTTAATGCAGTTCCAAAAGACTTGCCAACATTTCTTAAGATGCCCCCCTCCCAAACACAAGTTAAACCCGACTCAGATATTGAAACTCTTACACCGGAAACATCCAATGCCACAACCAAGAAAAGCTGGGTTTGGCAATACTTCAAGACTGCCACTGTTGGTGGCATGCCTTACAAGATTTGCCAGGCCAGCACAACTCTCTGCCAAGAAAAACTTGCCTTCAACAAAAACAACACTGGGAAGTTACATTACTGGTATCGGTAACATAATGGCTTTGGTGTCGTTATCTTTACAATAACAACCACTGCAAGGCCATTACGTTATCCGTGGATAACGTTTTGTCTTGAGGCCTTTTTTGCCCAGAAAGACCTTGGAGAACGTGGATAACATGTTATCCGGGTTATTTCCTCAGTAACAAAGCAGAAATCTGGCTTCGCTACATTACTCAAAGGCTGCAAAGGCCTGTTATTCGGATAACGATAACACATTATCCAGTAACGCTGGGAAGTTACGTTACGAAAATACGCCTGGATATAAGTTACGTTACGAAAATCCGCCTGGATATAAGTTACGTTACGAAAATCCGCCTGGATATCATAACATATGTAACTTCCCAGTTTTGACAAAAAGTATGAGCAACCACTTGGATCGTCGGCACGGTATCTCTTCCAATCATCAAGACATTGGTACAATTACTCACTTCATGAAGCCCGGAAATTCCAAGTTACCTAAGAAGCTTGGATGTGAGACATTAACTTCTGCAGTTGCACGTTTTTTCATATCCTCCAATATTCCATATCATGTTGTTGAACATCAAGACTTCAGAGAATTACTCCAACTTTGTAACCCATCAACACAATCTCTCATCTGTGGAAAAGACACCTTAGCCTCCTTTATACGATCTGCATTCTGTCAAGGGCAACATGTACTCAGCTCCCAGTTTCAAAAGGTCAAATCAAAATTCAGTCTTACCTGCGATGTTTGGACTTCACCAACAAATCTGTCAGTCCTGGGGGTTACTGCCCACTGGATTTACAATGAATTCAAACTCAAGTCAATCATTCTAGCCGCCAAACTTTTTGATTGTAACCATTCTGGAGTTACCCTGGCCACCCACCTAGCCAATGTACTCAAGAAATTTGAACTGAGTAATCAAGTCTTCTGCATCACTGCCAATAATGCTTCCAACAACACAACCATGGAAGCTCATCTCTCAACCCTGATTCCATTCAACCACTCTTGCTGTATGCTTGGTTGTATGGCACATGTTGGCTCATGTCATAATCTAGCTGCCCAATCCGGCATACAGGCATTTTTGACTGCTACTAGTACAGTGGCGTGCGACATCTTTCTGTAGAGCGCCCAGCCCGCAAGCTGAGTTGGAAGACGCGGGCCCGGTGTTTGTCAACATCAACAGGCCTGAAAACCCCCCGACCACATCTTTGGAGTTGTGGAGGGGTGTACATTCTAATAATAAAACGGTTTGGATTTTCACCCAGCGGGTTTTTATTTTTTATTTTTTTGCCCTCCCACATTCCGAACAGCACGTATAAAGATATATTATGCATGCATATAGAAACTATATGCATAGATAAGTGCATAGTATGGCTTTATAAAGCCATAATCATGGCATCTCCAAATGTGTACCTACTTGCAGAAAAAAAAAGAAGACGAAAAACTAATGAGCGATTAGGAGGGAAAATGAAAACATAACAATCAATCGATGGAAAGAAATGGTGCACTCCATAGATCACAAGCTTGTGGAGGGCTTGTGCAACTGCTAAAAAGCTGGTCATTTTTATGTGGAGGGCTTGTGCAACTGCTAAAAAGCTGGTCATTTTTATGTGGAGGGCTTGTGCAACTGCTAAAATGCTGGTCATTTTTATGTGGAGGGCTTGTGCAACTGCTAAAAAGCTAGTCATTTTTATGTGGAGGGCTTGTGCAACTGCTAAAAAGCTGGTCATTTTTATGTGGAGGGCTTGTCTGTCTACGGCAAAGCTGCAATTTTTTTTTCTCCTAAATCCCCAACATTCCGAACACAACCCCCTTGGTGGGGAGCATCTCTACAGAAAGATGCCGCACACCACTGTACAACCCCAGCACCATCCGCAGACCTCTCATCAATCTTGAATGGAAATAGAGAAACAGTGGACATATCTTCTTCAGTATCTCGCATCTCTGGTTTGGTTTCCTTCTTGAAGCGATCACCCCAAAAGGCAGCGGGGTTTCAAGAAATAGTCAAGGGAGTTTTGGGGAAAAAGCTATCGATGATTGCTAGTGTGGCTACCCGATGGAATTCAACTTATGTGATGCTTGCACAGGTGGTTAAGCTTCAAAAAGCGATCAAAATATTCTGTCAGAGTGATAGCGGAGCTTCCAAATTCAATCTCACAGCAGATGAATGGCTCAAAGCTGAGCAACTGTGTGACTTTCTTGAACCACTCAATGAAGCTACTGAGCTCATCTCAACCAATCAATCAATATCACTTGTTTTGGAAGCCCCTGTCTACATCTCACTGATTGAAAATCTTGACGAGGTAAGTTACTCAATTTCACTTGTTTAAAATCCTTAGGCTTACATTCTCTTTTGTAATTCATCTGGAATTCCAGGCTCGGATGAAATATGATGCCCAAGAGCTGATTCCCGCAGCCAAAAAAATGCTCATGAAGTTGCAACAGTACTTTAGTCAGGCTGTTCTCAAGCCTGTATATCTTTCTACAACTTTGCTGGACCCGCGCATTAAAACAAACTTGTTTACTGCACGTGTGCTCAATCTGATTCAAAAAACCAAGGGAGAAATCTTGGCCAATTTCAAAAACCTAGCCAAATCTTTCCTTGTCGTTAATCGTTATCAAGAAGAAGACAACAACAACGGTCCAGAAGAAAGTAGTAGAAAAATGATCAAAGGAAGAAGATCAAAGTGACCTCGCTAAACGAAGAAATTGAAGCCTATCTTGAGTCAGTAAATCCGGTCGAGTATTGGAAGTCAAATGCCCAGCAACTTCCCACCCTTGCTTGCATGGCCAAAACTTACCTGGCAGTCCCTGCGTCAAGTGCACCTTGTGAAAGAGTCTTCTCAGCCGGCCGATACATACAGAGCTATACTCGTAATCGGATGAACCTTGAAATGTTGGAGTCTTTGATCTACCTCAAGGACTGTGTCCAACATCAGGTTGTTGATGTTGACAACATCTCAGATCATGAATACCCCATTGAATATTTTTTCTGAGTCTCCCCTTTTTTTTGGGCCAGCCTTTATGCACACCAATACTTTACCACATGCACACCAAAAATGGAGTGCACAAGTGTGCACTCCAAAGATTTTTGGAGTGCGTACCTGTGCACTCCAGTGGGTCTTGGAGTGCACACTTGTGCACTCCAAAAACACTCATTTCTTGGAGTGCACAAGTGTGCACTCCAAACATCTTTGGAGTGCATGGTGTTTGCACTCCAGAATTGTTTTTGGCACAGAATTCTTGGAGTGACCAGAAGTTTACCCTCATCCCTCCAAGACCGATTGGTCTTGGAGGGATGAGGAGAGAGTGCTCTCTCCTCCTCCCTCCGGGAGTGATGAGGAGAGAGTGCTCTCTCCTCCTCCCTCCGGGAGTGATGAGGAGAGAGTGCTCTCTCCTCCTCCCTCCGGGAGTGATGAGGAGAGAGTGCTCTCTCCTCCTCCCTCCGGGAGTGATGAGGAGAGAGTGCTCTCTCCTCCTCCCTCCGGGAGTGATGAGGAGAGAGTGCTCTCTCCTCCTCCCTCCGGGAGTGATGAGGAGAGAGTGCTCTCTCCTCCTCCCTCCGGGAGTGATGAGGAGAGAGTGCTCTCTCCTCCTCCCTCCGGGAGTGATCGGTCTTGGAGGGATGAGGGTAAACTTCTGGTCACTCCAAACAAGTTGGAGTGCACCAGTTGTCACTCCAAGAATGCTGTGCCAAAAACAATTCTGGAGTTCAAACACCATGCACTCCAAAGATGTTTGGAGTGTGCACTTGTGCACTCCAACGGTCCTTGGAGTGCACACTTGTGCACTCCAAGAAATGAGTGTTTTTGGAGTGCATGTGGTAAAGTATTGGTGTGCATAAAGGCTGACCCTTTTTTTTATGTAAATATTCATCTTCAGCCTGTTTTCCAAATATTTCCCTCTTCCTCTCCAATCAAAGTAATCAACCTTCATCGCCCAACAACAAAAGCGAGCTCCCACCAAGAGTCCATCCTTGCCCTCCAGGTACCGGGTCGCCAGGCACCCTGCCCGCAACCCGAGCCGACCAGATGATGCCGGATTGAATCCTTATCATGAAGGAGTCCTGTGCATTCCCTCCCGTCTACACCATGGGCTCCGAAGGACGCCCAAGGGACAGGCAGTCAGACAGCCCAAAGCCGTCTGAAGCTTGGTGGCGGGGGACCGTCCATTGGTTGACATATAACATACCGATTTTGGACAGTTCTACAGAAACCGTCCAAAGGATGACCATTGGACAGTTCCAAGACTGCTGGGGATCAGCTTGGGTGCCCACCAAGGGGTTCAGCAAAAGCGATTTCATCAAGAATCGAACATCTGTCTTTGGCCCGAAGCAGAGGGAACATCATGCATGACTCATGAATAGTCAGCGCAGCCACCAAGCCGTTGTTGGAGTTGGGCCAACTTCAGGACTAGTACCCCACTGTATGCTTGGGAGTGTCCATTTGACACCCTTCATTGTGTCCATTGGTTGCCCTGAGAAGGCAGCCATTGGATGCTTTCCTAGAAATTGTCCAATGGACGTCAAATGGAGGATTTTGCTTGAAAGCAATCATTGGACGCTTTCAAGCAAAGTCATCCATTGGACGCTTTTGGCTTTCTCCCACAAGTGTCCAAATGGACCAAACCCTATCACTTAGAAAAAAAAAGGCCTGTCCCTTGGATGCTTCATCAGCCTCCTGGGGCAGGTTTCTGATAATCAACCCCAGCTTATCAGAGTTTATTAAAGACAACCAAACACAAAAAAAAAAATTCAAGGGTTTCCCCTAACAAGCAATCCTAAAACAAAAATACAATGGCTTCCCCTACACATTACACACAAGCAGACTCAAAAACTCATGTCCTTCCCTGACTAGCGGGGCCAAAAACAGTAGGCAGATGGCCCTCAGCGTGACGCGAGGGCTAATTTGCAAAGGAGGTCCACCAAATGTAACCTTCAAACTGCGCAAATGTAACAGCGGAAGGGGGCGAGCCAAACTTCAGCTGGAATTGCAGCATGAAAATCCAAATCCTACCTCAACTCATCGACCCCACCGGCCCATTTATAGAAAACCTTGACTCACTCACTCCGTCATCTCCTTTCAATTTATCCACAGTCCTGCCACCCTGCTATGCCTTACCAACAGACCACATGAGTTTCAGCCATCATTTCTTGACTGGTCCATCACAACCCCGACCCTTGGAAACAGTCTACACAGGTATCTGTACACAAGTCCCCAGGCACATATGGCCCTTAACCTTCTCCACTTACCTAACGACTCATCCACTAACTTGCTGCCAATGCATACTATACAGGTCACTCACAACCCTCCCGCCATGCATCTTACACGTGGACCCTCAATCCCCCCATCAAACACCAGTCGAAACCAAACCAAGTTAGCTCATCCTTGCACCACAGCTTGTCTTCACACTGACAGTGTTGGCAACGCCACACTGATCTATACTACTCGCTCAGTCCTACCAACCCATCTTCATCAACCAACCTGCTTTCTCATCTGAATATGTGATACCCTTACCTACCAATTTGAGCCTTCTCAAATTTGATATTCATCAAAAATTGAACTCACTGAGCTGGACTCAACTAGCCCAATCTAAGAAAATTATTTTTCAAACTATGTACAAACCTTGTTCTCCTTCCCCTCTAGGTCGTCTCAACGTCGATGGCAGTGATTCTTTCCCATGCCAAACCATCACGATCACTCCAACCAGACTATCTCTGCAAGGCCCTCAAATAGGGCAATCTAATGGTATTCTCAGGTTGTACCAAAAAACCCAAAACGTTCCGAGAGTATCTAATGCCGACAAAACTGGATATCAAATTTGTTTGACTTGAGAGGTGGACATTCATCACCTCCTTTGGACACATTATCTTCCTTTTTCAACCAAAAGATTGGTTCTTTGTGGGCGGAAATTCGAATTCCTGGGCTACTCTAATTCTGCTTTGAAAGATCATCAGGCTTGGTTTGTTGGTCCATTTTACAAGGACGATGAACTTGTCACAGCAGCCTCTATCCATTCCAAACTTGGAAATTTCAGCAAAGTGTGAGTCTAGGTATTTTTTCACATATTTGTCCCTTTCTTTTTTTAGCAAGGTACACGGTAAATTAGATTTTATCTAATGAATCTTTGAGAATTCTCGGTCATGTCAAAATCATCCAAAAGCATCCAAATCCTGGCTTGTTACATTGCCCAAATCAAAGAGAGGCTTTTACCTCGACTTGCAGGTGGCTTACTTTGTGACCCTCAGAAATTACGCAAACAGAGGATATTGAAAGAAACGGGTCTTTCTTCATAAATAGTGTGGGCACAATCTCACAGGCTCTTGTCGATGAGGTCCACATGGTATTGAATGGCAATTCACGCAAGTCAATCAGCTCAAATTGCTATCAGATCTGATTGGGAGGATTCAAGGGAATGCTTTCACTTGATCCCACCCTGAAGGGGAAGGTTGTTTGTATGAGACCTTCAATGGATAAATTCGATGCACCCGACTCACTAACTCTGGACATTGCTGGAACGTTCACCAAACCAATTGTAGTGTATCTCAATTGACCATTGATCAAGTTACTCCAGGACCTTGGAATACCTGCCAAAGTGTTTCTCAAGTTGCAAGAGAAGATCGTCCAGAAAGTGGAAAATGCTCGTAGCAGTCTCAAACTTGCCGCTGATCTGATGAAACATTATTTGCTGGGCAGTTGTGGAGAAATGAAGGATATCAAAGAGTTTTGGAATCATGACGGAAGTGTCATAATTCAGCACAAGCTCTTAATCGAGCACACGTTAAGAGTATGTCTGGTCATGTCGAATTTTGTCATATACTAATAATACTTGAATTTAGTATTCTTTTATCATTCAGGTGAGGTCAGTTTTTTCCAAAAGTTATATGGACAGCGACGCTTTGGCAAATTTTCAGCCAGGTACTTACGTTACCTACGCCAGTTATTTCATTGTGTTGAGATTCCCACAGGATGTCCTTTATGTCCAGGTATGTTGTTCTCGTCAGTTTCACATTAAGGTCGTATGAGTTGACTGTTTCCCGCCGTGACAGGTGGCTTAAACAGACTAGCCTGCCCCATGTCTTGTGTTTTAGTGTGTTTAATGGAAGGTTTGCCATGTGTAAGGCTCACCATAAAGGTTTGTGAATGCCAAAATTTGAGTTCTGCAAAAAACAATGTTATCACCACAAGATTTATAGATATTGAGGAATGATTTGGTATTTATTGAGTTTGGCTGGCATATTGCATGAGATATGGCGAAATTTAGTCGGGGTCTGATCTATAAGATGAATCATGATGTTAGTGATAATTGAATATGAAGATTAAGCTGATTGGTAGATTTTACCTAACATGTTATACATTTTTATCTAACATGTTATGCATTCAATCTCAAGATGGTTTATTGATACCTTCAATTTATGTTTAAGTGGACATTGATGGCTTGAGATTTGTTATAGGTGAATTGATGGGGGAGGTTAGCAAAATGATTGAGTTGAACACTAAACAAAGCTGTATTGAATTAGAAAATAATCAAGGAAAAGGTGATGGGGATAGTCTTTGACAGGATAACTATGATACATTAAGGATTTGTCTGAAAACATCTACACATATTCCTTGCAGCGGTGTAGCTGCCTTGGCCTCTTGTATGCATAATAACGCAAGATTTGGCATTGGCAACCCCCCTTTTTGTCGTGGTGGAAATCAAGTCCATTTTTTGTCTGTCATGCACATCTGGGAAGGTTTCAAAGAATCAACCCCAGATTTGATGCATTACTGATGGTGACCCCCCTTTTTGTTGTTTGTTGGAAGGGGTGTTGCTGACCATTGGACACTTTACACATATGTCCAATGGTCGACTCAGACCACAGTCGGCCATTGGACGGCTGCATGAAGCATCCAAGGGTTGATCTGGTTCTAAATCGACCATTAGACAGAATTGAGAAGCATCCAATGGTCGACTCAGACCAACACCGGCCATTGGATGGCTGTGTAAAGCGTCCAATGGCAGGTTTTGGCAACTGTGGGCAGTTATGTTCTCCAAATGGAGAGCTCTGACCATAACGTAACTTTTACAGTTACGTTATCTGTTGTGCAAAAAGCCCTGACTTTTTACTAGTTACATTCCCAGCTTGCTTCAGCAAAACCAGGGTTACATTACTTTTTTTCCAAATTTGGATAACTTATGGGTAACCTTCTGTGAAGGGTGGTGAATTTTGATCGTTGTGTTCAATAAGAGCAAGATAAATTGTGCTCAATTTGAAACGATCAAATTTGACTGGTCCCCTCCACAACAAGCGAGGTCAAAATTGCTTCAGTGTGAGGATTGAACTCTCAACCTCAACTTTGGCACCCTCCAAGAGGGATTGATTAACCACTAACACAGCCCGCAAACAGCTGACGTAATTCGCATTTCGTTGCGCTGACGAAATGCAAATTCAAGTTCGAGCCCGCGCCCCGCGCGGGTTGTCACCTGGCTGACATTTCGTCATCTCGTGGATTCCACCCCCCCATTTTGTCAGCTCACCTCATCCAGCCCCAACTCCAACAACCGCCGCTCTCACTCCTCGTTTAACCAGCCATCCCAATCATCCCAACCACCCCACACCACCATGAATCTCGAGATATGTACCTTTCCCTTGTGCATTCAACAAACCACAACATCAACCAAAGGCTGCTGGGTCTACCCAAGTACTCGCCGAAGACACCGGACACAGACAACTCCCCCACTGGATGATCTTTGTACAATATCATCAGCGCTTCCATCCACCTCACCACTCAGCCAGTCAGATTCCCAACAAGCCAAAACAATGACAGAACCTGAATGTATAAGTAAGTTTTTTGTTTTTTTGTCTTTTTCTTCCCTTGAAACATTCTTACCTGTATTGATAACACCAACCGCTCCTTCCCTTCAACAGGATACATTTACTATTTTATTGCGTGGCTGGGCTTTGTATGTGGTGTTAGCCAAAGAAAATGTTGGATTGCGCGAGATTGGATCGTTTTTATCATCAAGATCTTTCGAAACCTACTTCAAGACCGTAATCAATATTTACTGAGCTACAAAGACGAACGATCTATCACGAAGTTCCTTGGGCTAGACCCTGAACTTGACAGTAGTATTTGCTGCCCCAAATGCTTTACCCTCTACAAACCTGAAGATGCGCCAAATGACTGCCCTTACCGCAAATCTAAGAAGGCTAACGTTTGCGGCCAACTCCTTTTCAAATCGAACATCGATAAATTCCTACCTGTCTCCAGCGCCCAGCGACCTTCCTCACCGAGGTTCAAGCCGTTCACTCCCTGCCTAATGTACCACACTCAGCAGTTTGATTCTTGGCTGAAGTGGTTTTTGAACGTCCCTGGTATCGAAGACATTTTTTTTTTCCTGGAAACAGCAAGTTGAATCAACCACGGACAACAAAATTGTTGATATCCAACAGTCCAGAGCTTGGCGCAGCTTCCAACTCAAGAACAAACGGGTACCATCTCGCAATGAGCTCCGTTTGACGTTTTCAGTATTCATCAATTGGTTTAATCCATTCGGTAATAAGCTTGCTGGACGGCAAGCCTCGATGGGTGTCATAGCTCTTACATGTCTGGATCTTTCCCCGCATATTCGAAATAAACTCAACAACATATTCATTGCCGGTATGATCCCGGCCCCCAAAAAACCCAACATGACCACAATTTCCCATATTCTAGTCCCCCTTGTCGGAGAGTTGCTTCTACTCAACACCGGCACCTTCGTGCAAACTCCCCAGTTTCCCAACGGTCGTAAACTTTCAGTTCACCTTGGCGATATCGTTGCTACACACAAAATCACCATTTTTGCTTCACATGCGGCTACGCTCTTTTGTTCGTGGTGCAAGTGTCAAAAAAATCGGATGATGCACATGCAAGTTGGCCAAATGCGGAACCGGCGCGAAACACAATTACAGGCCCTCAGATGGAGAAATAGTGAAATGCTTGAAAACCAGAAGAGATTGCTCAAACAGAATGGTACTCGGTGGTCCGAACTGAATCGCTTACCCTACTGGGATCCTGTGAGGAACGTGGCATTAGGTGTGATGCACAATCGGTACGAGGGCGTCTTGCAGCACCATTGGCGTGTGCACTGGGCATTTGAACCGGAACTGCCGGAGAATACTACTCATGACAGCCAGCTCGACGACTGGGAGGATGATAACTCCAGTGACTCTGAAACCAGACTCCATTTTCACAACAACACCCTTGCACACATTCGGAAAGCTTTACCTGATATTATTGTTCCTCGCGGCGTAACACAAGTCCCTGCAAACTTGGGAGATCCAAAGCATGGAAAACTAAAAGCAAGCGAGTGGCATTCACTTTTTTCGACTTACCACTCAGCCTCATAAACTTCCTGGTCAGTGACCCAGAAAAAAGTGTAACTGATGGCAACGACAATCACAATTTGTTGCTCAACTTCTCATCGCTTGTCATTTGCACCAACATCGTTTCCTTGAAGTCAATCACCGATGCCGACGCAAACAAATTTGGAGAAGCTTATTTGCTTTACACGGAAACATCCAAACTAGTGTTTGATACTGCCAAAATCATCCCCAACCATCACTATGCCCTCCATATTCCTGAACAGATGAAGTGGTGGGGGCCTCTCTCAAATGTTTCTGAGTTCTCTGGCGAACGTGTCAATGGAATGCTTCAAAAAATGGAAACCAACGGCATAATTGGTGAGTCAATACAAACTTGAATTTTGTACTCCAGAAAAATAGCTGATAACTTTTTCATCAGGCAAAATTGAAGGTACCGTATTACGTGAATTCTGTCAAATCCAAAGGCTCAACGCTCAAGCTCCACGATGGTCACTTAAACTCGACAACAACAGGTCAGTATCAAAATGCAATAGACTCGTAGAACTTCATCCTGAGGTCTATACGGCCATGCTTAAAAAGCTCCAGGTCACAGATCCGGAACTGCGACACTACAAAGACCTTCCTCAGTCTTGTGTGGTCACTCCATACGCGAAAGAAGAGAATGCATTTAAAAGCACGACTGGCTTGTACATCAGCAAAACCAAACAGAACCGATTGGTTGCCTATCAGAAGGGTGGGCATACTCGGTATGGTTGGGTCACACACGTCTACAGCTTACCCGAATTCGACGGTAAAATAGTGGTGGCAGTCCAGGTACTCGGTGATGTGCTTGAGGTTGGCCCGAGCTTTTTACAAACTCTCAACGACTTGCAGCTGAAGATTGTACGAGAGGAGGCTGGCTGTGAAATTCTGGACCCAGGTGAAGTTATTGCTGTCTGTGCTTATAGGAACCTCCCGGCTTGGAATTTCAGGTATCATCTTCCTCTAATTGTCCTGAGACAGATCCCACACGATCTTTCCCCTCTGTTGTATCCATCTAGCCATGTAAGTGAAGAGGCAATTTCTATCCTTATGTAAAGTAGTTGTCTCTATTCCTCTAAATCTGAAATCAAATATAGTCCTTTTCTGCCAAATTTTCCTTGCTGCCACAAACACTGCACATGGTCCTCATGACTAGCCACACAAAAAACTGCAAAACTAGCCACACAAAAAACTGCATGACTAGCCACACAAAAAACTGCGGCTGAAAGGGAACCAAGGAGACAGAAACTCAAATCCTTGGAACTTACCCAAATGCACCGTTGCCTGTTCCTCTCACTCCATGCCTGTCACTTAGGTTTTTTTGTTTGTTTTCGCGCACGTTGTGATGTTTGGACTTTGAATTCCCAAAAAAAAAGAAACAAGATTGTTGTGGAAAAAAAAGGGAATGAATCTAACCAAAATCCATGAAGGGAGAACTGAAGAATAACCGATAAAACAAGACATGTAGAACCAAGTAAGAAAGTTCATTGAGATAGAAATATTGAACAAGACAAGACAGAGAAGGCTGACCAAGGGGTAAACTATGTACAAAACCACTGTGACAGAAAAAAAAAGAACTCGGATGGAAAAAAATATATGTTTTTTTAGTTAGTTTATGTTTTATACTTTTTTTGGCATTTGGTTTTGTCGTTTTTTTATGTGTTGAAATGGATAACAGAAAAAAAGAAACTCTTGGCCAAAGGAAGGTGTTCATCAAAGCTCCTTGTCAACCAACATGGTGTTGTAACAATCCTCTCATCCTCCTCATTGTGTTCTTCTTGACCATTGTTGGAGTGGTCCATTGAATCATCATCATACTCTTCATCATCTTCATCCTTGTCCTCATCCGATGTGTTGGTCAAGTTGATTTCATCTCCTTTGAAGCTGGAATCGTTCTCATCATCGGTTTCTTCATCCTCATCACCCAAGATTTCAATTTCATGAGTGAGATCGTAAGGTTGGGTCAGCCGATCAAAGAACTATAGAGTGAATCTCTTGTCAGAGAATTTTTAGGAAGGTAGCCGCTTTCCCATAAGCGATTGAGAAGCATCGGGTAGAAATGTCACCTCACAAGTGTTGGCGACATCCATCCGTTGTTGGGGCAAGAGATCGTTGAACCAAGTGGGATTGTAGAAGTCGAGCGGCTTAGTAAAGATGGATGGAACAATTTGCCTGCGTTGCTGCATGCACTTATGGTCAATCTCATCGGATGTCAAGATGGCGGAAGAACTTTGTGGATTTTCCGACCAAAATTTCAATGTCTTGACAATGTAAACTCCTTTCTTCGCGCAGTATTCGTCATCACTGTGGCAGTTGACATCCGATATGACCTTCTGGTAACTTTTTGGAAGGTTCTGAGAAAGAGCAAACTTCAGGCGGGCATCTCAAAGCTGCAAATTGAGCAATCAGAAACAATAACTGAGAGGGCAAAAAAGTTTGACATGACATGCTCATTCTCGTGCCTTGGAGATAACTTTCTGCTCTTTATCCATGCGGAACTTCCCAGTCTGGTTTTTTTCTCGATTGTACCAGGATGTTTGCAGAAAGTGCACAAAGTGGTTGTAAGCCAGAATGAGGAGTGCAAGATCTGTTGCATATTTCTGGTTGATATTCATGTATGCGTAAGCACCGCCTGTCAGAAAGATTTTAGAGCCGCTTGTCTGCAAGATTCATTGTACAATGATTCCGGCAAGTCTTTGAGGTCGGGTGCCCAAACACGCATTCCAAGTCGGGCAAGAATAGCTTGAGTGTAGCTGACAAAAAACTCCTCCAAATTTACCAATCCCTTTCCAACCTTTTTTCGCCCTAGCTTGAGATCCTTGAGGGCAATGACGTCTTTCACAGGGATAAGGGTGGCACCAGCAACATCTTCAGCAGTTTTTCCAATCTCCTCGGCGTAAATTCCCTCAAAGTATCCGGGTGAGGGGGGCCTGGGATCGTCTTTTGCTCGAGGAGGTTCCATAAGAGCTTGATGTGGACATATAGGGCATCCTAAAAAAAAATTAGCCAAGTGGACCAGTGCAATGTGAAAGAGAGAAAAAACCAAAGACATACTCGAGTGGCTGTAAAAGACTCAGGCATATTGCGCATAGCCATTTGAAGTGGGTGGCCTCTGGGCGAACTAGTTTTTGGAGTGACAACTCGCCTCGGTTGGCTACTAGAGGGAGTCCTGCGAGGGGTGGGCTGACTCAACCTGGTTGGTGTATGAGAACCCAAAGATATACGGGCACTAGTACTTGCCTTGGGTTTATTGACTGGAGAGTGATTTGGTTGGGCCTTCTTGGAAACTGATTTCCCCTTGTTGATTTTCGGAGGCAAGTTTGTTGATGATGGCGCGTCTTTGAGTTTGACCTTCTCCATAAGCTTAGAGATGGCTTCATCTCTAGATGCAAGTTGGGCATTCAGCTGTTGAGCTTGCTGCTCAAGTGCAGCTGATATCATAACTTGTATATCGGAGGCGGAAGCCATCTTTGTGGTCGTGTAAGAGACTAAAGCCTACTGGCAGTGGATGAGCAAGAGAGAAGCTGTGGGTGAAGGCTGCTGGCTAAAGCGCGGAGAGGAATACAGACTACAGTCTTTATATGCGAGGAGCTTGTTGTCCCTAGAATTGACGGAAGACAGGAACGGTCATGTGGTTTAACTTGGTATCCAAACCATCAAAGGTTTGAGTGGATCTAGTTATGTCAATCAAACTTCAAAGGAGTAGACATGATGACTGTACATCCAACTACAGCTCAAGGAAGGTTCAAGTTAGGCAAGATGGATTACATACAGTCATTGTGTGAGTGTCTGCTCATCCAAGTCAATGAGATCTGGCGTGACCAGCTCTACCAGCTGACAAAATGGGGGGGTGGAATCCACGAGATGACGAAATGTCAGCCAGGTGACAACCCGCGCGGGGCGCGGGCTCGAACTTGAATTTGCATTTCGTCAGCGCAACGAAATGCGAATTACGTCAGCTGTTTGCGGGCTGTGTAAGCTATATGCAATATGATTTTGAATTTTTTTTTCTGAACACCACCTCACCTCAAAAAAAGTTACATTACCCATTTCAAAAAAAAAAAAAATATGTTACTTGAAATTACAAGTTTTTTTAGTTATGTTACAAGAATCAAAAAACTGGATAACTTTAAAAAGTTACATTCCCCAATAACCCTGCTGCAACGTACCTGCCCACCGTTGGTTTTGGTCTGAATTGACCATTGGACGCTTTGGGGGTTTGCCTCAGATTTGTCCAGTGGTCAGAACAATGTGCGGTGCATCCAAGGGACGCTTTTCAAAGGTCCCCTGGACACACTGCTGAAGGGGTGTCCCTTGGATGCTTCACAAGTGTCCCTTGGATGCTTCACAAGTGTCCCTTGGATGCTTTCTGAGGGCAACCATCCAAGGGACAAAGGGTCTTTCTAAAAACCCTCCCCATGGTGTAGGGGCTACTAGTCAGACAAAAAGACTCTCCGACCGGGGGTGTCCTAGCTTAACAAGCCCCTTGATCGGAGGGCCTCTGGCTGGCTTGTGCCCCTCGCAGAGCGAGGGGCACCCGGCCTGCCATAGGGTTACCCAGCCCTCTGAAACGAGGGGATTGATTAAGTGGGGGGTGTCATCCCCGGCCCCTCGTGTTTCTTGGACTTAGGCCCTTCCCCTTGGGTCCAGTAGCCTCCAAAAGTATTTTATTGGAGGACTTCCTGTGGCCTCTCCCCTGCCAAAATTTAGCTTTACAGGCTCAAACTAAGAATCTACAGGCGCTGTAGATCCTACGGCAAGTCTGTTAACTAAGAAGAGTATATAATTCCATAAAGCATAATCATCCCACTCCTTCCAGTATGTATACCGGTTATCTAGTCTCTGGCAGAGGCGAGTGTCACCATTTGTAACCTAACCATGGTTAGGTTACTACAAAGTCATCCATTGTTAATTTGCTTTGTTCTAGCATGGGGAGCAACTGTACTGAGGTTGGGTACGCACCTGCTTAAACTTTGCTTTTATGGACTGTAGGAGGATTTTTACAGAAGAAGATAGCCATCGATACTCAGAGGGGAAGATTGTAAAGTGTGGATGGCTCTGTCTAGCCGGACTGAAGACTTCTCGGTTCTGCTGATCGGAAGGAAGTTGCTTAGCAACATCTAACCAATGAAAAATATACCAGTAGAAAGCGATTGGAACAAGTTCTGGATAAGCAATATTTAAATTCAATGGGCTAGGAAGTAGATGGCTGATCTCAGCCCTACAACATAAATATTGAGTCATATCAGGACTACAAAGGCCCAATCATTTAAAGCAGCTTGTGCCAGCAGCAGTTAAACCCATGCGCCAAACTCACAGAATGGCACAACCCAATCCAACCTCAACTTCAACCGCAACCACCACACTCACAAAACGAAAACACTCCATCCTATCCGTAGTCATCCCTTCCCTCCAAGGCTTACCGCCCTCTCCAGCCCAACTCAAAAAACTAAAGTTTGACATTCCAGCCATCCCTCAACCCGAACCAATACACGATCCAGACTTCATACCACTCTCAAGTGAATCAGAAGACGATGAACAATCTGACCAAGAAAAATCAAACAAGAATTCATACGCCAGAACAGAACTACCCACAGCGGTCTTACCGATCATTCACAAGAGATTCAAAAATTATTTCAAATGCTTAAACCCTCTCTCAAACCCTTCAATCCAACAGATCAATAATCTTACATCGTCTACAATCCCTCGTTCCTTAATTCACTTTCAAAACTATCATAACCCAGATCACATCACTTGGACTACTGGCCGGCCTTGGATAGTCTCCCAAAACGGGGAAGACTTTTATCAGGCCGTTAAAATTCAAAACCAGATCATCAAGTGAGTATTCCGGTCAATCAAGTTGTCTTTTTTCTCAAAAAAAAAAGGGGGGGGGGGAGGGAATCGCTCACCTTTTTCCTTTTTTTTCCTTGAAGAGTTGACTCTGTAGTGAGCTGTCGAAGGAAGACAGGCGGGGGATTCAGCTACCGAAAATCTAGGTTAACGGTTGCCGATGATTGTTATGGTTCAGATACGGAAGAAGAAGAAGAAGAAGATAAAAACGTCACTCGCCCAAACACCAGAAAATTCCTCGTTAGAGCCCTATTCGAACGCGATGGACTCAAACTTTTCCACGGCACTTGGCTAGAAGAGGTAAGGGTTTTTTTTTTCTCTTTTTGACCATTCCTCAGTTTTCGCCTCAACTTAGATCTGATCTTCAAAATCAACTTGGATCTGATCTTCAAAATCTGCAGGCCTGTCACTCCTTCGTTGGAAAGTCGGCTGAGCCCTTAGAGCTCTTATTGGTCGACCAGTGTTACGAAATCGAGTTGAAGTATGTGCTCGGGATCGAAAAAGTAGTCTGGATCCCTTCTACTGTAGCTGATCCACCACCACGTGATAGCTTTTACTGTCGGTAAGCTCAGTTCGAATTTCTTAAGTATCAATCATTTTATCTTATTTTTCCAACTTCCTGCAGGTTCCATTGGAAACCAACTAAAGCAAGCTTCCTTGATCTTCCATGCGTTCGAAAGCCAAACCCACCCAATCCAATCAGTAATTCAAGATCATTATGTTCGACTTGTGTAGCCTTTCCGAAAGAAATCGAATGGCTAACCGATCCGCTTACCGGTGAAATTCTCTTGGGAAAAACTGACCAATATGAAGCTCTGGGGTTCACTCTGCGGGGCGAGGAAACCTATCGGCTTCATGACTTTGTCAGAGTAGCCAACAGCTCACCGTCAAAGCCACAACTCATTGGCCAAATCATCGAGATCTGTGGGATTCGGGCCAACCCTAATGTTGACAAGACGATCATCATCGACGACGCTCCCTTTCGTCCTCCTCCCCAAGTGTATTCGAAGATAAATAGTCTAAAGATCAAACCGGTGATCACGATTCGCGTGTACCAACGGAAACCATGGTACGGCGCTGAAAACGACACGCCGCAGAAGTTTACCGACGATCGAAAGTTATGGATTACGACTCATGAACATCTTGTAGATGTCAAGAGTCAACTTCACGGGAAATGTGAAATCGTTCACCTCACGAAAGATCGGAAGCTTGGCTACGTCACTCTCGGGACATGTCGCAAGGTTTCTGAACCATCGATTGTCGATCGTGATAACTGTTTTTACTCGATTTTACCAAGTCGGAAACAGGCAAAGTACCTGTGTAGTGTGCCTGTGCTTGATGCAAGCTGGAAAGCTGCGTTGGTTAGTCGTGAACCGGCGTGGGTGAAGATCGAACACGAAGCAAATGAAGAACAATACAAAGACCTAGTAAAGGATTACGGATGTGGCAAGATACGTCACTTGGAGCTTTTCGGCGGGATTGGCAGCATGAGTGTTGCCCTGATTGAGATTGGTCTCGCTTCTCAAGAGGAAACGACTTTTATCGATTTCTCAATCCCGGCCTGTCAAACTATATCCAGAAATTTCCCTCGCTCAACCGTTATTTGTGCGGACGTTAACGAGGTTTTCGAGCTGATGATCACCGGGAAAAGTCAGAACGGCCAAGACTTTCTGGTCGACAGAAGAACTGGGAAGATGGTTCATGCCCAGGATCTACCTCGACCTGGCGATTTCGATTTGGTCACGGCTGGATTTCCGTGGTAAGAACCCTGACTCTTTTATCTGACCAACTTTGAAGAAAGCAATAAGACGGCTTTCTCACGATTTTTT